>JAUCBN010000013.1:9940529-11190529 GCA_035048815.1 Abelmoschus esculentus | reverse complement strand
TTATTCCAATTCATTTTCATTCTTCTATAATCCATGGATGTCTTTATAACCTTGCATTTCCAGCAATTAACATATGCATGCATCATTTCAAAATCTTATTGAAACATTGTTCACATATATGCCATTACCAAAATAGCCAAAACTTGAGGTAATGCATCAACATTATTCAAAACACTTACTCTTGAACTATGGAAAGTTTTCACACTATTCAATAGTCCCCAAAACAGAACAGAACCAATGTGATTCGCTTTAAGTCCGAAAACACTCACCGACAAGTTAAACGAGCCTTCGCTGATGCTCCGATGGCAACGCCAATGCACCAACCACTTAAGCACCTTCTTGCACTACCTCTACATCATTAAAAACATAAGTGGTTTGGACAATGGATAAAGCTTAGTGGTGTGAGTTCGGGTTTGGCTACTGTTTTTGCAATAGGTTGGTACTCTCAACTCGTTCTTTACATCACTCATATCCTGGTAGCTACATACATATAGATTTTTGATGCATGTGTGCTTGATTTTGACCTTGAAGACATTAATGGTGATATTAGGATTTAGGTGTTTGAAGACTGAAAAATGATGTTAAATCACCCTAAACTTCCTTAAGATTGAGTAGGAACACTATGAGATTTATTAGATTAAATTTGGGAATGATTCTTAGAAAATTTCAAATAATATATGCAGGTTCGTGTAGGAGGTATCGACACCGGTGGCTCGTTTATCGATACCCCTAAGGAGAAAAATAGGTTAATGGGGCAGGTATATCGAAACGGGTTTCAATACTAAACCCTCAAGTGACATCGGATAATACCCGTAGTTTGATACCAGTATCGAATTAGATAATCCCACTTTCATTGACCTTGAAGTTGGTCAAAGGGTATTGGTACCAATATCGATACCAGTGTTTCGATACCCTCTTTAGATGGGTATCGATGCAGGGTGTTTTGATACTCCACCTAAGGGTATCATACCCCTGTGTAATCTTGCCAAATTTGAGTAGAGAAATGAGTTCTCTAATTGAAATAAATAGTCCCATTAATCTTAAAAGCTATGAAATGGATTGTTAGACCAGAATCGATAATTATAACCCCGAAAGACTAATTTTTGATAATCTTAATATATCTTGTTGTGCTAAGAATCTAGGTGGATTGTTTGTATGGCTGAGTCCTTGTGTGATAGAATTCCAGATATCCAAAAGTGTTACAATACGTCGAAGGCCATCCGAGGTAATATGTCGGGTGATATATTGAAGACTTTAATTCCGAGTAATGGGCAGCCTCACTCGAAGATGTTCGATGTAATATTCCGAGCATGAGATTGGTTGGGCGGCCTCCATCCCTTTTATTCCGAACGTTGGACGGTCTTGTTCGAAGATGTCCAATGTAATATTTGGAGCATTGAATTTGAAGGCGACCTCAATCCTGAGTGTAGGATCCCGATGTTGCGTGGACGCGAGCCTCACTCTTATGTGTTGACTTATATATGTTGTGTGCGATAATATACATTTCAGTTATGCCATGTGATAGGAGAGCATGCTAGACCATCATACCATACACGATATTTATATGTTTTGCTTTATTGCTTTTGATATGCATGATGTTGGCCGAGTTTGACGTATCCACTAAGCTTTTGTAGCATAGCGTTCAAAATATGTTTTCGTGCGTAGGTTAGGTGAAGCTAGTTTCTGTGGAGTACTATTCGAGGTTTGGATTTCAGCATCGACTACATGTCAGAGTATAACTATTAGATTGTGGGCTAGTATTATGTTGGACCTTATATTTATTTATTTTGTAATTTTGTCTATTATTCGAGTCGAATATTTTTAATGGGTTTGTAATATTTTGGAGCTCCTAGTAATTTAAACTAATTCTGGATTTATGTTTTAGCCCAAAATGGATTTTATAAAATGATGTTGGATTTGGATTGATTTTATTCTTGTGCTTTTGAAAGAAATTTTGAAATACAGGTTTTGGGTCGGAGGCCCAATGTGACACCGAGTCGAGGGTGTTACATCTGGAGTGTTGTGGCAAGCTTCAAGATTGTTGTAGATTAATCTTGGCCATTCTAGATGCTTCCTTGGTGCATGTTGGCCTTAGAATGACCAAGGATGTTTAGTTTGCCTTAGTGCATGGTGGCGGGTTCTGATATTCTCCCCGCCTTCATTGAATTATTGGTATTCTTCTTTGGAGTCACACTTTTTTAGTTTGCTTGTGTTTCAGTCTGGACGTGATCTCATGATCCACCTTTCTCCTTGGTGGTAACCCCTTTCGCAATTTTGGAGGTGCGACATTCTTGAACACTTCAAGTTCCTCCATTTGAAGCGATGAGATCACTTCAACATTTGGCTTGGTGGCCCTAATGGTTGGCACCATACAAGCTTGGTGACCATCCATAATGCACATGATGTTGGCAAATGGCATCAGAATAACCTTGACTCTGTCAAATAAATCGATGCCTAGGATGAGCTTATAGTTGTCCATCGAAGCTATTGTGAAATCTAGCTCACCAGACCAAGTCCCTACATTGGTTTTGATCCCATGTGCACTGCCTTGGATGGGTAGTGCGATAGAGTTAATTGACTTGATAGATCCTCTTCTCCCTGTTGTTTTAAGACATAATCTCTTTGCTTCATCGAGAGATAAAGTTATGGGACGCACCTGTATCAAGCATTGCTCTTGATTCTTTCCTATTAACCGTGAAATACACATAAAGCAAGTTTGCGTTCCTCGGTATCACTATCTTCTTGATGTTTGGCTAGAAACGAACTAAGGGCTTGCCGCAGCGGGCACTCCCGAACTTAATAGTCACCATAACAAATGAAGCACTTATTTGATGGTGATCTTCTTGTGCCTCGAGCTTCTTGAGACTTATCCTTAGCTTTGCCTTTCCATGAGGATGAGTCCTTAGACTTGTATGAGTGATCCTCATGGAGACGATGACTCTTATCTCTCCAACCTATGGCTTCCCCACTCTTATTATCCTTTGGCTTGATGGTGAACTCCCTTTGGCTTGTATAATCTATTAGACCATCTTTACGACACTTAAGCTTTGTCTTAGCCCATGGTTGTAGTCCATCTAAGAAATTGAAGAGTGAATCTTTTTCGGAGAGATCATGGATCTCAAGTAATAGATTGGTGAACTCCTTGATATAGTCTATAATACTCCCTGATTGTTTTAGCCTTCACAAACGAGCTCGAGCCTTTTCTTCAACATTCTCAGGATAGAACTGACGTTTTAGCTCTTTCTCAAAGTCATTAAAAGTAGAGATAGTACACATATTTCTCTCAATGTCTAGGCACCTTCCCCTCCACCAAAGCATTGCGGTGTCAGTAAGGTATAAAGCTGTAGTCTGAATTTTGGATGCCTCATCCATGATACCGACAACTGTAAGGTATTGTTCTAGCCCCCATAAGAAGATGTCTACTTCTTAGGCATTGTGTGATCCACTAAAAGTCTTTGGCTTGGGCACCTTGACTCTTCTAGAATCAATTGATGTACTAGGCTCCATGGCCATAACACGCTTGCATAATGCAAAGTCACCTTGTAATGTCTCAAGCTAGGCACGAGTGTTGTCGATCTCACATTGGAAGGACTCGCGCACCTTTGAGAGCTTCCCCATGAGAAGGTCGCAGATTTGTGTTAGAGTGTGCCCAAAGATCAATCATATGATGATTGTAAGGATACTTTTATTAGCCAATTTTATTTAATAAAGGTATTGCCATTGTTGTTTTCAGATATATGTGTCAATGTATAACATAAACTGAGAAACAATAAGTTCTATATAATAATATATGTATTATTATTAAAAGATACTTAGTCAAGTATTATTAAGGGTATGGACAATAATAATACGCTTAAGACTAAGATATGATTAATAGATGACAATGAGTTGTCATTGACATAGAGATGTCAGAATTAATATATGAATATATTAGTAGAGAATAATATATTGGATTGACTCACTATGAGCATATATCTAGGATTATTATGTGACGGTCACGATATTGCTCATACTGACAACTATATGTATGATCCTTAGACTTGAGATTATTACTATCTCAACATATGTTATTTTATGTTTTGACACAGTTAACCGTGTCTCGTAATTAGTTACACTATAAAAACTGACATTGGACATATTACAATGTATGTAGTGAGATGTGAATGATCAAGATAGGATTTGTCCTTCCTATATAATAGGAAAATATATCAAAGGCCACTTGATCGAGTGAGATTAGAAATGTATGGCCATGCTTGAATATGTTGATATGAGATATCACAAATTATTCATTAAAAGTAGCCCACTCTAGATATCAAGAAACATTAAAATAGGCTATACAAGTGTGACTATTCCAAGACTTGTGCCTATTAAAAATATAAAAGGACAAAAGGATATAATACATTAAGATAGTTGGTCACGGACATGATACATTGAATCATGATCTTTTGTAACTTAGATGACAATGATATATTGCTAGATGTCACTCATTGTTTGTAATGTTAGAATTATTCTAATATTATTACTAATGTTACAATGAGCCTACAGGGTCACACTCAATGGTTGAAAAGGAGCAAAAATATATATAAGTATAAGTAGATTATATTTAACCCCTAATTTTAAATAAAGGATATAATTAAAGTTTATATCCCTTTTAAATTCGAATTAAATATAGATTCCGAAATTTAAAGAAATAATTAACGTAATTATTTCCTATAAATAAATTCTGAATCAAACTCTTATACCTAGGGTTACACCTATGTAAAGGATCTTTGGTCTAGCAGCCACAATAGAGAATTCTGAATTCTCAAACCCTAGAATCATGAAAAATAGTTTTCGAGATTTTTCTCTATCAATCGGATGAACTGAGTAGAGGCCGAGACGATATTCGTGGAGACTAAAAATTTGAATTGTCGAACGATCGTGATTATCGCAAATCTAATTATTGTTTTTGCTGTTTATCAAGAACCCAATGTAAGTCATCTCATCTCTTCCTCTCGATTTCGGATTAAACGTACATGGATCACTGAAAAAACTGTCATAATTTTTTTCCGTTGCGCCATAGGGTGTGTCGACGGTCCCAACAGTGGTATCAGAGTCACTTGTACGATTCGTAATCGGGTTAAATATTTGGGTGATGCGATATGTTTGAGATGCATGCTTTATTTTACTGTGTCAATGATATATATGTATATTGCTACTCGATTAGGGATACGATTAATATGTTAATCTATTAATTATAGTCGCCATGTTGCTATAAGAGTTTTACGATAATCATATGTCAATCGTTGACATAGCGATCTTCGAAAGTGCGATAGCAGATTGCATCAAGGAACAAAGAATAATTTTTATTTCGATATAGAAAAATCTAAAGGATTTTAGGATTCCCGAAAACATGATTATGTTGATAAATCTTATCAAATCAAATCGTGAAGTTTTTCCATAGAAAAATAGTCTCTATTTTCAAAATTTCTTGCCAACCGTGCCGGTTATAGCCCCTTAACCCCTTCGTAGGCAACATAGATTGTAGGCTCATATTGGTAACATTAACGATTTCATGATAGCATATATATGATATGTTTGCTTTGCACGGTGTTTGACATGCATGGTTATAGCTCTTGTTTTACAATAGTTGTAAATTTTAAAATACGACCTGCGTGTCGTGTCTTTCTCTATCTCTATTGTACTTCTCTTCTCATCTTACTCCCTATGAAAACGAGTTTCTATAGTTGTAATATTATTCCAAGAAGCAATCTAGATGTTTGGAGCAAAGGCGAGAAGATGCTTGAGAAGAAATTTTAGTATAGAATTAGGGTTTTAAGGTTCTCCCATTGGCTTGGAATAGGCCACACCTTAGTCCTTTATTTTGGGCTATAACCATTGCAATTTTTATTTTATATCTATCATGTATGTGATACAATGTATGATATATATCTTCTACTCGCATATATTGATGAGATCAATAAGGGGCAAGTTAAAAAAATAACGATGAGATATATAATATTTTCCCTTAAATTAATCTAAGTTAAAATTAGCCGTCCAATATTTGCCCTCATTAAGGCCTTGATCGATCTTATGTGGGTTTTGCCAAAGCATTAACACATAAGTTGCTTTCATTTACCAATCATATGATGATTGTAAGGATACTTTTATTTACCAATTTTATTGAATAAAGGCATTGCCATTGTTGCTTTCATATATATGTGTCAATGTATAACATAAACTGAGAAACAATAAGGTCCATATAATAATATATGTATTATTATTAAAAGATCCTTAGTCAACTATTATTATGGGTATGGACAATAATAATACGCTTAAGACTAACATATGATTAATTGATGACAATGAGTTGTCATTGACATAGAGATGTCAAAATTAATACATAAATATATTAGTAGAGAATAAAATATTGGATTGACTCACTATGAGCATATATCTTGGATTATTATGTGACGGTCACGATATTGCTCATACTGACAACTATATGTATGATCCTTAGACTTGAGATTATTACTATCTCAACATATGTTGTTTTATGTTTTGATACAGTTAACCGTGTCTCGTAATTAGTTACACTGTAAAAACTGACATTGGACATATTATAATATATGTAGTGAGATGTGAATGATCAAGATAGGATTTGTCCTTCCTACATAATAGGAAAATATATCAAAGGCCACTTGATTGAGTGAGACTAGAAATGTATGGCCATGCTTGAATATGTTGATATGAGATATCACAAATTATTCATTAAAAGTAATCCACTCTAGATATCAAGAAACATTAAAATAGGCTATACAAGTGTGATTATTCCAAGACTTGTGCCTATTAAAGATATAAAAAGACAAAAGGATATAATACATTAAGATAGTTGGTCACGGACATGATACATTGAATCATGATCTCTTGTAACTTAGATGACAATGATATATTGCTAGATGTCACTCATTGTTTGTAATGTTAGAATTGTTCTAATATTATTACTAATGTTACAATGAGCCTACAGGATCACACCCAATGGTTGAAAAGGAGCAAAAATATATATAAGTATAAGTAGATTATATTTAACCCCTAATTTTAAATAAAGGATATAATTAAAGTTTATATCCCTTTTAAATTTGAATTAAATATAGATTCTGAAATTTAAGGAAATTATTAAAGTAATTATTTCCTATAAACAAATTCTAAATCAAACTCTTATACCTAGGGTTACACCCATATAAAGGATCTTTGGTCTAACAGCCAGAGAATTCTGAATTCCTAAACCCTAGAATCACGAAAAATAATTTTTTGAGATTTTGCTCTATCAACCGGGTGAACTAAGTAGAGGCCGAGACGATATTCGTGGAGGCTAAAGATTCGAATTGTCGAACGATCATGATTGTCGCAAATCCAATTATTGTTTTTGCTGCTTATCAAGGAATCCAATGTAAGTCATCTCATCTCTTCCTCCCGATTTCGGATTAAACGTACATAGATCACTAGAAAGACCGTCATAATTTTGTTCCGCTGCGCCATGGGGTATGTCGACGGTCCTAACAATTTGACTCATCTCGATCTACATGGTTTCTTCTAGCTTGATCATCATGGCCTTCATGTCCGTGTGTATCTTGACATCCTCTGCCTCAAGGCCTTCCATTCACTCTTGAAGGTCGTCCATTTGGACACCCATGCCCCCCACGTTTTCTTCAACATAGGTTATGCGAGACTCCAAGTTAGAGAGTTGATCCTTGGACTTGGCTTGTGTCCTAGCTGCAACATGATCAACTATCTCCTCACGCCCTCATTGCTCTTGCATGGTCTCAACCTCGGTTGAGTGAACAACTTGATTCTTTCCGGTCTTGGCTATGTCCCAAACATGATCGTAACTTGCTCTGATACTAATTATCACAGACATAATCTTTCCCGAATAATCCGTACAGCATTAGCACTCTCGATTTATGCTAACAAGCCTTTGATTCACGCAAACTCTAAGTCTAGAAAGCTTAAACGATAGAGAAGGTAAGAATTTGGAAAAAATGACACCTTATTAAGCTTTAAAGAGCTTACAAGACTTGAGATTTTATAGATGGTTTTATAAATAAGGGGTGGTCCTATTTAAAGCTTAATAAGGTGTCCCTTTTCCAAATTCTTGTCTTCTCCATCTAATTCTAGAATAGAAAATATACTTGAAAATTAGCTCTAAATGACTCCAATCTAATCCCAATAGTCACCAATGGGTAGAAACTGATTTGCAATGATAAAAAGACCCTTCAAGTACCTAAAGAAGCTAATGATCTCATTTCCCAACAATATTATAAGTGTAAATTTGTCTTAATTCTCAAATTCTTATTTTTGTGATAGACAAATACTTAATAGCCAAAACATATATGTGAGCTAAAATGTATTAGGAATTGAGTGGGTGCTTCAGACTGAAAACACATAACTTTTAAGGGTGTGAATAAATATATTTTATCTTTCATATTCGTTGGTGGTGTGATTCGAAATCATTATGGTGATTTGTTATTTGGTTTTGCTCGAAGTATTGGAATAAGCACCCTCCTTATGTCCAAGATGTAGGCTGTGTCGGATGGCCTTAATAATTGTTGGAGATTGGGTTGGCGTAAGGTTATCATCGAAACAGACAATGTAACTGTTGAAGTTATTTTTAAGGGTGATTCCATGAGCTTGAAAGGGTGTGTTTTAGTTGCTAGTTTTCGAGAAATTATTGAAAAAAATTTGGGAGATTTATATTCAACGTGTTAATAGAAAAACTAACATGGTCATTGATCTTTTGGTTTTATTACTTTGAGGGGCTTTATAGACGGGACGACATTTTAGTGATCCATTGGATTTTATCATGGAGTCTCTATCATGATATGGAACATGCTACTATGTAATGTCATGTGTTGTTGAGCTTGTCTCACTTTTCTTTTGTAAATGAAACATATATACTCTTTTTCCTCCATCAAAGATTCGAGAGATTTTTTTAGTGAGACACACAATTATATTCACTTATCAATCAAAAAAAATTATGATTATTACTTTTAATAATATTGTTCAAAAATCGTAAAAATATAAATTTATTTTTGAAAATTATATTAATAATACACGTATCGAAGATTTTTGTTTTATTTTTTTTCACAGAACAAAATCTAAAGAGAGAAGGAAATCCGTTCATCATATGCTCAAGTCAAGCATTTAACAGATTTCAAGGTTTTCTCATATGAAATGAGAAAATTTCTTCTCTAATTAACTGACAAATTTCTAGGATTACTTACATAACCCATTATCGTGGATGTTCCTTGCAATTTGACTTAATTGGAAAAATATTATGAATATAATGTAAAAGTAGTGAAGATACGATAAAAGTATAATGTAATACGGATTTATGAGAATATATTAAAATTTATATCAAAAGAAGTTATTCAATTTGTTAAAAAATGATATAAATGTAATATGAGTTTATAAAAAATGGGGTTAGTAGATTCTGACTTGAGATATTTAAGGTGTTTGTTTAAAAATTTGACTACTGAATTTATTTATTTATTTTTTTTTGAAAAGATCAATATATTCAAAATTAACTATATTTGACAGTATCGAAAAAATGATATTATTAGCGTGTTTAACCTTTTAATGATTTTTATTGGCTTTGTATAAAAAATAATCTAATAAAAAATATGAGTGAAATGTAAATCTTTTGGTATTGAATTTTCCGTAAAAGACAACCAATGAGAAGTAGAGATCAGCAAAAATAGAATCACTTTAAAGTTTTAATGAAATTGATAATTTACGAGTGAAATGTAAATTTATAGTTTAATGCATAGTAAAAATCTTCTGTCTCTTTTTTGTGTCTGTCTTTTTAAAAATTTATTAAAAATTTAAATTTTAAACCCTAACCCTTAGTTTTTATATTTTAAATTCTAGATTTTATACCTAAAAAAATATATTTTACCTCTAATTTCTTAAACCCTAACTAAAACTCTAAACTCTAAACCTATAATTTGAAGTGGTGACATAAATAGATACATGAAAAAGGGACAAAAGATTTAGACCCTAAATTAACATCAACGTTAGCATCAATTCAATTGTT
Organism: Abelmoschus esculentus; assembly: GCA_035048815.1. NCBI lineage: Eukaryota > Viridiplantae > Streptophyta > Magnoliopsida > Malvales > Malvaceae > Abelmoschus > Abelmoschus esculentus. The sequence continues at coordinate 11,180,457 of JAUCBN010000013.1, read as the reverse complement.
AGAATGATACATAAAAAAGATTTGTCCACTTCGTCACATCATTTGAATTTTAACAGTCTAAGGACATGATTAAAGTAAAACAAAAATTTGATAGTATGATTAGAGCAATCAAAAGTTGACTGATGTTAACGATACCTAAAGTCTAAAATAATTTTTATAAAATACGGTAGTTTTGAACAAAGGGGGCTGGTTATATGTTGGCTGATGTAAAGAGGTTAGATTATCGATTGAATAAAAATAATTTCTATCTTCTTCTTTTTCATTTTGTTTCTCCCTAATTTTTCTGTATTTCCTTCTATATTTGCTCTATTTCTATAATTCTATTTTGGTGTATTACAAAAGTATCAGAGTCAGATCAAACCTTAAAAAGGATGGTGGAAACTCAGACAGCAACAGTGGCGATGGCAGAATCAGTGAAGCTTCTAGAGTAGAAGCACAAAACGATGAGATTGCAATCAAAGATTAATATGTTGGAGAGCACACTTGATCACAAGTTTAATGAGTTTCAAGTTAAAATAATGACAAATGTCAAATAATTGTTAGAAAGAGCTTTAAGAAAGTCGATTATTTTTACTATTGAGCAGTCGCAATAGTTTTTCGGGTCAGTACCAATTGGAAGTTGTAAATTGACGATGGTAAATCAGCCAAAGGAAATCACAATGGATGTGAAAACAATTAGAGAACCGAGATAAGTTTCTATGGTTACATCATTGGCCGATGGTGCATCTGAAGACAAGATATTTGATGAAATCTATGTGTATAATATTGCAGTCAAAAATCTCCAAAATATAGAGATACAATTGAGAGTTTCAAACATACAACTAATGGCTAATTGAATTTCTCCGATTATCATTGAAAACCATAAAAATTCAACACCACAAAGAGGTACAGCCCCGCAACAGTTACAAATGTCGAAGATACAAGAGTCTCAGTTTAATTCTTTTAGGCCAACAAAAAGGGGCTGCAAAATTGTAAGACTTGGATTGAATTATTTTGTTGAAGATAAATATTATGTGGTGGTTCATGAAAATCAATTTTGAAAGTCATTCTTAGAAAAAAAAAAATTGATTGTGATCATCATGGCGTGGATTATACGTGTAGACAAGTTGAGAATAAATCAAAATCATAGGTTAATGCTCTCAATCCTCAATATTGGCTCCAAATTGAAAGAGAGAAGTTTTCTAAATTCTCTTTCTTCCACTATCACCTCTTCATCCATAGAATCATTTATCAAGGTATTTAAGGGACTTGATGAAACCAAATTGATGCGGAATAACCTTTGTTTTGTTCGGCAAAGGGCTACTATTGTCCATGAGAAACTTGTTATGAAAAGTAAAGAGAATTTATGAATAACTTGCTTGAAACTTGCAATAAATGTGTACATGTTATTTCTCAGTTTCAAGCCGTGGGAAAATCATTCTTACCAGGGATGGTTGGAAGCACAAATGCACCTGTTAACATTTCATATTTTGAGTTGATTAAGACAAGTTTTGATGTGATCAACCAACATTGTTCTCTCGATGTCTTGACTATTGTAATAGAGGAGACTTCATCTTCAGTGAGAGAGAAATGCAGCTTAAACACAAATAAAAAATGTACGCTACAATTAACTTTTTTAGCCTTCTAGAAGTTCCTTTTTTGTCTAAAAATCAGAGGTTTTTGGATGCTCAATTGAGTTGTCACAACTGCATAGATTTGAAAGTGTATAGTGGAGATGCTTATTTATCCTGCATTCTGAACATAAACATCGAGAAGAAGATTCCTCATATGGTTGCATCCAAAGGTGAGATTTTTAGAAATTCTAAAGGTGAAGGTATACTAACACACTTGCAGAGGGTGCTGAAGAGACAATCAAGCTTAAATATAAAAAAAAATCATCGGCTGAGAGAGTTCAAGATGCACCAATGAACAAATGGAGAAGATATAAACGAGTTGCAACATTTGATTCAAGGAAAATAGTCCTACTCTCAATCAGGATCCTCATTCCGATAAAATATTTGTTTTCTAGAACAATTGATTGAATCAGGTGAAAATGATAGGGAGAGTGTAATAACCCAAAATCTGAGTCAAAATCCCCAAATTAGATGTCAAAATCCCTAAATGAAACCCTAAATTTTGGGAATTAAATTTCTGAAAATTAAGGACTAAATTGAAAATTTTGAAAACTTAAGGGCCAATTTGTAAGAATTCAAATTTTTCAAACCCTTGAAAGGTAATTAGACCATTCTCCTTTTGAAACGTTTTCTTCCTCCTTCAGAAACCGAAGATTCTGAATTTATGAGGATTAATTTTCTCTTAAAATTTTTAATTAAAACCGAATGATGCTCAGTAATCACTTCCCTTCTCAAATTGTTCTGTCAGTTTGCTTTTGGAGATTATTTCCTTGAACGATTGTGGTAAGTGGGTAGGTTCTCAACCCGTTTTAATTCTTTTTCCTATTTTTCGTTTCGAATTCGGTAGAAGGGGTTTCTGTTATATGGGGTGGATTGATTCGAATGTTTTATTGTTGTTTCTGTTAATAGTTTAGTGTTGGTTTTGAGTGTAAGGGATGGGTGTTTGGTTCGAAGGGTTCATGAGGTTAGGGTTACTGTTTTTAATCGAATAATATCGTGGGTGGTTGTTTTTATTCGTTTAAAATGTGGGTTTTGGATCGAAAATGTTGTAGGATTTGATCTAAGAAAGTTTTGGATCGAATAGGGAGTTAAATCGAATCAAAAGAGGGGTTTTAATTCGAAAAACTAGCTGTTTGGCAACCAAGAAAATCTGAGATTTTTCCCAAATTTTCTCGGAAAATCTAGAAAACCCAGATTTTCCAAGGAACCAAACACGCAAGAACCAACCCAGAACTGGCCCAGCCGATCAGCCCACCCGAACCGGTCCAAGCCCAGAACCGGCCAGACCCGAACCGCAACACAGACCCGACCCGACCGCGACCCGACCCGACTCGATCTCCGACCCAAACCCGACCCGGCTGATATCATCGCTGACGTCACTGCTAACGTCAGCGTTGACTAGTGCTGACGTCAGCAGTTGACTTTTTTTGACCTGGGCCCATTTTATGTTTTTCGACGTCCTAAATCCAATAGAGCTGTCCGTTTTTCGAAATTTGAACCCGAAGTGTCATTTTTGGGTGTTTTATGTTTGATAAGTTATCTGGAAGTTTATCTGTAAAGGTTTCTGAATCAATTTCTGTTTGCTTCAGGTGACAAGGATTCCGACCTCGAGCAGTTGCCTTCTCCTCCTCCTGTACGAGGATCGATACATCCACATTCGGGACCTTCACGTGAGTACGAATTATTCTGTTTAGATTATTTTCGGTAATGTGGCATAGTAGAAAGTCTAACTTGTTTCTGTAAATTGTAGACTCTACTCCTGCTCAGCCTGGTGGTAGAGCCGAGTCCAATAGACGTCAGTGTCGTCGTTGAGTCTTCTGATACAGGTGTGTTCTCTCCCGTTCAGCCTGTAAATTCTGTTATTCTGTATATTCGATTCTGTTATTCGTATGATCATACATCATTATGTTATATCATATCTGATTCTGTTATCTGTCATGCTTGCCTTCTGTTAGATTATAAGGCATGCATTCTGATTCTGTATCTGCATTTAACATGGCATCTGGGATATTATTTGTGTACGGGGAAGTTAGTGATTTTATCATTTTTGTTCAGTGGCTCCACCTTCGGGTCGAGATACCACTTCTGTTGGTGTGATGGTGTTAGCGTGGTCTGGGGACCAACTCTTCTATAGTGTTCGGAGATGGGTGCATATCATGCATACTTTGTCTGTTCTGCATATTCTGTTTTGTTATTCCGTTATCTGTTCTAGAGACACACTAGGCTCCCTAGCTTATACCCTCTCAGATTTTTGTTTCAGATCTCAGTCCTAGGCTCGCTACGGTACTTGGAGGATCCTGTTATACTTTGAGATTTATAGTATGTTTTACAGTTTTAAATTCCGGATTGTTTTATTTGAATAATAATTTCTGTAATTCGAATATTAAATATTTATCGGTTTTTGCAACATTTACTGATTGTAAATTATGGGTTGAACTCTAATATTAAATGTTTAACTTTTATTATTATTTTAAATTATTAATTATTTAATAATTTTTCTGAATATTTTATTTATTTTCGTAAAAACCCTAACTTGGGAAACAAGTTTTCAAGCCGTAAACCCTAACTTGTAATCTAAGAAATTAGGTTAAATTTTAGGGGTTACATTTAGTGGTATCAGAGCCCGGTTCAACCCATGGATTGTGAAGTCCGAAATGATTTTTGATCTGAAAATGTTTTTGTCAAAATCATTTGAAAAACTTTGGATTTTTGTTTTGACTCTGTATTTTGAAAATTCCTAAATTATTTCGAATATTACTCCAAGTACCGACTCTAATAGGATTCTGTCTGTCTTTCTGTAGATATTCTACTATGCCACCACGTCGAAGTACCCGTTTAGCGACCGGTAAAGGTCGTGGCCAAGGCCGTGACCGAGGTCGATCTGTTGCTTCCTCTAGTGACGTTCCGCCTCCTGTGGACCCGCCACAGGCTCAGAGTCTAACCCAGAATCTAGGAGGAAAGGCTCAGCCCGAGATACAGACCGAGGCTCAGCAAGCTAAGGTTGAACAGTCGGTCCAGAGTGAGGGACCATATGTGCCTGATGACAGTGAGACTGTCGATTTGGATTCAGTGACCGTACAAAGGAAGTTACTTAGATTTTTGTGACAGAATGAGGGTTCCAGGAAACCCATATCTACCGAACTTGTAGCAGCTGGGATGACTATGATTGACGGTAAGACCGGTACTGACCCAGCAGATGCAGAGTACTGGCTGAAGAAACTTCAGCGTCTGTTTGTCGAGATGGAATACCCCTCTGACAGGAAAATGAGGGCTGCGATATCATTGCTACAGAAAGAGGCCCTGAACTGGTGGGAGGCAGAAGAAAAGGTTACTGCTTCTGAAAGGATCAACTGGGAGTTCTTCAGACAGAGTTTTGAGGATCGGTATGTGAGCCCAGAGTACTTGGCTAAATGCCGAGAGAACTTCCTGAATCTACAACAGAACGACATGTCTGTCAAGGATTATGAGATTGAGTTCCTGAGACTGCTATAGTATGCTCCTGGTATTGTGACGACCGAGAAGCAAAAGTGTGATCACTTTTTGAAAGAACTCCGAATACCACTGAAGATTGCAGTTGCCACACATCATGATACGGAGTACAAGATGATCACTCGGCGTGCCAGGACAGCCGAGCGTAATGAGGTTTTGAGGGTTCAGATGGAATCCCAAGGTTAGGATAGAGGTAGACGACAGTCTGCCTCATCTGCTCAGTACAGTTAGGGTTTTCAGTCCCAGAAGAGAGGCCACGATGAGTATGAGCCACAGACTTCAACACGGTCTAGACCTGCAGCATCAGCTGTCCCTGCTGCTAGTGGAGCTGGATCCACTAGTACCCGAGCTGTACCTCAGTGTACCTTCTGTAAAAAATGGCACCCCGGACAGTGTCGCATGCGGAGTGGAGCCTGCTTTCGATATGGTTCTCTTGATCACCATCTCAAAGACTGTCCAGTGGCACCACAGTCTGGTTATGCTCCGGGGCAATCACAGGCTTCAGTTCAGACCCCAGCAGGGGGAAGAGGACAGGGTAGACCCGTCGCATCTGGTACTGGTAGTAGAGGCAGACCCAGTCAGTTCAGAGGAGCTGCAAGATCAGGAGGATCTCAGTATGGCATGATATATGCTACGAGGAGACAGGAGAACTGGGATGAGCCAGACGTCATTACTGGTACATTTTCTGTACATACTGTTCTTCTCTTCGCACTGTTAGATAATGGGTCAACACATTCATATGTCTCTAGTTCTGTAGCGGGGTATCTGAAAATTCCAGTGGAGGATACTGGTAGTTCCGTCTCAATTTTTAGTCCTGTAGGGCACTAGATGGAGATTTCCAAAGTTTACAGAGATTATCCCCTTGAGGTTCACGGGGAAATCTTTCCTACTAATCTGATGCAGTTACCATTTATGGACTTCGACTTGATTCTGGGGATGGACTGGTTATCTGCTCACCGAGTTACTCGGGACTGTGAGCGTAAGAGGGCAATTCTGAGAACTTCTGATGGCCGAGAGGTAACTCTCATCGGTGAGCGTAGAGTTATCTATCCAATCTGATATCAACCCTGAAAGCTGAAAAGATGATCAAGAAGGGGTGTATAGCCTATCTTGCCTACATCCTTGACCGGAGGCAATCTGATTCTAGAATGGATAAGATCCGCGTGGTGTGTGAATTTCCAGATGTTTTTCCGGAAGAGCTACCGGGTGTACCCCCTAAGCGTGAGGAGGTGGAGTTCGGTATTGAGTTATACCTGAGGACTACTCCAATATCTATGGCACCTTATCGGATGGCTCCGAAGGAGCTTAAGGAGCTTACGATTCAGTTACAGGAACTTCTGGATAGAGGTTTCATACAACACAGCGTTTCACCGTGGGGAGCCCCTGTCCTGTTTGTTAAAAAGAAAGATGGCTCTCTACGCTTGTGTATTGATTATCGGAAGCTGAATAAATTGACTATCAAGAACAAGTACCCCCTTCCCCGCATTGATGATCTGTTCGATCAGTTCTGAGGAGCTACGGTTTTCTTTAAGATAGACCTGAGATCTGGTTATTACCAACTCAAGGTTAAGGATTCTGACGTGTCCAAGACAGCTTTCAGAACTCGTTATGGTCACTACGAGTTTCTGGTAATACCCTTCGGTCTTACGAATGCCCCTGCAGCATTCATGGACATGATGAATAGGGTGTTTCGACCCTATCTGGATCAGTTCGTAGTAGTTTTCATTGATGACATACTGGTCTACTCCAAGTCTGAGGATGAGCATGAGCAGCATCTTCGGATTGTTCTACAGGCTCTGAAGGAGAAACAGTTGTATGCAAAATTCAGCAAATGTGAATTCTAGCTCTCGGAGGTTGTTTTTCTGGGACACGTGGTATCAGCTAAGGGTATTCATGTTGATCCAAACAAAATCGAGGCTATTATGAGTTGGCAGCGGCCCAAGAATGTAGCAGAGATCCGCAGTTTTCTGGGACTAGCGGGTTATTATCGGAGATTTGTGGAGGGCTTTTCTTCCATAGCCGCTCCGTTGACTAAACTTCTGAGAAAGGATATTCCATTTATCTAGTCTGAGGCTCAACAGCAGAGGTTTGAGAAACTAAAGTCCGTTCTGACCCAAGCACCAGTTCTGATACAGCCAGAGTCAGGGAAACCCTATATTGTTTACAGTGATGCCTCATACACTGGTCTGGGTTGTGTTCTGATGCAGGATGGGAAAGTAGTGGCTTATGTATCCCGACAGTTGAAATTGCATGAGTGTAACTACCCCACCCACGATCTGGAGTTAGCAGCCGTGATCTTTGCTCTGAAAATCTGGAGACACTATCTCTATGGAGAGAAGTGTTATATTTTCACTGATCATAAGAGTCTTAAGTACCTTCTCACCCAAAAGAAACTTAATCTGAGACAGCGCCGCTGGCTAGAGCTTCTAAAGGACTATGATTGTGAGATAGAACATCATCCTGATAAGGCTAATGTCGTTGCGAATGCTCTGAGTCACAACGCCATTTTTGATCTAAGAGCATTGTTTGCTCGGATGAGTCTGTTAGAGGATCGCAGTTTACTAGCCGAGCTTCAGGTGGTTCCTACACTGATTTCTGAGATTCAGGCTGAGCAGCCTAATGATCCGTATTTGGCTCACCGCATTGCGGAAGATCAGGAGGGGACTTCTCAGGATTTTTCTCTGAACCAGGATGGAGTTCTGTGCTTCCGGGGTCGACTCTGTGTTCCGAGGAACTCTGAACTGAAACAAGTCATTCTGCGAGAGGCTCATGATAGTCCGTACTCTATGCACCCTAGAGGTGACAAAATGTATAAAAATCTCAGAGAAAAGTACTGGTGGAAAGGTCTCAAGCGAGACATGGTCAGTTTTGTATCCAAATGCTGAATTGCCAGAAAGTCAAAGCAGAACATCAGCGACCATCTGGGCTTCTTCAGCACATTGAGATTCCTCAGTGGAAATGGGAGCGTGTGACCATGGATTTTGTCAGTGGGTTACCTTTGACTCCGTCAAAGAAGGATTCTGTCTGGGTCATCGTTGATCGATTGACCAAATCTGCTCACTTTATTCCAGTCAAGACCACCTATCCTCTGAGTAGGCTGGCCCGGTTATACATCTCCGAGATTGTCCGGTTACATGAAGTACCTCTGTCTATTATATCTGATCGAGATCCGAGATTTACGTCTAAGTTCTGGGGATCTCTACATACTGCTCTGGGTACTCGACTGAACTTTAGCACTGCTTATCACCCTCAGACCGATGGTCAGTCTGAGCGTGTGATTCAGATCCTCGAGGACATGTTGAGAGGATGTATTCTGGACTTCAGAGGTAGCTGGGAGGATTTCCTACCTTTGGCAGAGTTCGCGTACAACAACAGTTATCAGGCCAGCATTAAGATGGCACCATATGAGGCTCTGTACGGGCGTAAGTGTCGCACCCCGATTGGTTGGACTGAGCTCACTGAGCATCGTTTACTGGGTCCAGATATTGTACATGAGGCTGAGGAGACTGTCAGATTGATTCGGGATCGGCTCAAAACCGCTTTTGATAGACAGAAATCTTACGCTGATCTGAGGCATAAAGATCTTGAGTTTGAGGTTGGCGACGAGGTTTTTTTGAAAGTATCTCCGTGGAGGAAGGTACTACGATTTGGCCGTAAGGGCAAGCTCAGTCCCAGATATATTGGACCCTACCGGATTATCAGACGCATCGGACCTGTAGCTTATCAGCTTGAGTTGTCACCTGAACTCAAGAGGATCCATGATGTGTTCCATGTTTCTATACTGAGACGTTATCGAGTAGATCCGTCTCATGTTCTGTCTGTGGAGGATTTCGAGATTCGACCTGATCTATGTTATGAGGGGGAGCCCGTTGAGATCATTGATCAGGACTAGAGAGTTCTTCGGAGGAAAACCATTAAGATGGTTAAGGTTCTCTGGCGTAACCGAGGTCTGGATGAGGCTACGTGGGAGCCCAAGTCTGTCATTAAAGCCCAGTATCCGCATCTCTTTGATCCAGGTAAATTTCGAGGACGAAATTTTCTGTAAGGGGGGAAAGTTGTAATAACCCAAAATCTGAGTCAAAATCCCCAAATTACATGTCAAAATCCCTAAATGAAACCCTAAATTTTGGGAATTAAATCTCTAAAAATTAAGGACTAAATTGAAAATTTTGAAAACTTAAGGGCCAATTTGTAAGAATTCAAATTTTTCAAACCCTTGAAAGGTAATTAGACCATTCTCCTTTTGAAACGTTTTCTTCCTCCTTCAGAAACCGAAGATTCTGAATTTATGAGGATTAATTTTCTCTTAAAATTTTTAATTAAAACCGAATAATGCTCAGTAATCACTTCCCTTCTCAAATTGTTTTGTCACTTTGCTTTTGGAGATTATTTCCTTGAACAATTGTGGTAAGTGGGTAGGTTCTCAACCCGTTTTAATTCTTTTTCCTATTTTCCGTTTCGAAATCAGTAGAAAGGGTTTCTGTTATATGGGGAGGATTGATTCGAATGTTTTATTGTTGTTTCTATTAATGGTTTAGTGTTGGTTCTGAGTGTAAGGGATGGGTGTTTGGTTCGAAGAGTTCATGAGGTTGGGGTTACTGTTTTTAATCGAATAATATCGTGGGTGGTTGTTTTTATTCGTTTAAAATATGGGTTTTGGATCGAAAATGTTGTAGGATTTGATATAGGAAAGTTTTGGATCGAATAGGGAGTTAAATTGAATCAAAATAGGGGTTTTAATTCGAAAAACTAACTGTTTGGCAACCAAGAAAATCTGGGATTTTTCCCAGATTTTCCAGGGAACCAAACACGCAAGAACTGACCCAGAACCGGCCCAGCCGACCGACCCACCCAAATCGGTCCAAGCCCAGAACCGGCCAGACCCGAACCGCAACCCAGACCCGACCGCGACCCGACCCGACCCGACTGCCCGACCCGACTCGAATCTGACCTGGCTGACGTCATCGCTGATGTCACTGCTAACGTCAGCTGCTGACGTCAGCGTTGACTGATGACGTCACTATTGACGTCAGCGTTGATCAATGCTGACGTCAGCAGTTGACTTTTTTGATCTGGGCCCACTTTATATTTTTCGACGTCTTGAATCCAATGGCGCTGTCCGTTTTTCGAAATTTGAACCCGAAGTGTCGTTTTTGGAGGTTTTATGTTCGATAAGTTATCTGGAAGTTTATCTGTAAAGGTTTCTGAATCAATTTCTGTTTGCTTCAGGTGACGAGGATTCCGACCCCGAGCAGTTGCCTCCTCCTCCTCCTGTACGAGGATCGATACATCCACATTCGGGACCTTCATGTGAGTACAAATTATTCTATTTAGATTATTTTCGATAATATGGCATAGTAGAAAGTCTAACTTGTTTCTGTAAATTGTAGACTCTACTCCTGCTCAGCCTGGTGGTAGAGCCGAGTCCAGTAGACGTCAGGGTCGTCGTTGAGTCTTCTGATACAGGTGTGTTCTCTCCCGTTCAGCCTGTAAATTCTGTTGTTCTGTATATTCGATTCTGTTATCTGTATGATCATGCATCATTCTGTTATATCATATCTGATTCTGTTATCTGTCATGCTTGCCTCCTGTTAGATTATAAGGCATGCATTCTGATTCTGTATCTGCATTTAACATGGCATCTGGGATATTATTTGTGCACGGGGAAGTTAGTGATTTTATCACTTCTGTTTAGTGGCTCCACCTTCGGGTCGAGATACCACTTCTGTTGGTGTGATGGTGTTAGAGTGGTCTGGGGACCAACTCTTCTGTGGTGTTCGGAGATGGGTACATATCATGCATACTCTGTCTGTTATGCATATTTTGTTCTGTTATTCCGTTATCTGTTCTAGAGACACACTAGGCTCCCTAGCTTACACCCTCTCAGATTTTTGTTTCAGATCTCAATCCTAGGCTCGCTACGGTACTTGGAGGATCCTGTTACACTTTGAGATTTATAGTATGTTTTACAGTTTTAAATTCCGGATTGTTTTATTTGAATAATAATTTTTGTAATTCGAATATTAAATATTTATCGGTTTTTGCGACATTTACTGATTGTAAATTATGGGTTGAACTTTAATATTAAATGTTTAATTTTTATTATTATTTTAAATTATTAATTATTTAATAATTTATCTGAATATTTTATTTATTTTCGTAAAAACCCTAACTTGGGAAACAAGTTTTCATGCCGTAAACTCTAACTTGTAATCTAAGAAATTAGGTTAAATTTTAGGGGTTACAAAGAGACTGCTAGCTTTTCATCGGTTAGGATGTGTAAGGCTTCTAAGAAAAGAGTATGATAAAGATGAAAATCATTTTAAGAGATCTGTAAGTTTAGGTCATGTTTACTCCATTGTAGGTTTGGCTATAATGGGTTTACATTAAGAGACACAAAATTTGATCTTATGGTAAGAGCAGTTTGTGATCTCTTTCTGTTAATTCATTAGGGTGGATGTATCAGGAAAGATCATTATACTGTGAAGGTGATATAAGGTGGGAAGATCTTGAGAAAGCACCTGAACTTGACCCAACTTTCACATACCCTTATGGAATGTTTGAGGAACGAGTGCCAACATCCCAATTTCGTATGCTTGTGCGTGAGCATGTTGGCAATTGGACAACTATGGATTGTTGGATGCAGTTGTACGATAGGTAGTCTTTTGTTGTGGATACTGGATCACTCTCTGTAATCTATCAGATGCTTGATTGAGGTGAGACCGCAGGTGTTTTATACTTCAGGCAATCATTACTTCTCCTAAGGCTGAATTGTCCAAATGTGGCTATACGAAGTTTAGAATTAGCTCGTGAACATGCATCTAGTGAGCATGAACATCTGGTTTATGAGAAATTGATCTTATGTAACATTGGTCACTATGAGCAAGATCTGGACATGAAATTCATATCTTTGGTTGTGTTCTTTTTAAGGGTTATTAATTTGTTAAAGATCGAGTAAACCACAGAAAACGGCATCCTCTAAAGGTTGTCGATACGAAGAAAATATTGTCGGTTCATACTTTTCTTTCGATCAAAGCTATGAAAGCGTGTGAATACGTTTGATCTAATCATAAAAAATCTTGTTTTAACCTCAAGGTCAAGGATTTATTAAAAAAGGGAGTATTGCACCGGATGAGATTTGGAAATTATACACGTTGAGAAAAGAAAGGAAGTTTAAGTTGGTTAGTTGTTAGTTTCCTTTTAGTATACGGTGCGTTTTAGAGGCAATACTTATCGTTTTACAAAACACGGTCATTTTGAACAAAGGGATCTGGTTATATGCTGGCTGATGTAAAGAGGTTCAACTATCGACTGAATAAAAATAGTTTCTATCTTCTTCTATTTCATTTTGTTTCTCCCTAATTTCTCTGTATCTTTCTATCTTTGCTCTATTTTTATAATTCTGTTTTGGTGCGTTACAGCAAGGAAGACGATTTTTGATGGAATGCTTGTATATATGTACCTAGACGTGACAATATTCTGTACCATACTATTTCTTTCAATGGTACAATAATCATTGTATGATCCATGGGCAGATTAGGGTTTACACCCTTTGCCTTTTATGGATTTTTTTCTTCAAAATATAACTAAATAATTTAAAATAATAAATAATAATGCAAACAAACATTATTCTCGATAACAAAGGATGAGCATGACTAATACTAACGTACTAATAAAACTTGTCAACACTAACAATTGATTTTATCACAACTCAAACACGATTCTAATACAAGGCAATCCTGCTTTTTGTCAAGGCAGGGATTCAATGCTTGAAATATGGATTTCTATTTACAATTTCAAGCAATAAGGTAATTCTTGATAGCAATGTTACTTCAACAGCAAGAAAATAATAAGAGACAAGAAATGGATGCCATATTATCACCACTTTACTGGAAATGAAGGGTCTTCTAACTTTGGGGGATACTTATATGAGAAAACTAATGAAAGAATATAACAAAACACATTACAAACATAATAAATGTAACATGTCACTTACCATATATGTGGCCGTCTTTCGACACCACTCGTTGAGTTTAAAAAAAATCACTATCAATACATAAAGTACGACTATAATGATCATTAGAGAATATAACCCCTAGGACCTAACAAGCACAAAGTTTTGGAGTAGAACACTCAACTCATCATTCTTGGAGTTCACTAGTAAAGAGAAAGTTGTTTAGTTGCTCTGAACAATAGCCGAGAATAGTAATTTATTAATATCCTCAGGCTCCGATTCCTGCATCTTCTCTCCTAAATCAACAATATAAAATGTGTTTAAAAAAACATTGCTTCCAATGTATTAACTTCTTAAAGACCTGCAAAACCATTTCCATCAAAGCAGGAGTGTAACGCAGAATTATTTTCAAGTTCTAGGTAAAACAATGAACAAAACTTTGTCTTGAATATCCATCAGAAAGTACTTTGTGAACAGAGAAGTAATCAAACTAGTCCATGCAATTACATGCGTATCATCCCCCATAAAAACTCAGAAAGTTTTTTAAGTTACAGGCTACAGCTTCCCAAAATATGATTATATGCAAGTACTAGGACAACAGAACACACTATGTGTAACCCTTAAATTTAACCAAATTTCTTAGATTAATAAGGTAGGGTTCACAATACAAAAACTTCTTTTCCAAGTTAGGGTTAAAGAAAATAATATTATAATTTCGGATAATTTATTAAAACGGAAAAGTGAAAGTTAACAATTAAAATTACGAAACCAAAATTTTAATAACATAACAATTTCGAAAATCGTTTAACTGCCCAAAGTTTGTGATTCATTACAAGAATATTAAATATCCGAAACAAAAGTTAATAAACTAAAGTCTGAAAATCATACTTAAAATATCTGAAATCAGGATCCACCAACTACCGAAGCCTAAGTCTGAGAATCTGAAACAAAACCGTGGGGACGTAAGCTTGGGAGCCTAGTGTGTCTCTAGGGTCCAGATAAACATAACAACAGTACAGTAAAGTATTTCACATAAAAGAATAGCATAAATTCAGAACATAATTAAATCCATCTAATTACAGCATTGAATGAGATCTAAAAATATTTCACAAGAACATTCATAAAATCATTAGATCTAGCATTAAAAACATAAAATCAAGTTTCATTTAATGATTAGCAAGCTAATACTTGAGAATTCCAATAAAGAACCTTAGAAAAAGAGTTAAAATTTAGCAAATTACCTTTGAGATCTATCCACCAAAAAGATGAGAATTTCTCTTCTTTTGATTCCTTACAAATTGTTGTTGATTTAGTAAAATTGATGATTAAGTTTTGTAAAGAATGAAGAGATGATTAAAATTAAGTAATTTTTGTTGAAAAATGTGGGAAAATCAACAAGGAATTGAAGGAAATAGATGGAGAAAAATGGAGAGAAAATGAGAGAAAATAAGTGGTTAAGTGAGAAAAATGATTATCATCTTTTAATAAACTAATTAAAAATCATTTTGGTGAATAAATCATTATTTAAAAATTAAATTGGGTTTATGGTCCTCTAAGGATTCTAAGTATAGTTTGTTTTTCAATTTAGTCACTAAAAATAACAATGTCCGAAAATTACAAATTAGATCCTCCATTGTTTTTCAAAAATTATAATTTGGTCACCAATGCATAATTAGGCACAATTAAAAATCAATTTAAAGTTTAAATTACATTCTTTTAATTTTGAATTTTTTTTTAATATTTTTAAACCATATTCCAAAATTATTACTTTTCTAATTAAAATACTTTTATTTTATATTTCCCCAGAATAACGAACCGAAGAACCCGATTTGAATTCTCCTAACTAATATCCAGACTACTAACCCCAAAATCGGGATATTACAGGTGGAGCCACCGATCAGAAATGATACTCACCAATAGGTGGTACCACTGAACTTCCCCGTACACATATTTTACCGATGTCATGACATGGACATATGATCAGTTATTAATAGATATCAGAATCGGAATACATGCCTAAGAGAATAACAAAAATCATGCATATCAGTCTCAGAATTAGATATTCAGTTAACATTTCAAAGCATGTCAATTTTTCAAGTATTTTTAGAAAATAACAAAAATGATGCAGTCAACATGTTACACAATTAACAGGTATGCTAAATGTTGCACACAAGAAAAAAAGAGAATTGTCGGGAGGGACACCTGTAACAGATCACTTAACGTCGATAATGACGTCTACTAGCCTCAGTCCTAGAACTAGGTCTAGCAGGTATAGAACCTACGAGTAACAACAATGTAAAATATCCTACTATGCCACTATACAGAAAATCATGGAACAGGTCAGAACAGATAACTTACGAGCGTGTGCCAAAGACTGATGAACAGGAGGTCGTCCTAGAAGAAGAGTCAGATCCTCATGGTCGGAAACTACATCACCTAAACCAAACGGAAACTGATTCAAAATCCAAAACAGAAAACTTCCAGATAAGGTATTCGAACATAAAAGCCCTAAAAATGACATTTTAGGTTCGAATTTTGAAAAACGGAAAGTGTCATCGAACTCGGAACGTCGAAAAACATAAAGTGGGACAAGATCAGAAAAAGTCAACACTAACGTCAACATTTGTCAACATTGACGTCAGCAGATGACGTTAGCATTGGTCAACACAGACGTCAGTGGTAGCGTCATCAGGTCAACACTGACGTCAGCAGATGACGTTATCAGGTCAATGCTGACGTCAACATGACGTTAGTGGGTCACGGTTCGAGTCGGATATCGGGTCAGTCGGGTCGGTCAGGTTTTGGATCGGTCAAGTTAAGACGGGCAGGGCTTTCCCAGAATTTTCACAGGAAAATCCGTCAAATCACCAAAAAATCCCAGGTAGATTTTTTGCTTCTAGATTCGTTTCCTTTCCCAAATGAGTCGATTCAAAACTCCGACTTAAATTAATATAAACACATCCTTAAACCCGAAATCAAACTCTTCCCTTAAGCCAAAACATCTAACCTGAAACAACAATAACCAATAAAACACCCCTTCTCCTCACTCGATCAAACCAAAGCAGGAAACACCCCCAACCGAACCGAACTCTTAAACAAAATATAAAATGAAACCAAAAAGGAAGAATGCTTACCAACAAATCCAACCGAAGTCACAAAAGATGAAGGTTCGACCAAAACAAAAACAACCACCCAAAAGGTAGATTTGAAGCAAGACTTTGAGAGGATGAAAAGGGCAGAATTCGGTTTGATTTCCCTATTTGAGAGACAAATAAATTTCAGTAATAAACAATATTTTAATGGAGAAGTAAACTCCCAAATTAAATCAGAAATACGGAAAAAGGAGAAAAATGTTACCGAAGATGAAATGGTTTAAATACCAGATAAGGGTCTTTAAACTTTAAAAACTTACAAATAATCCCTTAACTTTTCAGGAATTACAAATTAGCCTCTGAAAATCCCTAAATTATTAGGGTTTTAAAATAAGGATTTGGGATTTCAAAAGGGGAAAAGTTTTGGGTGTTACAACTCTCCCCTCCTTATAGAAATTTCGTCCTTGAAATTTAACTGGATTAAAGAGATACGGGTATCAGACTGAGGTAACAAACTTGGGCTTCCACAAAGCCTCAACATGATTATCTAGAAGAGTACATATAATGAAACTGAACTATTGAGACATTTACAAAGATTTTCCAGATAACGAGAGATTGAACTAAGAACAAGCACCTCTATCCCCAACTCGTGAAGCAAAAGATCTACCCTGACCCCTTTCTCCAACAGTTATCTGAACCAAAGCCTGAGACTGTCCTATAGCATAACCTGACCGCGGAGAGACAGGATAGTCCCTGAGACAATGATCAAAAGAATCACAACAGAAACAAGCTCCATTCATTATACGACACTCTCCTGAATGTCACTTTTTACAAAATGAACACTAAGGCAAGGCTCGAGTACTAGTGGATCCAGCTCCACTAATAGGAGGAACAACTGACGTTGCTGGTCTAGCATGTGCAGACCTCTTTGGCTCTAACTCATCACAGCCCCTCTTCTGGGACTAAAAACACCAACTGTGATGAACTGAAGCTGCAGACTGTCGTCTACCTCTATCTTGAACCTGGGATTCCAGCTAAACCCTCAAACTCTCGTAAAGCTCGATTGTCTTGGTACGCCGAGTGATCATCTTATATTTCGTGTCATGGTGAGTGGCCACTGCAATCTTCAACGGTACCCGGAGTCCCTTCAGAAAATGGTCACATTTCTATTTTTTGGTTGAAACAATTCCCGGAGCATACTGAAGCAATTGCAGAAACTCTATCTCATAGTCGTTCACTGATTTCTCATTTTGCTGAAGATTCAGAAAATCATCCTGGAACTTAGCCAAATACTCGGGACTGACATATCGATCCTCAAAACTCTATCCGAAAAACTCCCAGGTAATTTTTTTTCGAAGCAGTCACTCTCTCTTCAGCCTCCCACCAATTCAAGGCTTCACCCTGAAGCAAAGATATGGCTTCCCTTAGTTTCCTATCAGAAGGGTAGTCCATCTCCACAAACAAACGTTGAAGCTTCTTCAGCCAGTACTCTATATCAGTTAGGTCAATACCAATCTTACCATCGAACATAGACATGCCAGCAGCCAGAAACTCAGAAGAAATGGGTTTCCTAGCACCCTTAGACTGACGAAGATACCAGAGTAACTCTCTTTATAAAAAGACAGAACCTAGGCCTACAGACTCACTATCTCTAGAAATATACGGTCCCTCACTCTGGGAAGGTAGATTAACATCGACTTTCTGAGCCTCTGTTTGAATACTAGGTTGTTCCTCTCCTCCTAAATTATGTGCTACAATTTGGTTCTAAGGCAGATCCACAGGTGGTGGAATATCATTCACAGAAACAGAAGTACGACCTTGACCGGTCGGAAGATGGGTACTCCTACGGTGTGGCATAATAGTATATCTACAGAATATAGACAAAATCCTATATTAGAATCGATATTTAGAGTATTATTCAAAATATTTCAAAGAATTTCAAAATACAAGTCAAAACAGAAATCCGAACTTTCAAATAATATTGACAAAAACATTTTCAGATCAAAAATCATTTTGGACCTCACAGTCCGAGGATTAAACTTGGCTTTAATAACATTAAATGTAACCCCTAAATTTAACCTATTTTTTTAGATTAAAAAGGTAGGGTTCACGATACAAATTTTTTTTTCCAAGTTAGGTTTAAAGAAAATAATAATATAATTTCGGATAATTTATTAAACCGGAAAAGTGAAAATTAACAATTAAAATTATGGAAGTTTCAACCTAAAATTTTAATAAACATAACAGTTTCGAAAATCGATTAACTGACCAAAGTCCGTGATTCATTACAGGAATATTAAATATCCAAAATAAAAGTTAATAAACTGAAGTATGAAAATCATACTTAAAATATCTGAAATTAGGATCCACAAAGTACCAAAGCCTAAGTCTGAGAATCTAAAACAAAAACTGTGGGGACTTAAGCTTGGGAGCCTAGTGTGTCTCTAGGGTACAAATAAACATAACAATAGTACAGTAAGTATTTCATAGAACAGAATAGCATAAATACAGAACATAATATCATAATACAAGACAGAATAGAACATGCGATGTAATGCATGTATGATATGAAATACAACTCTAAACACCATCAGAAGAGAATGTTCCCCTGAACCAGTCTAACTCCATCACGCCAACAGAAGTGAAGCTCCACCCGAAAGAGGAGTCACTGAGCAGAAGTGGATACTCGACCTGTAGGTAGAGCCACTAAATAGAAGTGAATACTCGATACGGAGGTGGAGCTACTGATCAGAAGTGATACTCACCAATAGGTGATACCACTGAACTTCCCCGTACACATTTTACCGATGTTATGACATGAACATATGATCAGGTATGAACAGATATCAGAATCGAAATACATGCCTAAGAGAATAATAGAAGGCATGCATATCAGTCTTGGAATCATAAATTCAATTAACATTTCAAAGCATGACAATTTTCAAGTATTTTCAGAAAATAACAGAAATGATGCAATCAACATGTTACACAATTAACAGGTATGCTAAATGTTGCACACAAAAATAAATAGAGAATTGTCGGGAGAGACACACCTGTAATAGATCTCTTAACACCGATAATGACGTCTATTGGCCTCAATCCTAAGACTATGTCTAGCAAGTGTAGAACCTACGAGTAACAACAATGTAAAATATCCTAATATGCCACCACACAGAAAATACACGGAACATGACAGATCAGATAACTTATGAGCGTGTCCAGGAGGAGGAGAAGAATGCAGATACTCAAGGTCGAAAACTACATCACCTGAACCAAACGGAAACTGATTCAGAATCCAAAACAGAAAACTTCCAAATAAGGCATTCGAAAATAAAAGCCCTACAAACGACAATTTGGGTTTGAATTTTGAAAAACGGAAAGCGTCATCGGACTCAGAATGTCGAAAAACATAAAGTGAGACCGAGTTAGAAAAAGTCAACGCTGACGTTAGCATTTGGTCAATGATGACGTCAGCGGTGACATCATTAAGTCAACGCTAACGTCAGTAGATGATGTCATCTTGTCAACGTTGACGTTAGCGGGTCGCGAGTCAGGTCGTATATCGGGTCGATCGGGTCGGGTTTTGGGTCGGGCGGGTTGGGCCGGGTCAGACTTTCCTAGAATTTTCACAGGAAAATCCGTGAAATCACCAAAAAATCCCAGGTAGATTTTTTTGCTTCCAGATTCGATTCCTTTCCCATATGAGTCGGTTCAAAACTCCAACTTAAATTAATATAAAATCATCCTTAAACCAAAATCAAACTCTTCCCTTAAACCAAAACATCTAACCCGAAACAACAATAACCAATAAAATACCCCTTCTCCTAACTCGATCAAACAAAAGCAGGAAACACCCCCCAACCAAACCGAACACTTAAACAACATATGGAACGAAACCAAAAAGAAAGAATGCTTACCAAAAAATCGTACCGAAGTCACAAAAGATGAAGGTTCGACCAAAACTAAAACAAGCACCCAAAAGGCAGATTTGAAGCAAGACTTTGAGAGGATGAAAAGGGCAGAACTCAGTTTGATTTCCCTATTTGAGATACAAATAAATTTCAGTAATAAATAGGATTTTAATGGAGAAGTAAATCTCCCAAATTAAATCAGAAACGGGGAAGAAGGAGAAAAACATTACCAAAGATTAAATGGTTTAAATACGAGATAAGGGTCTTTAAACTTTAAAAACTTACAAATGAACCCTTAACTTTTTAGAAATTACAAATTAGCCACCCAAAATCCCTAAATTATTAGGGTTTTAAAATAGGGAATTGGGATTTTAAAAGGGGAAAAGTTTGGGGGTGTTATACTATGAGAAGCAACAAATAGCTATATCTGAATCTTTTAGAATCAAGTAAATTTGTACCAACTAGATGCAGGATACCAATGCAAGTGTTCGCTCACAATCATTTCAGAGTACCAACAAAGTGAATCAATGATATATATTTGTATATTACTAGACACCCTCCATTTTTCCTAAATGAAAGAAAATGAAGAATGGCATCTGCCATTATCGGATAAAGAAAACAAACTTACATATTCTTAATCTGACTTGATTTTTCCACCTATCAATGATCTGCAAGAGGCAAAACATAAAAGTGGTGAAAACAACTTTCTCCTAATTATGGTTTAAGTGTGTGCTAATTCAAACATGAAGTGCCGAACATACTGAAAAGATTCAATTTCTGTAGGCTTTGTTTTAAACTGCCCAATGAAAATCTAAGCATGGGTGTTTAATCTCGAGCAAAGCCTACAAATAGTATAATCTTGTTTGCTTGTTGGCAAGTGTTGCAACAACTATGGACACCACTTGAAAAATAGACAACCTTAAGAACTAGTGCATAAGCCACTTAGCAGTGGAATTGAACAATATAATAGTCAGCTAAGCCATATTTTTTAATGCTTTTCAATAGTGCTTTGGGGGAAAAAGCACTTTTAGAGTCAAAAGCAATGCAAAACAAGTAATTTTACAACTCAAAAGTATTTTGCAAAAGCTAAAGCACTTGGAAAAAATTATACATTTATCCTGAAGCATATCACTCATTCCTTTAAATTTTCAAAAAGAATTGTCATTTTACACTAAACATTCAAAATAACTTTTCCTAGCACTTTCCAAAAACGACGTAAAAAAATATGAACCCTAAAACAGTTTCTAAAGATACACAAGTTGGAATTCAAAAGATTAAGGGAAACCTGCTTGAAATCGGTGAATGCTGGATCATCGGAATCATTAATGACTGGAATTCTCGTTGATGCTTGCATACACTGTACTAAATTTTTACTCCTAACAAGTATTGTTCTAGGCTTATCAATCAAATCCTGAAAATAAAATCAGTAAATAAACAAAGTTAAATTCCCAATATCACCATTCTCTGAAATGCAATAGATTTGACTAAATGAAACAACACCTGTTTGGCCGATAGAAGATCACGGCACTGGTCGGTCAAGCTCGATAATTCTTCTTGCATCTTCTTGATTCGAAACACCAATTTCATAGGATTCGCCTGCGATGAACGCCCAACGAAACCTCAATAGAGGAATCTAAAATTGAGTTTTAGAAAATTGATGCTTACATTATCGGGATAAATTTATTGAAACTCCTTCTCGAGCTTGTACTGAACTGCGAGAAGATCATGGTTTGCTTTGGTGAACAAACTCACTAAATTATCATTTGCTTGATGATGGCTATACTCATCATTTCCTCCCTTTCACAATCTCATCCCAATTAGGGTTTTCTTCTTTTGAGTTTAAGATAATGATATTTGCCGCTTAGTGAAGGTTGCAAAAGGTTTTTATAAGGGTGAATTACATAAACAGTCATTAAATTTTTAGGTTAAATTTATTTTTATTATTAAAATTTTAAAATATTTGATAAGATTATTTAACTTTTAGTTTGCATTCGATCAGGTCGTCTAATTTTTGATTCGTATTTAATATGTTTAAAAATTTTATTAAAATTGATTCTTCCTTGATAAAAAATAGACAAATTAAAATAATAATCACTCAACTTATTTTTTACTCTTATTTTGGTCACTAAATTTTTTTAATTTAATAATTTAACTTATGAATTATTCATATTTTGGTCACTATCAACTAACATAATTATATAAATTAAAAAATTTGATAATTCTTTTAAAAATATAGGATTTTTTATTTTTTATTAAATTTATCGTATTTCATATTTTATATTTTAATAAAAAGTAAAAAATTATTACTCGAATAAAAATATTTAAATTATTTAATTTGTGTGATATAATATAAGGTAAAGAATGAATAATATGAAATTAATAATTAAATAAAATATTTTTTAAAATATTAATCAAATACTTAATATTCGTATATTTAATATTTGAATATTTTTATTGAAAGATTTTCATTCAAATATTTAATATTAGTATATTTTTATTCAAATATTTAATATCTGAATATTTTTATTTGAATATTAAATATTCGAAATTTTTATTCAAATATTTAATATTCAGATATTTTTTATTCAAATATGTAATATTCAGATATTTTTTATTTAAATATTTAATATTCAAATAAAAATATTTGAATATTTAATATTCGAATAAAAATATTCAGATAATAAATGTGTATGCTATATTTTTTAATATGCCAACTTACGTGTGAAAAACAATAACACTTAAAATATAAATTTACTGCGATATTAAACAAAATTAATGACAATGACGTAAATTTGTTTAATTTAAGGATACATTTAATCAACTTGTCTCAACCTTATCTAAGCTCATATTTATCTTGTTTATAATTTGTAAATTTTATATAATTAAAATTTAAAAATTTACTCGTATCTTTTTTTATAGAAGAATAGATTATTATTATTATTATTGATATTATTATTATTATTATTATTATTATTATGTATATCGTTAAAAAAATTTAAATCTAAACATAGATAGATAGTGCATGTAGAAATAAAAAAATCATATATTAAAATATGAAATGTAACAATATGATAAATTTAATAAGAAAATAAATTATTTCTCGATTTTTTAAAGATTGATTGAATTTTTTAATTTGTATAATCATGTCATTCAATAGTGACCAAAATATTTACAATTCAAAAGTTAAGTTATTAAATTAAAAATTTTAGAGACCAAAATAGGAGTAAGAAGAAAGTTGAGTGATTATTATTATAATTTGCCCATTTTTTTATTAAGAAAAAAATAATTTTAACAAAATTTTTAAGGTTAGGGATCGTATCGAATGCGAATTATTAGTTGGGTGATCTTATCGAAGGTGTGTAACACCCTCGACCCAGATGTTATATTGGGCCTTCGACCCAAAATACGTAATTCAAAAATCTCGTTTCAAAAGCCCAAAATAATGAGTTCAAGTCCAAAACGTAACAAATCCATTAAATTCAAATCCAAATCGAAATATAATTCCAAGTAATTCAAAATATTAGAACTCCATTTAATACAAAACCATAAAACATTCAATTCGATCAAATTTAAATAAGAGTTACAATTACATATAGGGTCCTACAAGTACATAACCCACTACATCTAGAAAAAGTACTTTGACAACAAGTCGATTCTAAAACCAACCATGATGATGCTCTTCCGATCCAAGGCTTTTCCTAGCCTAAACACAAAACCACATTTCAAAACGCTGAGCTACAGAAGCTCAGTGGGTACTCTATTAATCGATTTACGTCACACATCATAAATAAGCATATGAAACATGAATAATGATATGACATGAGTATAATGGCGCTATCATAATCGCCTAAACACATAATATAAGGTATGCATATTATCGGCACACAACATATACGGCTCATAGTTTATATAACTCATATGTATAGGGTGTCTGGACCCTCCTCATATTAGATTATCAATATTGACCCATCAACACTAGGTAAGGTCCGTGGCATATCATTCCACATATTATAACATTAAAGAACCCATCAACACTAAGCAAGGTCCTAGTTTGTTCTTCCACAAGATAATATAACATTAGTTAACCCATCAACACTAAGCAAGGTCCTAGTTTGGTCTTCCACAAGATAATATAACACTAGTCAACCCATCCACACTAAGCAAGGTTATTAGTTTACCATATCTCATAATAAAATAACTCCAGGTAACCCATCAACACTAAGCAAGGTTCCTAGTATACCAAATAGCTCGTATATAACTCACTGATTTCTTATTGGTTTCAAATACCCACCAATTACCAAGTCATTACCCAACAATCTCATAAACGACGTTAAAATATCAATTTCTCGGTTTTAGTATTTATTTTATACCTTAAGAGACCCTTAGGACCCTTTACCCTAAATTATAAAACCCTCAAAATGAAAGTGTTAATTTTTACACAGATTGCCCAGCGAGTACCGATATGCCTATATGAGATATCGGTACGCCCCTTGGTATTGATACACCTCATTTGCGTATCGATATGCCAAGCTAAACAACTCCAAAAAGTCTAATGTGAAACCTACCGATATCGATACGATCCAAGCCCATATCGATACCAAAATGAATTAGTATCGATACACTTATTTGGTGTATCGATATGCCCCTTTATGCTAAAACCTAATGTATCCGTACACGGAATTTGAATCAACTCCTCTTCAAGATTTTTCCTTTCTTAAGCTTCTTGAGGGTTCTCCAGCCTCCTTCTATATAAAGAGAAGATAAGCAACGAAATAGACACACCTTGGGCAGATATTTAAAGCTTAAAAACACCAATGAGCTGAGATTGGAGCTATCAAAAACTCATTCCCGAACTACAACTTAAAACCCCTCTAAAACACCCATTCCGCCAAACTTACCAAACAATACCTTGTTTTGTATATCTCCCCAAACTCTACCACTTCCTCTTCAGCACTAAAACGAGTTTCCAAAGTAACCTAACAAAGATCAAACCTTTTCTAACCTTTCTCTTAGGGTGAAATAAAGAAGATGAAAGAAAAGCTTTTTGGAACCCAATGACCTCATTCTCAGTAGAGAATTAATACCTATCATCTTTTCCTCTCTTTTGTGCATTTACCAAAATGCTTACAGCTTAAAAACCCTAAGCCTAACAACAACTCAAAATACCTAAACCCAAGTCCCAAACCAGGCTTAAAACACAAACCCAAGGCCTAAACATCGAAGCCTAATACTTTGGATTAACCCGACACTCAGATCTAAATCCGAGTTATGACAACTCTCCCCTCTTTAAAGAAAATTTTGTCTTTGAAAGTTACCTGACAGGAAAATATATGGATACTGAACTCTCATGTCCTTCTTGACCTCCCACGTTGATTCCTTGATAGAATGGTTCCTCCATAGCACTTTTACCAAAGGTATGCTCTTATTCCGAAGCTTTTTTACCCCTTTTTAAGGATTCTTATTGGCCTCTCCTCGTAACTTAAATATATATAGACTTCGATTTCCTCAAGCTGAACAATGTGCGAAGGATCCGAACAGTAATATCTCAATATAGATACATGGAACACATCATGGATACGTGCTAACTCTAAAGGTAAAGCTAGCTGATAAGCCATTGGTCTCATTCTCTCAAGAACTTTGTACGGTCCAACATACCTTGGACTCAACTTCCCCTTCCATCCAAAACAGATGATTCCTTTCCATGGAGATACCTTAAGAAACATTTTTTCTCCTAACTCATACTCGATGTGCTTTCGCTTATGGTCTACATAAGCTTTTTGTTGATCAAATGTTGCTTGCAACCTTTTCTTGATGATCTATACTTTCTCTTCGGATTTCTTAACAAGCTTGGAACCCACTATCCTTATCTCATTAAGATCGGTCCAACACAAAGGTGTTCCACATCTATGCCGGTAAAAAGCCTCAAAAGGAGCCATTTTGATGCTTGGGTAATATCTGTTGTTGTAGTTAAACTCTGTAAGCGGTAACCGATCTTCCCAACTTTCGGCAAAGTCCACAACACAACAACGGAGCATATTCTCCAAGATCTGGATGACTCACTCAGACTGCCATTGGTATGAAGATGAAAAGTTGTACGAAAGTGTAACTTGGTATCCAAAGCATTATGGATAAACTTCTACAAGCTTGTCGTTCACCTAGGATCTCTATCCAATATGATCAATGAAGGTACTTCGTGCAACCTTATGATCTCCTTTATGTACAATTGTGCCAACTTTTCCAACCTGAAGTCCATCCTTACCGGTAATAAGTGAGTCGTCTTAGTTAACCGATCAACAATGACCCACATAAAATTATGCTTTTTTAACATCAATAACCCGATGGTGAAGTCTATGGTCACTCGATCTCACTGCCATTGTGGAATTTGGATAGGCTGAAGCAAACCCAAAGAAACCTAATGTTTCGCTTTCATAAGTTGATACACCAAACATCTCTCTTCATGCAAGGCCACCAAAAGAAAGGGTGAAGATCTTGGTACATCTTGTTATTGCTCGGGTGAACAGAAAATG
Organism: Abelmoschus esculentus; assembly: GCA_035048815.1. Lineage (NCBI taxonomy): Eukaryota > Viridiplantae > Streptophyta > Magnoliopsida > Malvales > Malvaceae > Abelmoschus > Abelmoschus esculentus. The sequence continues at coordinate 11,153,871 of JAUCBN010000013.1, read as the reverse complement.
GGCTACAACGAGTATCCCTCAAGATATGATCTCCTTGATCCTCTAAAGCAGGGAGACACAAAAAAACCTTAAATTATAGGAATCTACTATCTCGTACCTCAAAATCTAATACTTCACCCCTCTGAACTGCCTCCAACTGAGCTACCAATTCCTCGTCAAGCAACTGTGCTCTTTTATCTCTTGTACTAGCATGGGTTTCACACGCGACTCTACCAACAAACCTCTATCTTTCGTCATCCTTAACCATGTGTAATAGCCATTTTCCAGATCCAAGTATAAAAACAAGTCCAAAATGAATATTCATTAAGTCCAAAATAACCCAATTACAAGGCCTGATAATTAAGCTCATATTCATTACAAAATCCCACAACCTAGACCCAAATACATAAGACCATATGATAACCCATAAGAAAACCCTAATTACAATCTTACCAAACTCCTAACTAAAACCTAACAACCCCTGTTAACCATACCAAACCACCATTGTCACCATTACTGCTGACCTCCCGCGCGTGGCGGCCACGCGTGGTGGTCTGAATATCGTGTGGAAGCCACGCGTCCTCTTATTGCTCAAAACGGCCAGCCATCGCCTTATTCAACATCCATCGCCCATTTTAATCTGCAAAAGCAAAGAAAAAGAGGAGATTATAATCTGGAAATCTCGGATTAGGGTGGAAGAATATCAAAAGTAGAGTTCTTTATATTATTTTATGTTTTTTAATGTATTCTCTCTGTTTTTTTGAATGAAAACAAGAATACTTTGAACATACAATAAATAGAGTATTATCCAAAATAAAACCCCAAATTCAAAGAGCGTTAAACCAAATACAATGTTAGAGTGAAAGAAGAAATCGAGAAATCTTGTGAAAAAAGGAAAACAAAAAATATAAAACATATATATTTTTTTCTTGTAGATTTATTACATCGAGCATGTTTTCTTAGAATTTCAAGATCGGATTTGAGTTTCTCATATCGAGAGCTTTCGAAAAAAACACGACTTTTTTTGGTTTCAGCCACCTTGAACGGCAGTGGCCAACACCGATGAGCAGCAGACCACCGCGAACAATCCCCAACTAGCAGCCATGGATTATACAGTGAAGAGAAAAGAAGGAAGCTGCTACATTTATAATTTGAAAGTATGGAATAATTATTTTTTTGAACAAAAGTGGACATTTATATTGGTTCCAATGTGACATCATTTTAGGATCATATCCCAAAGCCAAAACGATGTCGTTTTACTCTCTAGAACCCGATAACTACCCGAATACCTGATCCAGATCTGTGAAACTTAGACAAAATGGAGGAATTACAGAACAAAGCTTCCTACCTTCGTATCCTTAAGTCTTTCCTCTTAATTTTTATCTTTTTTACATTTTTCTCTTATTTTATTATGATTATTCTTTTAATCTTTGTTTTCTTGCAATTTTATCGTTGTTTTCCTACTACTACACCCTTATTATTATTATTAGTTATTTATAATACTAATATTATTATCATAATTGGTTGTTATAAGTTTATTATTTGATGTATATTATTAAGATCACATATTATACTATTTTCTTCATCTTCTTTTATTTTTTCGTATTGTTAGATTATTTCAACTTTTTATTACAGTATTATTTCTATAATCATATTTTTATTTTCTAACAAACAATAAGCATATTATGATACATTAATATCTATCTTTAGTATAAAATTTTATTTATAAGGCTTTATGTTTTTTAGTAATGTAAATCATTATGCCTATACATTCTATTGGGAGTAACACCCCGGTCTTCGGGTGTTATCTTCCTTGAATTATCGTGGATATTAGGATGTTAAACTCGTGCATTTTAAAAATTAAAAATTAAGTTAATTCAGATTTTATATTTTCTTAAACAATTATGATGCAAACTTTTAGGTACCAATTTTTTGGCATTATGGGATGCTAATCCTTTCCCAAACATAACCAACTCACGAACCCAATTTTCTCTTGTTTATTTTTCGGTGTTTGATCTATCTTTTTGAAACAATCGGCGGAGACTGTAACCACTCAACTAATTTTCAAATTTTCAAGGTTGCTACATCGTGCAAACATGGCTCTCATGATACTCTATGACGTAGTCATAGTCTTTCAACAACTTTATCCACTATTGTTTCTCAGATTGAACTATTTATGGGTAAACAGGTACTTTAAATTCTTATGATCTGTGTAGACATAACATTCCTCCCCATAGAGATAATACCTTCATAGCTTAATATCATTGAGATAGTTCATTTCATGGGGTTTCAACTGTCTTGAGGCGTAAGCAACCACCTTATTATCTTGCATAAGCACACAACCCAACCTATTCAAGAAAACATTACTAAACACTACATAAACTTTACTCGATTCCAGTTTCGTTATATCCGGTGCCTTTGTAAGATGAGTCCTAATCTGCTCAAATATTTGTTGTCTATGGTGGAATTTATCAACCATATTGTGCATCATTACTCTTTAGCTACCTCATTATGGATTACTAAGGTTAGTATAGACAAACTTCCTCAATTTCTTTTTATGGAGTTTTATGAATGGCTTAAAGTGAACTTGGCACATCCATCCCATTTCAGTTCGAATGTGCCTCATTAGGACATGTTTTTTGGTTTTATGTTGTGGGTTCTATGAAAATATCAGAATTTGTCTTTCTCTGGTACGAGTAAATATGATGATTTTATTGTGTGGAATGAATGTTATCGCGCGTATAAGTAATGTATATTGGCAGAATCGTTCATAGGACATAAAGCTAAGTTGTGCAATCAGATGATGCATATAATGAGCATTGGCAACCTCCTTTAGCCGAGTGGTATAAGGTCAACACATATGGCCCTCGGATAGCCCCAACAAGATTTACTACGTGTTGTGGGGTAATAAGGAATAGAGTTGGAGAGTGATTATTCGGGTTTAATAAGTGTGTGGATATCTTTATCTCCTCGATTATTGAAGCTGAATTTTATGGGGTTATCAAAGACATTCGTTTGGCCTGGACGAAAGGCTTGAGAAAGGTTTTGCTTGAAGTGGATAGTATGGATATGGTCCATATCTTGGAAAAACAGAGTGTGAGAGGTGGTTTGGCGTCATTGGTCAGGGAGATTTGTACATTATTAGATCAACCTTGAGAGATCCAAATTTTTCAAATCTATCAGACAACGAATAAGGTTGTTGATAGGTTAGTCAAGATGGTTCAATCTCGTGATGTTCCTTTTTTTGGAGGGTTAGATTTCTTACCTTTTGTTTCCCTAGTTCCACCAGATGAAGTATTGTCTTTGGTTCACGATGACTTGTTACCCAAAGTGGGTATGGATCGCTATGTTTATGTAGTTGTCTAGATCATCTCGCTGGCTTTATAAATACAATCAAGTGTACTCGTTTTTTCTCACTTAAGTTAAGAAGGGTTTTCTATGAGACACTTGATAGTATGGCTTTCTCTTAATTTTATAAAAGAGGAGAAATTATTTTGAATCAATATCATAAAATTTAAATGGTAGAATTCTATTGTTAGTACATGTATTATATACTCTATAAGTTATACATTTTTCAATTTTAATAATTGCAATTTTTAAGATTTAAAAGTTTAATCATGACTCAAATAATCTAAGCAATAAAACTAAATTGCATATGACTTAGAATTTAACCAATTTAAAATTATATTAAAAGCTATAAGAAATAATATCAGATGTTATTAAAATATTATACTTTTATTATTATCATTATTATTATTATTATTATTATTATTAATTTAAAACTTAATCATAATAAAAAAATAAAAAATAAACTACAAAAACAGATACCTTTTACAAGTTTGTTTTTTTTCAACATTAAATTTTTAAAATTGAAAAAAATGATTATTAACGTTACAGTTTTATAATAAATCCACCACTATGTCAAATTATATTAATAGAAACTATTTTAAATTATATTATTAGAGATTATTTATTTAAATTTAAAGAGTTGAATTCATATTTTTCTGATAAAATATTTTATTTATTTTATTATTATTATTTAAAAATAATATTAAATGAATAATATTATCAAATAATCTCATAATTTAGTTTTAATTGAATTTAAAAATTTTATTGGATAAGAAATCTATTATAAAATCTATTATTTATTTATTTATATTTTTAAATTAATCACATAATCTAGATTATGATTGAGTTTGAATTCCTTATCAACTAAAAAGAATATATTTTAAATTATAATTTATTAGAATGAGCTTTAATTAAATTATAATAGTAAACTCAATCTAACCCTAATAAATTATTGAAAAATTATTACATGAACCCGTTTCATCATCTAGGATATGGTCCTCAACCAATTAAATTAAGCACATAATAAATTTTTTCCATATCATATTTACACATAAACATTGTTCAAATCATCTAATTTAATGTCTTTGGTTTAAAAAAAATATTACCAAAGATTTCTTGTGTCATCTTTCTCTTTGTTCTTTAAATTTTTCCTGGCTAATTTTTCTTTTTTATATAGATTTGGGGTTTAGGGTTAGGGTTTAAGGTTAAAGTTTAGGAGTTTAGAGTTTAGTGTTTAGGTTTAGGGGTTAGGAGTTTAGTGTTAGGTTTAGGTTATGGTTTAGGGTTAGGGTTATTGTTTAAGTTTAGGGTTTAGACATTAAGGTTTAGAGTTTAGGGGTTTAAGGGTTAGGTTAGGGGTTAAGGGTTAGAAAAATAATTAAAAAAATTGAACAATAAAGAGGAACACAATATAAAAAATCTTTGGTAACATTTTTTTCTTTTTTAAAACGAAGGATTAAAGTGGATGATTTAGATGATGTTTATGTGTGAATATGATATAAAAAAAATATATCACGTGTCTTAACTTAATTGGTTGAGACCATATCTTAAGTGATGGAATGGGTCTATGTAATAATTTCTCCGAATTATGTATGTCAAGGGTTTTGAAATCTTAAAAGTAAATTAGCATTATGATATTTGTTCATCACTCATTTATGTGTGGAATCTTATCGAGGGCAGTCGTCTTTCGGAAAGGCAATGCCTCAACATAATAAAATTACTGAACCAAAGATCAAGGTAACATTTTGATTTCCTTTGTTGTGATATTAAAAACATTTCGTAGGATAATATTTGTTTAATTAGATCAGTTCATTTCCTATGAAATGCATAAGTTCCCATTTAAAGAGTAGGTATATCTTCTAGACTTATCGTGTATTTAGAATGAAAAAAATATATGTGTGGTCTCTTGTCTTTACCATTCAATTAATACAATTTATCAATCCAGGGATAATCATAAATCCACAAAGTAATAAAGTATTATAAAATTCAATAAGTTATAAGTAATAAATTATGTGGTAGAAAAGTTTCTTTGTCTTTATTTATCGATGACGAAAGATATAATCATAACCTTATAATTATTTTTATAATAAATTATTTTATGTCACACTTTGACATAATAAATTTTGTATTATTGACTTGTTCTTCACAAATATTAAAAAAAATATGCTCATAATTATGATACAATAAAACTTCTCTTGTGTTATTTTTTAAACATATCTATAAAACAATTCTTTTGAATATAGTTATAAAAAATTTATGAATAATTTATAATTAAATAAATACAAAATCTTATATAAAAGACGAAAAATCGAGAATAAATATTATAAATCTTTCAATAAAAACAATTAAACATATATTAAAAGTAATCAAATAAATAATTTACGATGTAAATAAATTAAATTTACATATCTAGCTAAAAGTTAAAATATTTCACTTTTCTTCTTTATATCTAACCTATATGCAATTTTGTAAATAAAAACTTTTCACGTAAAAATTGTTTGACGGGACTTAATCAGAAGATGTCATTTTGATATATAACGTTCTACCAAATGCACTTAAATATTGTCACATGAAAATTGGTCGATAGCTGATTGTAATTATACCTGTTGCACCTATGACTCTATTAAAGTAGGGCGTTATAAAGTTTATATTTGATTTTGATATAACAAGTACTTAAAGGACTACTTTGTAAATAAAATAATTTTTATGTTCTTAATCAATCATAATTAACAAGAAAAAGTTTTCACTATGTAAAAAATAACACCAAAAATTATTTCTCTTATGTCTTCCAAAGCCAAATAGTTAAAAATAACTCAGACGTTTCGATACACCTTTGAGGTATTTTGATATTTTTGATATAGTTGGGCTTTAAAATGAGAAAATTGTTAAGGCGTTTCGATACAACATTTGGTCATTTGAATAAATTTTGAATTTATGATTTTTGGTTTTGAAATAAAAAATACGTGTATCGAAACAAGTGTTTCGATACAGACTTATTTTAAACTAAGTTTTTTAAAGTTGTTCTGATACACCTCGTAGTTGTTTCGAAATAGGGGGTTAAATTTTCAAAGAATGAGCATTAAATAATATGATCGTTACTTATCAAATTTTGAAAACAAAAATTTAAAATTTAGTTATATTGTTTCGATACAATTCATAGGGGTTCCGACACAGATTTTGATAGTTCCAAAACGTATCGATACAACCCATAATTGTTTTGATACATCCCCTGTAGCCCCCTCGACACAGTCTAGACACCACTCGACTCGAACACGCTACACAGGGAATACCGAAGCTAATCCAGAGACTTGTCTCGATAAACAACCCTAAAAATTAAATAAATATTTTTTATTTTATCTTATCAGATGCTTTATTTTGATTCTAAATGTTCATGCATAGATTATACTCAATTGTAGCAGAATCAAATAAGGAATGAGTCCTAAAATATATAAAAATGCTTCAGGGACCAAAATGTAATTTTCTAAAAACTAAGACTAATTAAGAAATTATTTCTACCAATCTTTAATTAGGTTCATTACATGCTTGCATCTTAAATTTTAGTCCTAAATACCCTTATCAACATATCATATACAACTTATTAGATACATTACAACCTAGTTAGTGTTGGTTATCACTTTCCTTATTAGAAGATCTTTGTACTTGTAGAAAGATATTATTCTAGGGAATATATTATGTATCCTTAGTTACCTAGAATACTAAGATGTGCATCTTTAGTTACCTAGAATATTTAGTCAACTATGTATCTTTAGTTTCCTAGAATACTTAGTTAATCTTTGGTATATAAGTATGTACTTCACCTATGAATAAAATAAAGAGTGAATTTCTCACAATTCTACATGGTATCAGGTTATAAACGATTTTGTCCCATTTTGTTTCGACCAATTCTATTTTTTTCTTTCGACCATGGAGATAAACGAATACTCCGAGGTTTCTTCTGGATTTGGTCTTCGAACCAGTGACTTTTCTATATCAGATTTCTCCTTGTCTCCTATTACTTCCTACAAATTGAATGGGAATAATTATCTCCCTTGGTCTCAGTCAGTAAATTATACATCACAGGCAGAAGAAAAGCCTCTTACCTCTCAGATTCTATGCCTATTCCAGCATCATCCGATCCAAATTACCCTACTTGGCTGAGTAAAAACACCATGATTATGTCATGATTGATCAACTCTATGACTCCCAAAATAGGAGAAAACTTTATGCTCTACCAAACTATAGCAGAGGTCTGGAATGTAGTGAGAGACACTTATTCCAGTGTCAATAATGCACCAGAATTATTTGGTATTGAAAACCAAATTAAGGATCTTCGACAAGGAGAATTGACAGTAACACAATACTTTGGAATTCTGATCAAGTGTTGGCAACAAATTGATCTCTATGAAGAAAATGAATGGAGGTGTCCTAACGATGTGGCCTTCTACAATCGACTAAAAAATCAGAAGAGGATTTTTCAATTCTTGTCCGGTCTTAATGGAGAATTTGATGGTGTTAGAAGCAGAATTCTGTCCAACAAACCACTTTCCCTAATCCGAGAAATATTCTCTGAGATTAGAAGGGAGGAAAGCAGGGACAATTTGATGTGGTCCATGCATGTACAACCTGAAGGTTTTGCCTTCATTTTTACTGGTGGTTCTGGTAGCACACAAAAGAAATGAAGACCATGGTGTGATCATTATAAGAAACCTGAACATATGATGGATCGATGCTGGAGGGTACATGGAAAACCAACTGATTTGAAGGCTTCATGATTTTGGGGCACCAAAGAGGCAAATTTGGCCACTTTTGAAGAATCCACTAGTCATTTTAGTAAGCAAAAAATAGAGGAGCTTCAAAAGATGTTCACTCAATTGACATCTAAAGCTGATTCTATAGCCTTTACAATGAATGAAGGTAGTATTCCATGCTTGACTACATTGACTACAAATCATTGGATTGTAGATTCGGGTGTATCCGATCACATGATAGGAAATTTGAGCTTGTTTACAGACTATTAGGATATAAATACCACATCATCTATTCGAACAGTAGATGGAGCTATCTCGGTGGTTAAAGGAAGTGGGTCCATTCCTCTCACCAATTCTTTGGTGTTATCTAATGTGCTTTATGTGCCCAATCTTACCTGCAACCTATTATCAGTTAGTAGGCTAGTTCATAGCTTTAATTGTCATGCTGATTTTGGATTGAATGGTTGTGTTTTTCAGGCATAGGGCTCGGGAAAGGTGATTGGCAGTGCTAGGTTTCATAATGGTCTTTTTATCTTTGATGGTTTTCCTCCAAATAAATAAGTTGTTTCAAGTGGCCTACAATCTACTGTTTTTTTTTTGCATCTATGTTTTCTAGTGAAATAATGTTATGGCATTTTCGTTTGAGACATCCTAATTTTTTTTATCTTGCTAAATTTTTTCCTCAACTATTTTTGAATAAAATTCCATCTTCCTTTACATGTGATACATGTCAAATTGTAAAACACACTAGAAATACATATGCTCCATCCTCCTATACACCCACTTCTCCTTTCTCTCTAATCCATAGTGACATTTGGGGTCCTTCTAAGGTCAAGAATATTTCTAGGTCTAGGTGATTTGTTTCCTTTATTGATGATCATTCTAGGACTACTTGGACCTATCTAATGCGAGATAAATCCAAAGTTGATACTATCTTTCGTGAGTTTTATAGAATGGTAGAAAATCAATTTGCCAACAAGATTAAGATCTTGAAGAGTGATAATGGGAGTGAGTACCTTTGTAAATCCCTAGGTTCCTTTTTTCGGGAAAAGAGTATTGTCCATATCACATCTTGTGTAAATACCCCTCAGCAAAATAGAGTAGCTGAACGAAAGAATAGACACCTACTAGAAGTCACTAGGTCCCTTTTACTTTCGGCCAATGCTCCTAAGTACCTATGAGGGGAGGCTCTTTTTAACTGCTACATACTTGATCAACCGTATACCTAGTAAACCTATTGGATTTAAGGTTCCTCATGACATCTTGTTATCCTATTTCCCTTATTTTTCACACTTAGGGTCGGTTTTACCTTTTAAAGTGTTCGGTTGCACAGTTTTTATCCATGTCCATGACAATAATAGGGGGAAACTTGATCATAGGTCGGTACGATGTGTGTTTTTTGGATATTTTACCAATCAGAAGGGCTACAAATGTTACTCACCTCACACAAGAAAATTTTATATTTCTTCCGATGTTACCTTTTTTGAATCTCAACCTTACTTTACAGGTAATGAAATTTAGGGGGAGAACTTAAGAGAATTTCATCAATCACATGATACTCTCGTTCATATGCCTTTTTTACTTGTCCCTGATGAAATTTTGTTACCCGTAGCACTACCCTCACCAACATCTGATGAAACTTTGTTACCCACAGCACTACCCTCACCAACATCTCTTCCACCTAGCAACCATACTACACCTATACCCACACCTATTCCTGAAGAGGGCCAACTTGAAAGTAAACCACTTAGTATTTATTCAAGGAGAAAGAAGATCATCCAAGAAGCTATTACTTAGCCTAGCACTTGCCGAGAACTGGACCTTAATTTTGCTGTCATGGAAAAAGAGACAAGTAATGACCCTTCCCTAGATATTTCTTATAATATAGATGATGTACCGATTGCTCAAAGAAAAGGAGTGAGAAAGTGTACCAATCATCCTATTGAAAGATTTGTTACTTATGAGAAATTAATGTATGGTTTCAAGGCTTTTACAAAAAACATTGATAGTGTGAAGATTCCAAAGACAGTGAAAGAGGCATTTGAGAACCCTAAATGGAGGAAAGCTGTTGAGGAAGAAATTTCAGCATTACAAAAGAATTATACTTGGAGCCTAACTACATTACCAGAAGAAAAGAAGGTTGTCGGGTGTAAATGGGTGTTCACAGTCAAGTATCACTCAAATGGAAGCATAGAGAGGTTTAAAGCAGGTTGGTAGCAAAAAGGTTTGCTCAATCATATGGAGTTGACTATCAAGAAACTTTCACACCTGTAGCAAAACTAAACACCATCAGAGTGTTGCTCTCACTAGCTGCAAATCAAGACTAGAAGTTGCATCAGTTAGACATTAAAAACGCCTTCCTAAATGGAGATCTAATGGAGGAGGTATACATGCAAATTCCTCCCGGATTGGAAAGTCAACAGAAAGAGAAAAAATTGTGTATAAATTAAATAAGTCTTTGTATGGGTTAAATCAGTCCTCGAGAGCATGTTTCAATAGATTTACCAAAGCTATGATGAGAAATGGCTACAAACAAAGCCAGGCAGATCATACTCTCTTCAAGAAGGTTGCATCAGATGGAAGAAAGACCTTGTTAATTGTTTATGTGGATGACATGATCAATATAGGTGACAATACTAAAGAAAAAGAAAGATTAACGGCTGGTCTGGCTAAGGAATTTGAAACAAAAGACTTGGGAAGCATGAGATATTTCTTGGGGATGGAGGTGGCTAGATCTTCTGAAGGGATAGTCATCAATCAAAGAAAATACATCTTGGATATACTTTCTGAAACTGGGATGCTTGGGTGTAAACCTGTGGATACTCCAATGGATTCAAATTTGAAGCTCAACAAGGAAGAAGTTGATGGTCCTGTCAATAAATAATCCTACCAAAGAGTAGTAGGAAAACTGATTTATTTGTCACTTATAAGACCCGATATTGCCTATTTAGTAAGCATAGCGAGCCAATATATGAACGACCCTAAGGAAAAGCATTTGGAGGCAGTCTATAGGATATTGAGGTACTTGAAGTATACTCCTGGTTTTGGGCTTATCGTCAAGAAAAGTCAAGACAGATCAGTAAAAATCTACATAGACTCAAGTTGGGCAGGAGAATTAACTGACAGAAAATCGGTTAATGGCTATTGTTCATTCTTGTGGGGAAATCTGGTCATAGAGATCCAAGAAGCAAACAGTGGTGTCTAGAAGCAGTGCTGAGTCAGAATATAGAGCTATGGCACTGGGAATTTATGAAGGCATGCGGTTAAAAAAGCTTCTTATCGAGCTAGATTTGGATGTTGACAATGGCTTTGAAGTCTTGAGTGATAGTCAGTCAGCTATAAGTATAGCTAAAAATCCAATTCAACATGATTGAACTAAACACATCGAAATTGATAGGAAATTTATCTATGAGAAAGTCAATGGTGGTACATTAAAGCTACATTATGTGCCAACAAAGAGTCAACTCGCAGATGTGTTAACTAAAGCTCTACCAAAAGTGACATTCGAAGAGTTTGTATCCAAACTAGGAGTATACAATATATACTCACCAGTTTGAGGGGGAGTGTTGGTTATCACTTTCCTTATTAGATCTTTGTACTTGTAGAAATATATTATTCTAGGGAATATATTATGTATAGAATACTAAGATGTGTATCTTTAGTTACCTAGAATACTTAGTCAACTATGTATCTTTACTTTCCTAGAATACTTAGTTAATCTTTTGTATATAAGTATGTACTTCACTTATGAATAAAATAAAGAGTGAATTTCTCACAAGTCTACAGTTAGCAACAATATATTCAAACTCCTAAGAGCATGCTTCAACTTCAACAATCTCATAAACATATATAAGAACAACAACAATATAATCAACGTGATTCCTATATGCATTCCAACCTAAATAATCATATCATAGATCCAACTTATAAATAGTCATACTTCATTATCACTACTCAAATTTAGACATATGAATATCAAGAGTCAAACTTCAATATAACTTTTATTATAATTAAAGGAATACTAACAGACAATTCAAGACTAAGTTACAGGCTAACATCAACTTTGATAATCATCATAGTTATTGAAAGTATAATTAGTATAAATAATAATCTTAATAAGATATCTCATCACCATTGCTCTCTCACTATTACTAAAGCTATAAAAGACATACTTGAGCTTTCACTTGACGGTTTGGTTACCTAGATCCTTGCTTCTCTTTACTACCTTCACATTAAATACTACTTTCAAAGGTAAATGAGAGGGTAAGCATAAGCTTAGCGAGTGAATAAAAAAATTATAAAAACACCTTACAATGCAAACCATATTAAACCGATTTCGACAATTTAAAACCAAGTAAAAACCAATTTGAAAACCAAGTAGAAACTAATTTAAAAACCAAGTCATATCCTTTATGAAAACAGTAAACCGTGGCAAATGCCACATTTTAAAAATCAGCAAGTGTACCATGGCTCATAAGCCACAAAACCTTTTCATAATACTTTTTCGAAAATACAAGCTTATTAAGCATAAAAAGTCTTACATGCTACTTATAACAAAGCTTATCTAAAAACTATTTATTCACATATCAAATACACATGTAAATCTCATTCCAAGGTATTGTAAACTTACTTTTTAAAACAATGTATTGTTATTAGTGACCCGATTAGATTACCACTAATCGTTAGGATAAACGGAAACTTGCATGTGGCCTATACCGCCAAGCGTGCTTGTGATTGTCTAACATAATCCACGATATCTCACCTAAGTGTCCTAGATAGTTTGCCATGCTAGAATATGGTAAGGTATTGTTATATCACATAACACTAGGCATATCCTCTAATGCATAACTAAGGAATTTTACTCATATATACGAATTTTGTAATTTAAAGTGCACTGTACATCCTATTGATTGATCAACTTATCTACATTACAATCATTTTTAATACCAATACAAAAACAAAACTAATGCTCAATTCTCGAGTTAAAAATAGTGAATCAAATTCATACATTCCACCAATATATGCACCAAATGCATAAACCGTTAAAACCACTTTTTATCAAATTTTGAAAACAAAGAATCAAAACTTTATAAAAACAGTTTCAAGAGCATTCAACACACTTGCATAAACACATATGCACAATTAAAATATGAGCATGATAATTCGTATAGTAAACTAGGGCGTAATATGGGAACCTTTATGAAAGCAATACTTTAAACTTACTTCCGAGTATATGGAGGTTTTTCACACTTTCCCTACACCCACAAACCTTTGAAAACACATTTAAAAATCCAGCAGAATTGGTAGAACTCATAAAACACTCACCGATTTACCAAAATTTACTCGAAAGTCATTTGACAACCCGATTTAGCTTTCCGATCTCTCTCAAACTCATTCCTATACCTCTTGACCTAATTCAAGCATCAAAACTAGAGGTTTTAGTACATTAAAATTCACCCAAACATCCCTTAAATCGGAGCAATTCCAAACAACCCCTAAAAAATAAAAAACTTAACTGAAACTCACCAAAAACCTCTCCAAACACCACCTAAACCTTATGCCCGAGATTATATACTTAAAAGTCACCAAGAAAGCAATGGTATTTTTACCAAGAAAACCGATTTAATTGATTCAAGACTTTAAAGATTATTTTAATCAGCCAAGAACTTAGAAATTTCATTAAAGAACTTTAAATTTAAGAGGTTTGAATGATTTTCACCTCCAAAATTGATCAACCTCTTTCCAAGGTTTAAAGTTAGAATGTAAGACTTGAGATTTATGCATTGAGATGCATGTGTAAGCATTGCTATGTGAGTAACATGTAAGACTTGTGTTTTTATTTACAAAGCAGGTGATTTCAAAGAGGTATTTTTACTAGATTTTAATGATGGCATCGTTAGCCATGGTTTAATAACACTTACTCTAAGTTTTAAAAGTGGCGTTGTTAGCCATGAACATTTTGTTTCATAAAGAGTATGACAGGTGTTTTTAATTGATGAAATCGGTTTATTATGGGCTGCATTGCAAGTTGTTTTCAATTGAGTTTTAAATGTGTTTTATTCCCTCACTAAGCTTTATGCTTAGCCCTCTCTTTTACCTTGCAATACAGGATAAAGATGTTGAGGCTGCAAGGGAAAGCAAAGATTCCATGTAATTTCCAAGTAAGAGCTCAAGTATGTCTTTTGTAACATTAGTAGTAGTGAGAGAGCAATATGGATGAATTGCCATATTAAAAATATTGTTATATTGATGAGACTTGTGGTAGTCGTATGCTTTTACATATTTCATGTTTATTAACGTTTGTGTTGCTTAAAAGATAGCTTAGTAAACTTATGTGTTTATGGCTATTTTGGCTTGAATATTATAATTTATATACTTATTTGTTAATGAGGTATTGATACCTAGGCAAAAATACGATGGTTTTCTAGAAAAATTAGCTTGGCTATCGAAACCACATGAAATGGTTTTGAAATAGTACGATGAACACAAGCATGTATTTCGATACACTTGACTCTAGTATCGATACAAAGTTTTACAGTTTCAAATCGTATCGATATGGGATCATAATTGTATCGAAACGCAGGCTTGTTACGCGGGGCATTAATCGAGTTATTAAAAAAGTATCGATACTGTAATATCCCGTTTTTGGGGTTATTAGTTAGGTTTAGTTAGGGGGATTCGATTCGAGACGAATCAGGATCTCCGGTTCATTAATTCTGAGAAAAATAAAATAAGGATATTTTTAATTAAGAAAAATAATAATTTGGAAGGTGGTTTGAAATATTAAAAATATGTTTCAAAATTAAAAGAAAATAATTTGGATTTTATAATGATTTTTAATTATGCTTAATTATGCATAAATGACCAATTTGTAATTTTTGGAAAATTAGAGGACTTATTGTGTAATTTTCGGCAATTATAATATTTTAGTGACTAAATTGAAAAGCAAGCTAAACTTAGAATCCTTAGAGGTCCATAAACCCATTTCTAATTTTTAATGATGATTTATTCACCAAAATATAATTTTAATTACTTTAATTGGGTTTTTAATCATTTTTTCTCCTAAAACCACTTTTTCTCTAATTTTCTCTCATCTTTTTCTCTCATTTTCTCTCCACTTTCTCTTCATCTTTTCTCTTCAATTCCTTGCTGATTTTTGCATCTTTTTCCACAAAGATTACATCACTTGCATCATCTTTCCATCCTTTACAAAACCTATGCATCAATTTCATCAAATCTACATCAAATTGCAAGGAATCAAGAAGGGGAAAATCTCATATTTTTGGTGAATAGATCTTGAAGGTAATTTTCTGGATTTTTATTCTTTTTTAAGGTTCTTTATTGAAATTCCCAAGTATTAGCTTGCTAATCTTTGAATAAAAACTTGATTCTATGTTCTTAATGTTAGATCTAATGTTTTGTGATGTTTTTGTGAAATCTTTTTGGATCTCATTTAATGCTGGAAGTTAAATGAATTCAATCATGTTTTTATGTTGATCTAATGATTAATTGAGTCTTGATTTGATATCATATTAATTTAATCCCGGAATAATACAATCGGTGTAGTTTTAAGGTGCTTTTCGGTTGTTTTATGGGCTGTTTTAGATGCTTAAATGTTGCTGGAGATATAAGAATGTTTTGGATGTGTTTTTGGATCATATTTGAGGTGGATTAGATGTTAGATTCATTAGGTTTTGGGCTGATGTTGTTCGGATGCGTTTCGGCTTAGTTTTCGGTCTTTTCGGCTAAGTTTTTGGTAGTTTAACGGTGATCGGAAATGGCTGTTGGTTTGAGCATGTAATGATGTGAGAATGCTCTATTTTTAATGTTGTAGAAGAGGTACAAGAAGGTGCTTGATTGCTGGTGCGTTGGTGCTATCATCGGAGAGCGGCGAAAGCTCGTTTCGCTTGTTGGTGAGTGGTTACGGATTTTAAAGCGAATCACGTTTGGTACGTTCTATTTTTGGGGACTATGGAAGAGTGTGAAAACCTTCCATGGTTCAAGAGTAAGTAAAGTATATGTTTTGTTATACCGATGTGAGTTTCGGCTATATTTGATAAAGGCATTATGTTGATAATGCATGAGATTTATGGAAATGTATGAGCATGATTTGAAATGATGCATACATGAGAATTACTTGCTGAAATGCATAGCGTATTTAGCATCCATGATTATGGAAAATTATGAGAAATAATTTGGGATACAATTTGGTTATTTGCCTATTATATAATGGTACCTTTGGGCATGGCTTTGGTTCATTTGTTGAACATTTTATGCATGCATTATGAGCAGCAAGTTATCATGCACATTTGATTATGATATTGGCTTAGTGACACTAACTTTAGATTCGAATACGAATGACATGTCATTAGGATTGAGTGCACTATAAAATAAAGAGAACAATGATATTGCCTACACGTAAACAAGGGAGACTTTGTGTCCAACCGTACGTGGTAGTGCCGCCTACACGTAAACAAGGGTGACTTTATGTCCGACCGTGCGTGTAGAGCTTGCCTATATGTAAACAAGGGTGACTTTGTGTCCGACCGTGCATATAGTTGACCCATACGTAAACAAGGGTGACTTTGTGTCCAACCGTGCATAGTGGAGGATAACATGTATACAAGGGTGACTAAGTGTCCGATCGATGCATGTTGAGAAAAGGATCCGTGTATTCATTGAACTTAAGGTTCACATTAAGTGGTCTCTAGAATGCCAATATACATACATGAAATTGAGGAAAGGTTTGAGCATCATTTATAAATTGTTTTGGTAAGGTTATGTGAATTCAAGGATGCATATGATTTTAAGAATATGAACATGAGATTTTAGCATGCATGATTTAATAAGGAAATGAAAATTATGTTTTCCTCATGGTTTTAAATAGATGCATTGATGATTATTTGTGGAACTACCTAACTAAGCATGTTTGCTTAAGCTCTCTTTTCATCTTTGCAGAAAAATAAGGGCACTTGGAGCTTTGTTCGAGGCAAGGAAACCAAGGGGAAGATCACTTTCACTTTGGTATGTTTTTGGTAAATAAATAGGGCAAGGCAATGTGTAACACAATCTATGAGAGGAGTGAGGATTTAGGCTTTGATTTCATGATGTAATAAGACCATCATTGTTGGTGATTAATTGTTGAACTTTTGTTTGGTTTAAGTTGTTGAGGCATGAACTAGTATGGTTGTTATGTTGCTATTCAATCTTTAGGAAGCATGCCTATAGATCTCCTTGTGGTCTTTTTTGATGTTTGAGGTATGGTTATGTTAATAATGATGCCTAGGAGTGTTGCATATAGTTTCGGGTTAAT
The DNA here is from genome assembly GCA_035048815.1 of Abelmoschus esculentus. Taxonomy (NCBI): domain Eukaryota; kingdom Viridiplantae; phylum Streptophyta; class Magnoliopsida; order Malvales; family Malvaceae; genus Abelmoschus; species Abelmoschus esculentus. The sequence continues at coordinate 11,136,483 of JAUCBN010000013.1, read as the reverse complement.
AATGTTTATGCTTGGGTGGTTTAAATGAGCTTAACATGTCTCACTCGGCCCAGAATGCAGGGGGTATCAAAACACCCTATGGTAGTATCGATACCCTTATGCAACTGGACATGCCTGTATCGAACCAGTATTCGTACCAAATGCTACTAGAGTTGTCTGTTCCGAAACACTTTATTGCCTGTTTCGAAACAGGTGACGTGTTCCGAAACACCCCAAGGACTGTTTCGAAACATCTGGCTTAGAATGGGCAATTCGAGAGTTTTAAATGCATGAAACGTAGGATTGAAGATTAGTAAGTGAATACAATGAATCTATGAGTAGTTTAGGAGATATTGTGACACTTTGATTCATGTTTTAATCCGAATACATATTGTATGATTTAAGATGGATGTAATACCTAATATTACATATTATGCAACTAAGTCCATCAATGCTAGTCCGTAAAATCGATTAATTAGAATACCTTGTATGATCTGAACTGTAGGTTGAATATGTTAAGTTTGTTTATTTTTTATCCGGTGGATTGATTGTGAATATGATGATGTAAATTAGTTCCTTACGTTTTTGGTTCCTAATCATGTATGTATTTGATTGATTTACTTACAATGAATGAACTGCGTCTATCTCTGTCTTACTTGAGTTAATTACACGTAGGAGGTTAATCGTGCATCTAGGTAAGATAAAACAAAAAGAAAAAAAATGTTACGGTTTTTAGGGTTGTTTATCGAATCGAACCTTCGCGGGTTTGGTTTGATATTCCTCGTGTGACCCATTAGTGCCGGTTTCGTCCAGGCCGGGCTAAGGGGGTTACATTTGGTGGTTTTAGAGCCAGGTTTGTAAAATGTGTGGTTGGTTTGAAAAGTGTGTTGTAAGGTTTGTAAAAATGTGTTGTTGGCTTGTAAAGTTTGTAGTTGGTTGGTTAAAGCATGTATAGGATTGCTAAGTTATGTGCTTAAATGTGCAATTGATCATGATATGTGTGTGATTGAGCATGATATGTTGTTGGGTGTGAAAATCTATTCGTGATGATTGTACTTTGAGTAATGATGGTTAAACTGGGGTTATTGGTTACACATTGCCAATGCCAACATATTTTCAGATGCTCTCAGATTTCCCTTGGTTCTTGCCCGAATGTAAGTTTATTTTATTTGGATATTATGTTTTAAACTGCATGTTTAAAGTTTTTGGAATATGCTTATGAGACGTGAAACACGAGCTAGTATTGGTATGAACATTAATGGTCAAGATTATGGATGAGACGACCGTTAGGGAAGAGTAAATTCTACCTCCTCTGTGAGTGTGCCTTCGGTTAGGCCGAAAGGTTAGTTTATGGTGTTGCACTGTTCTTTCGGTTGTGTTTTAGTCTGCTGAAGCTGGTACGGATGTTTCTAATCTGACTTGGGAGTTGTCAATAAGATGGTAGTTGAGGTTATTGGAATTGAGGATGTTATTTGTGAGTGTGAACAATAATCATGTTTAGATTAAGAGCACATATATGTATATATTTATAGATAATGTAGGACATGCATGCATTCTTGAGCATGGCATTAGAAATTGCATTTACATGCATATGCACTTGCATAGACATTTATGAGGGAATACAGGAAATCATGCATACATTTGTTCACACTTGCGAGTAGCTCCTTGAGGGTGTAAGTGAAGGTGTGGAAAAAAAAAGAGGTTGAAAGAACTTTCTTGTGGTGTTAAGCTGAATGTGTAGTAGGCAAGCTACCCTTTTGGTTAGGGAATAGTCTTGGATGAACAATGAGTGGTTGGTCTCAGAGTTATGAATGTTTGAAACCAAGGTAAATACCCTGAGTTATGGTTAGTTTGAGTTGGTCATTACTAAAGGTAAGGCTGAGTTTTGAGGATTCTTTCTGGTTAAGATCTGGAGGTTGTAACAAGGTTACAGCATGTTTTGTAGAGTAAGGTGGGTTGGTGTTTTTTTCTGAGTGATGTGAAATTATTTTGTGGAAAGTATAAGGAATTCTTTGTAGTGTGGTTAGTGTGCAGCTAGATCGGGGTTTGTGACCGATCTGGTATGGTCAGGATGGAAGTAAAATATGAGATACATATTGGTATGAGAGTTGTGAAATCGGGGGTTTGAATCATAGGTTGTTGTGACCTTGAAAGGTTTGGTTGTGCTATAAAGGAGGAAAATGTACACGTTGTGTTTACAAGATGTTAAGTTGGATATACTTCGGGTAAAGTTAGTCTTTGATGATGTCTGAAGTGGTGTAATATGGATCGCTGGACAATTTATGGTTTGTATCGATTGTTCAGTCTTGTGGGTTTACTTTTATCGAAAAGTGTTTTGAGGTTTTGTGTTTGGTGAATTCGTGTTTGTGGATGTTTCATCATTATGATTACCGCTTTGGCAAGGTTATAAAATAAGAGATGTTGGAGCTAGTGGAAGGAATAGTTTTATAAGTTCGGATTTTGTTGTGGTATAGTTAATGTAAGAGTTAGTTTATCGATGAGTTGATAATGAAAAAAAAGTTTTGGGTCAAGTGTCAAGGCACTTAGTGATGTGTAGATTTTAAAGTTGAACCATGATGTTGAGTTGGTTATGGTGGCTAAACCTTAAATTGGAGATATTATAGTTGTGATGAGTATAGTGTTGAGTTTGACACAAAGTTGGTAAGTCCTTGTATGATATGTTTTGCAGAATGTTAGCAACTGGGGATGACTTGGCTTACATAAGGATGCTTGCAATGGGAGTTTGTTATGTGAGATAAGTCTGGGTTGTTGTGGAGTTACAAGGGAAGATGTTCGGTTAACCTATAGGGAGACCTAGTTAATGGTGGATCTATGAGTGAAATTCAACCTTGGTAAAGTTGATCGGAGACAAGTTGTGGCAAAGTGTTTGATGAGGGTCTAGTGAAGGATATGTTCTTGGCAAGGTTTAGTTTTGTGTTGAGAATCTTTTTGTGTTAGGTAAACCGCATGGTTGTTTCGAAAAGTAACGAGATGGAATGGTATCTTGAGCAGGGCTTATGGTAATCTTTTTCCATGGGTTTGATGGGAGTGTTGTGGTAGGAGTTGGGGAAAAACATGTGTATTTGACTAAGCTGGTTTGGATTATGTTTGAATCATATGTAAATGTTTATCTTGCTGATAAGGTAAGAATGAGTATCAATTTTCTTTGGGTTATTGTTAGTAGTAAGGGTGCCCAGGGTTGAAGTCGGGAAGAATCATCATAAGTTTGGTAGTAAGTTCTATCGATGGTATGGAGTTTTCTTATGAGGTTTGTTGGATCAATCATTTGTTGGAGTACGGTTGTTCTTGGGTTCCTAAGCCCTATTAGGGGGATGTGTGAGTGGTGTATCTATAACATGATAAGGTTTGAAAGTTTTTAGGACCGACATAGGTTGTCGTTTGGATGTTGGGTTTTATCATTCATAGGTAAATAGATGATATGTTGTGATGTTGTGATATGGTTAGGATGACTCATTATGAAGTTGTTGTTGGTGGTGGAGTTTGCTTAAGACAATGTTGACAGTTTTGTGCAAAGTTAGTCTGAAGTTTATGGTGTGGAGTGGAGGTTGGTGAAAGGCTTAGTTGGTTACCTGGTATGTGGGAGGATGTCAAAATTAAGGTTAGTTCGATGGTGATGGTATGGAAACTGTTGCGGTTATCAAGAGTTTGTTATCAACCTTATGGGGTTTTCTTTTGAGTTATGTTTTCTATAAAGGTTAAGGTGGTGTGGTAGTTTGGGCATTGTTGCTTTGGTGTGGGGAAAGAATTTGTTGGTTGTCCGAAGAGGGTAAGTGTGAGTTGTCTGTTGCTTACCATCCCAGGAAAGCTAAGGTGATAGCTGAATCTTTGAGCCGTAGGATGACAGTTGAGTTGAAAGTGATATTTGCTAAGTTGAGTATTTCATAGGAAGGTGGTTGAGTGGGAGAGTTGTAAGTAAAACCTATCTTGGTTGAGATGATAAGGTGAAACAGTTAGAGGATGAGACGTTGGTATCTTTTGTGGAGGATACGGCTAAGGGTAGACCGATCGAGTATCGTTTTGATGAGGATGAGATATTGTGGTTTAGGGGTCAGATTGTGGTGCCGGATGATCCATAGTTGAGGCAAGTTGTCTTGGTGGAAGCTCATACTAGTCCGTTTGCTATGCATCCGGGTAGGGTGAAGATGTATAGAGATCTCAAAATTGTGTACTTTTGGGTTGGTTTAAAGAAGATGTGACGGAGTCCAAGAAGGATTCTATATGGGTTATTGTTGATAGGTTTTCAAAGTGTGCACATTTTCTTTCCGTGCATACAATGTGATCTATGGATAAGTTGGTAGAGTTGTATGTTTCTGGGATGGTAAAGTCGCATAGTGTGCTTAAGTTGATCATATCGGATTGAGGTCTGCGGTTTACATCTATGTTTTGGAGGAGTTTGTAGGTTACTTTGGGTACAAGGCTTAGCTTTAGTGCAACTTATCATCCACAGACGGATGGACAGTCTGAGCGTGTTATTCAGACTTTAGAGGATATGTTGAGGTGTTGTATCATCGAGTTTCAAGGTTCTTGGGAGAAGCAATTGCCGTTGGTAGAGTTTGCTTATAATAATAGTTTTCAGACGAGTATACAGATGGCACCGTTTGAGGCGTTGTATGGGCGTAAGTGTCGTACACCTTTGTGTTGGAAGGAAGTTGGACAAAAGTATGTTTCTTTGCCTCAAGTGTTGAAGGATACGGATGAGAAAGTTAAGTTGATATGTGCTAAACTTAAGGAAGCTTCGGATAGACAGAAGTCCTATGCCGATATGAAACGTAGGGAGATAGAGTATGATGTTGGGGACAAGGTGTTTCTTAAGATTTTTCCATGGAAGAAGGTAATGAGGTTTGGTCGTAAGGGGAAGTTGAGTCCTCGTTTTATTGGACCATATGAGGTGTTGGAGCGTGTTGGTCCTGTTGCTTATAGGTTGAGGTTACCGGAGGAGTTGAGTAAGATGCATGATGTTTTTCATGTATCGATGCTTCGTAGATATAGATCGGATCCTTCTCATGTTGTTCCGGTTGAGGAGATCGAGTTAAGAGAGGATATGAGTTATGAGGAAGAACCGGTGAGAATTTTGGATGTGGATACAAAGGTTCTTCGAGGGAAGACCACAGATTTGGTTAAAGTGCTTTGGAAACACCGAGGTGTTGAAGAAGCAACTTGGGAGACAAGGAAGAGCATGGAGGAGCAGTTTCATCACTTGTTTACTCCAGGTAAATTTCGAGGACGAAATTTTCTTAAGAGGGGGAGAGTTATAACATCCCGTTTTGGGGGTTATTAGTTAGGTTTAGTTAGGGGGATTCGATTCGGGACGAATCGGGTTCTCCGGTTCATTAATTCCGGGAAAAATAAAATAAGGATATTTTTAATTAAGAAAAATAATAATTTGGAAGGTGGTTTGAAATATTAAAAATATGTTTCAAAATTAAAAGAAAATATTTTGGATTTTATAATGATTTTTAATTATGCTTAATTATGCATAAATGACCAATTTGAAATTTTTGGAAAATTGGACTTATTGTGTAATTTTCGGCTATTATAATATTTTAGTGACTAAATTGAAAAGCAAGCTAAACTTAGAATCCTTAGAGGGCCATAAACCCATTTCTAATTTTTAATGATGATTTATTCACCAAAATATAATTTTAATTACTTTAATTGGGTTTTTAATCATTTTTTCACCTAAAACCACTTTTTCTCTCATTTTCTCTCATTTTCTCTCCACTTTCTCTTCATCTTTTCTCTTCAATTCCTTGCTGATTTTTGCATCTTTTTCCACAAAGATTACATCACTTGCATCATCTTTCCATCCTTTACAAAACCTATGCATCAATTTTATCAAATCTACATCAAATTGCAAGGAATCAAGAAGGGGAAAATCTCATATTTTTGGTGAATAGATCTTGAAGGTAATTTTCTGGATTTTTATTCTTTTCTAAGGTTCTTTATTGAAATTTCCAAGTATTAGCTTGTTAATCTTTGAATAAAAACTTGATTCTATATTCTTAATGTTAGATCTAATGTTTTTGTGATGTTTTTGTGAAATCTTTTTGGATCTCATTTAATGCTGGAAGTTAAATGAATTCAATCATGTTTTTATGTTGATCTAATGATTAATTGAGTCTTGATTTGATATCACAATAATTTAATTCCGGAATAATGCATTCGGTGTAGTTTTAAGGTACTTTTCGGTTGTTTTATGGGCTGTTTTAGATGCTTAAATGTTGCTGGAGATATAAGGATGTTTTGGATGTGTTTTTGGATCATATTTGAGGTGGATTAGATGTTAGATTCGTTAGGTTTTGGGCTGATGTTGTACGGATGCGTTTCGGCTTAGTTTTCGGTCTTTTCGGCTAAGTTTTTGGTAGTTTAATGGTGATCGGAAATGGCTGTTGGTTTGAGCATGTAATGATGTGAGAATGCTCTGTTTTTAATGTTGTAGAAGAGGTACAAGAAGGTGCTTGATTGCTGGTGCGATCATCGGAGAGCGGCGAAAGCTCGTTTCGCTTGTTGGTGAGTGGTTACGGATTTTAAAGCGAATCGCGTTTGGTACGTTCTGTTTTTGGGGACTATGGAAGAGTGTGAAAACCTTCCATGGTTCAAGACTAAGTAAAGTATATGTTTTGTTATACCGATATGAGTTTCGGCTACATTTGATAAAGGCATTATGTTGATAATGCATGAGATTTATGGAAATGCATGAGCATGATTTGAAATGATGCATACATGAGAATTACTTGCTGAAATGCATAGCTTATTTAGCATCCATGATTATGGAAAATTATGAGAAATGATTTGGGATACAATTTGGTTATTTGCCTATTATATAATGGTGCTTTTGGGCATGGCTTTGGTTCATTTGTTGAACATTTTATGCATGCATTATAAGCAGCAAGTTATCATGCAAATTTGATTATGATATTGGCTTAGTGACACTAACTTTAGATTCGAATACGAATGACATGTCATTAGGATTGAGTGCACTATAAAATAAAGAGAACAATGATATTGCCTACACGTAAACAAGGGAGACTTTGTGTCCAACCGTGCGTGGTAGTGCCGCCTACACGTAAACAAGGGTGACTTTGTGTCCGACCGTGCGTGTAGAGCTTGCCTATATGTAAACAAGGGTGACTTTGTGTCCAACCGTACGTAGTGGGGGATAACATATATACAAGGGTGACTAAGTGTCCGATCGATGCATGTTGAGAAAAGGATCCGTGTATTCGGTGAACTTAAGGTTCACATTAAGTGGTCACTAGAATGCCAATATACATACATGAAATTGAGGAAAGGTTTGAGCATCATTTATAAATTGTTTTGATAAGGTTATGTGAATTGAAGGATGCATATGATTTTAAGAATATGAGCATGAGATTTTAGCATGCATGATTTAATAAGGAAATGCAAATTATGTTTTCCTCATGGTTTTAAATAGATGCATTGATGATTATTTGTGGAGCTACCTCACTAAGCATGTTTGCTTAAGCTCTCTTTTCATCTTTGCAGAAAAATAAGGGCACTTGGAGCTTCGTTGGAGGCAAGGAAACCAAGGGAAAGATCACTTTAACTTTGGTATGTTTTTGGCAAATAAATAGGGCAAGGCAATGTGTAACATAATCTATGAGAGGAGTGAGGATTTAGGCTTTGATTTCATGATGTAATAAGACCATCATTGTTGGTGATTAATTGTTGAACTTTTGTTTGGTTTAAGTTGTTGAGGCATGAACTAGTATGGTTGTTATGTTGCTATTCAATCTTTAGGAAGCATGCCTATAGATCTCCTTGTGGTCTTTTCTGATGTTTGAGGTATGGTTATGTTAATAATGATGCCTAGGAGTGTTGCATATAGTTTTGGGTTAATAATGTTTATGCTTGGGTGGTTTAAATGAGCTTAACATGTCTCACTCAGCCCAGGATGCAGGGGGTATCGAAACACCCTGTGGTAGTATCGATACCCTTATGCAACTGGACATGCCTGTATCGAACCAGTGTTCGGTACCAAATGCTACTGGAGTTGTCTGTTTTGAAATACTTTATTGCCTGTTTCGAAACAGGTGACCTGTTCCGAAACACCCCAAGGACTGTTTCGAAACATCTGGCCTAGAATGGGCAACTCGAGAGTTTTAAATGCATGAAACGTAGGATTGAAGATTAGTAAGTGAATACAATGAATCTATGAGTAGTTTAGGAGATACTGTGACACCTTGATTCATGTTTTAATCCGAATACATATCGTATGATTTAAGATGGATGTAATACCTAATATTACATATTATGCAACTAAGTCCATCAATGCTAGTCCGTAAAATCGATTAATTAGAATACCTTGTATGATCTGAACTGTAGGTTGAATGTGTTAAGTTTGTTTATTTGTTATCCGGTGGATTGATTGTGAATATGATGATGTAAATTAGTTCCTTACGTTTTTGGTTCCTAATCATGTATGCATTTGATTGATTTACTTACAATGAATGAACTGCGTCTGTATCTGTCTTACTTGAGTTAATTACACGTAGGAGGTTAATCGTGCATCTAGGTAAGATAAAACAAAATGAAAAAAAATATTACGGTTTTTAGGGTTGTTTATCGAATCGAACCTTCACGGGTTTGGTTTGATATTCCCCGTGTGACCCATTAGTGCCGGTTTCGTCCAGGCCGGGCTAAGGGGGTTACAGATACACTAAGTCGATGTATTGATACCATTCTTTACTGTGAACACAGGTATCGAAATGGGACCTGGGGGTATCGATACCCCTATTTGTTAAAGTCGTTATAGGCTGAAGTATAGTTTGAAATCTTTACGTTTTAGTCACCAAACTTTGAGAGACCAATTAGATTACTTGTAGACATTATTTTATGTTGTAAAGTTTTATGCAAGCATGAAATTACATATAATGCCCCAAAATTGGGTCTAGAAGTTTAGTGAACTAGTTTCGTTAGTTTAGCCTATTTTGAGATTAAATACTTAAAAGTTAGTTTTTCACATGCATACCGATGCACAAAACCGTATTAAAAGCACATGCATAATCCCATATGCAAACAAGTAATTACCATGACACTTACCTTTGAAAAAAACATATATTGGTGTTAGTGATTCGATTTGTACTACCTCAAATCGTTAGGATAAATGGATAATCGCATGATAATACTACCCCCAGAGCATGCGTATATTGATACTACCCTGTAGATGATAAATCTCACCTTTGTGTCCAGTGACACACTACCCCTACCAACCCGAATGTGACAGTACTACTCCCATCACATAACATTAGACTAAAAGATAAAATGCAACACACAAGGAATTTTTACACGTACAATTTTTGAATGTGTATAATGCACTCTAGACCCTATTGATCGATCAACTTATACCATAAGGTTCATCACTTAACTAGCCAATATATTATAAAAAATCAATGCTCAAAACTTAATTCAAAACATAATTCAAATCACATGTATCCCACTTTTCATGCATCACTTGCAAAACTAGATAAAACCACTTTTAACTTAATTTTCAAAACAAAACCGTGGGAACATCGGATGAATTTAAAATCTCTTTAAAAACAGTCTCATGAGCATTTATATACATGCTTAATAACATATGCAAAACACAACAAGAACATGACAAATAACATAGTAAAAATACGACATAATATGAGAACCTTTAAGAAGGCAATACTTTAAACTTACTTCTGAGTATAGGGAGGTTTTTCACACCTTCCCTACACCCCCAAACCTTTGAAAAAAAAAGTAAAATACTATCGTAGCAGTCCACTCTCATAATCCACTCATCAATAACTGTTACTTGTCTGACAAGTCACCAAAACTTTACTCTATCACTTCAAACTTGATCCTCAATTTCTTGATCTATTTCAAGCATCAAAACCAAAGGACTTAATTCTCCTAAACAAACATAAACACCCTTCATTAGGATCAAACCATATGAGCCCTTAAAACCCTTAATCGAAAACTTTTCGAAAACTACCAAACATCTCCAAAGCCTATATTCCGAGATTAAGGACTTTAAAAATACATTATAAACATCCCAAAATGTTCAAAGTCAACAATTTAAGACCTAAAAACAGTGAGTAAAACCCTTGAACGAAAATTATAGGTTTGATCAAAAACCGATTTTTCTTAAACTAAAAGAGTAAAAACGTATTTACCAAACTAAAAACTTAGGAATTTCAATAAAGAACCTTTTAAAATCATAGGATTGAATGTTTCTTACCTCCATTTCTGACCCAACCAACTTCCATGTTTTTTGAGAAGGAAAACGAGTGAAAATCAAGGTTTTTGAAGAAGGAAAAATTATAAATAATTATCAGAAAGAAAACTAATGAAAAAAATCAAGTTTACCTTGAAAAGACGAGCTTTCTTTGTCTTGGGAAGAGGAAAACGAAAATAATAAAATAAGGGTTTAGGTTTTGATATAAAATAAGTTTTTAGGAATTAAATATAGTTTTTTGGGTTATTAATTAAAAATTTAGGTTAAGTGTTAATTAAAGAAGCCCATGGAAGTTTAAATCAATTGGAATTTGGATTGGATCAAAGACCCTTCAAGATTCAAAGTTTTGGCTTAGTTTATAAAATTGTCCTTAAGTTTTCAATTTTAATAAAATTGTTACTAATTCCAAAATCTTAGGGATTCAAGGGTCAATTTTCGAAATTGAGCTGACCAAAGTCAAATATATATTAAATAAGGATTTTAGGATATTTTTCCATAATTTAATTTGAGTTAAAACTAATTTTTAAGTATTTTAAACTCGAAATAGGCTAAACCGGCTAAACCGCCCACTAACTTCTAAGTCCAATTTTGGGGCGCTACATTATAACTATCCCCCAATTAAGAAATTTCATCCTCCAAATTTTCATCGTGAAAAGAGAAAAGGAAATTGCTCTTTCACAACTTCTTTTCACTCCTACGTGACTTTCTAAACACCATGATGACACTAAAAACACTCCGACTCACATAATCACCTTATCACAAGAACATTTGCTACCAAAACCAAGATCTCAATATACATCTCATAAAGACAAGATTCAGTCTGATCCTAATATCACCCGTCATGATAACTTGAAATGATACACAAAACAACGGTACACCAAAAACACCATGGTTCGTCTCAACACTCATTACATCCTCAAGTCAAAAGTAAAAAAAAAACTTTTCTTTTTTTACAACTTAACCTTTCTTTCTTAAGGTTGACATCCGACTTTCAGCAAATTATAGTTTCTCCCAACTACCACTAACAAGCTCAACTCTCCCAAGCATATTCTAACACACAAGGCAAACTAAAGCTTCCCACCAAAACTCGCTCAAGACAATAAAATACCATACCTCTACTATTAGATCCTTTTGAGGGTTCTAAGCAACCTACTCACACGGTTATAAGCAAACTCCAACAAAGGTAATATCTTCATAAAGAACCCAAAAGATTCATGTCACATCACTTTAACATACCTTTTCAGACTTGGATAACCCACTTATACCGACCACATGCCAGTTAACGAGAGAATACCCAAAACTCAATTGTAAATTTAATGTTTGTCTCAAAAACCTTACCACATTAATGCATATTACTCAATAGTTTCAATCGTTCTCAAAGGAAACACTCTCTTTTAACTACCGAGAAACACCTCTACTCTAGCTCCTTTGACGACAACAACATTCTTATAGAACACTAGCTCTCAAGCTCAACTTATCAACAAAACAAACATTCACTTTCAACCCAACCACATCTAAAATAAGTCCATCAAACAACAACTGTCTTCGAACTTTTGACACAACTTCTTACATACATATGAATAACAAAAGATTACTATAAACATGGATCAAGATACCATTCTAACTAAACACCATACAAAACAATTACGTGCCTCATAGACATAAAAGACAACCAACATCACAACTAAAACCCATCAATACAACCGCGACTATTCCCTGCAAACGCAGATCCATTAAACTTCCGATAGCAACTTACCTCATAAATCTCAATCATGGAATGTCTCACCTACAACTTTGTCACTAGAACAACACTCTTCGATAAACATAATCGAGCCAACACTACTCTTGACTTCACAACACTCTTAGCTTACTCCACTAAACCTACACCTTTCAAGACATAACCCTTAAGCAACCTAAGTCACACTAAGCAGCTCAAATTTAATCCATCATGTAACACAAGACACTTTTACTCCTTTTGTGTCAGTACACAACATCATGCTCATCTAAAAGACAATTCCTCATCTAAAGACTAAATCATCATATCCAACTCAACAATTCAAGACAAACCTTGATTAGCAACCTAGATATACAATAAATACAACTTTTACTAAACAACAATTCATTGACTGAGAAATCATACAACTCGGTACTGTGTTTAACCAACTCTTATCTCACTTAGATTATTCTAAGCCCAAACTTGTGCCTCTTTAACCTTTCCAAGCTTAATACCACTCCTCCGTCCACTAACCTTAACATCCTTCTTAACGTTAAGCAATAACAACACATGAAAAACTAACTATAAACGGAAAACTCAACAAACATAAATCCTTGCAAAATCTCCCATCGATAATGTAAGCCCTAAAGATTGATTATCCACTAAAGGTTACAAGCTGTCTAGCGACCCCCGTCGCAGAACTCCTTAATACAGAGGTATCCAAGGATTACATATGGCAACTCCACAACAACCTTACCATATCCAAAGTAAACCCGTCACAGCTCTTTTCGAACACCACATGCTAAAGCTAACCAAACGACACAACCACAACCTCTTAAGGCCAACACAAGTCCGTTACGCATCCCTCAACAATTCAACTTCTTTTTTTTGTAATATTTATTTTTTCTAAAAAACCCAACGAATACTTCCCAAAATAAAACAATAGATTAGTTATACCCTTGACATTACCATTTTCTAAACCATACCAAACAGAGGATACCAAGTGGCACTTCTACCAAATATAATGATAACAAAACACCTCTTACACAAATTGAACTTTTGCCAAAGAAACCTTGCGAAACTAGCCTTTCGCTTAATTAATAATCAACCCCAATTAACATCAAACTAAAGATAGTCATCCTGAATTCATCCATCCACATATCCAAGCCCAGCTAATCAATCCTTATCAAGAATTACTTTCCAACAAAAATAGTAACTCATCCCACTACACAACAGGCTCGACGCCAACAAAGGCATCTTTCAAAAAGCTCTTTAAACCTACTTCTTCTCCCTACAGGATTCACCATACTACAACTTTTTTATTTTCATGAGGGAAATATTCGCATATAAGGATAATGTATGCATGAGTCCTATATGTCACCCTAGATTCTTATGTAAGTGCATACAAATATAATCTAATGTTATGCTCAAGAATACATGCATGTCCTAAAATATTGAATGTATATGCATATGGGTCCTCTTATACTATGCATTATTATTTTCCACACTCAGAAACAAAATCTTTAACTTTGGAACTTCAACTTTTTACCTCTTCAACGTTCAGAACTATAAAAACTTAGCACTCAAGAGTATACAATAACACCATGACCCGTACATTTCCAACACATTCAATTCACCTTGCATACAAAGCACTTTGAAACTCCAAATGACACTCTTAGTGCTGTAGTCTCTTACTATTCACCAGCACAACAAATTCTCATATTAAACTGATTCAAAACAACTTTACACTCAAACACGATCGAGGAAACAATCAACTCAAGATCGGATATCATAACACCATAACACAAATTTGTCTACACTTTCTAATCTTTACATCTCCTTTACTACCAAGTTTTAGCTTTCTTTTTGGTCCCATATCAAGCATAGTGAAATATAAAAAAGATTTAACATGCAAATTTTTTTTGCAAAACTTGTGAGGCCAACATAAAGCAAGTTCCAAGTAGATCAATTACAATATAAAACAATTTCCTAACAGTAGTTAGAGCAATAGATACCCCAAAATAAATCAAAACAATATATACTAAATCATCACATAGCACAATCATCAACTATGATTAGCATCAAGAATATATAACCATATGACATGTTTTTTTGCCACAAATATACTCAATATTTTTCAGATGATGTCCACACATGCATTAAGCATCATATAAAACCATCCCAATTCTCATACATTAACCAATGCAAATTCAATCTAGTTTCTTATACTATATGGCATATTAAAACTACAAATCTCATGGAATGTTCAACTCATAAATCCTTTTCAAAACCAACTAATAATAATGCATGCAACATTAAAAATCTAATCATATTTCCTTTTTTATGCATAAATTTCATATGCAAGACAATATTAGAACATGACCAAAACAACAATCCATATCATAAAATAACTAATTCACTTAGTCAAGCAACTCAAGGCCAAGTTTACATCTCTATATAACTAAGGCCATAACTATGCAACAAGATTTCATCATGCTTACAAATAGCAATTCATATAATAACATATAAGCACATCAAAATTAAACGAAACATCTCAAAAAGGTTTCATAAACCTAAGCATTAATACCACCAAATATAACCCCCTAAACCCGATCTATACACCACTCGACTCAAACGAGCTACACAGGGAATACCGAGGCTAATTTGGAGACTCAACCCAATAAATAACCCTAAAAATTAAACGAATATTTTTTTATCTTATCTAGATACTTTATTTTAATCTTACATGTCCATGCATAAATTATATTAAATTGCGGCGAAAACAAATAAGGAACGAGTCCTAAAATGTACAAACATGCTTAAGGACCAAAATGTATTTTTACAAAAACTAAAGGATTAATTAGGAAATTAGTGTTACTAATCGTTAATTAGGTTTATTACATGCTTGCATCACAAATTTTAGTCCTAAATACATGTTATCCATATATCATATACAACTTACTAGATACATTACAACCTAGTTAGCAACAATATATTCAAACTCCTAGGAGCATGCTTCAATTTCAACAATCTCATAAACACATATAAGAACAACAATAATATTCTCAATATGATTTCTATATGCATTTCAACCTAAATAACCATATCATAGATCCAACTCATAAATAATCATGTTTCATTATCAATAACACTCAAATTCACAGATAGGGATATTAAGAATCAAACTTACATATAACTTTTATTATAACTAAAGAAATACCAACAAACAATTCAAGACTAAGTTACAAGCTAACATCAACTTTCATAACCACCCTTGTTATTGAAAGTATAATTAGTATAAATAATAATCTCAATAAGATATCTCATCCCCATTGCTCTCTCACTACTTCTAATTCTATAGAAGAAATACTTGAGCTTTCACTTGGCGATTACCTAGATGCTTGCTTCTCTTTGTTGCCTCATTTAATACTCTATATTGCAAGATAAATGAGAGGGTAAGCATAAGCTTAGTGCGTGAATAAAAAAAAGTATAAAAACACTTTGCAATGTAGCCCACATTAAACCAATTTCGACTATTTAAAACCAAGTAAAACCCAATTTGAAAACCAAGTGAAAACCAAGTCATGTTGGTGATATTCCATGCATTGCTATAAATTTATGCGGATCACGTATATGCAAGTATATACAGTCGTGCAAGTAATAAAGATGAGTGAGTATCGTTCCCACGAGGATCTATTGTAAAGTGTACTGTCAAATTTGTCAAGGAAAAAAGGTGTCACTAACTTAAAAGGAAAATAATGATAAAGATAAAAATAAGTGGAAATTGATATGTACGGTGAAGGTGTAAAGGTGAAATGATATGGCAATTTCAGAATGCAAGCAACTAAAATATGCCAAGGCAAAATAGAATGGATGGTGATGGCAATATAGGTGTATGAAAGTGGTGCGAGGAATGTATAGCAATGTGATTGTAAGAGAACAGGTAAAATAAAGGAAGCAGTTTATAAATGTTGAGGCAAAAACAGGATGCAAGAACATGTTTAAACAATATGTTGTACTAGCCCTCTATTGATGAGCTCTCATGGGAGTGATTGGTGGAGGTTTCTATGGACTTTTTAACCCTACTCCTATGCACATATAGCAATTATGGTGTATATTTACTCGACAGAGGTTTCTAAAGTGCTTCTACCCTCTCGAGTCATAGGAACCTGACAATCTCAAATGTCACGACTTCTCCTCTCAGTCTTAGTAGTGTCATTTAGCTTATCGATAAAGCACACTCCTTTTAGTCGTTGAAACCCTCACTTAAGTCTTTCTCGAGCACCTAAGATCAGATTAGGCTCTGGTTACTATCCGAAGTCCATTGCTCACGTAGATCCTCCCTTAGCTCCTCTCGGATGATCTAAGGATCTATAGCTAGGTTTCTCCCGAACACTTAACATGCACCTAAACACGGGACACTCTCATGCCTTTTACAATGTTTAAATGATTAAAAATAATGAGCAAAGCAAATACACAAACACATAGAAAGCTATATATTAATAAAAAGCAAAAGTTAATCATCCATATAAACAACCACCTAAATAAAGCAACACATGGTGGTGTGAAAGTTAAAGAAAATATCATCCACATACATCCATAAACATCTACCATCATCCTCTTAAAAATATGAAAAATAAAGCAAAGGAAGGAGGATAGAAGACACCCTCGATTGTGCAGGTCGTTGACCCTTCAACCACCATAGAACGTCTTAGCATGCTAACCCCTCTTGGGTGCCTAGCACACCACTCCATTCAAGCTCTATCAATGAAGGAAACTTCGACCGGAGTTTGGAGGAGAAAGGTGAAAGCTTTCCTTCGTCGTAAACCACTCCAAAGGTCCCTCTTTTTCTGTGTTCTAGCTCCCAAAAGGGCCTCAAAGGTATTATTTTTTTCTTGTAGGTCATAATGGCTTAAAAAAGGGGTGGCAAACCCTAAGGTTTAGTTAAAATTCTAGTTTTCCCTCATTCACGTGATGGCATTTCTGGCATGGTGAAAGTGGTCCCCTACTGAGATGGTTGTGGTCCCCTACTATGATTGCTGTGGCCAGGCTGTAATGGCACCAGCTGACACTCCACTCAAAATATCTTCTAGTCGTTTAGCTCAGCACATGTGGTCTCTAGATTTGCCATTGCATTTTTCCATCGCTATCCTTCTGTGAATGCCATGACAAATTTCCTCAACTCTGATTTGGCTTTACTTGCACAACACAACCCAAAAGCACTAAATTTCCCGTGAAATATCATCCGTTGCCACACAAAAATGCCAAGGCATAACAAAGTAACTACATGCAATGATATGAGCCTAAATGCATCTAAATGATCCTAAATGAACTAAAGAACACTCAATAACTTAAGTAAAAAGGCTTGAAATATAGCCTTTTTATGGAGTTATCACATGCCCTTTATAAAAATAGTCAATCGTGGCAAACATCGTCATGTTTTAAAGATCAACAAGTGTACCATTGCTCAAAAAACATAAAACCTTTTCAAAATACCTTTTCGAAAACACATGCTTATTAAGTATAACAAAAGTCTTATATGCTACTCACAGCAAAGCTTAGATAAAAACCATTTATTTACATATCAAATACATATGCAAATCTCATTCCAAGGTATCATACACTTACTTTTCAAAACAACGTATTGGTATTAGTGATCTGATTAGATTACCATAAATCGTTAGGATAAACGAAAACTCACATGTGGCCTACATCGCCAAGCATGCCAGTGATTGACTAACACAATCCATGATATCTCACCTTAGTATCCGAGACAGTTTGCCATGCCCGAATATGGTAAGGTAAGGTTATACCACACAACACTAAGCATCACATTTAAAGCATCACTAAGGAATTTTACTCACGTCTACGAATTTTATAATTTATAGTGCATTGTATATCCTATTGATCGATCAACTTATCCACGTTACAATCATTTTTAATACCAATACAAAATCACAACCAATACTGAATTCTCTAGTTAAAAACAATGAATCAAACTCATGCATTTCACTAATACTGCACCAAATGCATAAACCGATAAAACCTCCTTTTATCAAATTTTGAAAACGAAATCGTGGAAGCATCAAAACTTTATAAAAGTAGTTTCAAGAGCATCTAAACACATGTATAAACATATATGCACAATTAAAACATGAGCATGACCATTCGCATAGTAAAGCAAGGCGTAATATGGAACATTTAAGAAAGCAATACTTTGAACTTACTTCCGAGTATATGGAGATTTTTCACACCTTCCCTACACCCCCAAACCTTTAAAAAACATGTAAAATACTTCCGAATCGGAAGCCCTCATAAACCACTTATCAATTTACCAAAATTTGCTCGACAAGTCACTTGAAAATACGGTTTGTGTTTGGACCTCCGGTACACCCCATGGCGCAGCGGAACAAAATTACGACGGTCTTTCCAGTGATCTAGGTACGTTTAATCCGGAATCAAGAGGAAGAGTTGCGATAACTTACATTGGGTTCCTTGATAAATAGCAAAAACATCAACTGGATTTGCGGTAATCACGATCGTTCGATAATTCGAATCTTTAGTCTCCACGAATATCGTCTCGGCCTCTACTCAGTTCACCCGATTAAGAGAGCAAATCTCGAAAAACTGTTTTTCGTGATTCTAGGGTTTGGAATTCGGAATTTTCTGATGTTGGCTGCTAGACCAAAAGATCCTTTATATAGGTGTAACCATATGTATAAGAGTTTGATTCCGAGTTTGTTTAGGAAATAATTAATATTATTATTTTCTTAAATTTCAGAATCTATATTTAATTCGAATTTAAAAAGGGATATAATTACTTTAATTATATCCTTTATATTTAAAATCCGGGATTAAATATAATCTACTTATACATATATATTTTTGCTCATTTTCAATCATTGGGTGTGACCATGTAGGCTCATTGTAACGTTAGTTATAATATTAGAATAATTCTAATATTACAAATAATGAGTGACATCTAGCAATATATCATTGTCATCTAAGTTACAAGAGATCATGATTCGATGTATCATGTCCGTGACAAACTTTTTTTTAATGTATTATATCCTCCTTTTGTCCTTTTATATCTTTAATAGGCACAAGTCTTGAAATAGTCACACTTGTATATCCTATTTTAATGTTTCTTGATATCTAGAGTGAACTACTTTTAATGAATAATTTGTGATATCTCATATCAACATATTCAAGCATGGCCATGCATTTCTAGTCTCACTCAATCAAGTGGCCTTTGATATATTTTCCTATTATGTAGGAAGGACAAATCCTATCTTGATCATTCACATCCCACTACACACATTGTAATATGTCCAATATCAATTTTTATAGTGTAACTAATTACGAGACACGTTTAACGACATCAAAACATAAAACAACATATATTGAGATAGTAATAATCTCAAGTCTAAGGATCATACATATAGTTGTCACTATGAGCAATACCGTGTCCGTCACATAATAATCCAAGATATATGCTCATAGTGGGTCAATCCAATATATTATTCTCTACTAATATATTCATGTATTAATTCTAACATTTCTATGTCAAAGACAACTCATTGTCATCAATTAATCACATATTAGTTTTAAGAGTATTATTATTGTTCATACCCATAATAATACTTGACTAAGGATCTTTTAATAATAATACATATATTATTATATGGACCTTATTGTTTCTCAGTTTATGTGACACATATATCTGAAAACAATGATGACAATGCCTTTATTCAATAAAATTGGTAAATAAAAGTATCCATACAATCATCATATGATTGGTCTTTGGGCATATTTTAACGGTTTGGTTTTCTAATCTCCCTCAAACTTATGTCTCTACCTTTAGACCTGATTCAAACATCAAAACTAGAGAGTTTAGTGCCGTAAAATACACCCAAACATCCCTCAAGTTGGACCAATACCAAACAACCCTTAAAAACACCATCAAATAAAACCAAAACTCATTGAAAATATCTCTAAACACCACCTAAACCTTATATCTGGGATTATATACTTAAAAGGCATCTTAATTAAATATACACACTTTAGGATTCAAGTATTTAGGTATCAAAAATAGCCATGTAAAACACTTGAACGAAAATCAAAAAACAATGGAATTTATATCAAAAAACCAGATTTTATCGATTCAAGACTTTAAAGATTGTTGCAATCAACTAAGAACTTAGGATTTTCATTAAAGGACTTTAAATTTCAGAGGTTTAAATGATTCCTACCTCTAAAAATTAATTAAACCTACTTCCAAGGTTTTAAAAAAAGTAAAACCGAAGAAAAAGAAAGAGATTTTGAAGAAGAAAAATATAAAGAATTAACCAAATGAATTTTTATTGAAAAGATTGGTGTTTATCTTTGAAAATATGATGGAGTGGATGCCAAGAAGAGGATAAGTTGAAATAAAGAAGATATAGGTTTTTGTTTTAATGTAAAATAGGTTTTTAGGATTAATATTTAAATATTTAGGTTATTTAATTAAAATTATGAGTAAAGGGTCATTAAAATAAATCCTTGGAAGGCTTAGATCAACTAGAATTACAATTGGATCAAAGCCCTTAAAGATTCAAAGTTTTGGCTTAGTTTTATAAAATTATCCTCAAGTTTTCATTTTTTACAAAATAGTACCTAATTTCAAAATCTTATGGATTCAAGGGTCAATTTTTAAAATTGAGTTGACCTAAGTCAAATATATACGATATAGGAATTTTAAGATATTTTACATAATTTATTTTTATTTAAAACTAATTTTTAAGTATTTAATCCCGAGCTAGGCTAAACCGACAAAACCAGTTCACTAAATTTCTAGGACCAATTTTGGGCATTACGTCCCCTGTTTTAAGGGTTACCATTTCGATACACCTTGTTTGTGTATAGATATTTTATTTATATTACACACAACTCTTTCTTTTTCAGCAATATTTCGATATAAGGGTTTCGTGTACTGATATGATAGGTTATAAAAGTACATTTATGTTGGGAAGATGACTCCTCAATGGCTAAGTTGGTGATTCCAACCACCCAAACAATTAAAATTCAAAGAAAGGGTATACATACAAGCTTATAAAGCTCCAACAACAACTATTGAACCTTGAAGCAAAAATCCAAGCATTTAATCTAATTCTTTCTCTTCATTGCCAAATTTTCTACCCTTATGTCTTACATTTTATTTTTCTTTTGAGTTTGGGGAGTGTTTATGTTAACGCTCTAAAAAACGTATATTTGATGAGTGCCTAAAAGGCAGTTATTTACTACCTTTCTCATGGTACTTTAAGCATCTAATATACACCCACTTGAACCGAATTATGAACTCTTTGTGCAAATATTGGATATTCCGTTATCATTACTCACAAAGTCAATATTTATAAAGAATGCAGATATTATTACATCTTTTGTACATGCAGGAATATCTAGAGCCGAAGCGGTAAAGAAGCAGTGTTGCGGATGAGGCAGAAGACAAAGCTGCGGCAGAATCCAGTGTGGCAGCACCAACAATGTAGGCGCAATGAAAGATAAAAATATAAAGAATGTTCTGGAAGATGCAGCGCACCAATTGGACCAGGCTAGCGCGCTAAAAGCCCAATTCAAAGACCAAGTGGGAAAACCCTTCTAGAAGGCGGCAAACTTAGAAATATCAAATTCTTTGAAGAAGACTTGTTCCCTACTCCAAGTTGAAGTCCATTTAGGAAAGGTTTGCCCTAGGTTAAGACTATACATACCCTAGCCGAACATATTGTCTAGGAGAACCGATTTTTAGAGAAAACCTTCCTCCCTAAGAATTGTACTTAAACGACAATATGTTCTAAACTTCTTAGGGACAGGTGAAGGTTGTCGATATTAGTGAGAGGAGATTGATTCTTATATATTTGTTCTTATACAATAATAAAATCAAAGTTTGCTTATCCTATTGTCATTCTTTGTTCTTGTATTCAAGCCCGAGAGGGAAGTTTGCAAGTAATCTATTTATCTAGCATCGAGAGGTATAGATTCACGAAAGGGATAAGTACGGTATTGTAGACACTAACTCGGCCTAGACTCTTTGGAAGCCCAGGAGATAGGTCAAGAGTTTCAGCAGCTAAAAGAAGTGTTGGATTGGTTGGTGGTTATCGTTGATTTACGCCGAGAGGTATCGTTAAGGACTGGTCATCAGCAGCACTCTGACTCAGAGATGAGCGAAGTCACTTACGGACACTTTGCTGAACTTTGATGCCTCTACCCAAGAGCAAGAGATTGTCGCGGCAGAGAACACTAATACTGCCGAGGTTGTATCTGCAGTACTGTCGAAGCAGTGTTGTGTGATTACATTGGACAAGAAGAAGATCTATTGAATCCACTAATTGACGTAACTGGATCCTACTCACTTTCTCTATAATCGTTCTCAACCTTTTATTTTATGTTTTGTTATTTAATTATTTAGTTAGATAAAACAAATCAACTTATTTGTGTTTTTACTTTATTTTCAGGAGCAAGGGAACAAAGGAAGACATATTAAGTATAACAATCCCTGTGGAGACGATACATGATATACTTATCATTTTATTACTTGATGACGTGTACACTTCCACTCAAATTGCGCTTATACCACACGCATCAAAGTTTATTTGCATTGCATTTCATTGCATTTAGCTGTATTTCATGTGCATTTGCATTTAGTTTAGGTTTTTATTTTATTTTCTTTTTATTTTAAAAAGATGTTGCTTTGAAGGGTATTTTGTTGGTGATATTGTGAAGATGCTGAAGCATAGTTGAAAGAACAGAAGAGATATCGTAGCATATTTCTCAAGTGTTTGATCGAACTTCAAGGATACTACAGCACTGTGGGCGGACAAAACAGAACAAAAAAAGGACAAACCTATAGCCCACTGTCTCCACGCGTTTTCTAGACCAATTTTACCCCCTCTGCAAATTCTACAGATGTCGCACTGCCCCTGCACCCTACCACAGTCCCCTACAGACCCTACATTCCTTCCACCTATTGCAGCAAATGTTAGGGGATATTCCCTTGGCACCTTTAGGGCACCAAACCCTAGAAGCCTCTTATAAATATAAGGCCAAGCCTCCTTCAATGAGAGAGTCGAACGGAGTCGGATGCACAACAAAGGAAAAATCAGTAGCTAAAGAACACTAAAATGAGAGAGCTTTAAGGAGTAACGAGGGTGAAGAAAGAAGGAAGGAGGCCACTTTTGGTCGTCTTCAATCTCTAGCTAAGCCACCATTGTTGAAGAGCTTCAAGCAAGGGATTTGCGCGACTTCGGGAGGAGTGACAATCTAGAAAGTGACACGGCAAATGCGTTTGAGACTTTCTTCCTCTTCACTTTGTTTACCTCTTTTTTAAGTTGTTGAATATGTACTTCAAAGGACGAAAGTTGAATAGTTTTTCATTCCTAGCCATGAACTAAACTAGTATGGCTAAGGCTTGTTTCGGATGATCTTTAATTTGTTTTAATGGATGTTTATTGTTTCCTGTTTACTTAGTGTTTTGTTTAAGAATGCTAATACTTTTTCACTCTAAAACTTGGTTTGTAAGAGCACCGGGAGGTAGCCATAGCTCAAGGGGTTTGGGAAGCTTAGATCTAGGGATAGGAAAAGCTAGACCAACTTGAATAATGGGGTTACTGCGGGAGCAAAATCCTAACTTGACTTAGGGATAAAGTAGAGTTTCAACAACTAAAAGGGGTAGCACTTTATCAACATTAGGAGTGTTAGAGTTAAGTCTGGGAGGTAATACCTTAACATTTTCGAGTGTTAGGCCTTCTAACTAGGGATAGTGGAGGCATTTTTAGTAAACTCTGTCGAACACTAGTAAACCAAGGGAACAATAACATCCAGGAAAGAAGTGAAGTCATGCCATAGCAAGCTAGCCTGTCTTAAGCTTGAATATCCTTCTAGTGTTGTGTTTGTGTATCTTTATTTATTTCTCCAATATCTGTTTATTTGCTATTGCATTTTTGTGACAACCTTTGTTTTACTCCCCCATCATTGGTGACATTTTTATTTTCGCTAAAGCATTTTTGGTAACACTTGTAGAATTGCTTTAGCATATGTCATTACAAAAGATTACTTTATCTTTTGTGTATGGTAACTATTTTTGAATTAACCTACCCAATGCTCGGGGAACGATCTCACTCATACACTTTATTATTTGTTCGATGTGTATACTTGCACACTCTTGCACGCAAATCAATCATATATTTTAATCAATCTACACAGTTGTGCAACACCCAAAAAGTTTTTGGTGTCGTTGTCGGGGATTGAGGCAATAGGCTATTTCAATCATAGCTTCCATACTTTCTATCTTTCTATTTTTATTTTGTGTTTTAAGTCTTTTTATTTGGTTTAATCTTTGTTTTCTTTGTTATCTTTTTAGGTTTTTCGTTAATGGATGCCTTGATTGAATCGTAGGGAATCTCTCAAACTATTTATTCTAGAAATCGAAAGGTATTTTAGACAAAGAAGGCGAGAGCAAAGAACAAGATCCATTTATCATGATCCAGAGAATCAAAATGCTAGAGCAATACCTGCAACAAATCCAAATGCTGCAGCAAATTAGGAGAAAGTAGTAAGACCTAGGGTAATTCTAGATCACTTGACACCGATCTTGGATGACCTCAATTCTGGGATAGTGACACCTGAGATATAGGCAACACACTTCGAGCTCAAGTTTGTAATGTTTAATATGCTCAACTCGATCGAACAGTTTTGAGGATCTTCACACGAGGACGCTCGACAGCACATACGTGCTTTCTTGGAGGTTTGCGATTTGTTTTGCCAACAAGGAGTGCACAAGGATCTGTTAAAGCTCAAGTTATTTCCATATTATTTAAGAGACCGAGCAAGAGAATGGTTCAATGGTATTCCAGCCGGTTCGATAGAGTCATGGGCAGCTTTGTGCAAAAGCTTTTTGCCGAGATACAACCCACCCAACCTGAACACTCAATTGAGAAATGAGATAGTATCCTTCAGACAAGGGGATGATGAGTCGATGTATGAGTATTGGGATCGGTACAAAAGCTTGCTAAGAAGGTGTATCAATCACGTTTTTCAAGACTGGACTCAAATCGTGATGTTCTACAATGGAGTCAATGCACCCACTAGGATGATGTTAGATGCTTCAGCAAATGAGACACTCCTGGACAAGTCACCAGAAGAAGCATTTGATATTTTGGACAAAATAGGGAACAACGATTATCAGTATCCAACTACTAGTCTTGGGACAAGACGACGAACTCAAGGAAAGCTGGAGCTTGATGCCAATGATTCTGTCTCAACACAACTTTCTACTATCACAAATATGTTGAAGAATCTTCAACAACCCAGTGAAGTACGAAATGCTAAGGCATTATGTTGTGTGCACTGTAGTGGAAACCACTTCGATAAAGACTGCCCAACTCATTTAGAGTCTGCTCATTGTAACCCCCTTAGCCCGGCCTGGACAGAACCGACACTAATGGGTCACACAGGGAATATCAAACCAAACCCGCGAATGTTCGATTCGATAAATAACCCTAAAAAAACGTAACTTTTTTCTTTTTATTTTATCTTATCTAGATGCACGATTAATTCCCTATGTGTAATTAACTCAAGTAAGACAGAGAAACACGTATTTCAACCATTATAAATAAGTCAATCGAATGCATACATGATTAGAGACCGAATACGTAAGGAACAAATATGCATCACCATATCCACAATCAGTCCACCGGACAACAATCAAGCAAGCTTAACATATTCATCATACAATTCAGATTATACGAGATATCTTAACTAATCGATTTCACGTTTTAGCATACATGGACTTATTTGCAAAGTATGTAACATTAGGTTTTTCTTCCATCTTATATCATACGATGAGTATTCAGGTTAATACATGAATCATGGTGTCACAACATCTCCTAAACTACTCATAGATTCATTGTATTCACTTACTAATCTTTAATCCTACGTTTCATGTAATTAAAACTCTCGAATTTCACATTCTAGGCCAGGTGTTTCGAAACAGCCCTTGGGGTGTTTCGGAACACGTCACCTGTTTCGAAACAGGCAATAAAGTGTATCGGAACAGACAACTCCAGTAGTATTTGGTACTGAACACTGGTTCGATACAGGCATGTCCAGTTGCATAAGGGTATCGATACTGCCACAGGGTGTTTCGATACCCCCTGCATCCTTGCCCGAGTGTGACATGTTAAGCTCATTTAAACCACCCAAGCATACACTTTAATAAGCCAAAACTATATGCAACATTCCTAGGCATACTCATCAACATAACCACACCTCAAACATCAGAAAAGATCACAAGGAGATCTATAGGCATGCTTCCTAAAAATTGAATAGCAACATAACAACCATACTAGTTCATGCTTCAACAACTTAAACAAAACAAAAGTTCAACAATTAATAACCAACAATGATGGTCTTATTACAACATGTAACAAAGCCTAAAACCTCACTTCTCTCATAGATTGTGTTACACATTGCCTTACCCAATTTATTTGCCAAAAACATACCAAATTCAATGTGACCTTTCCCTTGGTTTCCTTGCCTCGAACGAAGCTCCAAGTGCTCTTATTTTTCTGCAAAGATGAAAAGAGAGCTTAAGCAAACATGCTTAGTGAGGTAGCTCCACAAATAATCATCAATGCACCTATTTAAAACCATGAGGAAAACATAAATTTCATTTCCTTATTAAATCATGCATGCTAAAATCTCATGCTCATATTCTTAAAATCATATGCATCCTTGAATTCACATAACCTTATCAAAACAATTTATAAATGATGCTCAAACCTTTCCTCAATTTCATGTATGTATATTGGCTTTCTAGTGACCACTTAATGTGAACCTTAAGTTCACCGAATGCATGGATCCTTTTCTCAACATGCATCGATCGGACACTTAGTCACCCTTGTATACATGTTATCCCCCACTACGCACGGTTGGACACAAAGTCACCCTTGTTTACGTATGGGTCAACTATATGCACGGTCGGACACAAAGTCACCCTTGTCTACATATAGGCAAGCTCTACACACGGTCGGACACAAAGTCACCCTTGTTTGCGTGTAGGTGGCACTACCACGCACGGTTGGACACAAAGTCTCCCTTGTTTACGTGTAGGCAATATCATTGTTCTCTTTATTTTATAGTACACTCAATCCTAATGACATGTCATTCGTATTCGAATCTAAAGTTAGTGTCACTAAGCCAATATCATAATCAAATGTGCATGATAACTTGCTGCTCATAATGCATGCATAATATGTTCAACAAATGAACCAAAGTCATTCCCAAAGGCACCATCATATAATAGGCAAATAACCAAATTGTATCCCAAATCATTTCTCATAATTTTCCATAATCATGGATGCTAATTAAGCTATGCATTTTAGCAAGTAATTCTCATGTATGCATCATTTCAAATCATGCTCATGTATTTCCATAAATCTCATGTATTATCAACATAATGCCTTTATCAAATGTAGCCGAAACTTACATCGGTTTAACCAAACATATACTTTACTTACTCTTGAACCATGGAAGGTTTTCATACTCTTCCATAGTCCCCAAAATAGAACGTACCAAACGCGATTCGCTTTAAAATCTGTAACCACTCACCAACAAGCGAAACGAGCTTTTGCCGCTCTCTGATGGTCGCACCAACGCACCAGCAATCAAGCTTCTTCTTGTACCTCTTCTACAACATTGAAAACAGAGCATTCTCACATCATAACATGCTCAAACCAACAGCCATATCCGATCACCATTAAACTACCAAAAACTTAGCCGAAAAGACCGAAAACTAAGCCGAAACGCATCCGAACAACATCAGCCCAAAACCTAACGAATCTAACATCTAATCCACCTCAATTATGATCCAAAAACACATCCAAACCATCCTTATACCTCCAGCAACATTTAAGCATCTAAAACAGCCCATAAAACAACCGAAAAGCACCTTAAAACTACACCAATTGCATTATTCCGGATTAAATTAATGTGATATCAAATCAAGACTCAATTAATCATTAAATCAACATAAAAACATGATTGAATTCATCTAATTTCCAGCATCAAATGAGATCCAAAAAGATTTCACAAAAACATTAGATCTAACATTAAAAACATAGAATCAAGTGTTTATTCAAAGATTAGCAAGCTAATACTTGGGAATTTCAATAAAGAACCTTAGAAAAGAATAAAAATTCAGAAAATTACCTTCAAGATTTATTCACCAAAAATATGAGATTTTCCCCTTCTTGATTCCTTGCAATTTGATGTAGATTTGATGAAATTGATGCATAGGTTTTGTAAAGGATGGAAAGATGATGCAAGTGATGTAATATTTGTGGCAAAAGATGCAAAAATCAGCAAGGAATTGAAGAGAAAAGATGAAGAGAAAGTGGAGAGAAAATAAGAGAAAAAGATGAGAAAAGTGGTTTTAGGAGAAAAATAATTAAAAACCCAATTAAAGTAATTAAAAATATATTTTGGTGAATAAATCATCATTAAAAAATAGAAATGGGTTTATGGCCCTCTAAGGATTCTAAGTTTACCTTGCTTTTCAATTTAGTCACTAAAACATGTAATTTCCAAAAATTACAAAGTAGTCCTCTAATTTTCTAAAAAAATTATAAATCGGTCACTTATGCATAATTAAGCATAATTAAAAATCATTATAAAATCCAAAGTATTTTCTTTTAATTTTGAAACATATTTTTAACATTTCAAACCATATTCCAAAACTATTATTTTTCCTAATTAAAATATTCTTATTTTATTTTTCTCGGAATTAATGAACCGGAGAACCCGATTCGACCCGAATCGAATCCTCCTAACTAAGACTAAACTAATAACCCCAAAAACGGGATGTTACAACTCTCCCCCTCTTAAGAAAATTTCGTCCTCGAAATTACTTGAAGTAAACAAGTAAGGAAACTGCTCCTCCATGCTTTTCCTTGTCTCCCAAGTTGCCTCTTCGCCACCTCGGTGCTTCCAAAGCACTTTAACCAAACCTATGGTTCTTCCTCGAAAAACTTATGTATCCACATCCAAAATCCTCACTGGTTCCTCCTCATAACTCATATCCGCTCTTAACTCAAACTCCTCAACTAGAACAACATGAGGAGGATCTGAACTATACTTACAAAGCATCGATACATTGAAAAACATAATGCATCCAACTCAACTCCACCAGAAACCTTAATCGATAACAACCAATTGGCTCTAACATCTCATATGGTCCAATAAAATGAGGACTCAACTTACCCTTACGTCCAAACTTCATTTCCTTCTTCCATGGAGAAACCTTAAGAAACACTTTGTCCCCAACAGTATACTCAATCTCTCTACGCTTTAAATCGGCATAGGACTTCTGCCTATCCGAAGCTTCCTTAAGTTTAGCACATAACAACTTAACTTTCTCATCCGTATCCTTCAACACTTGAGGCAAATAAACATACTTCTGTCCAACTTCTTCCCAACACAAAGGTGTACGACACTTACGCCCGTATAACACCTCAAACGGTGCCATCTGTATACTCGTCTGAAAACTATTATTATAAGCAAACTCTACCAACGGCAATTGCTTCTCCCAAGAGCCTTGAAACTCAATGACACAACCCCTCAACATATCTTCCAAAGTCTGAATAATACGCTCAGACTGTCCATCCGTCTGTGGATGATAAGCTGTACTAAAGCTAAGCCTCGTACCCAAAGTTGTCTGCAAACTCTTCCAAAACTTAGATGTAAGCCGCGGATCTCAATCCGATATGATCGACTTAGGCACACCTTGCAACCTTACCACCTCAGAAACATACAAATCCGCCAACTTATCCATGGAGTACGTCGTATGCACGGCAAGAAAATGTGCACACTTTGAAAACCTATCAACAAAAACCCATATAGAATCCTTCTTGGACTCCGTCACATCTTCTTTAAAACAACCCAAATGTACACACTTTTGAGATCCCTATACATCTTCACACTACCCGAATGCATAGCAACCGGACTAGTATGAGCTTCCACCAAGTTAGCTTGCCTCAACTCCGGATCATCTGGCACCACAATCCGACCTTTAAAACACAACAACTCATCATCATCAAAACGATACTCGGTCGGTCTACCTTTAGCCATATCCTCCACAAAAGATACCAACGTCTTATCCTCTAACTGTTTCATCTTATCATCACAACCAAGATAGGTTTTACTTACAACTCCACCACTCCACCACCTTCCTTTGAAATACTCAACTTAGCAAACATCTCTCTCAACTCAACTGCCGTCCTACGGCTCAAAGATTCAACCATCACCTCAATTTTCCCCGAATGGTAAGCAACAGACAACCCACACTTACCCTCTTCGGACAACCAACAAGTTCCTTCCTCACACCAAAACAACAATGCACAACCTACCACACCATCTCAACCTCTATAGAAAACATAACTCAAAAGAAAACCCCATAAGGTTGATAACCAACTCTTGATAACCGCAACGGTTTTCATACCATCACCATCGAACTAACCTTAATTGACATCCTCCCACATACCAGGTAACCAACTAAGCCTTTCACCAACCTCCACTCCACACAACAAACTTCATACTAACTTTGTACAAAACTGTCAACATTGTCTTAAGCAAGCTCCACCACCACCAACAACTTCATTATGAGTCATATTAACCATATCACAACGTCATAACATATCATCCTTTTACCTATGAATGGTAAAACCCATCATCCAAACAACAACCTATGTCGGTCCTAAAAACTTTCAAATCTTATCATGTTATAGATACACCACTCACACATCTTTCTAATGGGACTTAGGAACCCAAGAAAACCGTACTCAAACAAACGATTGGTCCAACAAACCTCATAAGAAAACTCCATAACATCGATAGAACTTACTACCCAACTTATGATGATTCTTCCCTACTTCAACCCTGGGCACCCTTACTACTAATAATAACTCAAAGAAAATTGATACTCACTTACCTTATCAGCATGATAATCATTTACATATGATTCAAACATAATCCAAACCAGCTTAGTCAAAAACACATGTTTTTTCCCCAACTCCTACCACAACACTTACCACCCAACTCATGAAAAAAAGATTATCATAAGCCCTGCTCAAGACACCATTCCATCTCGACACTTTTCGTAACAACCATGCGGTTAACAACACAAAAAGATTCTCAACACAAAACTAAACCTTGCCAAGAACATATCCTTCACTAGACCCTCAACAAACACTTTGCCACGACTTGTCCCCGATCAACTTTACCAAGATTGAATTTCGCTCATAGATCCACCATATAACTAGGTCTCCCTATAGGTTAACCGAACACCTTCCCTTGTAACTCAACAACCCAGGCTTATCCCACATAACAAACTCCCATGGCAAGCATCCTTATGTACGCCAAGTCATCCCTAGTTGCTAACATTCCACAAAACATATCATACAAGAAACTTACCAACTTTGTGTCAGCCTCAACATTATACTCATTATAACGATAATATCTCCAACTTAAGGTTTAGCCACCATAACCAACTCCA
Source organism: Abelmoschus esculentus (assembly GCA_035048815.1). NCBI lineage: Eukaryota > Viridiplantae > Streptophyta > Magnoliopsida > Malvales > Malvaceae > Abelmoschus > Abelmoschus esculentus. Next base: position 11,104,962 of record JAUCBN010000013.1, on the reverse strand, counting down.
CCAAGGTTCAAAATTTAAAATCTACACATCATTAAGTGCCTTGACACTTAACCCAAAACTTTTTTTTTCTCATTATTAACTTATCGACAAACCAACTCTTACCTTAACTATATCTCAACAAAATCCAAGCTTGTAGAACTATTCCTTTCACTAGCTCCAACATCTCTTATTTTATAACCTTGCCAAAGCAGTAACATATTGATGAAACATCCACAAACACGAACCCACCAAACACAAAACCTCAAAACACTTTTCGATAAAAACAAACCCATAAGACTGAACAATTGCTACAAACCATAAATTGTCCAGCGATCCATTTTACACCACTTCAGACATCATCAAAAACTAACTTTACCCAAAGTATATCCAACTTAACATCCTATAAACACAATATGTACATTTTCCTCCTTTATAGTACAACCCAAACCTCTCAAGGTCACAACAATCTATGATTCAAACCCCTGATTCCACAACTCTCATACCAAACTATATCTCATATTTTTCTTCCATCCTGACCATACCAGATCGGTCACAACCCCCAATCTAACTGCACACTAACCATACTACAAAGAATTCCATGTAATTTCCATAAAATAATTTCACATCACTCAGAAAAACTCCGACCCGTCTTACTCTACAAAACATGCTGCAAACTTGTTACAACCTCCAGATCCTAACTAGAAAGAATCTGCAAAACTCAGCCCTTCCTTTAGTAATGACCAACTCAAACTAACCATACCACAGTGTATTTATCTTGGTTTCAAACATTCAGAACTCTGAGACCAACCACTCATTGTTCATCCAAGACTATTCCCTAACTAAAAGGGTAGCTTGCCCAATACACATTCAGCTTAACACCGCAAGAAAGTTCTTTCAACCTCTCTTTTTTTTTCTTTTTCATACCTTCACCTTAAAAGAACCAACCACACTCCACTTACACCCTCAAGGAGCTACTCGCAAGTGTGAAAAAATGTATGCATGATCTTCTGTATGCCCTCATAAATGCCTATGCAAGTGCATATGCATGTAAATGAAATTTGTAATGTCATGCTCAAGAATGCATGCATGTCCTACATTATCTATAGATATATACATATATATGCTCTTAATCTAAACATGATTATTGTTCACACTCACAAATAACATCCTCAATTCCAACAACTTCAACTACCATCCTATTGACAGCTCCCAAGTCAGACTAGCAACAGCCATACCAGCTTCAGCAGACTAAAACACACCCGAAGGAACGGTACAACACCACAAACTAACCTTCCGGCCTAACCGAAGGCACACTTATAGAGGAGGAAGAATTTACTCTTCCCTAACAGTCGTTTCATCTTCAATCTTGACCATCAATGTTCATACCAACAGTATCTAGTGACTTACGTCTCAGAAACATATTCAAAAACTTTAAACATGCAGTTTAAAACATAATGTTCAAATAAAACAAACTTACATTCGGGCAAGATCCAAGGGAAATCTGAGAGCATCTGAAAATATGTTGGCATTGGCAATGTGTAACCGATAATCCCTAGTTTAATCATCATTACTCAAAGTATAATCATCATAAATAGATTTTCACACTCCAATAACATATCATGCTCAATCATACATATCATGATCAATCACACATTTAAACACATAACTTAGCAATCCTATACATGCTTTAACCAACCAACTACACACTTTACAAATCAACAACACATTTTACAAACCTTACAACACACTTTTCAAACCTGGCTCTGATACCACCAAATGTAACCCCCTTAGCCCGGCCTAGACAAAATTGACACTAATGAGTTACACGGGGAATATCAAACCAAACCCGCGAGGGTTCAGTTCGATAAACAACCCTAAAACTGTTATATTTTTTTATTTTATCTTACCTATCTGCACAATCATATCCCTATATGTTAAGGTCTCATACAGAGCATTACCGGTAGCGCATTATTGAAGAACATACATTTGATTAAACACTAACGCAAATTAAGGACTAAAATGTAAAACTTTTAAGTTCAATTAGTAAGGTAGAAATTCTTTCCATCAGTGTTCAATTAGACACCCAAATATTCTTCAAAGCAAATTTCAACTCAAACGGACCATCCTAACATCATCAATTGCATGTTTCACTAATTTAGGGACCAAAATGTAAATCTTCCAAAATTCAAGGACTTCATCCAAATTAGATTAGCCATCTTGAAATTAATTCAACTTTATGCATGCATGCAAAATTTCAGCTCAGAATAACATCTGCAAGTAACTTAATCGAACAAAAGAAGATATTCGAGACTAAAATATAATATCTAGCAACTTCCAATTCTGGGTGATCAAAGGTTTCGAAACCTTCCCAGAGGTTCCGAAAATTTTTGTAAAAGGTTTCGAAACATGCCTGGAAAGTTTCGAAACTTATCGCGTCCAGTAACTTCCCAAAATTGGATCTGCCCGCAAGGTTTCGAAACCTTGTGAAGGTTTTGAAACTATTTGACAAAGGTTTCGGAACCTTTACCTAAAGGTTTCGAAAATTTAGGTCTGGAACTAAAAGTCTCGTTACGCTAAGTGCACACCAACTACTCAATACTCAATCATTAACTAAAACCACTAAATGCATCAATCCTAATTATAATTAGCAACATATGGCACGTAATCAACATCGTCACGGACATCAATCAAGCTATAGGCATGCTCCCTAGAAGATGATTAACAACATAACATTCATGCTAATACATGCTACAACAATTCAAGCAATCCAAAGTTCAACAATTTACAATCAAACAATAACAGTCTTGCTACAACATAAACCAAAGCCTAATTACACACTCTTCACATAGATTGTGTTACACATTGCCTTGCCCAATTTATTTGCCAAAACCATACCAAATTCAAAGTGATTCTTCCTCTTGGTTTCCTTGCCTCGAACGAAGCTCCAAGTGCCTTTATTTCTCTACATGGATGAAAAGAGAGCTTAAGCAAACATGCTTAGTAAGGAAGCTCTACACAAATCATCAATGCATCTATTTAAAACCATGATAAAACCATAATTTGTAATACATTATTAAATCATGCATGCTAACATCTCATGCTCATGTTCTTTAAGTCATATGCATCCTTGAGTTCACAAAACCTTATCAAAACAGTTTATAAATGATTCTCAATCTTCTTCTCAAATTCATGTATGTATATTGGCATTCTAGTGACCACTTAATGTGAACCTTGGGTTCACCGAATACACGGATCCTCTTTCTCAACATGCATCGGTCGGACACTTAGTCACCCTTGTATACATGTTATCCCCCACTACGCACGGTTGGACACAAAGTCGCCCTTGTTTACGTATGGGTCAACTATATGCACGGTCGGACACAAAGTCACCCTTGTTTACATATAGGCAAGCTCTACACGCACGGTTGGACACAAAGTCACCCTTGTTTACGTGTATGCGGCACTACCACGCACGGTTAGACACAAAGTCACCCTTATTTACGTGTAGGCAAATTCAATACTCTCTTTATTTTATAGTGCACTCAATCATAATGACATGTCATTCGTATTCGTATCTAAAGTTAGTGTCACTAAGCTAATATCATAATCAAATGTGCATAATAATTTGCTGCTCATAATGCATGCATAATATGTTCAACTATAGATAATGTAGGACATGCATGCATTCTTGAGCATGACATTAGAAATTGCATTTACATGCACATGCACTTGCGTAGGCATTTATGAGGGCATACAAGAAATCATGCATACATTTGTTCACACTTGCGAGTAGCTCATTGAGGGTGTAAGTGGAGTGTGGTTGGTTCTTTTAAGGTGAAGGTATGGAAAAAAAGGGGTTGAAAGGATTTTCTTGTGGTGTTGAGTTGATTGTGTAGTGGGCAAACTACCCTTTTGGTTAGGGAATAGGCTTGGATGAAGAATAAGTGGTTGGTCTCAGAATTGTGAAAGTTTGAAACTGAGGTAAATACCCTGAGTTATGGTTAGTTTGAGTTGGTCATTACTAAAGAAAAGGCTGAGTTTTACGGATTCTTTCTAGTTAGGATTTGGAGGTTGTAACAAGGTTGCAGCATGTTTTGTAGAGTAAGGCAGGTTGGTGTTTTTCTGAGTGATGTGAAATTATTTTGTGGAAATTACAAGGAATTCTTTATAGTATGGTTAGTGTGCAGTTAGATCGAAGGTTGTAACCGATCTCATATGGTCAGGATGGAAGTAAAATATGAGATATATATTGGTATAGGAGTTGTGGTATCGGGTGTTTGAATCATACATTGTTGTGACCGTGAGAGGTTTGGTTGTACTATAAAGGAGGAAAGTGTACATGTTGGATTTACAGGATGTTAAGTTGGATATACCTCAGGTAAAGTTAGTTTTTGATGATGTTTGAAGTGGTGTATCGAGGACCGCTGGAAAATTTATGGTTTGTATCGGTTGTTTAATCTTGTGGGTTTGCTTTTATCGAAAAGTGTTGTGAGGGTTTGTGTTCGGTGGGTTCATGTTTGTGGATGTTTCATCAATATGATTACTGCTTTGGCAAGATTATAAAATAAGAGATGTTTTAGCTAGTAGAAGGAATAGTTCTACAAGTTTGGATTTTGTTGTGGTATAGTTAAGGTAAGAGTTGGTTTATCGAAGAGTTGATAATGGGAAGGAGTTTTGGGTTAAGTGTCAAGGTACTTAATGATGTGTAGATTTTAAAGTTTGAACCATGGTGTTGAGTTGGTTATGGTGGCTAAACCTTAAGTTGGAGGTATTATCGTGGAGATGAGTACGATGTTGGGTTTGACACAAAGTTGGTAAGTTTCTTGTATGATATGTTTTGTAGAATGTTAGCATTTGGGGATGACTTGGCTTACATAAGTATGCTTGCAATGAGAGTTTGTTATGTGGGGTAATCCAAGGTTGTTGTGGAGTTACTAGGGAAGATGTTCGGTTAACCTATAGGGAGACCTAGTAAAATGGTGGAGCTATGAGCGGGACTCTATCTTGGTAAAGTTGATTGGGGATAGGTCGTGGTAAGGTGTTTGTTGAGGGTCTAGTGAAGGATATGTTCTTGGCAAGGTTTAGTTTTGTGTTGAGAATCTTTTTGTGTTAGGTGAGCCGCATGGTTGTTTCGAAAAGTACCGAGATAGAATGGTGTCTTGATCAGGGCTTATGGTAATATTTTTCCATGAGTTTGGTGGTAAGTGTTGTGGTAGGAGTTGGGGAAACATATGTTTTCGACTAAGCTTGTTTGGATTATGTTTGAGTCATATGTAAATGTTTATCTTGTTGATAAGGTAAGAGTGAGTATCAATTTCTTTGGGTTATTAGTAGTAGTAAAGGTGCCAAGGATGAAGTCGGAAAGAATCATCATAAGTTTGATAGTAAGTTTTATGGATGGTATGGAGTTTTCTTATGAGGATTGTTGGATCAATCGTTTGTTTAAGTACGCTTTTCTTGGGTTTCTAAGTCCCATTGGAAGGATGTGTGAGTGGTGTAACTATAATGTTAAGATTTGAGAGTTTTTAAGACCGACATAGGTTGCCGTTTGGATGTTGGGTTTTATCATTCATAGGTAAATGGATGACATGCTGTGATGTTGTGATATGTTTAATATGACTCATAATGAAGTTGTTGTTGGTGGTGGAGTTGCGTGAGACAGTTTTGACAGTTTTGTGCAAAGTTAGTTTGAAGCTTGTTGGTGGAGCATCATTGTGTGGGTGGAGGTTGGTGAAAGGCTTAGTTGGTTACCTGGTATGTGGGAGGATGTCAAAAGTTAGGTTAGTTCGATGGTGGTGGTATGAAAACTGTCACAATCTATTTTTCCCCCAATTTTAAAGTTAAAATTCCTAAATCGGAACCCTAATATTTGGGGATTTAATTTCTGAAATCAGTGTCTATTTTGGAATTTCTGAAAAATTAAATGTCTGAGTGTGAGAATTCAAAAACTCAAAACCCTTATCTTGTGTTTTTCCCTTTTTTCTTGGATAACGTTTTCTTCTTGGATATCCGATCCAGTGTTAATGGGAGAATTAAATTCTCTTTTAATTCTCGGATTAAAATCCGAATCATTGCTTTTGTTGGGGGGTTTCAAATCATTCGAATCACTTTTCTTCTCTCTATTTTCTGCCGATTTTACCTCGGGTGTTGTCTTCCTCGGATCGTTGTGGGGTAAGTTGGTAAAGATTCGTTCTTGTCAATTGTTCTTACTTGTTTCTGAATCGGTTCGTTGTGTTTAAACGGAGGTTTCGTTCTGTTTAGGGGTTGGGTGTTTGGTTTGAACGAATTTGAAAATAAGGGGAGTTTTAAGTTGTTTTTAAATGGTTTTTGTATCGGTTTTGGAGTGTTTTCGGTTTGAATCCAGTGATGTTAGTGTTCCATTCATATCAGATCGAATAAGGGGGGATTTGAATTGAATCTGGGGTTCGGATTTTCTGGAGAAAATTCTGGAAATTCCAAAATTTCCAGGAATATCTGGACCGAACCGAACTGTTCGCCTGACCGGTCGACCTAGTCAACTCAACCCGTGACCCGACCCATGACCCGACCCGACCCATGACCCGTCTGACATCACTGCTGACATCGGTGTTGACCTGATGACGTTATCTGCTGATGTCAACATTGACCGGTGCTGATGTCAGTAGTTGACTTTTTCGACCCCGGCCTACTTTATATTTTTTGACGTCCTGAATCCGTTGCCACTGTCCGTTTTTCGAAATTCAAATCTGAAGTGTTGTTTTTAAGGCTTTTAAGTTAGATAAGTTATCTAGAAGTTATCTGTAAAGGTTTCTGAATCAGTTTTTGATTGGTTAAGGTGACGTGGATTTCGACCCCGAGCAATTGCCTCCTCCTAGACGACCTCCTGTTTACCAGTCTTCGGGACCCGCATGTGAGTTTCGTGTTACTTCTGTTACGTGTACTTGTCTGTTAGTGGCATAGTAGTATATCTAATATTCTGTTACTCGTAGGTTCTACTCCTGCTCGATCTAGTGGTAGAGCCGAGTCTAGTAGGCACATTCTAGGCGTTGATCATCTGTTCAGGTGTGTTCTCTTCTATAAATTCTATTATTTTCAGTATGTTCAGTTTCTATTAAATCGTATGTTCATGCATTATCCTGCCATCACATCTCTGATCCTGATATTTGTCATGTATGTCTCCTGGTGTTATCAAGGCATGCATTCTGATTCTGTTTATGCATAGAAATTACATCTGGTAGAATATATGTGTACGGGAAAGTTAGTGATTTATCACTTTTGTTCAGTGGCTCCACCTGCGGGTCGAGTTTCCACTTCTGTTGGTGTGATAGAGTTAGAGTGGTTCAGGGGAACTTACTCTTCTGTTGGTGTTCGAAGTTGGATGCATATCATGCATACTTCAAATCATCTGCATTATACTGTCTTGTTATCCTGTTTATATGTACTTTAGAGACACACTAGGCTTCCTAGCTTACACCCGTTCAGTTTCCTGTTTCAAATCCTTATTCTAGACTCAGTACGGTACTTGGAGGATCTTGTTTTCAGATTTACTACATATGTTTCAGCATTCTGATTATTAATGTGATTTCTGAACTTTGTTTATTTCCGGATATTTTTCTTATTATTATTTGTAATAAACTCCGGACTCTGAATTTATTTAATAACTTATGGGTTGAACTTAATTATTTAATTGTTTAATTTTTCAGCATTTTAAATTAATAATTATTTAATTAATTATCCGAATTATATATATTTTTTATTTTATAAAACCCTAACTGTAAATCAAGTTTTAATAAAATAAAACCCTAACTTCTATTCTAAGAAATTAGGTAAATTTTAGGGGTTACATTTAATGGTATCAGAGCTAAGTTTAACCCTCAGACTGTGAGATCTAAAACGATTTTTGATCTGAAAATGATTTTGTAAATCTGTTTTATAAATCCAAATTTCCAGTTTTGACCATGTTTTGAATATTTCTGAAATATTCTGAATTTTACTCCAAGTACCGATTCTAATATAGGATTCTATCTATTCTTCTGTAGATACTCTACTATGCCACCTCGTAGGAGTACACATTTAGCTTCTAAGAGAGGTCGTGGCCGAAGCCGTGGTCAATGTCGATCTACTGCTTCATTTAGTGATGTTCCGCCTACTGTGGACCCGCTACAGGATCAGAGTTTGGCACATGATTTAGGAGGAGAGGATTTACCTAAGGTTCAAACCGAGGCTCAGCAGGTTGAGGTTGATCAGTCGGTTCAGAGTGGGGGACCTTATGTTTTGGGGGACAACGAGACCGTTGGGTTGGATTCGGTATGTACCGTGAGTATCGATATGTTGGACCTGAGTATCTAGCTAAGTGCCATGAGGATTTTCTAAATCTACAGCAGAACGATATGTCCGTTAATGACTATGAGATTGAGTTCCTCCGTCTGCTCCAATATGCTCCTGGTATTGTTTCCACTGAGAAGCAAAAGTGTGACCACTTTCTGAAGGGACTTCGGGTTCAATTGAAGATCGCCGTTGCTACTCACCACGATACTAAATACAAGATGATCATTTGGCGTGCCAGAACAGCCGAGCGTAACGAGAGTTTGAGGCTTCAGTTGGAGTCTCAGGTTCAGGATAGAGGTAGACGATAGCCTGCCGCACCTGCTCAGCACAGTTAGGGTTTTCAGTCCCGGAAGAGAGGTCGCGATGAGTTTGAGCCTCAGAGTTTTGCACGTTCTAGACTAGCTGCCTCTGTTGTGCCTGCTGCTAGTGGAGCTGGATCCACTAGTACCCGAGCTTTACCCCAGTGTACTTTCTATAAGAAATGGCATACAAGAGAGTGTCGCATGAAGAGTGGAGCTTGCTTCCTATGTGGTTCTTATGATCATCATCTCAGGGACTGTCCAGTGGCACCACAGTCTGGTTATACTCAGGGGCAGTCACAAGCATTAGTTTAGACCCCAGCAGGGGGAAGAGGACAGGGTAGACCTGCAGCATCTGGTACTAGTAGTAGGGGCAGACCCAGTCAGTTCAGAGGATCTTCACGATCAGGAGGATCTCATCCCGGCTTGGTTTATGCTACAAGGAGACAAGAGGACCGGGATGAGCTAGACGTCATTGCTGGTACTTTTTCTGTTCATACATTTCCTTTGTTTGCACTTTTGGATAATGAGTCTACTCACTCCTATGTCTCTAGTTTTGTATCTGGGTACATGGAAATTCCCGTAGAGAACACTAGTAGCTCTGTTTCTGTTTATAGTCCAGTAGGTAATCCAGTAGTGGTTACCAAAGTGTATAAGGATTATCCTCTTGATGTTCAAGGGAAAATCTTTCCGGCTAATCTGATGGAGTTGCCATTTTAGGAGTTTGACTTGATTCTTGGAATGGATTGGCTGTCAGCTCACCGAGTTACTTTGGATTGTGAGCGTAAAAGGGCTACCTTGAGAACTTCTGATGACTGTGAGATAACCCTTATCGGTGAGCGTAAGGGATTTCTGTCCAATATTATCTCCAGTCTAAAAGCTGAAAAGATGATCAGAAAGGGATCTGTAGCTTATCTGGCCTACATACTTGACCCGAGGGAATCTGATTTTGGAATGGAAAAGATCCGAGTTGTATGCGAATTCCCAGATGTTTTTTCATAAGAGTTACCGGGAGTTCCCCCTAAACGAGAAGAGGTGGAGTTCAGTATTAAGTTGTATCCAGGGACAACTTCAGTGTCTATGGCACCATATCGGATGGCTCCCAAGGAGCTCAATGAGCTTAAGGTTTAGTTACAGGAACTTCTGGATAGAGGTTTCATACGACCCAGTGTTTCCCCGTGGGGAGCCCCTATTCTGTTTGTTAAAAAGAAAGATGGTTCTTTGCGCTTATGTATCGACCACCGGAAGTTGAACAAGTTGACAATCAAGAATAAGTACCCCTTCCCCGTATCGATGATCTATTTGACCAGTTTCGAGGAGCTTCTATGTTCTCTAAGATAGACCTGAGATCTGGCTATTACCAACTCAAGGTTAAGGATTCTAATGTATTCAAGACAACCTTCCAGACTCGTTATGGTCACTACGAGTTTCTGGTAATACCCTTCGGTCTTACAAATGCCCCTACAACATTCATGGACATGATGGATAGGGTGTTTCGACCCTATCTGGATCAGTTTGTGTTGGTTTTCATAGATGATATTTTGGTCTACTCCAAGTTTGAGGATGAGCATGAGCATGAGCATGAGCAACATCTCTATATTGTGTTACAGACTCTGACAGAGAAACAACTTTATGCAAAGTTCAGTAAGTGTGAGTTCTGGCTTTCAGAGGTCGTTTTTATGGGACATGTTGTTTCAATCAAGGGTATTCAGGTTGACCCGAAGAAGATAGAGGCTATCATGGACTAGAAACAACCTAAGAATGTAGTAGAGATTCGTAATTTTCTGGGACTAGCTGGTTATTATCGGAGGTTTATGGAGGGCTTTTCTTCCATACCTACCTCGTTAACTAAGCTTCTGAGGAAAAATGTTTCGTTTACCTGGTCTGAGGCTCAACAGGAGAGTTTTGAGAAACTGAAATCTGTTCTGACACAAACACCAGTTCTGATACAGCCAGAGTCGGGGAAACCCTATACAGTTTACAGTGATGCTTCGTACACCGGTTTGAGTTGTGTTCTAATGCAGGATGGGAAGGTAGTGGCTTATGCTTCCTGACAGTTGAAATCGTATGAGTGTAACTACCCTACCCACGATCTGGAGTTAGCAGCAGTGATCTTTGCTCAAAAATCTGGAGGCACTATCTCTATGGAGAGAAGTGTTACATCTTCACAGATCACAAGAGTCTTAAGTACCTTCTCACTCAGAAGGAACTTAATCTGAGATGGCGTCGTTGGTTAGAGCTTCTGAAAGATTATGACTGTGAGATTAACTATCACCCGGGTAAAGCTAATGTCGTTGCGGATGCCTTGAGTCGCAACGCCATTTCAGATTTGAGGACTCTGTTTGCCCGGATGAGTTTGTTTGAGGATGGTAGCTTGTTAGCAGAGCTTCGGGTGGTTCCTACTTTGATATCTGAGATTCAGGCTGAGCAGCCAAATAATCCGTACTTGGCTCATCGTATTGTTGAAGTTAAGGAAGGAACTTCTCAAGACTTCTCTATTGATCAGGATGGTGTTTTATGTTTCCGAGGTCGCTACTGTGTTCCGAGGAACTCTGAGTTGAAACAAGTGATCCTTCGAGAGGCCCATGATAGTCCGTATTCTATGCATCCTGATGGTGATAAGATGTATAAGAATCTCCGAGAGAGGTACTGGTGGAAAGGTCTCAAGCGAGACGTGGTCAGTTTTGTGTCCAAATGCTTGACTTGCCAGAAAGTCAAAGCAGAGCATCAGCGTCCATCTGGACTTCTTCAGCACATTGAGATTCCTCAGTGGAAGTGGGAGCGTGTGACTATGGATTTCGTCAGTGGGTTTCCTTTGACTCTATCTAAAAAGGATTTTGTTTGGGTCATCGTGGATCGGTTAACCAAGTCTACACACTTCATTCCTATCAAGACCACTTACCCTTTGAATAAGTTGGCCCAGTTATACATCTCTGAGATTGTTTGGCTGCATGGAGTGCCTCTGTCCATTATATCTGATCGGGATCCGAGGTTTACGTCAAAGTTCTGGGGATCTTTGCATACTGCTCTGGTACTCGTGTAACCCCCTAAGCCCAGCCTGGACGGAACCGGCACTAATGGGTTACACAGGGAATATCAAACCAAACCCGCAAGGGTCCGATTCGATAAAAAACCCTAAAACCGTTATATTTTTTTATTTTATCTTACCTAGATACGCAATCTTATTCCTATGTGTCAAGGTCTCATACAAAACATTATCGGTAACACGTTAATTAAAAACAAACATCCGATTAAACACTTGAGTAGATTAAGGACTAAAACGTAAAAATTTTAAATCCTATTAATAAAATATAAATTCTTTCCATCAAAGTTCAATTAAACACTCATGCGTTCTTCACAGCAAATTTCAACTCAAACGGGTCGTTCTAGCATCATTAATTGCATGTTTTTCTAATTTAGGGATCAAAATGTAAATCTTCCAAAATACAAGGAATTCATCTAATTTAGGTTAACCATCTTGAAATTAAATCAACTTTATGTATGCATGCAAAATTTCAGCTCAAAATAACATCTACAAGTACCTTAATCGAACAAAAGAAGATAATCGGGACTAAAATATAATTTCCAGCAATTTTCAATTCTAGGGGATCAAAGGTTTCGAAACCTTCCCAGAGGTTCCGAAACTTTTTTTTAAAAGGTTTCGAAACTTTCTTGGAAATTTTCAAAACTTATCGCGTCCAGTAGCTTTCCAGAACTGAAACTGCCCGCAAGGTTTCGAAACCTCCTGAAGGTTTCGAAACTATTTGATAAAGGTTTCGGAACCTTCAACCAAAGGTTTCGAAACTTTGGGTCAGGAACCAAAAGTTTCGTTACACTAATACACACCAAATACTCAATACTAAACCATTAATTAGAACCACTAAATGCATCAATCCTAAACATGATTAGCAACATATGACACATAATCAACTACGTCACGGACATCATTCAAGCTATAGGCATGCTCCCTAGAAAATGATTAACAACATAACAATCATGCTAGTACATGCTTGAACAATTCAAACAATTCCAAAGTTCAACAATTAACAATCAAACAATAATGGTCTTATTACAACATAAACCATAGCCTAAGTACACACTCCTCACATAGGTTATGTTACACATTGCCTTGCCCAATTTATTTGCCAAAAACATACCAAATTCAAAGTAATTCCTCCCCTTGGTTTCCTTACCTTGAACGAAGCTCCAAGTGCCTTTATTTCTCTGCATGGATGAAAAGAGAGCTTAAGCAAACATGCTTAGTGAGGAAGCTCTACACAAAATCATCAATGCATCAATTTAAAACCATGATGAAAACATAATTTGCAATACATTATTAAATCATGCATGCTAACATCTCATGCTCAAGTTCTTTAAACCAAATGCATCCTTGAGTTCACATAACCTTATCAAAATAATTTATAAATGATGTACAATCTTCTTCTTAAATTCATGTATGTACCTTGGCATTCTAATGACCACTTTAATGTGAACCTTGAGTTCACCGAATACACGGATCCTTTTTCTCATAACTGGAGACTCTTGGTCTCAACATGCATCGGTTGGACAGTTAGTCACCCTTGTATACATGTTACCCCCACTATGCACGGTCGGACACAAAGTCACCCTTGTTTACGTATGGGTCAACTATATGCACGGTCGGACATAAAGTCACTCTTGTTTACATATAGGCAAGTTCTACACGCATGGTCGGACACAAAGTCACCCTTGTTTACGTGTAGGCAACAACATTATTCTCTTTATTTTATAGTGCACTCGATCCTAATGACATGTCATTTGTATTCGAATCTAAAGTTAGTGTCACTAAGCCAATATCACAATCAAATGTGCATGATAACTTGCTGCTCATAATGCATGCATAATATGTTCAACAAATGAACCAAAAGCCATGCCCAAAGGCACCATCATGTATAAGGCAATTAACCACGTTGTATTCTAAATCATTTCTCATAATGTTCCATAATCATGGATGCTAAATAAGCTATGTATTTCAGCAAGTAATTCTCATGTATGCACCATTTCAAATCATGCTCATGCATTTTCATAAATCTCATTACATTACCAACATAATGCCTTTATCAAATGTAGCCGAAACTCATATCGGTTTATCAAAAACAATTACTTTACTTAATCTTGAACTATGGAAGGTTTTCACACTCTTCCATAGTCCCCAAAACAGAACCATACCAAACACGATTCACTTTAAATCCGTTATCACTCACCAACAAGCGAAACGAGCTTTCGCCGCTATCCGATGATCGCACCAATGCACCAGCAATCAAGCACCTTCTTGTACCTCTTATACAACATTAAAAACAAAGCATTCTCACATCATAACATGCTCAAACCAACAGCCATATCCGATCACCATAAAACTACCGAAAATTTAGCCGAAAAGACCGTAAACTAAGCCGAAACGCATCCGAACAACATCAGCCCAAAACCTCACGAATCTAACATCTAATCCACTTCAATTATGAACCAAAAAAACATCCAAACCATCCTTATATCTCCAGCAACATTAAATCAATTTGCTATCAAATGAAGATTCAATTAATCATTTAATTAACATAAAAACATAATTGAATCCATCTAACTCTAGCATTAAATGAGATCCAAAAGGATTTCACAAAAACTTTCACAAAAATACTAGATCTAACATTAAAAAAATAGAATTAAGTTTTTATTCAAAGACTAGCATGCTAATACTTGGGAATTTCAATAAAGAACCTTAGAAAAGAGTTAAAATCTAGAAAATTACCTTCAAGATCTATTCACCAAAAGGATGTAATTTCCTCTTCTTAATTCCTTGCAATTTGATGTTGATTTGATGAAATTGATGCTTAGGTTTTGTAAAGGATGGAAAGATGATAAAAATGATGTAATCTTTATGGAAATAGATGCAAAAATCAGCAATGAATTGAAGAGAAAAGATGAAGAGAAAGTGGAGAGAAAATGAGAGAAAATGAGAAAAAAGTGGTTTTGAGAGAAAATGATTAAAAATCTCTAATTAAAGTAATTAAAAATATATTTTGGTGAATAAATTATTATTAAAAATTAGAAATGGGTTTATGACCCTCTAAGGATTCTAAGTTTAGCTTGCTTTTCAATTTAGTCACTAAGACATCAATATTTTCGAAAATTACCAAATAAGTCCTCCAATTTTCCAAAAATTATAAATTGGTCACTTATGCATAATTAAGCATAATTAGAAATCATTATAAAATCCAAATTATTTTCTTTTAATCTTGAAACATATTTTTAATATTTCAAACCATATTCTAAAATTATTATTTTTCTTAATTAAAAATATCCTTTTTTTATTTTCCCCGGAATAATAAACCGGAGAACCTGATTCGACCCGAATCGAATTCTCCTAACTACGCCTAAACTAATAACCCCAAAAACGGGATGTTACAACTCTCCCCCTCTTAAGAAAATTTTGTCCTCGAAATTTACCTGAAGTAAACAAGTGAGGAAACTGTTCTCCATGTTTTTCCTTGTCTCCCAAGTTGCTTCTTCCACACCTCGGTGTTTCCAAAGCACTTTAACCAAATCTATGGTCTTCCCTCGAAGAACCTTTGTATCCATATCCAAAATCCTCACCGGTTCTTCCTCATAACTCATATCCTCTCTTAACTCAATCTCCTCAACCGGTACCACATGAGAAGGATTCGATCTATATCTACGAAGCATTGATACATGAAAAACATCATGCATCTTACTCAACTCCTTCGGTAACCTCAACCTATAAGCAACAGGACCAACACGCTCCAACACCTCATATGGTCCACTAAAACGAGGACTCAACTTACCCTTACGTCCAAATCTCATTACCTTCTTCCATGGAGAAACCTTAAGAAATACCTTATCCCCAATATCATACTCTATCTCCCTACGCTTCAAATCGGCATAGGACTTCTGCCTATCCGAAGCTTCCTTAAGTTTAGTACATATCAACTTAACTTTCTCATCCGTATCCTTCAACACTTGAGGCAAAGAAATATACTTCTGTCCAACTTCCATCCAACACAAAGGTGTACGACACTTACGCCCATATAACGCCTCAAACGGTGCCATCTGTATATTTGTCTGAAAACTATTATTATAAGCAAACTCTACCAACGGCAATTGCTTCTCCCAAGAACCTTGAAACTCGATGACACAACATCTCAATATATCCTCTAAAGTCTGAATAACACGCTCAGACTGTCCATCTGTCTGTGGATGATAAGCCGTACTAAAGCTAAGTCTCGTACCCAAAGCTGTCAGCAAACTCCTCCAAAACTTGGATGTAAACCGTGGATCTCTATCCGATATAATCGACTTAGGCACACCATGCAATCTTACCACCTCAGAAACATACAAATCCGCCAACTTATCCATGGAGTATGTCATATGCACGGCAAGAAAATGTGCACACTTCGTAAACCTGTCAACAATCACCCATATAGAATCCTTTTTGGATGCTGTCAAAGGTAACCCCGTCACAAAATCCATGGTGATTCTCTCCCATTTCCATTCTGGAACTTGAACCGGTTGTAACAAACCTGCAGGGAACTAATGTTCAGCTTTCACTCGCTAATATACCATACAACGTGAAACAAACTCCGTCACATCTCTCTTTAAACCAACCCAAAAGTACACACTTTTGAGATCCATATACATCTTCACACTACCCGGATGCATCGCAAACGGACTAGTATGAGCTTCTACCAAGATAGCTTGCCTCAACTCCTGATCATCCGGCACCACAATCCGACCTCTAAAATACAACACCTTATCATCATCAAAATGATAATCGGTCGGTCTACCCTCAGCAATATCCTCCACAAAAGGTACCAAAGCCTCATCTTCTAACTGTTTCACCTTGATCATCTCAACTAAAACGGGTTTTACTTGCAACTCCGCCACTAAACCACCTTCCTTAGAAATACTAAACCTAGCAAACATTGCTCTCAACTCAACAACCGCTTTGCGGCTCAAAGCATCAACCACTACATTGGCTTTCCCCGGATGATACTCAATAGATAAATCATAGTCCTTAAGCAACTTCATCCATCTTCGTTGCCTAAGATTCAAATCCTTTTGTGACATGAGATACTTCAAACTCTTATGATCCGTATCTATAGTACACTTCTCCCCATACAAATAATGTCTCGAAATCTTCAAAGCAAAAACCACCGCTGCCAACTCCAAATCATGTGTCGGATAGTTCTTTTCATGTATCCTCAACTGTCTAGAAGCATAAGCTACAACTTTCCCCTCTTGCATCAAAACACACCCGAGACCAACGTATGATGCATCACTATAAACCACGAAATCCTTACCGGATTCGGGTTGAACCAACACCGGTGCACTAGTCAACACTTCTTTCAACTTTTCAAAACTCTTTTGTTGACTTTCTTTCCACTCAAAAGGAACTTTCTTTTGCAACAACTTAGTCATAGGAGCAGAAATGCTCGAAAAACCCTCAACGAACCTACGATAATACCTAGCCAAACATAGGAAACTTCGAACCTCCGACACCGATCTCGGTTGCTTCCAACCCATAACAGCCTCTATCTTCTCCGAATCAACACTAATACCCTTTTCCGACACCACATGACCAAGAAACACCACCTCTTTTAACCAAAACTCGCACTTACATAGCTTAGCATACAACTGGTTCTCTTTCAACGCTTGCAACACCAACCACAAATGCCGATCATGATCTTTCTCTGTACGTGAATACACGAGGATATCATCTATGAACACCACTACAAACTGATCCAAGTACTCTTGAAACACCTGGTTCATCATATCCATAAAAGCAGCAGGGGCATTTGTCAATCCAAACGGCATCACCAAAAACTCATAATGACCATACCTTGTCCGAAAAGCCGTTTTCAACACATCCTCCTCTTTCACTTTCAACTGGTAGTACCCCGATCTCAAATCAATCTTCGAGAACACACTTACTCCTCGAAACTGATCAAACAAATCGTTAATCCTCGGCAAAGGATACTTATTCTTCACGGTCAACTTATTCAATTGCCGATAATCAATGCACATCCTCATTGTGCCATCTTTCTTCTTCACAAACAACACCGATGCACCCCAAGGCGATACACTCGGTCGTATAAAACCACAGTCAAGCAACTCTTGCAACTGCATCTTTAACTCCTTTAACTCCTTAGGTGCAATGCGATAAGGAGCAATGGACACTGGATTAGTACCAGCATAAGTCTCGATACTAAACTCTACATCAAGATCGGGAGGTAATCCTGGCAACTCCTCAGGAAAAACTTCCAGAAAGTCACATACCGTTCGAATGTCCTGTACCCGAACCTCTTCTATCCCCGGGTTCATCACATAAGCTAGATATGCTATACCATCATGTTGCATCAACCTTTTCGCTTGTAAGGCCGAAACCACATTAGATAAGAATCCGATATACTCACTCTTAACCACAACCTCACTTCCATCTAACAACCTCAAGGTGACCCGTTTCTTTTCAAAATCCACCACAGCTCTATGCTCCGTCAACCAGTTAACACCCAGTATAAGGTCAAAACCATGAAACGATAACTCCATCAAGTCAACCTCAAAGACATACCTTTGCACCTCCAACGGACATCTCCTATACAACCTTTTTACGGTCACCGTCTCACCCAAAGAACTAGTAACCACAACTCCCACATCTAAAACATCAACAGGGATATCCAACATATATGCATGCTCACTCAAAACATAAGAATGCGTAGATCCCGAATCTATCAAAGAAAACAACGGTACATTTCGCAAAGAAAAAGTACCTACAACCACATCCGTGGCATTACGGGTCCTACGTTGAGCATAAACTCTACGGCCATCTCCCTGTCTCTGAAAATGACCTCTACCTCCACCGCATCCTCTGCCTAGCACCACGACAACCTCAGCTCGGTTACCAACCTCACCAGCAAACCTCGGACAATCCCTTCTACTATGATCCTTAGATCCACAACCCATGCAGACACCAGTGGCCCACCAACACTCTCCAGGATGGCGTCTAGAACACAAGCTACAAACTGCTATGTCACCACCACCTCTACCAAACTACTAAGCACGACCGCAGTATCCAAACTTACCTCGACGTAGATTAGCTCTATATCGATTGTCCCGAAACCTTTTACCCTTACCACCTTGGGTACTAGCCTCAGCAGGCCTCTTTCCAACATTGGAAGACTTCCTAGCCTCCCTCAGGGACTCCTCAACATCCTTAGACCTATTCACGAGCACATCAAACTCAGTGTACTCCACAGCCAACAAGTATGTCTTGATCTCCGGATCCAAACCATATCGGAACCTATCACATCTCTTATGCTCCGTAGGAACCAACTCAGGAGCATAGTGACTCAATCTGATAAACTGTATCTCATAGTCAACCATACTCCTAGTGCCCTGCACCAGGGACATAAACTCCCTCTTCCGCGCATCCTCATACTACGGACACATAAACTTCCGCACAAAGGCGGTCCTGAAGTATTCCCACGTCAAGTTAGCGACTGCTACACCCGCTTTCGTGGTAATCCACCATCTATAAGCATTCCCCTGAAGCAGAGAGACCACACAACCCATCATATGGGCATCCTAACAGTCCATCTGATCTAAAACCCTCTCAGTGCTAGCCAACCACTCCTCAGCTATACTCGGGTCAGATCCATGAAACTCAATGCCTCCCAAGCTACGTAAACGCTCTAGCGGTAGTGCTGGGGTAACCACAACGGCAGGTGCGGGAGACGGTACTTGCACTCCAGCCATAGTTGCCTGAAACGCACCCGTCATAGCCTGTATGAACGGGGCAAAGTCTCCGAACTAGCCTCCTACTGGAAGTGGAGGCACACTAGTGGGTGGCACGCCAGCTGGTGGAGGAGGTGGAAACGGTTTCTCCCTCACAGACGCCTCTCCCACTGACTGACCATCAGTGATCAAGTTTGCACTCGCACATGTCTCTCGTCTCGGAGGCATTATCCAAAAACTTCAAACATGCAATTTTTGAACATAATATCAAAACATAATAAACTTACATTCGGGCAAGATCCAAGGAAAACCGAAGAACATCTAAAAACATGTTGGCATTGGTAATGTGTAACTGACCACCTCTCTTACTCACAATCATTCTAGGTACACTCACAATATATAGGCATGCACATAACAAAAACATATCGTGTTCAATCTTATACTCTAACATACCAACCCCAAAACATAGCAAACTAATACGTATTTGACAAACCAACAACACATTTTACAAACCTGGCTCTGATACCACCAAATGTAACACCTTTAGTCCGGCCTGGACGGAACCGGCACTAATGGGTTACACGGGAATATCAAACCAAACCCGCAAGGGTCCGATTCGATAAACAACCCTAAAACCGTTATATTTTTTTTATTTTATCTTGCCTAGATGCGTAATCTTATTCCTATGTGTCAAGGTCTCATACAAAGCATTATCGGTAACATGTTAATTAAAAACAAACATCCGATTAAACACTTGAGTAAATTAAGGATTTCCATCAAAGTTTAATTAAACACTCATGCGTTCTTCACAGCAAATTTCAACTCAAACGGGTCGTTCTAGCATCATCAATTGGATGTTTTTCTAATTTAGGGACCAAAATGTAAATATTCCAAAATACAAGGAATTCATCTAATTTAGGTTAACCATCTTGAAATTAAATTAACTTTATGCATGCATGCAAAATTTCAGCTCAAAATAACATCTGCAAGTACCTTAATCGAACACAAGAAGATAATCGGGACTAAAATATAATTTCCAGCAATTTTCAATTCTAGGCGATCAAAGGTTTCGAAACCTTCCCAGAGGTTCCGAAAATTTTTTATAAAAGGTTTCGAAACTTTCTTGGAAATTTTCGAAACTTATCGCGTCCAGTAGCTTCCCAGAACTGAAACTGCCCGCAAGGTTTCGAAACCTCCTGAAGGTTTCGAAACTATTTGATAAAGGTTTCAGAACCTTGAACCAAAGGTTTCGAAACTTTGGGTCTGGAACCAAAAGTTTCGTTATACTAGTACACACCAAATACTCAATACTCAACCATTAATTAGAACCACTAAATGCATCAATCCTAAACATGATTAGCAACATATGAAACATAATCAACTACGTCATGGACATCATTCAAGCTATAGGCATGCTCCCTAGAAAATGATTAACAACATAACAATCATGCTAGTACATGCTTCAACAATTCAAACAATTCCAAAGTTCAACAATTAACAATCAAATAATAATAGTCTTATTACAACATAAACCAAAGCCTAAGTATACACTCCTCACATAGGTTGTGTTACACATTGCCTTGCCTAATTTATTTGCCAAAAACATACCAAATTCAAAGTGATTCTTCCCCTTGGTTTCCTTGCCTCGAACGAAGCTCCAAGTGCCTTTACTTCTCTGCAGGGATGAAAAGAGAGCTTAAGCAATCATGCTTAGTGAGGAAGCTCTACAGAAAATCATCAATGCATCAATTTAAAACCATGATGAAAACATAATTTGCAATACATTATTAAATCATGCATGCTAACATCTCATGCTCAAGTTCTTTAAACCAAATGCATCCTTGAGTTCACATAACCTTATCAAAACTATTTATAAATGATGCACAATCTTCTTCTCAAATTCATGTGTGTACCTTGGCATTCTAGTGATCACTTTAATGTGAACCTTGAGTTTACCGAATACACGGATCCTTTTTCTCATAACTGGAGACTCTTGGTCTCAACATGCATCGGTTGGACACTTAGTCACCCTTGTATACATGTTACCCCCATTACGCAAGGTCGGACACAAAGTCACCCTTGTTTACATATGGGTCAACTATATGCACGGTTGGACATAAAGTCACTCATGTTTACATATAGGCAAGCTCTACACGCACGGTCGGACACAAAGTCACCCTTGTTTAGGTGTAGGCAACAACATTATTCTCTTTATTTTATAGTGCACTCAATCCTAATGACATGTCATTTGTATTCGAATCTAAAGTTAGTGTCACTAAGCCAATGTCACAATCAAATGTGCATGATAACTTGCTGCTCATAATGCATGCATAATATGTTCAACAAATGAACCAAAAGCCATACCCAAAGGCACCATCATGTATAAGGCAATTAACCATGTTGTATTCCAAATCATTTCTCATAATTTTCCATAATCATGGATGCTAAATAAGCTATGCATTTCAACAAGTAATTCTCATGTATGTACCATTTCAAATAATGCTCATGCATTTTCATAAATCTCATTGCATTACCAACATAATGCCTTTATCAAATGTAGCCGAAACTCATATCGGTTTATCAAAAACAATTACTTTACTTAATCTTGAACTATGGAAGTTTTTCACACTCTTCCATAATCCCCAAAACAGAACCGTACCAAACGCGATTCGCTTTAAATCCGTAATCACTCACCAACAAGCGAAACGAGCTTTCTCCGCTATCCGATGATCGCACCAACGCACCAGCAATCAAGCATCTTCTTGTACCTCTTATACAACATTAAAAACAGAGCATTCTCACATCATAACATGCTCAAACCAACAGCCATATCCGATCACCATAAAACTACCGAAAACTTAGCTGAAAAGACCGTAAACTAAGCCGAAACGCATCCGAACAACATCAGCCCAAAACCTAACGAATCTAACATCTAATCCACTTTAGTTATGAACCAAAAACACATCCAAACCATCCTTATATCTCCAGCAACATTAAATCAATTTGCTATCAAATGAAGATTCAATTAATCATTTAATTAACATAAAAACATAATTGAATCCATCTAACTCTAGCATTAAATGAGATCCAAAAAGATTTTACAAAAACTTTCACAAAACACTAGATCTAACATTAAAAACATAGAATTAAGTTTTTGTTCAAAGATTAGCAAGCTAATACTTGGGAATTTCAATAAAGAACCTTAGAAAAGAGTTAAAATCCAGAAAATTACCTTCAAGATCTATTCACCAAAAAGATATAATTTCCTCTTCTTGATTCCTTGTAATTTGATGTTGATTTGATGAAATTGATGCTTAGGTTTTGTAAAGGATGGAAAGATGATGAAAATGATGTAATCTTTATGGAAAAAGATGCAAAAATCAGGAAGGAATTGAAGAGAAAAGATGAAGAGAAAGTGGAGAGAAAATGAGAGAAAAAGATGAGAGAAAATGAGAAAAAAATGGTTTTGAGAGAAAATGATTAAAAATCTCTAATTAAAGTAATTAAAAATACATTTTGGTGAATAAATTATTATTAAAAATTAGAAATGGGTTTATGACCCTCTAAGGATTCTAAGTTTAGCTTGCTTTTCAATTTAGTCACTAAGACATCAATATTTTCGAAAATTACCAAATAAGTCCTCCAATTTTCCAAAAATTACAAATTGGTCACTTATACATAATTAAGCATAATTAGAAATCATTATAAAATCCAAATTATTTTCTTTTAATCTTGAAACACATTTTCAATATTTCAAACCATATTCTAAAATTATTATTTTTCTTAATTAAAAATATCCTTATTTTATTTTCCCCGGAATAATGAACCAGAGAACCCCATTCGACCCGAATCGAATTCTCCTAACTACGCTTAAACTAATAACCCCAAAAACGGAATGTTACAACTCGGTTAAACTTCAGCACTGCTTATCACCCTCAGACCAATGCTTAGTCTAAATGTGTGATTCAGATCCTTGAGGACATGTTGAGGGGATGCATTCTGGATTTCAGAGGTAGTTGGGAGGATTTTTTGCCTTTGGCGGAGTTCGCTTATAATAAAAGTTATCAGGCCAGTATTAAGATGGCACCGTACAAGGCTCTGTATGGGCGTAGGTGTCGCACTCCTATTGGTTGGACTGAGCTTAATGAGCACTGTTTATTAGGTCCAGATCTTGTACATGAGGCTGAGGAGACAGTCAGGTTGATTCGGGATCGACTTAAGGCCTCTTTTGACAGACAAAAATCTTACGCGGATTTGAGGCGTAAGGATCTTGAGTTTGAGGTTGGTGATGAGGTTTTTCTGAAAGTATCTCCGTGGAGGAAGGTACTACGTTTTGGCCATAAGGGCAAGCTCAGTACTAGATATATTGGACCCTACCGGATTATCAGACGTGTTGGACCTGTGGCTTATCAACTTGAGTTAGCACCTGAGCTCAAGCGTATCCATGATGTGTTCCATGTTTCTGTACTGAGACGTTATCGAGAAGATCCGTCTCATGTTCTGTCTGTTGAAGATTTCGAGATTCGTCCAGATTTGTGTTATGAGGAAGAACCAGTTGAGATTATTGCTTAGGACCAGAGAGTTCTTCAGAGGAAAACCATTAAGATGGTTAAAGTTCTCTGGCGTAATCGAGGTCTTGATAAGGCTATGTGGGAGCCCAAATCTGTTATCAAAGCCCAGTATCCACATCTTTTTGATCCAGGTAAATTTCGAGGACAAAATTTCTATAAGGGGGGAGAGTTGTCACAATCCAATTATTTTCCCAATTTTAAAGTCAAAATCCCTAAATTGGAACCCTAATTTTTGGGGATTTAATTTCTGAAATCAGTGGCTATTTTGGAATTTCTGAAAAATTAAAGGTCTGAGTGTGCGAATTCAAAACCTCCAAAACCTTATCTTGTGTTTTTCCCTTTTACTTGGATAATGTTTTCTTCTTCCCCTAAATCTGATAACCGATCCAGTGTTAATGGGAGAATTAAATTCTCTTTTAATTCTCGGATTAAAATCCGAATCAATGATTTTGTTGGAGGTTTTCAAATCATTTGAATCACTTATCTTCTCTCTGTTTTTTGCCGATTTTGCCTTGGGTGTTGTCTTCCTCCTTGGATCGTTGTGGGGTAAGTTGGTAAGGATTCGTTCTTGTCAATTTTTCTTACATGTTTCTGAATCTGTTCGTTGTGTTTAAAGGGAGGTTTTGTTCTGTTTAAGGGTTGGGTGTTTGGTTCGAACGAATCTGAAAACAGGGGGAGTTTTAAGTTATTTTTAAATTGTTTTTGTATTGGTTTTGGAGTGCTTTCGGTTTGAATCTAGTGATGTTAGTGTTCCATTCATATCAAATCGAATAAGGGGGATTTGAATTGAATCTGGGGTTCGAATTTTCTGGAGAAAATTCTGGAAATTCCAGATTTTCTCGGGAAAATCTGGACCGGACCGAACTGTTCGCTCAGCATTGACCTAATGACGTCATCTACTGATGTCAGCGTTGAATAGTGCTGATGTCAATAGTTGACTTTTTCAACCCGGGCCCACTTTATGTTTTTTGACGTCTTGAGTCCGTTGGCGCTGTTCGTTTTTCGAAATTCAAATCCGAGGTTTTGTTTTTAAGGCTTTTAAGTTACATAAGTTATCTAGAAGTTATCTGTAAAGGTTTCTGAATCAATTTTTGATTGGTTCAAGTGAAGTGGATTTCAACCCCGAGTAGTTGCCTCCTCCTGGACGACCTCCTATTTACCAATCTTCGGGACCCGCACGTGAGTTTCGTGTTACTTCTGTTACGTATACTTGTCTGTTAGTGGCATAGTAGTATATCTAATATTATGTTACTCGTAGGTTCTACTCCTGCTCGATCTAGTGGTAGAGCCGAGTCTAGTAGGCATCATTCTAGGCGTTGATCATCTGTTCAAGTGTGTTCCCTTCTATAAATTCTGTTATTTTCAGTATGTTCAGTTTCTATTAAATCGTATGTTCATGCATTATCCTGCCATCACATCTCTGATCCTGATATTTGTCATGTATGTCTCCTGGTGTTATCAAGGCATGCATTATGATTCTGTTTATGCATAGAAATTACATCTGGTAGAATATATGTGTACGGGGAAGTTAGTGATTTATCAAATCTGTTTAGTGGCTCCACCTATGGGTCGAGTTTCCACTTCTGTTGGTGTGATGGAGTTAGAGTGGTTCAGGGGAACTTACTCTTCTGTCGGTGTTCGGAGTTGGGTGCATATCATGCATACTTCACATCATCTGCATTATACTGTCTTGTTATCCTGTTTATCTGTACTTTAGAGATACACTAGGCTTCCTAGCTTACACCCGTTCAGTTTCCTGTTTCAGATCCCTATTCTAGACTTAGTACGGTACTTGGAGGATCTTATTTTCAGATTTACTACGTATGTTTTAGCATTCGGATTATTAATGTGATTTTTGAACTTTGTTTATTTCCGGATATTTTTTTATTATTATTTGTAATAAACTTTGGACTCTGAATTTATTTAATAACTTGTGGATTGAATTTAATTATTTAATTGTTTAATTTTTCAGCATTTTAAATTAATAATTATTTAATTAATTATCCGAATTATATTTTTTTTATTTTATAAAACCCTAACTTATAAATCAAGTTTCAGTAAAATAGAACACTAATTTCTATTCCAAAAAATTAGGTAAATTTTAGGGGTTACAAAAACTATTGCAGTTATCAAGAATTGGTTATCAATCTTAGGGGGTTTCCTTTTGATTTATGTTTCCTATAAAGGTTATGATGGTGTGGTGGGTTGTGCATGGTTGCTTTGGTGTGAGGAAAGAATGTGTTGATTTTCCGAAGAGGGTAAGTGTGGGTTGTCTGTTGCATACCATCCGGAGAAAGCTAATATGATGGCTGAATCTTTGAGCCGTAAGATGGCAGTTGAGTTGAGGGTGATGTTTTCTAAGTTCAGTATTTCAAAAGAAGGTGGTTGAGTGGTGGAGTTGTAAGTGAAACCTATCTTGCTTGAGATTTTAAGGTGAAACAGTTAGAGGATGAGACGTTGGTACCTTTTGTGGAGGATATTACTGAGGGTAGACCAACCGAGTTTCATTTTGATGAGATAAGATGTTGTGGTTTAGGGGTCAGATTGTGGTGCCGATGATATTGAGTTGAGGTAAGTTATTTTAGCAGAAGCACATACTAGTTCGTTTGTTATGCATCCAGGTAGAGTGAAGATTTATAGGGATCTTAAAAGTGTGTACTTTTGGATTAGTTTAAAGAAAGATGTGACGGAGTCCAAGAAGGATTTTATATGGGTTATTGTTGATAGGTTTTCAAAGTGTGCATATTTTCTTGCCGTGCATACGATGTGTTCTGTGGATAAGTTGGTAGAGTTGTATGTTTCTGAGGTGGTGAAGTTGCATAGTGTGCCTAAGTTGATCATATCGGATAGAGATCCGCGTTTTATTTCTATGTCTTGAGAAGAGTTTGTAGGTTGCTTTGGATACAAGGCTTAGTTTAGTAATGCTTATCATCTTCTAACAGATGGCCAGTCTGAACGTGTTATTCAGACTTTGGAGGATATGTTGAGGTGTTGCATCATTGAGTTTCTAGGTTCTTGGGGGGAAACAATTGCCTTTGGTGGAGTTTGCATATAACAATTGCTCCAAGCGAGTATATAGATGGCACCGTTTGAGGCTTTATATGGGCGTAGGTGTTGTATACCTTTATGTTGGAAAGAAATTGGACAAAAGTATGTTTCTTTGCCTCAAGTTTTAAAAGGTACGGATGAGAAGGTTAAGTTTATTTGTGCTAAACTTAAGAAAGTTTCGGATAGGCAGAAGTCCTATGCCGATTTAAAATGCAGAGAGATAGAGTATGTTGTTGGAGATAAAGTGTTTCTTAAGGTTTTTCGTGGAAGAAGGTGATGAGGTTTAGACGTAGGGGTAAGTTGAGCCCTCGTTTTATTGGACCATATGAGTTGTTAGAGAGAATTGGTCCTGTTATTTATCGGTTGAGGTTGCCGGTGGAGTTGAGTTGGATGCATTATGTTTTTAATGTATCGATGCTTTGTAAGTACGGTTCAGATCCTTCTTATGTTGTTCTAGTAGAGGAGATTGAGTTAAGAACGGATATGAGTTATGAGAAGGAACCAGTGAGGCTTTTGGATGTGGATACAAAAGTTCTTCGAGGAAGGACCATAGATTTGGTTAAAGTGCATTGGAAACACCGAGGTGTCGAAGAGGTAACTTGGGAGACAAGGAAAAAAGTATGGAGGAGCAGTTCCTTACTTGTTTGCTTCAGGTAAAAATTCGAGGACGAAATTTTTTTAAGAGGGGGAGAGTTGTAACATCCCGATTTTGGGGTTAGTAGTTTGGGATTTAGTTAGGAGAATTCGATTCGGGTCAAATCGAGTTCTCCGGTTTGTTATTCCGGGGAAATATAAAATGAGAATTATTTTAATTAGAAAAGTAATAATTTTTGAATGTGGTTTAAAAATATTAAAAAGATGTTCCAAAATTGCAAGAATATAATTTGAACTTTAAATTGATTTTTAATTGTGCCTAATTATGTATAAGTGACCAATTTGTAATTTTTGGAAAACAATGAGAGATTTAATTGTAATTTTCAGAAAATTGTTAATTTTAGTGACTAAATTGGAAAGCAAGCTATACTTAGAATCCTTAGAGGGCCATAAACCCAATTTAATTTTTAATAATGATTTATTCACCAAAATACTTTTTAATTAGTTTAACTAAAGATGATAATCATTTTCTCACTTAACTACCTTTTTTCTCTCATCTTTTTCTCTCATTTTCTCTCCATTTTCCTTCATCTATTTTCTCCAATTCCTTGCTGATTTTTCCATCTTTTTCCACAAATATTACTTTATTTTAATCATCTTTCCATTCTTTACAAAAGCTAACTATCTTTTTGGTGGATAGATCTCAAAGGTAATTTGCTGGATTTTAACTCTTTTTCTAAGGTTTTTTATTGAAATTCTCAAGTATTAGCTTGCTAATCTTTAAATGAAACTTGATTTTATGTTTTCAATGCTAGATCTAATGATTTTATGAATGTTTTTATGAAATCTTTTTAGATCTCATTCAATGTTGTAATTAGATGAATTTAATTGTGTTAATAATTCAATTAAATGATTAATTGAGTCTTCAATTGATGGCACATTAATTTAATCCCGGAATAATGCAATCGGTGTTGTTTTAAGGTGATTTTCGGTTGTTTTAGGGGTTGTTTTAGATGTTTTAATGTTGCTGGAGGTATAAGGATGGTTTAGATGTGTTTTTGGTTCGTAATTGAAGTGGATTAGATGTTAGAATCACTAGGTTTTGGGCTGATATTGTTCGGATGTGTTTCGGCTTAGTTTTCGGTCTTTTCGGCTAAGTTTTCGGTAATTTTGTGGAGGTTTGATGTGGTTGTTGGTTTAAGCATGTTATGATGTGAATATGCTCTGTTTTTAATGATGTAGAGGTAGTGCAAGAAGGTGCATAAGTGGCTGGTGCATTGGCGTTACCATCGGAGCATCGGCGAAGGCTTGTTTTGCTTGTCGGTGAGTGTTTTTCGGACTTAAAGCGAATCATATTGGTACGGCTCTGTTTTGGGGACTATGGAAGAGTGTGAAAACTTTCCATAGTTCAAGAGTAAGTGAAGTAAATGTTTTTGATATATTAACATGAGCTTCGGTTACATTCGGTAATGCAATGAGATTTTTAGAAATACATAAACATGATTTTGAATTTGTGCATGCATGAGATAATTGCTGAAAATGCATGGTTTAAAAAGATATACATTGTTAAGGAAAACATGGAAAATGAATTTGGAATATATGTGGTTATTTGCCTTCAAATTAAAGGTGCCATTGGGCATGACTTTCGGTTCATTTGTTGAGCATATTATAGATGCATTATGAGCTGAAAATGAATTGGAATATTATGTGGTTATTTGCCTTTAAATTGATGGTGTCATTGGGCATGACATTTGGTTCATTTGTGAACATATTATGCATGCATTATGAGCAGCAAATTATCATGCACATTTGATTATGATATTGGCTTAGTGACACTAACTTTAGATTCGAATACGAATGACATGTCATTAGGATTGTCTAAAGTGCAATATAGACATTATTGAGAATAAAGAATATTGCCTACACGTAACAAGGGTGACTTTGTGTCTAATCGTGCATGGTAGAGCTGCCTACACGTAACAAGGGTGACTATGTGTCCAATCGTGCGTGGTAGTGCTATAATGGTGACATCGTATCATGTCAATGGTGACTTGGTGTCATGTCAATGGTGACTTTTTGTCATGACGAGACTAATGGTCTCTAATAATGGATCCGTGTATTTGGTGAACTTAAGGTTCACAATAAGTGATCACTAGAAGCCAATATACATACATGGATTAAAAGAGAACATTATGCATCAATCATGAAATGTATTGATAATGTTGAACATACTCAAGAAAGTGATTTGATGTTATAGATATGGACGTGGAATGTTAAGCATGTTAATGATGCATTGCAAACTATAGTTTCTTTATGATTTTAAATAGATGCATTGATGATCTTGTGTAGAGCTTCCTTACTAAGCATGTTTGCTTAAGCTCTCTTTTCATCCTTGCAGAAAAATAAAGGCACTCGGGACTACATTCGGAGCAAGGAAACCAAGGGGAAAGGTTACTTAAAATTCAGTATGTTTTGACAAATAAGTTGGGACTTGGCAATGTGTAAACCCAACCTATGTGAGGAGTGTGAACTTGACTTTGGTTTATATTGAAATAAGACCTATGTAGCTTGATTGTTAATTGATGAACTATGGTGATGTTCGGATTGTTGAAGCATGTACTTGCATGGTCGTTATGTTTTTAATCATGTTCTAGGTAGCATGCCTATAGTTTGCTTGAGGTTCTTGACATTGATAATCACGTGTTATATGTTGCAATTTATGCTTAGGATTAATGCATATAGTTAATAGGGATTGATGGATGTGTTTGAGCCGAAGATGTTCACTTAGTGTGATGGAATTTTTATGTTTCAGACCTAAAGTTTCGAAACCTTAGGGAAGGTTTCGAAACCTTTACCAAATAGTTCCGAAACCTTCAAGAAGGTTTAGAAACCTTGCGGGCAATTTTAATTTTGGAAAGTTACTGAACGCGAAAAGTTTCGAAACCTTTAGGGAGGTTTCGAAACCTTTTACAAAAAGTTCCGAAACCTTTGGCTGCTAGAAATTAATAGTTGCTGGAAATTGCATTTTAGTCCCGAATATCTTTCTTTGTTCAATTAGGGTATCTACAGATGTTATTTTGAGCTGAAATTTCACATGGATTCATAAAGTTGATTTAATTTAAAGATGGATAACTCAATTTGGAAGAAATCCTTATAGTCTGAAAGATTTACATTTTGGTCCCTAAATTAGTGAAACATGCAATTGATGAAGTTAGAATGCTCCGTTTGAGTTGAAATTTTCCGTGAGGGATACTCGTATGTTTAATTGAAATTTTATGAAAAGAATTTCTACTTTATTATTAGAATTTAAAAGTTTTACGTTTTAGTCCTTAATTTACTTAAGTGTTTAATCGAATGTTTGTTTATGATCGGATTGTTTCCGTTAATGCCTTCTATGAGACCTTGACATGTAGGATTACAATTATGCATCTAGAAAAAAAAATATAACAGTTTTAAGGTTGTTTATCGAATTGGACCTTCGTGGGTTTGGTTTGATATTCCCCGTGTAACCCATTAGTGTCAGTTCCGTCTAGGCCGGGCTAAGGGGGTTACAGTGTTCCTAAGAAGGGAGGCACGACAGTGATCACAAATGAGGAAAATGAGTTGCTCTCGACAAGGACATATTTTGTACATAAAAAGTTTGGATGCCTCTTTCATGAGGGTTTGTGATGAGTGCCTAAAAGGCAGTTATTTACTACCCTTCTCATGGTACTTTATGCATCTATTATATACCAACTTGAACTGAAATATGGACTCTTTGCATAATATTAGATATTTCATTATCACCACTTACAAAGTTAATATTTATAGAGAATGCAGATATTATTACATATTTTGTACATGCAGGAATATTCAGGGTCGAAGCAGCAGTGAAGCAGTATTGAGGCTGAGGTAGATGACAAAGCCGCTGTAGCATCCAGAGTGGCAGCATCAAAATTGAAGGCGCAATGAAAGATAAAAATATAAAGAACATTCTGGAAGATGCAACGTACCAATTGGACTAGGCTAGCGCACTAAAAGTCCAAGTCAAACGCCAAACAGGAAAATCCTTCTAGAAAGCAGCAAACTTGGAAATATCAGATCTCTCGAAGAAGAATTGTTTCTTACTCCAAGTTAGAATCTATTTAGGAAAGGTTTACCCTAGGTTAAGACTATATATAGCCTAGTCGGACACATTGTTTAGAGAGACAATTTTAGAGAAACCCTTCTCCCTAAGAATTGTACCTAACGATATTATGTTCTAAAATTCTTAAGGATAGGTGAAGGTTATAAATATTAGTGAGAGGAGATTGTTTCTTGTTTCTTCTTCTAATGCAATAATAATATCAAAGTTTGCATATCCTATTGTCATTCCTTGGTTCTTGCATTCAAGCTCTAGAGAGAAGTTTGTAAGTAATATATTTATCTAGCATCGAGAGGTGTAGATTCATGAAAGGGATAAGTACGATATTATAGACACTAACTCAGCCTAGAGATAGGTTAAGAATTTCAGCAGCTAAAAGAAATGTTGGATTGGTTGGTGATTATCGTTTATTTACGCCGAGAGGTATTGTAAAGGACCAGTCATCAATAGTGCTCTGACTTAGAGATAAGCAGAGTCAACTACGGACACTTTGCTGAACTTTGATGCATCTGCCCAAGAGCAAGAGATTGCCGCGGCAGAGAACACTAATGCTGCCGAGGCCGTATCTGCAGTACTGTCGAAGCAGTGTTGTGTAATTGCATTGGACAAGAAGAAGATCAATTGAATCCATTAATTGACACAGCTGGATCCTACCCAGTTTTTATATATCGTTCTCAATATTTTATTTTATGTTTTGTTATTTAATTATTTAGTTAGTTAAACAAACCCACTTATCTGTGTTTTTATTTTGTCTTTCAGGAGCAAGGGAACAAGGGAAGACATATTAAGTATACCAATCCATGTGGAGACGATACACGATATACTTATCACTTTATTACTTGACGTGTACACTTGCACTTAATTGCGCTTTTATTGCACGCATCAAGTTTTTGGCGCCGTTGCAGGGATTGACAACTAAATTTTGTTTTCTTTATTTTCTTGCTCTTTAACCATTCTTTATCTAACTTTAATTCTAATTATTTATTTTTTTCTTTTTATTAACTTTGACTTATTTTGTGTATGACCAGGGCAAACCCGAGTGGTCCATTATACGAATTAGACCCTGAAATCGAACGCACAGGATACAATCTGAGGCGCAACCTGTTTCAAGCCATGGATGATCCACCAAGAGGACAAATTCCACCTGTTAACCATAATATACTGCCACCAGCAATGCCACAACAACCACTATCGCAATCATTACCGAGGCAGCCCACTGTTAGAGACTATCTGGTGGAAGATCTAAACGGACTCAATCCTGTCGTAGTCACCCCAGAAATTGAAGCAACTCACTTTGAGCTCAAACCAGTGATGTTCAATATGTTGAACACAATTGGACAGTTTAGCGGGTCTGCTACTGAAGATGCAAGGCAACATCTTGAATCTTTCATGGAAGTGTGCAACTCTTTCAATATCCAAGGAGTCCAAGAAGATATTTTAAGATTAAAGTTGTTCCCCTATTCACTGAGGGATAGGGCGAAAACTTGG
The DNA here is from genome assembly GCA_035048815.1 of Abelmoschus esculentus. NCBI lineage: Eukaryota > Viridiplantae > Streptophyta > Magnoliopsida > Malvales > Malvaceae > Abelmoschus > Abelmoschus esculentus. The sequence continues at coordinate 11,071,771 of JAUCBN010000013.1, read as the reverse complement.
TTGAATGACATCTCAGCAGGATCCATAGGATCTTGGGATGACCTCTACTGAGAATTCATTACGAGGTTTAACCCGACAAATCTCTATGATCATATTCGTAATGAAATCACATCATTTCGGCAGGATGATGATGAACTGATGTATGAGGCAAGGGAACGCTATAGAGAATTGTTAAACAAATGCCTACTACACGGTTTTCCCTTGTGGACGCAAGTCTCCATGTTTTATAATGCTACCAATGCCTCCACAAGGATGATGCTAGATGCTTCCGCAAATGGGACACTTTTGGATAGAGCACCCGCGGAGGCCATTGAGATTCTGAACAAACTCGCAAAGAACGACTTCCAATTTCCCACATCAAGGCGAGGAGGAATGAGACGTCATACCACAATCCATAAATTAGACACACCCAGTTCGGTGGCAGCACAATTGGCTTCTCTGACTAAGATGGTTCAGAATATGCAAGCCAAAGAAATATATATGAGGTTAAGGCAGTTAATTCATCTGATTACATGCAAGATGAGGAGACCAGCCTATATGTTGGAAACTACAACAGGAACAATCAAATAATGTCCAACAATTACAACCCATCCTGGAAAAGGCATCCAAACTTTTCATGGAGTAACCTCAACTATGCCTTAAATCCAATTAATCAAGCCCCTGGATTCCAGCACCAAAGTCAGAACCTGCCGTAGTAGCACATTTAGCAGTCCATGCCACAGCAGCAGTCTCTAAACGCATTGGTAGGTTCTCTCACGGCTCTCATGTCAAAGACTGATGCATACATGACAGCGAATAGCCGCTTCATGAAGTGTATTGATGAATTCATGAACCGAATTGAGATGAGATTACAGAACTATGAGGCTACGATCAAATCTTTAGAAACCCAAGTTGGTCAATTTACCCAACGACAAAACACTTGACCACCAGGGGGTTTATCTAGCAATACTGAGGTTACTAAGGTATTAGGCCACGAGCAATGCAAGGTAATTACGACAAGAAGTGGCCTACAATTAAAGAATAAAGAAGGGACCTCAACCGATAGAGTCCAACCAGAAAAGTAACATCATGAGGACTTAGAAGCTGAGCAAGACCCTGCCGAAAGCACTATCACGACAGCAGAACCAGTAGTACCCGAATAACCTGCCGAGGTAGCTACAGATAAGTTCACCCTAGGTGTTCAACTCAATACCCAAAGAAACCTGGAGGACATAAGACCACCACCTCCATTCCCGCAGAGGTTAAAAAAGCACAAACAGGACCACCAATTTCAGAAATTCCTGGACATCTTAAAGCATGTCCATATCAACTTGCAACTAGTTGAGGCTATTGAACAAATGCCCAACTATGCTAAGTTTTTAAAGGACATAGTATCCAAACGACGAAGGCTAGGGGAATTTGAAACGGTGGCAGCCAATGAAGGTTGCATGGTCATGCTGCATAATCGCTTGCCGCCTACGCTAAAGGATCCTGAATGCTTTACAATCCCCTGTGGATTGGGGATGGTTATAAAGTAAAGGCCCTATGCGACTCGGGAGCAAGCATTAATCTAATGCCCAAATCAGTTTTTCAAAAACTTGGAATAGGGCGGGCAAAACCAACAACAGTACTGCTCCAACTTGCGGATCGGTCCTATGTGCACCCCGAAGGAAAAATTAAGGACATTCTAGTTAAGGTCGACAAGTTTATATTTCTTGCTGACTTTTTCGTCCTTGATTGTAAGGCGACGACAATGCACCGATTATATTTGGTCGACCTTTCTTGGCTACTGGATGCACCATCATCGATATGGAAAATGGCGAGCGCACAATGCGGATAAACGACCAACAAGTCAAGTTAAACGCCTTCCATAATCTAACAAATTCAGAAACTCTAGTAGAATGTAAGACTCTCCATACACTAAACCAGGGTACTAAAATATCCTGTCTGGGCAGCACGCTCGGTAGACTATTCGATAAGCGTATAAAGCCCAAAGGAGAAGTCAAATGCACTGAAGGGACTGGTCAACACGTGAAGAAAGATACGAGCCAGAAAGAGATAATAAAAGTGGGAGATGCATTCACATGCACTCCACAAGTAACATAATCTTTCCCCTTCCATTTTAGTTATTATATTAGGATTAGTTTATATATTGTTATTTTTAGTATTTTATGTTGTTATGTTTTATCTGCAGTATTTTATGTTTTTATGTCCTATTTTTTTTAGAATAAATAAAGCAACGAATGCAAAAATATTATGTCACAGCAGGAAGTCTGTTGTCGCGATAGTGCCCTGTGTCAGAGCCGCAGAATTCCTAACAGGCAGAAACAGTATAACGGCTCTCTACCGAGAAACCCGCCATGGCAATAACTGTTCAACAAGGCAGTAAATGCCTAACGACTACTTTCTAACAGTCATATTTTTACTGCCTATATAAGCAACTTCATTGCTGTGCACTATTTACTCTTGTATTCTTGCTACTTTAGCTTTCTTTAACAATCTTGCTCTCACTATCTTTCCAATCTCTTGAAATTTTCAAAACTCTCTCTATTACTCCAGAATTTTTTCTCAACCCATTCTCCAGGATCGATTAATGGCTTCTTACACAAGATTCGCCCCGGTCACTGTTGCTGAACGATTCAACCGCTCGTTCGTTGCTCGACAGTTATGGGAAGAGCAAGGATTTCAACAAACCATTGAGGCATATTTCGGCATTGAATCATACTAGTTCAACCAGATTCAATATCAAGATTGGGAGGCATTCTGTCTACAACCTCCACCGGTAAACGCCACCATTGTGAGAGAATTTTATGCACATGGGCCGAGCAAGGAAAACCTCTTTGTCCACTGTCGCGGCAAGCCTGTGCAACTTGATGTCAAGGTTATCAATGAATTTTATGGTCTCACACCCACACGGGATGTTCATGCCGAATTCGTAGACGACATCACCACTCAAGACCATGAAGAGATTAAAGATGAACTTTGTTGCAACAACACCTCATGAGAAACCGGTGCCCATAAAGGTTCAATAACAAGGCAGAGTCTTATTCCCGAGACCAAGATTTGGTGTACTTTTGTCAAGAGACAACTTATCCCAACCTCCCACAACAGCACAGTAGATCGCAAAAGACTAGTGCTGATCCAGTCTATCATTAAGAAGAGAAGCATAAACATTGGAGAGATCATTCTTCATGAAATTCATGAATTTGGTAAGAAGGAACATGGACCGCTTTATTTCCCATGTTTAATCTCTGTCTTGTGCATTAATGCAGGAGTTCCGGTCGAAGACACGGATGAATATACGCCAACTCGGTAGGTATGGACAAGAGACTTCTTCCACCGAGTTATGCAGATCACACATGCAGAAAATGTCCAGGCAACACCGCAGTAGTTTACTGCCGACTTCACTGCCGGAGGGCAGTATTCAACAGAAGCACAAGCCTCTGCCTAGCCAACTTCCTCGGCGGACCCATAACAAGAAATTTTGCAAAAGATGGCAGCCATGGACCCTAGCCAACAACGCTACATGGAGCTCCAGCGCGACTTCAACACATCTCTAACCAACATGATGATGCAAAGCTTCCCACATCAAGGGGCACAATTCCCTGAATTCTCAACTAATATATTCGTCACTGGTGCCCCTTATACAGAGACAACACCTGCCCCTAGGCCGCAACAATTTTTCCAGCCACGGCCGCATCAATAGTTTCATGCTGCTGGAGCTTCCAAACCGGCCAGGTCTGTAGGGGTATCATCTACCAGTCAAAGGTCGTCCAAGAGGCAAGCTGTCTTTAACTCTCCCAAATGGAAACCAATCCCTATGCCCAGTCTCAGTAGAGATACGCTGTCTCGCAGGATTGACGAATACCATAGTTTGTCTCATGAATCAGCAATACCCACTGCCACGGTAGGGGCGGAATAGAAATCGTGTACACAGAAAATATGGACGAAGTGGAAGAAAGGGATGAAGTTACTGCACTAACGCAATGAACACCGCCTAGTCGAGTTCAACCGCATCGGCAAGCCAAACAACAACAATCACCAGTACAAGGATCAAGGCTAAAGGCGTCAACTGCAAGGCCTAGGAGAATGCTATATACAAGTAGCTCCTCGGAGTCGTTATAAATAATTTCATTTACTACTTTTGTCTATTTCCTTATTGTAATTTTTGTTTGCCTTATATTTTGAGCATTGAGGATGGTTTGGGGGTATTATAGGTGCAGAATTACTACCGAGGCAATCAATTGCCGCGACATTACCATAAAGGGAGTAAATTTCTTCTAAAATTTTTTGCAATATTCTCTTTTCTTGAATTACTGTTTTTAATCTTGCACTACTCTACATCAACTTTGCTTTAGTTTACTCCTTTAAGGCTATAGAAATCTTTCTCCTTACCATGGCCAAGTTCTGTTTTGAAGGGATAACCAAAAGATACTCATAGAATAGAACTTAGAAGCTTGCTTTAGGGTTAGAAAGAAAATAAACACTTTTTGGACTTGTTTGATTTAGGAGTTCTTTTAATAAACTTAGGTGATAAAGACTTAGAACCTTTTGGAAAATTAACTAGAGGTGTCTATCACTGGCTCTAGTTTTGATCTCCTTCATGCTAAAGGTGCCCGAAACTGACTCTAGTATGCTAAATAGGCGGTTAAAAAGAAAAAAAGAAGAAAATAGAAAATGCATATCTTGAGGTGCCCGAAATTGGCTCAAGACTTGTTATTTTAAGGAGACAGCTTTAGTCCAAAGTCTATTTGTCTTGAACTTAGAGTTTATCTAATAAAGCCTTGAATCAAACTTGTCCATAAAATGCACACACTCAGCTAGCCTTATATCTTGTTTCTTGGTAAATGTCCTTGGGTAAACTAGTGGCTAAAACAGAGAGATAGACATGACCATGGTGGGGAGAATAGATGGAAAATTAAGATCAAAGGGGAGTAAGGTTCGGCAATTTGATGTCTTGCATTGCTTGAGGACAAGCAATAGTTCGAGTTTGGGGGTATTTGATGAGTGCCTAAAAGACAATTATTTACTACCCTTCTCATGGTACTTTATGCACTATTATACACCAACTTGAACTAAAATATGGACTCTTTGCACAATATTGGATATTCCATTATCACTACTTACAAAGTTAATATTTATAAAGAATGTATATATTATTACATATTCTATACATACAGGAATATCTAGAGCCGAAGCAGTAGTGAAGTAGTGTTGAGGTCGAGGCAGGGGACAAAGTCGCGGCAGCATCCAGAGTGGCAACATCAAAATTGAAGGCACAATGAAAGATAAAAATATAAAGAACATTCTAGAAGATGCAGCGCATCAATTGGACCAGGCTAGCGCACTAAAAGCCCAAGTCAAAGACCAAACGGGAAAATCTTTCTAAAAAGCGACAAACTTGGAAATATCAGATCTCTTGAAGAAGACTTGTTCCTTACTCCAAGTTAGAATCTATTTAGGAAAGGTTTGCCCTAAGTTAAGACTATATATAGCCTAGTCGGCCATATTGTTTAGAGAGCCGATTTTAGAGAAACCCTTCTCCTTAAGAATTGTATCTAACGATATTATGTTCTAAAATTTTTAGGGATAGGTGAAGGTTGTAAATATTAGTGAGAGGAGATTGTTTCTTGTTTCTTGTTCTAATGCAATAATAATATCAAAGTTTGCTTATCCTATTGCCATTCCTTGTTCTTGCATTCAAGCTCGAGAGAGAAGTTTGTAAGTAATATATTTATCTAGCATCGAGAGGTGTAGATTCACGAAAGGGATAAGTACGGTATTATAGACACTAACTCAGCCTAGAGATAGGTTAAGAGTTTCAACAGCTAAAAGAAGTGTTGGATTGGTTGGTGATTATCGTTTATTTACGCTGAGAGGTATCGTCAAGGACCAGTCATCAACAGTGCTCTGACTTAGAGATAAGCAGAGTCAACTACAGACACTTTGCTGAACTTTGATGCATCTGCCCAAGAGAAAGAGATTGTCGCGGCAGAGAACACTAATGCTGCCGAGGCCATATTTGCAGTACTGTCGAAGCAGTGTTGTGTAATTGCATTAGATAAGAAGAAGATCAATTGAATCCACTAATTTACACAGCTGGATCATACCCACTTTCTCTATATCATTCTCAATCTTTTATTTTATGTTTTATTATTTAATTATTTAGTTAGCTAAACAAACCTACTTATCTGTGTTTTTATTTTATCTTTCAGGAGCAAGGGAACAAGGGAAGACATATTAAGTATACCAATCCATGTGGAGACGATACACGATATACTTATCACTTTATTACTTGACGATGTGTACACTTGTACTTAATTGCGCTTTTATTGCACGTATCAGGTTGTATGTGTTGGACATCATATTATTTCGGTTGTTGTTTCCAACATACAGGCTAGACTCTTGATTTTGTATACACGTAGAAGAATTGTGGTTACCTCCACATAAATTGCAAAAGAAATCAATGGCCTTAACCTCATAGGTATTTTGCTGTAGTTGCATGTTTTGTACCATCTTGGTAAGAGAGGCCAATTGTGTTGCCATTGAATTGGATGTTTCAACTTATTCACTATGGCTTGGCATCTTACTCCTCGCCTAGATGTAGAAAATTGAAAATCATTCTTGGCGAGTTTGTTCAGAATCTCAATAGCTTCCTCAGGTGCTTTATCAAGGAGTGTTCCATTGGCCGAGGCATCTAATATCATCCTTTTCATGGCATTGGTGGCATTATAGAACATGGTCACTTGCGTCCATAGTGGAAATCCATGCAATGGGCACTTTTTCAATAACTCTCTATGATCGGATTGAATGCTTGCTTGTGATTGGATTGCTTCCGTTAATGCTTTGTATGAGATCAAAACATATAAGAATATAATCGTGCATCTAGAAGGAAAAAATATCAGTTTCAGGGTCGTTTATCGAATTGTATCTTTGTGGGTTTGATTCGATATTCCCCGTGTAACCCCTTAGTATCAGTTTCGTCTAGGCCGGGCTACGGGGGTTACATTTGGTTGTATCAGAGCGTGGTTTATTGTGCATGAATTGATATGTCTTATTGGTAATATATTTATAATTATGTACGGTGAATGTGTTTTAAGTGGTGTTTATTTGAAAGAGTCAAAGCTTACACATTGTCAATGTTGATACATTTTGAACTATTTTTCAGGTTTCCCTTGGATCTTTCCTGAATGTAAGTCTAATATGTTTTGATATTATGTTTTATATTGCATGTTTGAAGTTTCTAATATGCCTCTGAGACATGAGACAGAGCTAGTGCTAAACTGATCAGTGACGATCATCATGAGGATGTGTGTCTGCTAGGGAAGAGCAGCTTTCTCCTCCTCCACTCGTGGGTGCACCTCCGGTTCCGTAGGGTGGCCAGTTTAGAGAGTTTGCACCATTCATACAGGCTATGACGAGTGCGTTCCAGGCTGTTATTGTTGGAGTGCGTATTCCTGCTCTTTCCCTTGCTGTTGTTGTTACCCCTGAGCTACCTCTAGAGTAACTGTGTAGCTTGGGTGGTGTTGAGTTTCGTGGTTCAGACTAGAGTATAGCCAAGGAGTGGTTGGCTAGCACGGAGAGGATTTTGGACCAGATAGAGTGCTTGGATACTTGGAGGTTGGGTTGTGTGCTCTCTTTGCTCTAAGGAGATACTTATCGTTGGTGCACTACCACAAAAGTTGGCATGGCTACTGCTAATATGACATGGGAGTATTTCAAGACCGCTTTTGTGCGAAAGTTTTTGGGTCCGCAATATGAGGATGCAAGGAAGAGAGAGTTTATGTCCTTGGTGCAAGGTGCTATGATGATGGCGGAGTATGAGATACAGTTTATTAGGATGAGCCATTATGCCCCTGAGTTGGTCCCCACCGATCGTAAGAGATGTGATAGGTTTCGTTATGGGTTGGATCCTGAGATTAAGACTTACCTTTCAGCCGCTAAGTATACTGAGTTTGATGTGTTGGTAAATAGAGACAAAGATGTTGAGGAGTCTCTGAGAGACTAGTATGTCTTCCGACATCGGGAAAAGGCCTGCTGAGGCAAATGCTCAGGGTAAGCAGGGTAAGAGGTTTTAAGACAATCGGTATAGGGTTGATTGTCGCTGAGGTGACTTTGGACTCGGTGGCCGAACTCATCAGTTTGGTAGAGATGGTTGTGATGTTACAATCTGTAACATGTGTTCTAGGCGCCATCCAGAGTGTGTTGGTGGGCCACTGGTGCTTGTATAGGTTATGGATCGAAGGATCATAAGAAACGTGATTGCTCAAGGTTTGTTGGTGAGATTGGTGATCGGGCAGATATGGCTATGACAGCTGGTAGAGGATGTGGTCGTGATAAAGGTCCTTTCCATAGGCAAGGTGATGGGTGTAGAGTCTATGCACAGCGTGAGACTAGTAATGCTATAGATTTGGTTGCAGGTACTTTTTCTTTGCAAAATGTACCGTTGTTCTCCTTGATAGACTCAAGATCTATGCATTCTTATGTTTTGAGTGAGCATGCGTATTTGTTGAATGTTCCGATTGAGGTTTTGGATGTGAGTTTGGTGGTTACAAGTTCTTTGGGTGAGACGGTTACGGTAAGGAGGTTGTATAAAAGGTGTCCGGTGGAGGTACAAGGACATGTTTTTGAGGTTGACTTTATGGAGTTGCCTTTCCATGGCTTTGATCTTATCTTGGGTATAGATTGGTTGACGGAACATAGAGTAATGATAGACTTTGAGAAGAAAAGAGTTACCTTGAGGTTGTTGGATGGTAGTGAGGTTGTGGTGAAGAGTGAGTATACAGGATACTTGTCTAGTCTAGCTTCGGCCTTGCAAGCGAAGAAGATGATGCGTCATGGTAGTGTGGCGTATCTAGCCTATATGATGAATCCGGGTATAGGAGATGTTCAGGTGCAAGACGATCGAGCTGTGTGCGATTTTCTGAAAGTATTTCCTGAGGAGCTGCCAGGATTACCTCCTGATCGCGGTATGGAGTTTGGTATTGAGACTTATGTTAGTACTAATCCAGTGTTTATTGCTCCTTATCGTATGATACCTAAGGAGTTAAAAGAATTGAAGATGCAGCTGCAGGAGTTGCTTGACCGAGGTTCTATACGACCGAGTGTATCCACATGGGGTGTGTCATTGTTGTTTGTGAAAAAGAATAAAGGCACTATGAGAATGTGTATTGATTACCGGTAATTAAACAAGTTGACCGTGAAGAATAAGTATCATTTACCGAGGATTTAAGATCTGTTTGATCAATTTCGAGGTACAAGTGTATTCTCGAAGATTGATTTGCGATTGGGGTATTATCAGTTGAAAGTAAATGAAGCGAATATGTTTAAAATGGCTTTTCGGACAAGGTATGGCCACTATGAGTTTTTGGTGATGCCGTTTGGTTTGACGAATGCCCCTATTGCTTTTATGGATATGATGAATCGAGTGTTTCATGAATACTTGGACCAGTTTGTGGTAGCATTCATAGATGATATCCTTGTGTATTCACATACCGAGGAAGATCATGATCGGTATTTGCGGATTGTGTTGCAAGTGTTGAAAGAGAATCAGTTGTTTGCTAAGTTGAGCATGTGTGAGTTTTGGTTAAAGGAAATGGTATTTCTTGGTCATGTGGTGTCAGAAAAGGGTATTAGTGTTGATCCGAAAAAAGATAGAAGTTGTTTTGGGTTGGAAGTAACCAAAGTCAGTGTTCGAGGTTCGGAGTTTCCTAGGGTTGGATGGATAATATCTTAGGTTTGTTGAGGGGGTTTCGAGCATTGTTGTTCCTATGACAAAGCTTTTGCAAAAGAAGGTTCCTTTTGAATGGAAAGAAAGTCAACAGAAGAGCTTTGATAGGTTAAAAGAGGTGTTGACTAGTGCTCTAGTTTTGGTTTAACCTGAGGCGGGTAAAGACTTTGCGGTTTATAGTGATGTATCTTATGTTGGTCATGGATGTGTTTTGATTCAAGATGGTAAAGTTGTGGCGTATGCATCTAGAAAGTTAAGAGTGCATGAAAAGAATTATCCGACACATGATTTGGAGCTTGCGGCGGTAGTTTTTGCTTTGAAAGTTTGGAAACACTACTTGTATGGTGAGAAGTGTACTATATACACGGATCAGAAGAGTTTAAAATATCTCATATCACAAAAAGATCTAAACCTTAGGCAACGTAGATGGATGGAGTTGCTTAAAGACTATGATTTGACTATCAAGTATCATCCGAGAAAAGCTAACGTAGTGGCAGATGCTTTGAGCCGTAAGACGGTAGTGGAGTTGAGGGCTATGTTTTCTAAGTTGAGGATTTCAAAGGAAGGTGGTTTAGTAACAGAGTTGCAAGTAAAACCTTTGTTGGTTGGGATGAAAAAAGCGAAGCAGTTGGAAGATGAAGCTTTGGTACCTCATATGGAGGACATTGCTGAGGGTAGACCAAACGAGTATCATTTTGATGATGATGAGATACTTTGCTTTGGAGGTCAGATAGTGGTGACGAATGATGTTGAGTTGAGACAGTCTATCTTGGCAGAGGCTCACACTAGTCCATTTACTATGCATCCGGGTAGTGTGAAGATGTATAAGAATCTCAAAAGTGTGTACTTTTTAGTTGGTTTGAAGAAGGATGTGACGAAGTTTGTAGCACGGTGTATGGTGTGTCAGCGAGTGAAAGATGAACATCAATTTCTTGCAGGTTTGTTGCAACCGGTTCAGGTTCCGGAATAGAAGTGGGAGAGAGTGACTATGGATTTTGTGACGGGGTTACTGTTAACACCATCTAAAAAGTATTTTATATGGGTGATCGTTGACAGGTTTACGAAGTGTACGCATTTTCTTGTTGTGCATACGATGTATTCTATGGATAAGCTGTCAGAGTTGTATGTTTCTGAGGTGATGAAGTTGCTTGGAGTGCCTAAGTCGATCATATCGGATAGAGATTCGCGTTTTACCTCTAAGTTTTGGAAGTGTTTGCAGGTAGCCTTGGGTACGAGACTTAGCTTTAGTACAGCTTATCGTCCTCAGACGGATGGTCAATCTGAACGTGTTATTCATACTTTGGAGGATATGTTGAGGTGTTGTATCATCGAGTTTAGAGGTTCTTGGGAGAAACAATTGCCTTTAGTGGAGTTTGCTTATAATAATAGTTTTCAGGCAAGTATACAGATGATATCGTTTGAGGCTTTATATGAAAGTAGATGTCGTACACCTTTTTATTGGAAAGAAGTTGGTCAAAAGTATGTTTCCTTACCGCAAGTGTTGAAGGATACGAATGAGAAAGTTAAACTTATTTGTGCTAAGCTTAAGGAGGCTTCGGATAGGCATAAGTCTTACATCGATAAAAAGCGAAGGGAGATAGAGTATGATATTGGAGGTAAAACGTTCTTAAAGGTTTCACCATGGAAGAAAGTGATGAGGTTTGGACGCAAGGATAAGTTGAGCCCATGTTTTATTAGGTCGTATGAGGTGTTAGAGCGTGTTGGTCTTGTTGCTTATCGGTTGAGGTTATCGGTGGAGTTGAGTAGGATGCATGAAGTTTTTCATGTGTCGATGCTTCATAAGTATAGATTTGGTCCTTCTCATGTTGTTCTAATAGAGGAGATTGAGTTAAGAGAGGATATGAGTTATGAAGAAGAACCGGTAAGGATCTTAGATGTGGATACAAAGATTCTTCGAGGAAAGACTATAGACTTGGTAAAAATGCTTTGGAGACACCGAGGTGTGGAAGAAGCAACTTGAGAGACAAAAGAAAGTATGAAGGAGCAGTTTCCTCACTTGTTTGCTTCTGGTAAATTTTGGGGACGAAATTTTCTTAAGAGGAGAAGAGTTGTAACATCCTGATTTTGGGGCTAGTAGTTGAATGTTAGTTAGGGAAGATTCAATTCGTGTCGAATCAGATTCTTTGGTTCATTAATTATGGGAAATTTTAAATGATGACAATTTAATCGGATAAATAATAAGTGTAGAAATGTTTTAAAAATGATAAAAAATGTGTTTTAAAATTAAAGGAATATTATTTGGGTTTTAATTTGATTTAATTAAGTCTAACTATTATATTTGTGACTAAATTATAAATTTTGGAAAATTTGGGGGTTAAATTGCAATTTTTGGAAATTTAATGATTTTAGTGACTAAATTGGAAAGTAAGCCAAAGCTTAGAATCCTTAGAGGTCCATTAACCCAAATTATTTTAATTAAAGATTATCCACCAAAATTTGTTTGTAATTTGTTTTTAATCAGAGGTTATTTTCATTTTCTTTTCTAACTTCCAATTTTCTCATCTTTTCTCCCAAACTTTCTCTCCCTTTTTTCTCCTTAATTTCTACAATTACTTGTTGAATTCTTGTCCATTTTCATCAAGATTTATCTCATTCTACTCATCTCTCCATTCTCTACAAAACCTACTCATCAATTTTGCAAAATCAACATTCATTTTCAAGGAAAATCAAGAGAAGAATTCTCATCTTTTTGGTGAAGTTATTCTCAAAGGTAAATTCTGATTTCTCATATTTTCTAAGGTTCTTTATTTGATATTCTCAAGTATTTGGCTTACTAATCAACAATCTAAACTTAATTTTGTGTTTTAATTCAAGATCTTCAAGTTTTATCGAAGTATTTGTGAAATCTTTTTAGATCTCAATTGACGCGGTAATTAGGATGTCTTTATAGTGAATTATATCTACTTGTATGATTTAATAAGTCTTGTAATGATTAAACTTATTTCTAATCCCGGAATAGTTGAATCGGTGTTGTTAGATGTGGTTTTTCGGTTGTTTTAGGGGTTGTTTTAGATGCTCTGCCTTTGCTGGAGGTATAAGGATGTTTAAGGATATTTTTGGGTCATTTTTGAGGTAGATTAGATGCTAGATTCATTAGGTTAAGGGTTGGTGTTGTTTCGGATGCGTTTTGGCTTAGTTTTGGTCTTTTTGGCTAGGTTTTCGATAGTTTTGTGGAGGTTTAATGTGGATGTTGTTTTGAGTATGTTATCATATGTATATGATCTATTTTTAATGTTGTATAGGAATTGCAAGAAGTATCATAAGTGGCTGGTGCGTTGGTGTTGGCAGCAGAGTGTCGGAGCATCGGCGAAGGCTTGTTTCGCTTGTCGATGAGTGAATTTTGGTTAGAAGTGAACTTCAAGGTTTGGTTATATTTTGGGGACTATAAAATAGTGTAAAAGCTTTTCATGATTCAAGAGTAAGTGATGTTAATGTACTTGATTGAATTCCTTGAGCTTCGATTTCAATTGCATTGGTTTTATGGAAGGAATTTATATTGATGTTTTGGAGATGCATAACTTTGTTTTAAAATGGTGCATGCAAGTGTAAATTGTTGGAAAAAAATGCATGATTTAGAATGACATTCATGGCTTATGAAAGCATGGAAAGGATTTGATTAAACATGTGGTTATTGCCTTACGATTGATAAAGTCGTTAAGCATGATTATTGGTTTATTTGTTGAACATATTGTGAATGCATTATGAGTAGCAAGTTAGCATGCATAATTGAATTGGTATTGGATTAGTGACACTAACTTTATATTCAAATACAAATGATATCCCATTAGGATTGAGTGCACTATAAAGATTATTAAAAATAAAGAAAAATGCCTACACGTAACAAGGTTGACTTTGTGTCCAATCGTGCGTGGTAGAGCCGTCTACACGTAAAAAGGATGACTATGTGTCTAACCGTGCGTGGTAGAGATTGATAAGGGTAACTTTGTGTCAGGTCAATGGTGACTTTATGTCATGATGAGGCTACGGGTCTCTACAATGGATCCGCGTATTCGATGAACTTAAAGTTCACAACAAGTGATCACTAGAAAGCCAATATGCATACATGAAATGATTTGGTAACATTATACATCATTTAGGAAATGATTGGATATTACTATGCATACTCAAGGAAATGTTTTAGAATTATGAATGTGACCATGATTTGGTAAAGCATATTTGGTGCAAGGAAGGCATTACAAACTATGATTTTACTATGATTTTAAATTGACGCATTGGTGTTCTTGTTATAGCTTCCTCACTAAGCATGTTTTGCTTAAGCTCTCTTTTCATATTTGCAGAAAATTAGAGACATTTGGGGATTTATTTTGAGCAAGAGGATCCAAGGGAAAACACTACGTAATTTTGGTATGCTTTGGTAAATAAAATGGGCTTGGCAATGTGTAAACCAATCCCATAAGATAGTGTGTGTTGTTTAGCTAAAGACTTGTAATAAGACCTCTAATTTTACTTAGGTTGTTGCTTGATGGATTGTTATACTATTTTGGTTGATCGATGCAATGTTGTGTTTGTTTGAAGCATGTTTGATTTAATTAGACATTGGAATTGATTAATGTTAGGAAACATACCTTTAGTTGTTACGTGATCTAAAATGGCTATACTCGATTGTATAATTTGTTCTTATTGTTTAGGAATTATGCATATAGTTGATGGTGATTAATGGTTATGTCTTGAGTCGATTGAGTTCACTTAGTGTGATGAAATTTTTAGGTTCCAGACACAAAGTTTCAAAACCTTAGGGAAGGTTTCAAAACCTTTGTCAAATAGTTTCGAAACCTTCAGGAAGATTTCGAAACCTTGTAGGCAATTTCGATTCTAGACCCTTAATGGATGCGAAAAGTTTTGAAACCTTCATGGAAGTTTCAGAACTTTTTATATAAAGTTTCGAAACCTTTATGGATGGTTTCGAAACCTTTGGCTGCTAGAAATTGATAGTTGCTGGAAATTATATTTTAATCCTGGATATCTTTCTTTATTCGATTAGAGTATCTACAGATGTTATTTTGAGCTGAAATTTCACATGGATGCATAAAGTTGACTTAATTTCAAGATGGCTAACTCAATTTGGACAAAGTCCTTAGAATTTCAAAGATTTATATTTTGGACCCTAAATTAATGAAACATGCAATTGATGATGTTAGAATGCTCCGTTTGATTTGAAATTTACCGCGATGGATACTTATATGTTTAATTGAACTTTGATGGAATGATTTTTTACTTTGTTATTAGAATTTAAAAGTTTTACGTTTTAGTCCTTAATTTACTTAAGTGTGTAATCGATTGCTTGCTTGTGATCGGATTGCTTTCGTTAATGCTTTGTATGAGACCAAGACATGTATGGATATAATCGTCCATCTAGAAGGAATAAAAATATCAGTTTCAGGGTCGTTTATTGAATTAGACCTCCGCGGGTTTGGTTCAATATTCTTCGTATAATCCCTTAGTGTCGGTTCCATCTAGGTCGGGCTAAAGGGATTACACAGACCCAGCTGAGCACACAACTCCAGGAATCCTAGAGTTCCTGCAGAGGAAGGAGAGAAGACAGTTAGCCTTTATGACATATGTTAGGGAGTTCAACAACTCCATCATCGCCACCATACGAGAAGAACTACCCTCATGCACGACTGTCTTCCCAAAATTCACAGTCGATCTCTCCTCGTCTCAGCCACCACCTACAACTCCAACTACCTCAGCCACAGTCTCAGTCTCTCCAGACGCCATAACCGCTGCAGCTGCCACCGAACCACTCTCAGCAGACTCAGTAGCCGAATTCCTCCGGATGGACTCCACCAACAGAGGAGTAACACCGGAAAAGTCCACCACCTTCACTTAGAGTGATTTGAAAGAAGATCTAATGAGAAAACTTCGAGCTGCTAATGACTTCCTGGCCACAACACAAGGAGGGAAAAAGAGAATGGCAACCTCCTCCTCTCGCAACAACCTTGACACAGAGGATGAGCTACTGCGTGATCCAACCCCCACTCGCATCCAGCCACATCACTCATCGAAAAAGCCACTAGTGAGCCCACCAAAGATAGCCTCCCAAAACCTGTAGCAAGCTTCTCGTTGATAGTGATTTCGAAGATTCATTCGGATCCACAAAATTCTGAGGGGGTAGTATTTCTCTCTTTCTTTTCTTTCTTTTATTTTTCAACTATATTTTTCTTTTCTTTGTTACTTGTCCATGCATTAAGGACAATGCATCTATTGAGTTTGGGGGAGCATTTGTCTAAATTTGTAAAATCTAAAATCCAGCAATGTATGGAAGTAATCAATTATATCTCCATTGCCTTAATTTTTGTCTTGATTCTCAATTACTGCAAAACTTCTTAAGCCTGTCAAAATTTTATTAGAACTGCCTTGGCAGTAACGAATTTCTTGTCTTGGAGGAAGGCTCAGTAGATGCTGGAGCATTTTCCTCTAATCCCATCAATTCAGGAATGTTCTTCAAAGCTATTCCTTACCGTCCCTTCACCTTGAAGTCCTCATCATTCCCTTACCCTAAGTAAAATCTTCTTCAAAGAATGTTATTCTTTATATTCTTATTTTATATTAATTTTCTCTTTTATTTTATTTAGTATTTTCATGAATTCTCTTAATTATGGTGTTTAGGAATAATTATCTTCTCATTACTTGAATGTTTCTTTCTTTATCTTTATCTTTTTAGGTTAGGACAATAAAACAAGAATAAAGGAGAAGTAGTTCACAGCAGGAAGCCTGCTACCGAGGTAGTAAACAGTGTTAGAGCCACAACAGTCCAAACGGGCAAAAACAGTGTAACAGCTATCTGCGGAATTTTCTACCGCGACAGTAAATGATAATGGACAGTAAAGTCAAAACGGCTAGCAGTTTAAATGGCTATAAGGCCGAGGCCTATATAACCAGCCTCGTTCTTTTGAACTATTCACTCTTGCATTCTCGATTTCTTTAGAATTTTAATATTCTTGCTCTCACAATACTCTCTTCCTACTCACAAGCCTTCTTGAAATTTTCAGAATTTATTCAAGAAATTTTCCAAGACTCTCAATCTTCATAGATGGCAGCATACAATCGATTTGCCCCCGCCACTATTACCGACCGATTCAACAAAACTTTCATCGCTCGACAGTTGTGGGAAGAACAAGGGTTCCAACAATCTGATGAGGAAAACTTCGACATCGAACATCACTTGTTCGAAAGGATTTGATATCAAAAATGACAAATCTTTTGCCTACAACCTGACCAGGCAAATGCCACCATAGTGCGGGAATTTTATGCACATGGGCCGAGCAAGGACAATCTCTACGTCCACTGTCAAGGCAAGCCTGTCCACCTAGATGCCGAAGCAATCAACAAGTTCTACGGCCTAGCACCAGAACATGATATTCACTCGGAATTCATGAGGATATCACCATTCAGGACTACGAGTTAATCAAAGATTACCTTTGTTACAAAAACACTCCTTGGGAAACCAGTGCCCATAGAGGTTCTGTCACAAGGCAAAGCCTCAAGCCCGAGGCTAAGTTGTGGTGTACATTTGTCAAAAGACGCCTCATCCCCACCTCCCACAACAACACGGTGGACCGTAAGAGATTGGTGCTCATCCAATCCATCATCAACAAGAGGAGCATCAATATTGGAGAGATTATTTTACGAGAAATACAGGAGTGCGGTAAGAAGGAACGTGGACCTTTATATTTATCTTGTTTAATCTCTGGTTTGTGCATTATTGCAGGAGTACCAGTAGAAGATACGGATGAATACACACCAAACAGGCAAGGATGGACTAAAGACTTCTGCCACAGAGTTATTCAGATCATACAGGCAGAGCCTGTCCAGGCAACCCCTCGGCAGTTCACTGCTGACTTCACTACCGGCACCTAGTACACAGTAGAAAGGCCTAGCACTACCGCAGCAAATCCCTACCAAGATATTCTTAATAGGATGACAGCTATGGACCTTCGCCAGCAGAGATACATGGAATATCAGAGAGACTTCAACAACACTCTTGCCCAAATGATGATTCAGAACTTTCCAAATCGAGGGGCGCAATTTCCATAATTCCCTACAAACATATTTGTCATAGCAAAGCCCTGCATAGAAACTACTCCAACCCCAGGGCCGAGGCTATTCTTCTCCTCCAGACCACCACAATAGTTCAACGCAGTTGGCCCATCTAGGGTAGTAGATCCTGCCGCGGCATCATCTGCCAGCAGAAGACCTTCCAAGCGAAGGGTAGTTTTTAGCATTCCAACCAGAGTCTCCATTCCCATGAGCAGTCTTCCAAGGGAAATCGATGAATACGTCTATCACAGCTCATCTGATGTCGAGCCAAGCATTCAAAATGCTGGGGTAGATCTAGAAAATGAAGGAGGAACGAAGATAATGGACACTGAAGATGAAGGAGGAGATGAGGTTAATTCCCCCATGAAACGAGCAACACCAACAAGAGTTCAGCCACCAAGACAAGCAAAATCATCGCCATCACCAAGAGCGCAACAATGAGAAGCAAGATCGATGAAACAAATTGTGGAATAAAGCTCTTCCGAATCATTGTAGTTTCTCTTCTTTCTTTTAATGCTCATATAATTGTTTTTCTTACTGCTTATAATTTGTTGCCTACTACTTTCCCCAAAATTAACCATTGAGGACAATGCTTGGTTTGTGTTTGGGGGTATAGAGCCACTGTCGAGGTATTTTACTGCCGCGGCCCTGCCATGAAAAGGAAGTTTTTAGTGATAAAATTTTTAGTTTTATATCCACCACTTTACTTGAAATTGTTTTCCATACTCTTGCACTGCCCATCATCAGTATTGTCTTAGTTTATTCTTTAAGACAATAAAAATATTTCTTCTTACCATAGTTAGGTTCTGTTTTGAAGTCTTAATTTTGAGATACTTAAGGAGAAAAACTTAGAAGCTTACTATAAGGTTGAACTTCAAAACACTTTTGGGACTTTTTTGGCTATAAGAATTCTTTTAATAAACTTAGGTGATAAAGACTTAGATTTTTGAAAAGGTGACTAAAGTTGCCTATAACCGGCTCTAGGAAATACTCTTATTCATACTAGAGGTGCCCGAAATTGGCTCTAGTATACTTAAAAGAATAACAAAAGAAATAAGGAAATAAGAAGTAGAAAACACAATACTTGAGGTGCCCAAAATTGGCTAAAGAAATTATTGTTTTAAGAAGAGTACACTAAATCCAAGTCTATTTGTCTTAAACTTAGAGTTTATCTAAGAAAACCCTTAATCAAACTTGTCCACAAAAACGAACATACACTAAACCTTATAGTTTGTCTTCTAGGTCTACCCTTAGGTAACCGAAAGGTTAAGTCTAAATAATAGACATAGTTATGGTGGGGAGAATATATGAAAATATAAGACCAAGAGAGAATAGAGTTTGACAAATTGATGGTTTTCATTACTTGAGGACAAGCAATAGTTCCAGTTTGGGGGTGTGATAAGTGCTCAACTCACTATCACTTTCTACACTTTTCAAGGGCACTTATCATCAATTCTACACCTACTTGAACCAATGCATATACTTAATATAATATATTTAGGGATTGTGCAATTAAAGATAACATTTATAGAAAAGGCATACTTTATTGCATTTTCATGTCTGTGAAGGAACAAGTATCGTCGCGGTAATAAACTAAGGCCGAGGTCGGACCTGATGCCGAGGCAGCAGAAGATAAATAGCAATATGGAAGATAAACTGAGGAGAAAAATGAGGAGAATATTGCTGGACAAGAAGCCCAAGGATGGGAGCTGAACAACAAATCAAAAGCCCAAGGACAAGGCCACGCGAGAAGAAATGTTCTAGAAGAATTAAACTTGGAAATATTTGACCTATGTACATAACTTGTTCCCTACTCCAAGTTGTACTCTATTTAGGAAAGGTTTGCCCTAGGCCAAGCCTATATAAGGCATAGCCGTCCAAGGGACTAGGAGAGCCGAATTTGAGAGAGTTTACATAGGAATAATTCTTCCTATCATGTTCTAAGCTTTCTTAGGGTTTAGGTAAAAGTTGTTGAGTATTAGTGAGAAGAGATTGTATCTTGTTTCTTGTTTCAATGCAATAAAATATTAAAGTTTGCTTACTTTTTTCATTCTTTGTTCTTGCATTCAAGCCCGAGAGGGAAGTTTGTAAGTGATTTATTTGTCTAGACTCGGGAGAGTTAGACTCACGAAAGGAGTAAGTGCAGTATTCGACTTCATTGGAGGATACTAACTCGTTCTAGGGATAGGTTGGTGTTTCTGAGGCTAAAAGAAGTGTGGTATTGGTTATTGTTTATAATTGATTAACGTCGGGAGGTATCATCAAGGACTGATCATCAATAGTGTTTCGACTTAGGGATAAGCGAAGCCATCAAAGAATACTTTTCCGAACTTTGGTAATTTTACCCAAGAACAAAGGATTGCTGCGGGAGGAAACACTATCACTGCGGAAGATAGTAATTTGTAGTATTGTCAGTGTAGTGCAATTGCATTGGACAGAAATAGATAAATAAAATCCACTATACAACACAACTGGATCTTTCCCTCTTTCTCAACTTTGATCTCATCCTATTTAGTTTTCTTTAATTACTTTATTTAGTTTAATCAAACTCCAATTCACTTGTGTTTTTATTTTTCTACAGGGCAAGAAGATTAAAGAAGACATATTAAGTACACCAATCCCTGTGGAGACGATACACGATGATACTTATCACTTTATTACTTGACGTGTACACTTGCACTACAATTGCACATATATAGCACGCATCACCTTGTTTCTTGGTCTCATGAGTAAGAATAGATCCCACTAACTCATCAAGCTTTGATGTATTCAAATTTTTATCTTTGATGATCATGATTCTCTTCCCATCCCATGACTTAGGAAGAGAGTAGAGTAGCTTCTGGACAAATTTATCTTCAAGAATGATCTCGCCAAAGCCTTTAAGACCATTTATAATCAACGAGAATAGATCAAACATCTTAGAGATGCTTTCATTTGGCTCCATCTTGAAGTTCTCGTCTCATAAGTTAAGGATCCCGATTTTGGTCTCCTTCATGTCATATTTGACCTCATAAGTGGTCTCCAACTTGTCCCATACTTCCTTTGCACTTGTAAATGAATACATCTTAGCGTACATATCAAGACCAAGTGCACAAAAGAGAATATGGAGAGCTTTGCCATTTGTTTTAACCTTCTTCAGGTCTTCATTGGTCATTTATCTTCTAGATTTAGAATGAGTCTTCCTTCATTATGCCTCTTCATTGGAATTTTGGGTCCATCTTCTACAACATCCCAAAGAACATAGTCACTGGATTTGACAAAGAGTCTCATCCAGTTCTTCTAAAAGGGATAATTATCACCATTGAAGAACGGTGGCTTGGTGATCGATTGTGATTCTTACATTGACCTGATAGTAGATGTCATGGTAATGGTTGGATAGATGATCAACACTCTTCAAGGATTACGTCTTGTGGATGTTAAACCTTCAAAGACTTAAGCATTGTTATCAATTGTTTAATAGATCGTAGAATAAATATTGCAAATAGGGGGATGAACTTGCCTTTAAAAAATTTAAGGGAGTGAATTGAGATTAGAAAAAAATTAAGGATACAAAGATTTATAATGGTTCAAGCTTTGAACGAACTCTACATACACAATATTAGCTCCCACTAAGGAATTTTAACCAACTTTATTAATGAACGTCCCCTTTTGTAGGCTAAGGAGGTAATCTTTACAACTAGTTAATCTTTCCACCAAAATATTGACCAAACACTCTCTCTTGATATATAAAAAAGTAAGTTTGGAAATTTTAAATTACTCTCACAAGATTTATGTTCCCCAATTATAAGTAAACTGTTGGGTGTTGCACAATAGTATAGATTGATTAAAATATGTGATTGATTTGCGTACAAGAGTGTGCAAGTATACATATCAAATAAGTAATAAAGTGTGTGATTGAGATTGTTCCCACAAGGATTGGATAGGTTAATTAAAAAACAGTTACCATACACAAAAGATAAAGTAATCTTTTTTAATGATATATGCTAAAGCAATTCTGCAAATGTCACCAAAAATGCTTTAGCAAAAATAAAAATATCACCAATGATGATGGAGCAAAACAAAGGTTATCACGAAAATGCAGTAGCAAATAAACAGATATTAGATAAATAAATAAAGCTGCACAAACACAACACTAAAAAAATATTCAAGCTTAAGACAGGCCAGGCTTGCTATGGAATGACTTCACTGCTTCCCCTAGTTTACTAGTGTTCGATAAAGTTTACTAAAATTGCCTCCACTATCTCTAGTCAGAAGGCCTAACACTCGAAAATACTAAGGCATTACCTCACAATCTCAACCCTAACACTCCTAATGTTGATAAAGTGCTACCCCTTTTAGTCGTTGAAACTCTACCTTATCCCTAAGGCATGTTAGGATTCTGCTCCCGCAGCAACCCCATTGTTCAAGTTGGTCTAACTTTGCCTATCCCTAGATCTAAGCTTCCCAAACCCCTTGAGCTATGGCTACCTCCCGATGCTCTTACAAACTAAGGTTTAGAGTGAAAAAGTGTTAGCATTCTTGAAAAAAACACTAAGTAAACAGGAAACAATAAACATCCATTAAAATAAATTAAAGATCATCAAAAACAGGCCTTAGCCATACTTGTTTAGTTCATGGCTAGGAATGAAAAACTATTCAACTTTCGTCCTTTGAAATACATATTCAACAACTTAGAAAAGAGGTAAACAAAGTGAAGATGAAGGAAGTCTGAAACGCTTGTGCCGTGACACTTCCTATCTTGCCGCTCCTCCTGAAGTCGTGCAAATCCCTTGCTTGAAGATCTTCAACAATGGTGGCTTGGCTAGAGGTTGAAGACGATCGAAAGTGGCCTTCTTTCTTCTTTCTTCACCCTCGTGCTTCCTTAAAGCTCGCTCCTTTTAGTGTTCTTTAGCTATTGATTTTTCCTTTGTTGTACATCCAGCTCCGCTCGGCTCTCTTATTGAAGGAGGCTTGGCCTTGCATTCTAGATGCCCATGCAGTTCACACCATTCACCAGACTTGAATTCCGAAAGGTTTGCTAGGATTAGTACTTAGGATTAGGCTATGAGCCTGAAAACATCCTAAACACTGCTAGTCTTAGTTGATTTTAAAAGTTCTTTTCTTTGAAAAGCAATAAGGACTCAAGCTTAGATTTTAAACTAGAGGTGTCTATCACCGGCTCTAGTTAGTCCATAGAGGTTCCCATGACTGGCTCTAAGACTTAGTTTTTCTCCCACGTACTAGAGATGCCCGAAATTGGCTCTAGTAAGGAATAGCTAAACACTTGAGGTGCCCAAAACCTGGCTCAAGAAGTATAAGTTTATAGCAATATATATTTATATACCTATTTAGGGAGAAAAAGAACCAAGAAAAATCTTAGTCGGAAGTCTTGTGCTAGAAAAAGGATTAGAACTTAGAAAATCAGCTTTGACATAGCTACGCACACACATACTAAGACTTATAGTCCAATTCCGAGGAACACCTAGAAGAGGCCGAGTCAAGAAGGGATTTCTACCGCAGCAGTCAGGACGATATATTACTTTAAAATTCCTTACTTAAAAATATCCTTTGCATTGCATGAGGACAAGAAATAGTTTGAGTTTGGGGGGTGATGAGTACTCAAAATTTCTCATTTTTATATCATTTTCCCACTCGTTTATTGCTAATAAAGACAGATTTAAAGGCGATAAAGGATATTTCTGGTTATTTTTCTATACTTTAGCATCCGAACACTGATTTTATGAATTTATCTATTATTTGGCATAAAACATATGTGTTTGAAGTTTTCTTTCTTAGACAGGAAACTACATCACAGAAATGGCCAATTGAGAAGATAGATGCTAAATTGCAGATGAAGTACCCGCTACGACAGTACTTTGAAGGCCGCGGCAGAAGCGTGAAGATAACAATTGGTGCTCGATAGAAAGAGAAAAAGATTTTTATCTTAACGGACAGAGAGCGAAAAAAAGATGAAGCCTATTTAAAAGGTCAAGCCCTTGTCAAAGTCAACCGCGGAAAAGAAGAGTTATTTTAGAAAATAAGGATAGAATATTATAGTTAATAAAGAGTTATATTTCTTTCCCCTTTAGAACTCTTTCCTTGCACGAAAACTTCAACTTAGGGCTTGACCTATATAAAGCACTTACTAGGTTTAGGGGAGTCGAGTTGGATTTTCTCTTTCATAAATCCTTAGCCGCCGACTATATCATGTTCTAAAACTTTTCAAGGTTTAGGTTGTTCATGAAGTAGTAGGAGAAGAAGGTTGTATTATTATTGATATTTATTAATGCAAAAACTTATTTCATAGTTGATTCTCTCTTGGTATTTACTCTTCTTTGCATATGAGCTCAGAATGATAGTATGTGAAGAAAAATACATTTGCCTAGCATCGGAAGATGTAGGTTCGCAAAACAAGAGAATATGGTCTTTGCTCATGGGACTGACTAATCCGGTTGAGAGAATAACAACCTAGGATTTTAGAGACTAATAAGACGCATGTGTTTGGTTGGCATTCATCCTTGATTCACGCCGAGAGATATCATCAAGACGTGGGTTTCAATAGTTCTCTTCGCTTAGGGATAAGGAAGAAGACATACAAGGATGCTCATTCGAACTATGAAAAGTTGAATTATCGACAAGGCATAACCCCGCCTAAGCAGTTACGGTGATTCTTAGTGTGATCCGCCGAGACGGTAATTCAACTAATTGCATTAATAAGTGGATAAATAATACAACTAGATCCTCCTCTATGAAGCATTGAAACTAACCTCACTTTCATTATATTTATCTTTCGTTATTTAGTTAATAGATTAGTTAATCTTAGTACTCTAACTCCACAAAATACTTGTGTTCCTATTTTCCATAGTGCAGTCGTAAGAAGTAGTGAAGTTGACAAAGTCCCTGTGGGTTCGACAACCTTAATTTGTATTTATAAGAGGCTTCTAGGGTTTGGTGCCCTAAAGGTGCCAATGGAATATCCCCTAACATTTGCTACAGTAGGTGACGGGAATGTAGGGCCTGTAGGGGACTGTTGCAGGGTGCAGCGACGGTGCAACGTCTGCAGAATTTGCAGAGGGGGTACAAATGGCCTGGAAAAAGCATGGATTCAATGGGCTGTAGGTGTGTCCTTTTTTCCGTTCTATTTTATCCGCCTATAATGTTGTAGCATTCTTGAAGTCTGATCCAACACTTGAGAAATATGCTACGACATCTCTTCCGTTCTTTCAACTTTGCTTTAGCATCTGCACAGCATCACCAACAAAATACCCTTCAAAGCAACATCTTTTAAAAATAAAAAGAAAATAAAATAAAACCTAAACTAAATGCAAATGCACATGAAATGCAGCTAAATGCAATGCAAATGAACTTGAAACCAAACAAAACCTTGAGTAAAAAGGTAGAAAATATACTCTTTTTAGAGCGTTAACACCCCCCCAAACTTAAGATCTTGCTTGTCCTCAAGCAATGACATATAAAGATGTTATGACATTACTTTCAATCCTTGACAACAGTTCAGGTAAAACATCAATCCTCAGAATATAAATGCTATAACAATCTACACGATATTGAGAATTCTAAGAACTTGAACTAAGACAAGATACTTTACTTGTGTGTGCTGGATTGTATCTAACTTATGCTTAAGTGTTAGAAAAATTTTAGTTTTCCTTATTTACTATACCCTAGTTCCTAAAAATCTACTTCATTGCTTAGTTTTTTTTAACTGCTTTGAAGGGTGTCAGCTCATCACACCTACCATCCTTAACTCTAGATGAGTATAAAGCAAACATGTCATCCCCGAGCTAGTAGATAGAGTCATTATGTGACAACTTTCATTCGCTCACAGGCTGTAGCATTATTTATGTTCAGAATATAAGCTAACTTTTGCTTAGAGGAGCGTCCTTGTACAGTTTTATGCTAAAGCATTTATTCATCATCTTTTTAAAAAAAAATTTTATCTATATACTCTAGCAAAAAGGAGTTTTTCTTTCTTTCCGAACCAACTAAGGCATAGATCCTAAGTTTTCTAAAAAGTTCCTACCACTCAAGCATAAAAAATATACAATCGTGTCAATAAAATTTCAAAGCGTCAAGTCCTAATTTAGTTCAATTCATTCTCAATATATTCACTAATTCAGTTTAAGAGCATCAAGATCTTTATCATCGGATATCATCTATTCTAACCTAAAAGTTTCTTGAATTGAAGCTAATGCTATAGCAAATTCATATGTATGCAGAATGAAATGAAAATGCTAAGACGAATTCTTTGCTACCCCAAACTTGAGGTTAGCATTGTCCTCAATGCTATATAAAAAATGAAACTATATGAAAAAAAAAGAAAAGGTGCTTACTTCTCAGCCGGTCTTGTCTTGTGGACGACCATCTTGATGCGTTTCCATGGCCTATCCAGTGGTGATGGTTGCTCTGTTTCTACTACTGCAATGGGAATCAAGTCCTCCTCCAGCCTGAAAGAAGCGTGTCTACCAGCAGTAGGCTTTATCTTACAGCGTGGGACGGATGTGACTAACTCATATGTAGGAGGCACCTCTTCATATGGTGATGAGTTGAGATCGAAATCATCACTACTGATTTCAACTGTGCGTTGCCCAGAGGTTGGTGATTCAATGGTAGGTTCCTTGCCTTTGTCCTGTGGTGGTTCTGATGGACCGGCAGGGACCTTGTGTGATGATGTAGCAGAAACAGCAGGAGAAGGTTCAAATGCTAGTAAACTGGTTGTTGGCTCATTCTGTTGGTGGATAGTGTCATGTGCATTCCTTGGCGAAGTAGTCTGGCTATGTTGTTGTTGTGGCGGGGTTTGTTCCTTTGGTACTTTCTCGGGCTCAACTGGGCTGAAGATGTAGGTTGGGAAGCTGAGAAAAGTGTAGCCACCATCTTACAGCAAATCTCGAAAGTTTAGTTGGAGGATTAAGTCCCTTTTTGGGACATAACTCATGTATGACATGAATTTGCTGTGGAGGTCTATCAGCTGCAGTTGCATTCCTTGAATAGTAGCAGGTAATGCATCGAATCTATGTACGAGGCATGGTATCTTGGATGAATTATGGGCTCTTCATATGAAAATACCAAAAACATGGCTAAATAGCATTCTAGTAGGGTCAATAGGATCTTGGAGTGAATTGTGCCGTGATTTTATTACCCGCTTTAATCCTACAAATTTATATGATAGAATTCATAAAGAAATTACCTCTTTTGGGCAAGTTGATGATGAACCTATGTATGAGGCATGGGAGCGCTACAGAGAGTTATTGCACAAGTGCCCATTGCATGGATTTCCACTATGGACGCAAGTGACCATGTTCTATAATGCCGCCAATGTTAGGACAAGGATGATATTAGATGCCTCGGCCAATGGAACACTCCTTGATAAAGCACCTGAGGAAGCTATTGAGATTTTGAACAAACTCGCCAAGAATGATTTTCGATTCTCTACATCTAGGCGAGGAGTAAGACGCCAAGCCACAGTGAATGAGTTAGAAACATCCAATTCAATGGCAACACACTTGGTCTCTCTTACCAAGATGTTGCAAAACATGCAACTACAGCAAAATACCTATGAGGTTAAGGCCACTGATTCCTTTTGCAATTTATGTGGAGGTAACCACAATTATTTTGAGTGTATGCAAAATCAAGAGTCTAGCCTGTATGTTGAAAATTACAACCGAAACAATATGATGTCCAACACATACAACCCCTCATGGAAGAGGCATCCAAACTTTTCATGAAGTAATCCAAACAATGCCTTGAATCCAAATACTCAACCACCAGGATTCCAACAACAAATGCATAATCTGCCGCAGCAGCAAATACAACAACCTATGCCGCAGTAGCAGATGCAGCAGTCGCCTGTAAGTTCTCTGGAAAATTCTCTGAAAGCTTTTATGATGAAAACTAAATCATACATGGCAGAGAATAGTAACTTCATGAAAGAACAAATGCACTTATAAGTAGAACTGAGATGAGGTTGCAGAACCAAGAGGCAGCAATTAAAGCACTAGAAACTCATGTTGGGCAGTTTGCCCAGAATATAAATACTAGACCACAAGGAGGACAACCTAGCA
This sequence comes from Abelmoschus esculentus, assembly GCA_035048815.1. Classification (NCBI taxonomy): domain Eukaryota; kingdom Viridiplantae; phylum Streptophyta; class Magnoliopsida; order Malvales; family Malvaceae; genus Abelmoschus; species Abelmoschus esculentus. The sequence goes on along the minus strand of JAUCBN010000013.1, from coordinate 11,043,925 downwards.
ATACTAAAGTTGCTAAGGTAATGGGCCATGAACAGTGCAAAGCAATCACTACTAGGAGTGGTCTACAACTGAAAGAGAAAATAGGAAACTCAACAGAAAAAGTCCTACCAGTAGAACCAGCGGAAAAAGAAAAAGAGGATTTGGATGCTGAACAAACTGATCATGTCATAACAGAAAATACTACCCCAGCAGAGAACTCGACAGTACCTAAATAAGCTTTCAAGACATTGTGTCTAAGAGAAAGAGGCTTGGTGATTTCGAAATAGTGGTTGCTACTGAAGGATACATGGTAATGTTGCACAATCGCAGCCACCAAAATTGAAGGATCTTGTATGCTTTACCATACCTTGTGCGATAGGTAACCACTACGAAGGAAAGACCCTGTGTGACCTTGAAGCAAGCATCAACTTAATGCCTAATCTGTCTTCTAAAAGCTTGGAATAAGAAGGGGAAAACCCAAAATAGTGATGCTCCAACTTGCAAATCGATCATATGTGCAACCCGAAGGAAAGATTAAAGACATACCGGTAAGAGTGGATAAATTCATTTTTCCCGCTGATTTTCTTGTCCTTGATTGTGAAGCAGATGACAATGCACCGATCATCCTTTGGAGACCTTTCCTTGCCACTGGACGCACTCTAATTGATGTGGCCACCTACAACCGCTTCGGAACCAAGAAAAATCTCTCTCACAATACTCTCTGCATATTCACAAGCTTTCTTACTATTTTCAGAACTTCTTCAAGAAAATCTCCAAGAACCTCAAATCTTCAATACTTACTCATGGCCACCTACAACCGCTTCGCACCATCCATTATTGAACACCGTTTCAATAGGTCTTTCATTGCATGGCAACTATGGGAGGAATAAGGGTTCCAACATTCCGATGAGGAAAATTTTGGCATCAAGCACTACTTGTTCGACAAAACCTAGTATCAAGATTGGGAGATCTTTTGCCTACAACCCGCCCAGGCCAATGCCACCATCGTGCGGGAATTCTATGTGCATGGTCTGAGCAAGGACTCGCTTTATGTCCACTATCGAGGCAGGCTTGTCAAGTTTAATGTCGAGATAATCAACCTATTCTAAGGCCTTACACCTGTACGTGATGCCCATGCTAAATTCATGGAGGACATCACACCTTAAGATTATGAGCTGATAAAGGACGACCTTTGCTAAAATAACACCCCTTGGGAAAACATTGCCCATAGAGGATCAGTGGCAAGGCAGAACCTTAAACCCGAGGCCAAGCTATGGAACACCTTTGTCAAGAAATGTTTCATCTCAACCTCCCATAATAGTACGGTGGACCGAAAGAGATTGGTTCTCATTCAATCCATCATCAACAAACGGAGCATCAATGTTGGAGAAATAATTTTAAGGGAGATATCTGAATGTGGTAAGAAAGATAGAGGACGATTATATTTCCCTTGTTTAATTACTGGTATTTGTAATGCAACAGGTGTACCTACGGCCGAAACGGATGAATTCACAGCCTATAGACGAGGGTGGACTAAAGACTTCTGCCACAAGATCATTCAGAACACACAAGCAGAGCCAGTCCAGGCAACTCTTCAGCAGTTCACTGCTGACACAACTGTCGGAGCCCAATACACGTCAGACATGCCTGTCACTACCCACACCACTATCGCAGCAGACCCGGACCCAGAGATACTTTAAAGGATAGCAGCTATGGAACTTCGGCAACAACGATACATGGAGTTTCAAAGGGACTTCAACAACACACTTGCCCAGCTAATGCTCTAGAACTTTTCCAGCCAAGGGGTGCAGTTCCCAGAATTCCTCACAAACATGTTCGTAACAGTTGCACCCTACACAGAGACAACTCTAGCTCCAAGAGGACCGAGGCCATTCTTCCCCATAGGCCCTCAGCAACAATTTCATGCTATTGGCCCATCTAGGGCAGCAGACTCTGCCGCGGAATCATCTGCCAACAGAAGACCATCTAAGAGGAGGACAATTTTCAGCACTCCCCCACGATCAACCATCATAATGGGTAGTCTATCATGTGAGATAGATCCTATGTACACCAAAGTTCAACCGCTGCTAGGCCAAGCATTCACCATGCCTGGGCAGATACATAGAATGATGGAGGGATGGATATCATGGTTACCGAGGAAGTTGTTGAAGATGAAGAAGGAGAATAGGTAGACGCTCCCATGCAACGGACACCATCAACAAGAGTCCAGCCACCACGACAAGCAAAAACTCAATCATCGTCATCATAAAAGACGAAGCAATCAGTAGCAAGACCTAGAAAATTAATTGTCGATAGCAGCTCTTCGGAGTCCCTATAATTTTTTATGTTGTTTATATATATCCTTACTTGTTTCCTTTTTCAAATTTTGTTCCCTACTGTGTGCCCCTATTATAAGCATTGAGGATAATGCTTGGTTCGAGTTTGGGGGTATAGAGCCACTATCGAGACAATCCACTTCTGCAACCTCGCTGTGAAAAGGAAGTATTTAAGTGATTTTTCAAAAATTTTACTATATCCACCACCTTACTTGACTTGATGCCCATACTTTTATAGTTCTTTTCATCGGTATTGTCTTAGTTTATTCTTTTAAGGCAATAACAATCTTTCTCCTTACCATGATTAGATCCTATTTAGAGGACTTAACCTTGGAATACTTAAGGGAGAAAACTTAGAAGCTTACTATAAGGCTGATCTTAAAAACACTTTTTGGACTTGTTTGACTATAGGAATTCTTTTAATATACTTAGGTGATAAATATTTAGATTTTTTAATGTGACTAGAGGTGCCTATAATCGGCTCTAGGAATTACTCTTCTTCATGTTAGAGGTGCCCGAAATTGGCTCTAATATGCTTAAAAGAATAGCAAAAGAAATAAGGAAATATTAAGGAGAAAAAACAATCCTTGAGGTGCCCAAAATTGTCTCAAGAAATTGTTGTTTTAAGAAGAGTACACTAAATCCAAGTCTATTTGTCTTGAACTAAGAGTTTGTCTAAAAAGGCCTTTAATCAAACTTGTCCACAAAAACGCACACATTCACAAAATCTTATAGTTTGTTTTCTAGGTAAACCCTTGGATAACCGAAAGGTTAAGTCTAAAGAATAGGCATAGTTATGGAGAGGAGAATAGATGAAAACATAAGACCAAGGGAGAATAAGGTTCGGCAATTTGATGGTTTGCATTGCTTGAGGAAAAGCAATAGTTCGAGTTTGGGGGTGTGACAAGTGCTCAACTCACTATCACTTTTTACACCTTTCATGGGTAAAAATCACTAAATCTACACCTATTTGAACCAATGCATGTACTTAATATGAACTATTTAGGTATTTTGTTGTTAAAGATAATATTTACAGAAAAGGCAAGCTTTACTGCATTTTTGTATCTGTGCAGGAAAAATTATTGTCGCGGCAGCAACTGAGGCCGAGGCAGGACCTGATATCGAGGCAGCAACTAAGGACAAGTAGCGATATTGTAGGCGAGCTGAGGAGAAAAATAAGAAGAACATTGCTAGAAAAGAAGCCTAAGAATCGGAGCTGGATAGCACGTGGAAAGCCCAAAACAAAGGCCACGCGGGAAAGCTTCCTAGATGGAATAAACTTTGAAATATTTTATTTATGTACTTGACTTGTTCCCTACTCCAAGTTGTATTCCTACATAGGAAAGGTTTTCCCTAGGCCAAGCTTATATAAGACATAGTCGTCCAAGGAGAAAGAGAGAAAATTCAGATTATAGAGAGCTTAAACCTAGCCGATTTCATCTTTTAGTTTTCTTTCTTTTACATTATGTTCTAATTTTCTTTAGGCTTAGGAAAAGGTTGTAGAGTATTAGTGTGAAGATATTGAACATTGTTTCTTGTTTCAATGCAATAAAATATCGAAGTTTGCTTATTCTTTGCCATTCTTTGTTCTTGCATTCAAGCTCGGGAGAGAAGTTTGTAAGTAACCCATTTATCTAATATCGGGAGAGTTAGATTCACGAAAGGAATAAGTATGATGTTTCAATCGGAAAACTCTAACTCGGCCAAGGAGGTATCATCATGGACTGGTCATCAAAAGTACTTCGACTTAGGGATAAGCGGAGTCATCTAAGAACACTTTGTCGAACTTTGGTAAAGTCTACCCAAGAGCAAGGGATTGCCACGACGGACGAGCATCTTCACTATCGAGGTAGTAATTTGTAGTTCTGTCGAGGCAGTGTTGTGCAATTGCATTAGACAGAAACATGTCAATCGAATCCACTATACAAAACAACTACATCCTAGCCACTTTCTTTATTTGCCTATTATCTTATTATTTAGTTCTCTTTATTTAATTCACTCAACTCCAAAGTTACTTGTGTTTTGACTTTATTTTTCTTTTCAGAGCAAGAAGACAAAAGAAAGCATATTGAGTAGACTAATCCCTGTGGAGACGATACACGATTTACTCATCACTTTATTACGTGCGACGTATTCACTTGCACTAATTGCGCATATTTGACACGCATCACAACTAAAGGTTTTGAAACCTTCCATAAAGATTTCAAAACTTTATGTAAAAGGTTTCAAAATTTCCCTGAAAGTTTCGAAACTTTTCGCGTCTAGTAAGGGTCCAGAATCGAAATTGCCCACAAGGTTTTGAAATCTTCCTAAAGCTTTCGAAACTATTCGACAAAGGTTTTGAAACCTTCCCTAAGGTTTCGAAACTTTGTGTCTGGAACCTAAAAATTCCATCACACTAAGTGAACTCAATCGACTCAAGACACAACCGTTAATCACCATAAACTATATGCATAATTCCTAAATATTAAGAACACATTATACATTCGAGTATAGCCATCTTAGATCACGTAACAACTAGAGGCATGCTTCCTAACATTAATCAATTCCAATGGTTAATCAAATCAAACATGCTTCAAACAAACACAACATCCCATCGATCAACCAAAACATTATAACAATCCATCAAGCAACAACCTAAGCAAAATTAGAGGTCTTATTACAAGTCTTTGGCTAAACAGCACACACTTTCTTATAGGATTGGTTTACACATTGCCAAGCCCTTTTTATTTACCAAAGCATATCAAAATTATGTAGTCTTTCCCCTTGGATCCTCTTGCTCTAAATGCTTAGTTAGGAAGCTCTAACAAGAATATCAATGCATCAATTTAAGACCATAGTAAAATCATAGTTTGTAATGCCTTCCTTGAACCAAATATACTTTACCAAAACATGGTCATATTCATAATTCCAAAACGTTTCCTTGAGTATGCATAGCAATATAAAATCATTTTCTAAATGATGTACAATGTTACCAAATCATTTCATGTATGCATATTGGCTTTCTAGTGATCACTTGTTATGACCTTAAGTTTACCGAATATGCGGATCCGTTGTAAAGACTCTTAGTCTCATCATGACACAAAGTCATCATTGACATGATACAAAGTCACCCTTATCAAGCTCTACCACGCACGGTTAGACACATAGTCACCCTTGTTACGTGTAGGCGGCTCTACCACGCACGGTTAGACACAAAGTCACCCTCGTTACGTGTAGGCATTTTTCTTTTCTTTTCATAATCTTTATAGTGCACTCAATCCTAATGACATGTCATTTGTATTCGAATCTATAATTAGTGTCACTAAGCCAATACCATCTCAATCAAGCATGCTAAATTGTTGCTCATAATGTATTCATATTATGTTCAACAAATGAACCGAAAGTCATGCCCAATGGCACCATTAAATGCAAGGCAATAACCACATGTTTAATCAAATCCTTTCCATGCTTACATAAGCCATGAATATCATTCTAAATCATGCATTTTTTTCTAACAATTAACACATGCATGCATCATTGTAGAATTAAAGCTATGCATTTCCAAAACATCAATGTAAATTCTTTCCATAAAACAAATGCAATTGAAATCAAAGCTCAAGGAATTCAATCAAGTACATTAAGATCACTTACTCTTGAACCATGGAAAGCTTTTACACTATTCCATAGTCCCTAAAACAGAACCGAACACTTGAGATTCATTTTAACCAAAATTCACTCACCGACAAGCCGAAACAAGCCTTCGCCGACACTCCAACATCCATGCCAACAAACCAGCCACTTAAGAGACTTATTGCACTTCCTCTACATTATCAAAACAGAGCATATACACATCATAACATGCTCTAAATAACATCCACATTAAACCTCCACAAAACTATCGAAAGCCTAGTCGAAAAGATCGGAAATTAAGTCGAAACGCATCCGAAACAACACCAACCCTTAACCTAATGAATCTAACATCTAATCCATCTTAAACGTGACCCAAAAACATCCTTAAAACATCCTTATACCTCTAGCAAAGGCAAAGCATCTAAAACAACCCCTAAAACAACCGAAAAACCATATCTAACAACATCGATTCAACTATTTCGGGATTAGAATTAAGTTTAATCATTACAAGACTTATTTAATCATAAAATTAGATATAATTCACTATAAAACATCCTAACTTCAGCATCAATTGAGATCTAAAATGATTCCACAAAAATTTCCATAAAACTTGAAGATCTTGAATTAAAACACAAAATTAAGTTTAGATTTTTTATTAGTAAGCCAAGTGATTGGGAATATCAAATAAAGATACTTAGAAAAGAGGAGAAATCGGAATATTACCTTGAGATCAAACCACCAAAAAGATGAGAATTCTTCTCTTGATTTTCCCTAAAAATGGATGTTGATTTTGCAAAATTGATGAGTAGGTTTTGCAGAGAATGGAGAGGTGAGTAGAATGAGATAAATCTTGATGAAAATGGAGAAGAATTTAACAAGTAATTGAATAAATTAAGGAGAGAAAGTTTGGGAGAAAAGATGAGAAAATTGGAAGTTAGAAAAGAAAATGAAAATAACCTCTAATTAAAAACAAATTAAAAATAAATTTTGGTGGATAATATTTAATTAAAATAATTTGGGTTAATGACCCTCTAAGTATTCTAAGCTTCGGCTTACTTTCTAATTTAGTGACTAAAATCTCTAAATTTCCGAAAATTGCAATTTAACCCCTAAATTCTCTAAAATTTACAATTTAGTCACCAAAGTAATAATTAGGCCTAATTAAATCAAATTAAAACCCAAATAACATTTCTTTAATTTTAAGAAAACATTTTTAACATTTTTAGTACATTTCTACACATTTATTATTTATTCGATTAAATTATCATCATTTTAAATTTTCCAGAATTAATAAAACGAAGAATTCAATTCGACCCGAATCGAATCCTCCCTAACTAACACACAAACTACTAGACCCAAAATCGGGTTGTTACAACTTTCCCCCTCTTAAGAAAATTTTGTCCTCGAAATTTACCAGAAGCAAACAAGTGAGGAAACTGCTCACTCATACTTTCTCTTGTCTTCCAGTTGCTTCTTCCACACCTCAGTGTCTCCAAAGCACTTTTACCAAGTCTATAGTCTTTCCTTGAAGAAGCTTTGTATCAACATCTAAGATCTTTATCGATTCTTCTTCATAACTCATATCCTCTCTTAACTTAATATTTTCTATTGAAACAACATGAGAAGGACTAGATCTATACTTACGAAGCATAGACACATGAAAAACTTCGTGCATCCTACTTAACTCCACTAACAACCTCAACTGATAAGCAACAGGACCAACACGCTCTAGCACCTCATTCGACCCAATAAAACGTGGTCTCAACTTACCCTTGCGTCCAAACCTCATCACTTTCTTCCATGGTGAAACCTTTAAGAATACTTTATCTATAATAGCATACTCTATCTCCCTTCGCTTCATATCGGCATAAGACTTCTGCATATCTGAAGCCTCCTTAAGTTTAGCACAAATAAGCTTAACTTTCTCATCCGTAAGGAACATACTTGCCTGAAAACTATTATTGTAAACAAACTCCACTAAAGACCGATGTTTCTCCCAAGAACCTCTTGATAAGTGCTCAACTCACTATCACTTTCTATACTTAGAGATCATATACTTTAACCAATGCATATACTTAATATGATATATTTAGGGATCATGCTATAAAAGATTATATTTACAGAAAAAACAAGCTTTACTGTAATTTTGTATCTGTGCAGGAAGAAGCATTGTTGCGGCACCAAATTATGGCCGAGGCAGCAGAGGACAAGTAGAAATATGGTGGGCAAGCTAAGGAGAAAAATGAGGAGAACGTTGCTGGACAAGAAACTCAAGGATCGGAGTTGGATAATACGAGGAAATCCCAAAGACAAGGCCATGCGGGAAAGCCTTCTAGAAGAAATACACTTGGAAATATTTGACCTATGTACATGACTTGTTCCTTACTCCAAGTTGTATTCTACTTAAGAAAGGTTTGCCCTAGGCCAAGCCTATATAAGGCATAGTCGTCCAAGGGAATAAAGACACATTAGATTCATAGCTTAGAATATAGAATTAGATTTAGGTTTTCTTTTCTACATTATGTTCTAGATTTGTTTAGGCTTAGGTGAAGCTTGTAAAGTATTAGTGTGAGGAAGTCAAACTTTGTTTCTTGTTCCTAATGCAATAAAATATCAAAGTTTGCTTATTCTTTGTTATTCCTTGTTCTTACATTCAAGCTCGGGAGAGAAGTTTATAAGTCATTCATTTATCTAAAATCGGGAGAGTTAGATTCATGAAAGGAATAAGTATGGTGTTTCTGTAATGGAATACTAACTCGGCCTAGGGATAGGTTTAGAGTTTCAGCGGCTAATAGATGTATGGGATTTGTTAGTTGTTATAATTGATTCATGTCGGGAGGTATCATCAAGAACTGGTCATCAACAGTACTTCGACTTAGGGATAAACGGAGTCATCTAAGGAAACTTTGCCGAACTTTAGTAAAGTCTAACCAAGAGCAAGGGATTGCCATGGTAGACGGGTATCTTCACTGTCGAGATAGTAATCTGCAGTTCTATTAAGGCAGTATTGTACAAATTCATTAGACAAAAGCGAGTTGATCAAATCCACTATATAGCACAACTGGATCATGACCATCTTCTTTATTCAATTCTTCTATCTTGATTTAGTTTCTATTATTTAGATAAATCAAAACCTCAATTCACTTGTGTTTTTATTTTCTCTACAAAGCAAGAAGATCAAAAGAAGCATATTAAGTATATCAATCCCTGAGGAGACGATACTTGATACTTATCATTTTATTGCTTGACGACATGTTCACTTGCACTAAAATTACGCATATCTAGCACACATCAAGTTTTTGGCGTAGTTGTCGGGAATTGGTAGCTAAATTTTGTTTTCTTTATTTTCTTGTTTATTTTATTTTTATTTTTATTTTACTTTGGTTTATTTTTGGTGTATGACCAGGGCCAACCCTACCAATCTTTTGTACGTGTTAGATCCAAAAATCGAACGTACTTATCAAGGGTTGAGGAGACTGATCCAAGGAGCCATGGCAGTAAATCAAGGAAATCAAAGCTTACCTACCGGCAATGGGGGCCTTCCACAGCCACCACTGGAGGAAGATTTAAATGGACTAAATCCTGGAGTCGTTACACCAGAAATAGAAACAGTCCATTTTGAGCTAAAACCAGTCATGTTCAATATGCTAAACACTATTGGACAATTTGGTGGGTGAATGACAGAAGATGCCAGGCAACATCTTAAGTCATTCATGGAAGTTTGTAATACTTTTAAAATTCAAGGAGTCCATGAGGATGTCTTAAGATTGAAGTTGTTACCCTATTCACTGAGCGATAGGGCAAAAAATTGGCTAAATAGCATTCCAGCAAGATCAATAGGATCTTGGAGTGAACTATACCGAGATTTCATTACGCGTTTAATCCTACAAATTTATATGATAGAATTCGTAATGAGATTACTTCTTTTCGACAGGCTGATGACGAACCAATATACGAGGCATAGGAGCGCTATAGAGAGTTATTGCACAAGTACCCATTGCATGGATTTCCCTTATGGACACAAGTGACAATGTTTTACAATGCCACCAATGCGCCGACAAGGATGATGTTAGATGCCTCGAGAAATGGAACACTCCTAGATGATGTTACTGCAATTTATATGGAGTTAACCACAATTTTTCTGAGTGTATGAATCAAGAGGCCAGCATGTATGTTGGAAATTACAATAGAAACAATATGATGTCCAACACATACAACCCCTCATGGAAGAGACATCCAAACTTTTCATAGAGCAATCTAAACAATACCTTGAATTCAACTACTCAACCACCAGGATTCCAGCATCAAATGCAACATCTATCGCAGTAGCAAGCTCTGCTGCAGTAGCAGATGAATCAGTCGCAGCTTGTAAGTTCTCTAGAAAATTCTTTGAAAGCATTCATGTTGAAAATTGAATCCTACATGGCAGAAAACAGTAACTTCATAAAATGAACAGATGCATTCATCAATAGAACTGAGATAAGGTTACAAAAACAAGAGGCTGCTATTAAGGCACTGAAAACTCAAGTTGGGCAGTTTGTCCAAAATATCAATACTAGACCACAAGGAGGATTACCTAGAAATACCAGAGTTGCTAAGGTAATGGGACATGAAAAGTACAAAGCAATAACTACCAGAAGTTGTCTACAGTTGAAAGAAAAGGTAGAAAGCTCAGCAGCCAAAGTCCCAATAAAAGAACCAGAAAAAGAGGACTTGGATGCTAAACAAACTGAAAACAATGCCCCAGTAGAGAACTCGTTAGTACCTGAACAAGCTGCCAAGACAGTGACAGACACAGTGGTTCCAGGTATTAAATTCCAAACAAAAGAAACCCTGGAAGAAATGAGACCACCACAACCTTTCCCACAAAGGTTGAAAAAGCAAAAAACATGACCATCAATTTAAGAAATTTCTTGGGGTAACATTCCGATTTTGGGGTTAGTAGTTTGGGTATTAGTTAGGAGAATTCGATTCGGGTTGAATCGGGTTCTTCGGTTCGTTATTCCGGGGAAATATAAATAAAAATATTTTTAATTAGAAAAATAATAATTTTGGAATATGGTTTAAAAATTTTAAAAAGATGTTTCAAAATTAAAAGAATATAATTTGAACTTTAAATTGATTCTTAATTGTGCCTAATTGTGCACTAGTGATTAAATTGTAATTTTTGGAAAAGAATGGAGGATCTAATTTGTAATTTTCGAAAATTGCTATTTTAGTGACTAAATTGGAAAGCAAGCTATAGTTAGAATCCTTAGAGGGCCATAAACCCAATTTAATTTTTAATTAATGATTTATCCACCAAAATGATTTTAATTAGTTTATTAAAAGATGATAATTTTATTTTCTCACTTAACCACTTATTTTCTCTCATCTTTTCCTCTCATTTTCTCTCCATTTTTCTTCATCTATTTCCTTCAATTCCTTGCTGATTTTTCTACCTTTTTCAATAAGAATTACTTCATTTTAATCATCTCTCTATTCTTTACAAAGCCTAATCATCAATTTTACTAAAACAACAACAATTTGCAAAGAATCAAGAAGAGAAATTCTCATCTTTTTAGTGGATAGATCTGAAAGGTAATTTGCTGAATTTTAACTCTTTTTCTAAGGTTATTTATTGAAATTCCCGAGTATTAGCTTGCTAATCCTTAAATGAAACTTGATTTTATGTTTTCAGTGCTAGATCTAATGATTATATGAATGTTTTTGTGAAATATTTTTAGATCTCATTCAATGTTGTAATTAGATGGATTTAATTATGTTATCATGTCAATTAAACGATTAATTGAGTCTTCAATTGATGGTACATTAATTTAATCCCAGAATAATACAATCGGTGTTGTTTTAAGGTGATTTTCGGTTGTTTTAGGGTCTGTTTTAGATGTTTTAATGTTGTTGGAGGTATAAGGATGGTTTATATGTTTTTTTGGTTCATAATTGAAGTGGATTAGATGTTAGAATCATTAGGTTTTAGGCTGATGTTGTTTGGATGCGTTTCGGCTTAGTTTTCGGTCTTTCCGGCTAAGTATTCGGTAGTTTTGTGGAGGTTTGATGTGGCTTCTGGTTTGAGCATGTTATGATGTGAATATGCTCTGTTTTTAATGATGTAGAGGTAGTGCAAGAAGATGCTTAAGTGGCTGATGCATTGGCGTTGCCATCTGAGCATCGGAGAGGGCTCGTTTCGCTTGTCAGTGAGTGTTTTCGGACTTAAAGCGAATCGTATTGCTACGGTTCTGTTTTGGGGACTATGGAAGGGTGTGAAAACTTTCCATAGTTCAAGAGTAAGTAAAGTAAATGTTTTTGATATATTAACATGAGCTTCGGCTACATTCGGTAAAGACATTGATGTTGGTAATGCAATGAGATTTTTGGAAATGCATAAACATGATTTTGAATTGGTTCATGCATGAGATAATTGCTGAAAATGAAAGGTTTAAAAAGACATACATGGTTAAGAAAAACATGGAAAAATTAATTTGGAATATATGTGGTTATTTGCCTTCAAACTAAAGGTGCCATTGGGCATGACTTTCGGTTCATTTGTTGAGCATATTATGGATGCATTATGAGCTGAAAATGAATTGGAATATTATGTGGTTATTTCCTTGAAATTTATGGTGCCATTGGGCATGACATTTGGTTCATTTGTGAATATATTATGCATGCATTATGAGCAGCACTTTATCATGCACATTTGAATATGATATTGGCTTAGTGACACTAACTTTAGATTCGAATAAGAATGACATGTCATTAGGATTGTCTTAAGTGCACTATAAATATTATTGAGAATAAAGAATATTGCCTACACGTAACAAGGGTGACTTTGTGTCTAATCGTGCGTGGTAGAGCCACCTACACGTAACAATGGTGACTATGTGTCTAATCATGCGTGGTAGTGCTATAATGGTGACTTCGTGTCATATCAATGGTGACTTCATGTCATGTCAATGGTGACTTCGTGTCATGTCAATGGTGACTTGATGTTATGTCAATGGTGACTTTGTGTCATGACGAGACTAATGGTCTCTAACAATGGATCCGTGTATTCGGTGAACTTAAGGTTCACAATAAGTGATCACTAGAAGCCAATATGCATACATGGATTAAAAGAGAACATTGTGCATCATTCATGAAATGTATTGATAATGTTGAATATACTCAAGAAAGTGATTTGATATTATAGACATGAACGTGGAATGTTAAGCATGCATGTTTTTAACGATGCATTGCAAACTATGGTTTCATTATGATTTTAAATAGATGCATTGATGATCATGTGTAGAGCTTCCTCACTAAGCATGTTTGCTTAAGCTCTCTTTTCATCCTTGCAGAAAAATAAAGGCACTCGGGACTACATTCGGAGCAAGGAAACCAAGGAGAAAGGTTACTTCAAATTCGGTATGTTTTGACAATTAAGTTGGGGGCTTGGTAATGTGTAAACCCAACCTATGTGAGGAGTGTGAATTTGACTTTGCTTTATATTGAAATAAGACCAATGTTGCATGATTGTTAATTGATGGACTATGGTATTTTTTGGATTGTTGAAGCATGTACTTGCATGATCGTTATGATTTTAATCATGTTCTAGGTAGCATGCCTATAGTTTGCTTGATATTCTTGACGTTGATAATCATGTATTATATGTTGTTAATTATGCCTAGGACTTATACATATAGATGGTAATGATTAATGGTTGTGTATTGAGTCGATAATGTTCACTTAGTATGACGGAACTTTTAGGTTCTAGACCCAAAGTTTCAAAACCTTAGTGAAGGTTTCGAAACCTTTTCCAAACAGTTCCAAAACCTTTAAGGAAGTTTCGAAACCTTGCGGGCAATTTCGATTCTGAAAAGTTACTGGACGCGAAAAGTTTCGAAACCTTTAGGGAAGTTTCGAAGCTTTTTACATAAAGTTTATAAAGAATAAACATAGTTATGGTGGGGAGAATAGATGGAAATAAGGTTTGACAAATCGATGGTTTGCATTGCTTGAGGACAAGCAATAGTTCGAGTTTGGGGTGTGATAAGTGCTCAACTCACTATCACTTTCTATACTTTTCATGGGTATTAATCATCAATTCTACACCTACTTGAACCAATACATATACTTAATATGATATATTTAGGGATCATGCTATTAAAGATAATATTTACAGAAAAGGCAAGCTTTACTATAATTTTGTATCTGTGAAGGAAGAAGCATTGCCGCGGCAGCAAACTGTGGCCTAGGAAGGACCTGATGCCGAGGCAGCAGAGGACAAGTAGCAATATGGTGGGCAAGATAAGGAGAAAAATGAAGAGAACGTTGTTGGACAATAAGCCCAAGGATCGGAGCTGGATAACACGAGGAAAGCCCAAAGACAAGACCACACGGAAAAGACTTCTAGAAGAAATACACTTGGAAATATTTGACCTATGTACATGACTTATTCCCTACTCCAAGTTGTATTCTACTTAAGAAAGGTTTGCCCTAGGCCAAGCCTATATAAGGCATAACCGTCCAAGGGAATAGAGACATATTAGATTCATAGCTTAGAATATAGAATTAGGTATAGGTTTTCTTTTCTATATTATGTTCTAGTTTTGTTTAGGCTTAGGTGAAGGTTGTAAAGTATTAGTGTGAGGAAGTCAAACTTTTTTCTTGTTTCTAATACAATAAAATATCAAAGTTTTCTTATTCTTTGCATTCCTTGTTTTTATATTCAAGCTCGGGAGAGAAGTTTGTAAGTCATCCAATTATCTAATATCGGGAGAGTTAGATTCATGAAAGAAATAAGTATGGTGTTTCTACCATGGAACACTAACTCGACCTAGGGATAGGTTTAGAGTTTTTGCGGCTAATAGAAGTGTGGGATTGGTTAGTAATTATAATTGATTCACGCCGGAAGTTATCATCAAGGACTGGTCATCAACAGTACTTCGACTTAGGGATAAGCAGAGTCATCTAAGGACACTTTGCCGAACTTTGGTAAAGTCTGCCCAAGAGCAAGGGATTATCGAGGCATACGAGTATCTTCACTATCGAGGCAGTAATCTGTAGTTTTTTCGATGCAGTGTTGTACAATTGCATTGGACAAAAATGAGTTGATCAAATCCACTATACAGCACAATGGATCCTGACCATCTTCTTTATTCAATTCTTCTATCTTGATTTAGTTTTTATTATTTAGATAAACCACAACCCCGATTCACTTCTGTTTTTATTTTCTCTATAGTGCAAGAAAATCAAAGGAAGCATATTAAGTATACCAATCCTTAAGGAGACGATACTTGATACTTATCACTTTATTACTTGACGACGTGTTCACTTGCACTAAAATTGCGTATATCTAGCACACATCATCTCTAAACTCGATGATACAACATCTCAATATATCCTCCAAAGTCTGAATAACACGTTCAGACTGACCATCCGTCTGAGGATGATAAGTTGTACTAAATGTTGGGACCGCCGGCACACCTCATGGCGCAGCTGAACAAAATTACAATGGTCTTTCCAGTTATCCATGTATGTTTAATCTGAAATCGGGAGGAAGAGATGCGATGACTTATATTGGGTTCCTTGATAAGCAGCAAAAACAACAATTAAATTTGCGATAATTAAGATCGTTCAACAATTCGAATCTTTAGCCTCCACGAATATCGTCTCGGCCTCTACTCAGTTCACTCGGTTGATAGAGCAAAATTTCGAAAAATTATTTTTCATGATTCTAGGGTTTAGGAATTCAGAATTCTCCATAAATACCATTGCCTTTGACTGTTGGTGTTAGCGTTGACTTTGACTGCTAACATCAGCGTTGACTTTGACCAAAAAGTCAAAATATTCAAAAAAAACCAATTTTATGTTTTTCGACGTCTTGAGTTCATCCGTGAAGTCCGTTTTTCGAAATTCAATCCCGAAAGCCTTCAAATTGGACTTTAAAGTCTCGAGTCAAACTTTTCTTCTAAGTTAAGTTAAGTCCAGTGCTTTGTTTAAGGTCTAATATCGATACCTGATTAATTATAGGATCTCATAGTTCTCTCGATCGAGTACTGACTCAGCCTGGCACCTCCTGTTTCGATCAGTTTCAAGATCCGATCGTGACCCGTATGTATTTTAAGCTCAGTGAATAAATCTAATTTCTAGATTCTCATATTGACTTTATGTCCTTACGGTCCACTACTGCTGCAGAGCGAGGCTCGAACGCCCTTAGGTCACTTGTCTGTCTTGGCCCACTTCGAGGTGTGTTTCCTTGTGTGATATATGATGAGTGCCTAAAAGGCAGTTATTTACTACCCTTCTCATGGTACTTTATGCATCTATTATACACCAACTTGAACCGAATTATGAAATCTCTACGCAAATACTGGATATTCCGTTATTATTACTTACAAAGTCAATATTTATAGAGAATACAGATATTATTATATATTTTGTACATGCAGGAATATCCAAGACCGAAGCGGCAAAAAAACGATGTTAAGGCCGAGGCAGAAGACAAGACCACGGAAGAATCCAGTGTGGCAGCACCAACAATGGAGGTGCAATGAAAGATAAAAATATAGAGAACATTCTGGAAGATACAACGCATCAATTGGACCAGTCTAGCGCACTAAAAGCCTAAATCAAAGACCAAGCGGGAAAACCCTTCTAGAAGGCGGCAAACTTGAAAATATCAGATTCCTTGAAGAAGACTTGTTACCTACTCCAAGTTGAAGTCTATTTAGGAAAGGTTTACCCTAGGTTAAGACTATAAATACCCTAGCCGACCACATTGTTTAGGAGAACCGATTTTTAGAGAAATCTTTCTCCCTAAGAATTGTACTTAACAACGATATATTCTAAACTTCTTAGGGATAGGTGAAGGTAGTCGATATTAGTGAGAGGAGATTGATTCTTGTATCTTTGTTCTTATGCAATAATAATATCAAAGTTTGCTTATCCTATTGTCATTCTTTGCTCTTGCATTCAAGCTCGATAGGGAAGTTTGCAAGTAATCTATTTATCTAGCATCGAGAGGTGTAGATTCACGAAAGGGATAAGTACGGTGTTGTAGACACTAACTCGGCCTAGAGATAGGTTAAGAGTTTCAACAACTAGAAGAAGTGTTGAATTGGTTGGTGGTTATCGTTGATTTACGCCGAGAGGTATCGTCAAGGACTGGTCATCAACAGCATTCTGACTCAGAGATGAGCGGAGTCACTTATGGATACTTTGCTGAACTTTGAGGCCTCTACCTAAGAGCAAAAGATTTTCGCGGCAAAGAATACTAATATTGCCGAGGTTGTATCTACAGTACTGACGAAGTAGTGTTGTGTGATTGCATTGGACAAGGAGAATATCAATTGAATCCACTAATTGACGCAACTGGATCCTACCCACTTTCTCTATAATCGTTCTCAACCTTTTATTTTATGTTTTGTTATTTAATTATTTAGTTAGTTAAACAAATCAACTCATTTGTGTTTTTACTTTCTTTTCAGGAGCAAGGGAACAAGAGGAAACATATTAAGTATACCAATCCCTGTGGAGACGATACACGATATACTCATCATTTTATTACTTGGTGACGTGTACACTTGCACTCAAATTACGCTTATATCACACGTATCAAGTTTTTGGCGTCGCTGCCGGGTATTGGCAACTAAATTTTGTTTTCTTTAATTTTCTTTTTCTTTAACTATTCTTTATCTAACTTTAATTTTAATTATTTTATTTTATTTTTATTTTTATTAACTCTGATTTATTTGGTTTATGACCAGGGCAAACCCGAGTGGTCCGTTGTACGAGTTGGATCCTGAGGATGAACGCACAAGACACCATCTGAGACGAAATCTGTTCCAAGCCATGGATGATCCACCAAGAGGAAAAATTTCACATGTTAATCATAATGTACTGCTGCCAGCAATGCCGCAGCTATTGTCGAGGCAGCCCACTGTTAGAGACTATTTGGTGGAAGATTTAAACGGACTCAACCCTGGCGTAGTCACCCTAGAAATCGAAGCAACTCACTTTGAGCTCAAACCGGTGATGTTCAACATGTTGAACACAATTGGACAGTTTAGTGGGTCTGCTACTGAAGATGCAAGGCAGCATCTTAAATCTTTCATGGAAGTGTGCAACTCTTTCAAGATTCAAGGAGTCCATGAAGATATTCTATGATTAAAATTGTTCCCCTATTCACTGAGGGATAGGGGAAAACTTGGTTAAATGGTATCCCAGCAGGATCCATAGGATCTTGGGAGGAACTCTGCCGAGAATTCATTAGGAGGTTTAATCCGACAAATCTCTATGATCGCATTCATAATGAAATCACATCATTCTGGCAAGATGAAGATGAACCGATGTATGAGGCATAGGAACGTTACAGAGAACTATTAAACAAATGTCCACTACATGGTTTTCCCTTGTGGACACAAGTCTCCATGTTTTATAACGCTACTAATGCCTCCACAAGGATGATGCTAGACGCTTCCGCAAATGAGACACTTTTGGATAGAGCACCCACGGAGGCCAATGAAATTCTGAACAAACTCGCAAGGAACGATTTCCAATTTCCCACATCAAGGCGAGGAGGAATAAGACGTTATGCCACAGCCCATGAATTAGATACATCAAGCTCGGTGGCAGCACAATTGGCTTCTCTAACCAAGATGGTTCAGAATATGCAAACCCAGAGAAACATACATGAGGTTAAGGCAGTTAACTCATCAGATTACATGCCAGATGAGGAGACCAGCCTATATGTTGGAAATTATAACAGAAACAATCAAATGATGTCCAACAATTATAATTAATCTTGGAAAAGGCATCCGAACTTCTCATGGAGTAACCCTAATAGTGCCTTGAATCAAATTAATCAAGGCCCTAGATTCCAGCATCAAAGCCAGAACCTTCCGCAGTAGAACACTTAGCAGCCTATGCCACAGCAGCAGGTACAACAACAAGAGTCTCTGAATGCATTGGCAGATTCTCTCACGGCTTTTATGACAAAGACTGATGCTTACATGATGGAGAATAGCCGCTTCATAAAGCGTACTGATGACTTCATGATCCGAACTGAGATGAGACTGTAGAACCTGGAGGTTGCGATAAAATCTCTAGAAACTCAAGTTGGTCAATTTGCCCAACGACAAAACACTCGACCACTAGAGGGTTTACCTAGCAATATTGAAGTTGTTAAGGTGTTAGGCCACGAGCAATGCAAGGTAATCACAACAAGAAGTGGCCTACAATTGAAATATAAAGAAGGGACCTCAACCGATAGAGTCCAACCAGAAAAGCAGCATTATGAGGACTTAGAAGCTGAGCAAGACCCTACCGAAAGCTCTGCCACGACAACAGAACCAGTAGTATTAGAACCTTCCGTCGAGGCAGCTGTAGATAAGTTCACCCCAGGTATTAAACTCAATATCCAAGGAAACCTGCAGGATATCAGACCACCACCTCCTTTCCCATAGAGGCTAAAGAAACACAAACAGGACCACCAATTTCAGAAATTCGTAGACATATTGAAGCAAGTCCATATCAACTTGCCACTAGTTGAGGCTATTGAACAAATGCCCAACTATGCCAAGTTTCTAAAGGACATAGTATCTAAACGACAAAGGCTAGGAGAATTTGAAACAGTGACAACCACTGAAGGTTGCATGGACATGCTACATAATCATATGCCACCAAAGCTAAAAGATCCTAGATGCTTCATAATTCCTTGTGCGATTGGGGATGGTTATAAAGGAAAGGCCCTATGTGACTTGGGAGCGAGCATCAACCTTATGCCCAAATCAGTTTTTCAGAAACTCGGAATAGGACGGGAAAAATCAACAATAATACTGCTCCAACTTGCAGATCGGTCCTATGTGCATCCTAAAGGCAAAATTGAGGACATTTTGGTAAAAGTTGATAAATTTATATTTCCTGGCGACTTTCTTGTCCTTGACTGTGAGGCCGATGATAATACACCGATCATATTGGGTTGACCTTTCCTTGCCACCGGCCGTATTCTAATAGACGTGGAAAACAGAGAATTGACTATGAGGATAAATGATCAAAAAATCAAGTTCAATGTTTTTCGTATGCTGAAAAATCATGATAATCCAGAAGAATGCCAAGAATCAGAAAACTTTGACGAGGACTTAATACAACCATGTTTGGAAAACAACTGCCTCGGCAACGCCATCAGCAATTCGACGCATCATTGCCTCGGCAATTCAGAGGATGATTGCTATACCCATGCTCTTAACAAAGCACATGAAGTTGATAGCCTTGAGAAAGCAAATTGGATAACCCACTTTCCAGGTAAGTACTTTGAACCTCTGAATTATCCAAGAAAGGAGCCCACTAGTACGGAACCAATAATCACTAAACTAAAACCCTTTGCCTGAAAAATTTAAAGCATGTTTATCTGGGACCCAACCATACGATGCCCGTAATCATTTCTTCTAAGCTGCAACCAAAACAGGAACAAAGCTTAATAGAAGTGTTGCGGCAGCATAAGTCAGCACTAGGGTGGACGATTAATGACATAAAGGGAATAAGCTCAGCTGTTTGTATGCATAAAATCATATTAGATGAAGGTCCAAAACCCACTGTGGAGGCCCAGAGGAGACTTAACCATGCCATGAAGGAGGTAGTTCGGAAGGAAATAATCAAATGGCTTGATGCTGGAATCATTTGTCCTATCTCAGATAGTGAATGGGTAAGCCCAGTACAATGTGTGCCAAAAAAAGGTGGCATGAACGTTATAACCAATGAGAACAATGAGTTAATCCCAACAAGAACTGTGGCAGGATGGAGAGTTTATATGGATTACCGAAAGTTGAACAAAAAAAGGTGGCATGAAAGACCATTTTCCTCTACCTTTTATTGATGAGATGCTCGACAGATTGGCTGGCAAATCCTATTATTGTTTCCTCGATGGAATTGAGGTAGGTACTACAAAGATACTACAAAGATATGAGAAAACCAATTTAGTCCTCAACTGGGAAAAATGCCACTTTATGGTAAACGAGGGCATAGTATTGGGCCATAAAATATCATCCGAAGGAATTGAGGTAGATAAAGCTAAGGTTAATGTGATAAAGAATCTACCTCTACCCATCTTTGTAAAAGGAATTCGAAGCTTCTTGGGACATGTAGGTTTCTATAGAAGGTTTATCTCGAACTTTTCTATAATTTTTAAACCTCTCTATAACCTACTTGAGCAGGATAGAAAATTTGAATTTACCAACAAATGTACTGAAGCATTCGAGACCCTAAAGGAAAAGTTAGTTACAACACCGATAGTGGTTCCACCAGATTGGACCCTGCCCTTCGAGGTAATGTGTGACGCAAGTGATCATGCTGTCGGGGCAGTACATGGACAGAGGAAAAACAATATCTTCCATGTTATTTACTACGCTAGCAAGACACTCAATGATGCTCAGATAAATTACACTACAACAGAGAAAGAATTATTAGCAGTAGTGTTTGCCTTCGATAAGTTTCGTTCCTATCTCATTGGCACTAAAGTCACCGTCCATACAGACCACGTGGCACTTAAGTACCTTTTCGCCAAAAAGGATACCAAACCAAGATTGATAAGATGGATTCTTCTGCTACAAGAGTTCGATGTGGAGATAAAAGATAGGAAAGGTACAAAAAACCAAGTAGCTGATAATTTATCCAGACTGGAGAACGAAGGCTATAAACTGGAGGACATACAAGACACCTTTTAAGATGAACAAATATTGCATGTCGCAACAAAAGACGCCCATGCTGCTGAGGTAGAACCCATGGCAGTACATGATTATGAGGCTCAGGCACTGTTTGCATATATTTCAGAATCTATCAAGGAAGACATACAGGAAGTAACGACAACTCCTTGGTACGCAGATCTTGTTAACTTTTTAGTTAGTGGTATATTTCCTTATAACTTGAATTATAACGAAAAAAAGAGGTTTCAGCATAATGTCAAGCATTACTTCTGGGACGAACCTCTCTTGTTTCGACAGTGTACAGATCAAGTTATACGACGATATGTCCCAGAAGAAGAACAACAAGCAATTCTTCAACAATGTCACGATCTATTGTGTGGAGGACATTTTGGCGGAAACAAAACAGCAATAAAAGTGCTGCAATTAGGATTTTATTGGCCGACGCTCTTCAAAGATGCCCACCTCTATTGCAAGGCTTGTGATCGATGTCAAAGGACGGGCAATATATCGAGACGAAACGAGATGCCACAAAAGCCAATATTGGAAGTAGAATTATTCGATGTATGGGTAATAGATTTTATGGGACCATTCCCTTCATCTCAAGAAAATCTCTACATCTTAGTAGCAGTGGACTATGTGTCCAAATGGGTTGAAGCAATCGCCACGCCCCATAATGACGCAAAGACAGTACACAAATTCCTCAAGAAGAACATATTCACAAGATTTGGAGTATCGAGAGCCATCACTAGCGACGAAGGTAAGCACTTTGAAAATAAGCTCATTGTCGCGACACTAAAGAAAATAGGTGTCACTCAAAAAATGGCTACGGCATATCAACCACAGACAAATGGCCAGGCTGAACTTGCAAATAGGGAACTGAAACAAATCCTCGAGAAGGTAGTACACACTTCTAGAAAGGATTGGTCTCATCGGCTTGACGATGCTTTATGGGCGTATAGAACAGCTTACAAAATGCTTTTGGGGGCATTGCCCTATAGATTAGTATTTGGCAAAGCTTGTCATTTACCTATGGAAATTGAGCACAGAGCTTACTGGGCAGTAAAGAATCTAAACATGGAATGGGAAAAAGCTGGACAAAAATGACTACTGGACCCGAATGAACTAGATGAATTCAGGACAGAAGCTTATGATAATGCCAAGATCTATAAAGAGAAGACGAAACGCTGGCATGATAGAAACTGTTGCCGCGATAGTTCCTACCGGGGCAGCAGGTCCTCCTCTTTAACTCCAGACTCAAGTTATTCCCTGGGAAACTCAAATCCAGATGGTCAGGTCCTTTCGAAGTTGTTAAGGTTTATCCCCATGGAGCAGTCATAATCAAGTCACAAAAACAAGGTGTTGAATTCAAAGTGAATGGCCAACAGTTGAAGTATTACTCTGAATATCAAGAAACGAAAATGATGGCAACAATCACTTTAGGCGATGCACCTACATGACATCCTCCTCTGGTTTAATTTTAAGCATTTATTTATTAGTTTTAATTTTATTTTCGTTTTTACTGTTTCTTTTTGTTGTGTTTTAGACAAGATAGAGAGTCATAGAAGAAATCTCCGAGTAGATCTGCGAAGACTGATCCAACACCACATCTCTCATTTTACTATTGTTTGCCTTATATTTTGAGCATTGAGGACAATGCCCGGTTTGAGTTTGGGGGAGATTGTAGGTGCAGAAGCACTACCGAGGCTACCAACTGCCGTAGCATTACCATACAGGGAGTAAATTTTTTCTAAATTTTTTGTTTTAAAAATATTCTCTTTTCTTGAATTTATGTTTGTAATCTTGTACTGCCCTACGTCAGCTTTGCTTTAGTTTACTCCTTTAAAGCTATAGAAATCTTTCTCCTTACCATGGCCAAGTCCTGTTTTGAAGGGATAACCATAAGATACTCATGGAATAAAACTTAGAAGCTTGCTTTAGGGTTAGAAAGAAAATAAACACTTTTTGGACTTGTTTGATTTAGGAGTTCTTTTAATAAACTTAGGTGATAAAGACTTAGAACCTTTTGAAAAATAACTAGATGTGCCTATCACTGGCTCCAGTTTTGCTCTTCTTCGTGCTAGAGGTGCCCGAAACTGGCTCTAGTATGATAAATAGGAGGTTAATAAGAAAAAAATAAATAAGTAAAAGAAGGAAATAGAAAATGCATATCTTGAGGTGCCCGAAATTGGCTCAAGACTTGTTGTTTTAAGGAGATAGATTTAGTCCAACATTCTATTTGTCTTGAACTTAGAGTTTATTTAAGAAAGCCTTGAATCAGCTTTGTCCATAAAACGCACACACTCACCTAGCCTTATAGCTTGTTTCTTAGTAAAAGTCTTTGGGTAAACTAGTGGCTA
The DNA here is from genome assembly GCA_035048815.1 of Abelmoschus esculentus. Lineage (NCBI taxonomy): Eukaryota > Viridiplantae > Streptophyta > Magnoliopsida > Malvales > Malvaceae > Abelmoschus > Abelmoschus esculentus. The sequence continues at coordinate 11,019,961 of JAUCBN010000013.1, read as the reverse complement.
AAACAGAAAGATAGACATGACCATGGTGGGGAGAATAGATGGAAAAGTAAGACCAAAGGGGAGTAAGGTTCGGCAATTTGATGTTTTGCATTGCTTAAGGACAAGCAATAGTTCGAGTTTGGGGGTATTTGATGAGTGCCTAAAAGGTAGTTATTTACTACCCTTCTCATGATACTTTATGCATCTATTATATATTAACTTGAACCGAATTATGAACTCTCTGTGCAAATAATGGATATTCCGTTATCATTACTTACAAAGTAAATATTTATAGAGAATGTAGATATTATTATATATTCTGTACATGTAGAAATATCTAGGGCCAAAGCGGCAGAAAAGCAATATTGAGGCCGAGGCAAAAGACAAGGCCGCGGAAGAATCCAGTGTGGTAGCACTAACAATGGAGGCACAATGAAAGATAAAAATGTAGAGAACATTCTAGAAGATGCAGCGCATCAATTGGACCAGTGTAGCGCGCTAAAAGCCCAAATCAAAGACCAAGCGGGAAAACCCTTCTAGAAAGCGGCAAACTTGGAAATATTAGATTGCTTGCAGAAGACTTGTTCCCTACTCCAAGTTGAAGTCTATTTAGGAAAGGTTTACCCTAGGTTAAGACTATAAATACCCTAGCCGGCCACATTGTTTAGGAGAGCCGATTTTTAGAGAAATCCTTCTCCCTAAGAATTGTACTTAACGATGATATGTTCTAAACTTCTTAGGGATAGGTGAAGGTAGTCGATATTAGTGAGAGAAGATTGATTCTTTTATCTTTTTTCTTATGCAATAATAATATCAAAGTTTTCTTATCCTATTGTCATTCTTTGCTCTTGCATTCAAGCTCGAGAGGGAAGTTTACAAGTAATTTACTTATCTAGCATCCAGAGGTGTAAATTCACGAAAGGGATAAGTACGGTGTTGTAGACACTAACTCGGCCTAGAGATAGGTTAAGAGTTTCAGCAACTAAAAGAAGTGTTGGATTGGTTGGTGGTTATCGTTGATTTACGCCGAGAGGTATCGTCAAGGACTGGTCATCAATAGTATTCTGACTCAGAGATGAGCGGAGTCACTTACGGACACTTTGCTGAACTTTGATGCCTATGCCCAAGAGCAAAAGATTGTCGCGACAAAGAACACTAATACTGCCGAGGTTGTATCTACAATATTGTCGAAGCAGTATTGTGTGATTGCATTGGACAAGGAGAAGATCAATTGAATCCAGTAATTAACGCAACTGGATCCTACCCACTTTCTCTATAATCATTCTCAACCTTTTCTTTTATTTTTTGTTATTTAATTATTTAGTTAGTTAAACAAATCAACTCATATGTGTTTTTACTTTCTTTTCAGGAGCAAGGGAACAAGAGGAAACATATTAAGTATACCAATCCCTACGGAGACGATACACGATATACTTATCATTTTATTACTTGGCGACGTGCATACTTGTACTCAAATTGTGCTTATATCACACGCATCAATATATGACTATGTACTACTTTTTTTCTTGTTTTAAAGAATCTATCATGTGCACATGACTATTTTCTCGGATTTTACATAGACATTTATTTTGAACCTATCATCTGACATGTCCTGTAAGATATTTCTTGATTTGGTATATACATGATATCTGATTATTTCCGAGTTCTGTTATCATTGTTTTTGCTATTACTGCACAACTTTCACTTAGGACTGGGGTGATGAGTAGTGTTTGAGATTCGTCTCAGCCTTGATCCAGTTGGTAATTCTGCCTGTCTACGATTCTTAGCTTTGGTTAGGGTAATTCTACCTATTATCGGTTCTCGTGCTACAACCGGGGTAATTCTGCCTGATGCGTGTAATAATAGTGCAACTATGCAGTGTACACATTGCAAGTAATAAAGTGATAAGTATATCGTGTATCGTCTCTACAGGGATCGGTATACTTAATATGTCTCCCCTTGTTCCCTTGCTCCTGAAAAATAAAGTAAAAACACAGATAAGTGGAATTGTCTAACTAAGTAACTAAATAACAAAACATAAAATAAAGGATGGAGAACGATATAGAGAAAGTGGGTAAGATCCAGCTGCGTCAATTAGTGAATTCAATTGATCTTCTTCTTGTCCAATGCAATTACACAATACTGCTTTGGCAGTACTGCAGATACAACCTCGGTAGCGTTAGTGTTCTCTGCCGCGACAATCTCTTGCTCTTGGGTAGATGCATCAAAGTTTAGCAAAATGTCCGTAGTTGACTCCGCTTATCTCTAAGTCAGAGCGATGTTGATGACTAGTCTTTGACGATACCTCTCGGCATAAATCAATGATAATCACCAACCAATCTAACACTTCTTTTAGCTTTTGAAACTCTTAACCTATCTCTAAGCCGAGTTAGTGTCATCAACACCGTACTTATCCCTTTCGTGAATCTAACTCTCTCGATGCTAGATAAATAGATTACTTACAAACTTTTCTCTCGAGCTTGAATACAAGAACAAGGAATGACAATAGGATAAGCAAACTTTGATATTATTATTGTATTAAAACAAAGAAACAAGAAACAATCTCCTCTCACTAATATCTACAACCTTCCTCTATCCCTAAGAGATTTAGAACATAATGTCGATAAGTACAAATCTTAGGGGAAGGGTTTCTCTAAAATCGACTCTCCTAACAATGTGGTCGGCTAGGCTATATATAGTCTTAACCTAGGGCAAACCTTTCCTAAATAGACTCTAACTTGGAGTAGGGAGCAAGTCTTCTACATGAGATCTGATGTTTCCAAGTTTGCAGCCTTCTAGAAAGATTTTCCCGTTTGGTCTTTGACTTGGACTTTCAGTGTGCTAGCCTAGTCCAATTAGTGCGCTGGATCTTCCAGAATATTCTCTATATTTTTGTCTTTCATTCGCCTACAATGTTGATGTTACCACTCTGGATGCTGTCGCGGCCTTGTCTCTGCCTTGGACTCAACACTGCTTCATCGCTGCTTCGGCCCTGGATATTCCTGCATGTACAGAATATGTAATAATATCTGCATTCTCTATAAATTTCGACTTTGTAAGTAGTGATAATGGAATATTCAATATTGTGCAAAGAGTCCATATTTCAGCTCAAGTTGGAGTATTGTAGATGCATAAAGTGCCATGAGAAGGGTAGTAAATAACTGTATTTTGGGCACTCATTAAATACCCCCAAACTCGAATTATTGCTTATCCTCAAGCAATTCAAGATATCAAATTGCCGAAACTTACTCCCCTTTGGTCTTACTTTTCTATCTATTCTCCCCACTATGGTCATGACTATTTCTCCATTTTAGCCACTAGTTTACCCAAGGACTTTTACTAAGAAACAAGCTATAAGACTAGATGACTGTGTGCGTTTTATGGACAAAACTAATTCAAGGCTTTCTTAGATAAACTCTAAGTTCAAGACAAATAGAATTTGGACTAAAGTTGTCTCCTTAAAACAACAAGTCTTGAGCCAATTTTGGGCATCTCAAGATATGCGTTTTCTATTTTCTTATTTTTCTTCTTTTTTTTTTCTTTTTAACCACCTAAAGGATAACATCCAAAGGTAAGGATTTGTGTATATACACAATTGTTTACAAGTATACATAATATGACACAAAAATGGTAAAATTTTATGTATGTACACAATTCCTTAAAAAATATACACAATGACTTACGAAAAACGTAAGGACAAAAGTATGTACACAAATTCTTACGACTTGAAACCATGAGCTAAAGGAGGACATCCAAGAGTAAGGATTTGTGTACATACACAAATACCTACGCATATACATAATATGGCACAAAAATATTAAGGATTTGTGTATGTACACAATTCCTTACAAAATATACATAACGACTTACGAAAATCATAAGGAAAAAGGTATATACACAAATCCTTACGACTTGAAACCATGAGCTAAAGGAGGACATCCAAAGGAAAGGATTTGTGTACATACACAATTACCTACCCGTATACATAATATGACACAAAAATGATAAGGATTTATGTATGTACATAATTCCTTACAAAGTATACACAATGGCTTACGAAAATCGTAAGGAAAAAGGTATGTATACAAATCCTTACAACTTCTCACCATGAGTTAAAGGAGACCATCCAAGGGTAAGGATTTGTGTACATACACAATTTACTACGAGTATATATAATATGGTACAAAAATAGTAAGGATTTGTATATGTACACAAATCCTTACAACGTATACACAAATGGTTACGAAAAATGTAAGGAAAAAGGTATGTACACAAATCCTTACAACTTATCACCATGAGTTAAAGGAGGTCATCCAAGGGTAAGGATTTGTATACATGCACAATTTACTACTAAAATACATAAATTGCTGCAAAAAATGGTAAGGATTTGTTTATGTGCACAATTTCTTACGAATTATACACAATGACTTACGAAAACCATAGGAAAAAAGGTATGTACACAAATCTTTACGACTTCGAAATCATGAGCTAAAGGAGGTCATCTAAGGGTAAGGATCTGTGTACATACATAATTGGCTATGAGTATACATAATATGACACAAAAATGGTAAGGATTTGTGTATGTACACAATTCCTTACAAAGTATACACAACCATTTGTGTATATATTATAGGGATTTGTGTACAATATTTTTATTCTTATATTTTTTATTCGAATATTTTTATTCATATATTTTTATTTGAATATTTTTATTTGATTATTTTTTATTCGAATATTTTTTTGAATTTTTACAATATGAATATTTTATTTGAATATTTTTATTCTAATATTTATTATATGAATATTTTTATTACTATATTTTTTATTTGAATATTTATTAAATAAATATTTTTATTCAAATATTTATTATATGAATATTTTTATTCGAATATTTATTATATGAATATTTTTATTCGAATATTTATTATATAAATATTTTTATTCGTCTATTTATTATAGGAATATTTTTATTCGTCTATTTATTATACGAATATTTTTATTCAAATATTTATTATATGAATATTTTTATTCCTATATTTATTATTCAAATATTTATTAAATAAATATTTTTATTCGTATATTTTTTATTCGAAATTTTTTAGTGGAATATTTATTATATGAATATTTTATTCGAATATTTATTATACGAATATTTATTATACAAATATTTTTATTCGCATAGATTTTATTTGAATATTTTTATTTGAATATTTGTTATATGAATATTTTTATTCATATATTTATTATACCAATATTTGTATTCAAATATTTATTATATGAATATTTTTATCCGAATTTTTATCATACAAATATTTTTGTTCTTATATTTTTATTCTAATATTTATTATATGAATATTTTTATTCAAATATTTATTATACGAATATTTTTTATTCGAATATTTTTATTCAAATTTTATTATATGAATATTTTTATTCGAATATTTTTATTCAAATTTTATTATATAAATATTTTTATTCGAATTTTATTCTATGAATATTTTTATTCTAATTTTTATTATACAAATATTTTTATTCGTATATATTTTATTTGAATATTTATTATACAGATATTTTTATTTGAATATTTTTTTCGAATTTTTCTTATATGAATATTTTTTTGAATATTTAATATACAAATATTTTTATTCGAATGTTTAATATATGAATATTTTTATTTAAATATTTTTTATTCAAATATTTTTATTTAGATTTTTATTATATGAAAATTTTTATTTGAATATTTATTATACGAATATTTTTATTCATATATTTTTTATTCATATATTTATATTCGAATATTTTTATTCATTTATTTAATATCAAATATTATTGATGAATTTAAAATATATTAATTTAAAAGTTGGGTGACCTAATTGATGATTTTTTTTAATTTGGTGACCAAAATAGATATTACTAATTAGTTGGGTGATCACTAGTATAATTTACCTATATTTTAGTAGAATAATCGATTAACCTGTTTTTAATAATAAAAATAAAATCCAACGGTCATCCTTCATTGGTCTATTATCTAACGACCATCCTTCATTGACCGCTTTTTAACTGCTTTTTTAACGGTAGGTTTTTAGCCAAACTCGTTTTTCTTTGGCTCTAAACTAAAATGATTTAAAATATTAAAATATTTTCTTTAATATTATCTCTTACCCCATTTTCTTTTTTTTTTTTGGTTCATTGGCATTGATGACTAGAATCTGGAGGAAAACTACTATGTGGTTATCGTGGGAAGCAGAATCTGTATCTGGGTTTTGTGAGATTTTGTGGGGCTTTTGATGGGTTTGTTCTAATACTCTCATTCTTCTTCTTTAAGATTTTCTATTGAAATTTTTTGGATAGTAAAAATTTGAACTTGCCTTCTAGATTCTTTGATCAATTTCATTTATACTATGGGTTTCATTTTTCGTTGAATCTTCTTTAGTTTTTAATTCCAATTCCTTAGAATTTGATTAAAAAAAAGGTTGTGATTTGGACATTAGAGTAAGTTTTAACTGGGATTTTGTTTCAGGGAGTGTTTTTTAGTTCTTGAAAAGTTTTTTTCTTTTCTTTTGAAGGATTGGTCTTGTGAGACAGGATTAAAATATGTCTGGTGGGACGCCTGTCGCTGGTGAATACATGAGTCAAAGGCATAGTCCTAGATATGCATCAGGCAATGAGGACCTTGAAGATGATGCATGTTCTAGGTTACAGCCTTTGTCACCTGTAACATTGAGAACTAGAACTTGGACTGAGATTCTGGAGAATGTGTTGTGGGTTGCTTCAGCATTGTTCATAATCTACTTTGGTGATAGGCACTCCAATTTGATATATCTGTTGTGGCATGATGCTCGAATCAGAAGGTAACTCAGTGGAACCAATTTTAACTTGGTGAGGTTTAGAGTAGTCATATATTGTATTTGTAACCTGATTTGTGAGATTTAGGTGTTAGTTAAGGGTTCATGATGCTTGATATTGTTATTTGGCTGTTGAATAAATTCTAATGTCCTGTTCTATATGACTGAAACTTCGGTTGCTTAAATGTCGAAATTCTTCGAGCTAGTTAAAGTCGGAATTAAACTAGTTAAACTAGTTAAAAATAAAAAACAACAATTTAAGGGTTATTCTGATTGTTGGACATGCTGCTTCAATTGGTTCAAAAGTTGAAGTGCTTTTGATTTGGAGTCGTTTCATATTGTAGATGTGGACTTAAAAGTATAATTACATTGTTTTTGCAGAGATCCAAGTATCCATCTTAAGTGCTGCTTTGCGCCTTGTTCCGAAGTCTAATCGAGTAGTTAATCTTTTGGGTTTAAATGATTGTTGTTATGTGCAATTCCACTTGGATTTTAGCATAGAATTTATGTACACAATAAGGAAGCATCAGCTTAGGAATAGAGAAAGGCAAGAAGATCTGTCGTTGATAGAGATACTAGGTATCTTTTTTTTCAATTCATCTAAATGTCTAGAAAATTTTATTTTAAATTTTTTTTTACCTTTTTAGACAATGTTTCTTTTGAATATTACATTTATAGGTTAGACAATACTTTATGAAAACATGTAATGTCTTATATTCTATATCTTCTTTGCCTTGTCTATATGATTATGACCATTTATATGTTTGAATTTTGTACTCGTGCATGCATGCACATCCAAAGTTAAAATCAAGCACGATGTGAACAATCATATTGTTTACAGAATGAAGACTTTTGTTTGATATTCTATGATGAATCATACCTGAAAAACTTATGGAAAACATGTTTTATTTAACTAGTGCTCATGTTCTACTCAGTTGAATTCTTTTAGCATCACTTTGTAAGTTGTTCTACTCGTATCATTCTATACATGCTTTTATGACACATGATTAAAATATAGATCAAGATATAAAAAGCTTTATAACTGTTGAAATCAGAAATCCAAATTATGCACCTTTACATAGCTTTAATATCATGTTTGCCAGATTATGGACATGTTGAACACTTGCTAGAAAAGCAGTTCACCCTTTAAAGTAACTAACCCTGTAAGAACCTTTGCATTTAAATTGCAATTGTCTTGGCTGGTGTTAATAGCCTTGAAAAAGTTATGGCTAAGGCCTCATTCAGTTGTACTATCAAGAAAGTGCTACTGTGATACTTATCGTTTTCGTATGTAATGGTGTTGGTGGGCTCAATTAGGAGCTGTGATCTAAAAATATTCAACTTTTTGCAAGAAATGGAATTTACATTTTCTTATTATGATTTCATCTATGATATTATTGCCAATGGAGAATTTACTGATAGTATATTTTCCCTGTGTAGAATGCCTTTATACCTTGGCTTACTTGGACTTGGATTGGATGTTGCCCTCTTCTTGTATACAATTACGTTATCATGGAGTGTACAAAGGTTTGATGAGAAGTGGTAATTATTATGCATTATCGCTTTGCTATTTCTTGTAAGGAAATCGATTGTGTTATTTCTTCATAGATTCATTGTGGCATCTATAACTTCACCCACCTTCTTCTAAACAGGCTCTGCTTTGCATTGTGGCCGATTTAGGAATTCTTGACCCTTCTTCTTCTGGTTCATTGCACGGTATTTATTCTTTTATTTTCGCTTTACTGGCATATGACCTTCAGAAACTATTTTATGATATATCCTTTGTTTTTCTTGTGTAGTTCACTCTTTTTATGGCTAGCCTAGTTCTATACCCTCATATCATGATCGAGACATTGAAGCCACAAAATGATTCTTTCCGTATAGACTAAAGGTCCCGGTATAAAGACACAGTAATGACTTACATGAAGATGGAATCTAAACAACAGATAGTTAGCAACATCAAGCTATTGGCTGGAGTATTTTTCTAAGGATTCTGACTTAGCTTTCCGTGGCAGTTTATCCCTGTTGGTGTGCCGATGAATGATGATACAGCGGGTTGTAACACGTTAGTCTCATCTCTTATACCTTACCTCTATAATGCTTGATTCATCTTAGGATTTTGAGTGCTACGATCAAATTCAGAGGGAAAGTCTCTTTTACTGTTAAGTTTGAGTTCTGTATAATTATGAGAAATTTACTCATAATTTTATTCATAGGAAGGATACATATTTATATACAAAGATTGACTTAGTATTTTAGGTAACTAAAGATATAAATTTTAGTATTCTAGGTAACTAAAGATACTAAAGATATTCTTTTAAAGTTGACTTTCCATAACCAAAGATACATAATATATTCCTTAGAATAATATCTTTCCATACCATAATTACACGTACTAACTTACACTCTCCCTCAAACTGGTATGTATATGTTGTATACACCCAGTTTGGATAAAAAACCATCAAAGGTTACTCTAGGAAGTGCTTTGGTAAGAACGTCCACAACTTGATTCGTGGTAGGAATATATTTAAGCTTCACAGTCCCATTGTTGACCTTTTCATAAGATAAAATGTCTATCTATTTTAATATGCTTAGTTTTATAATGTTGAACTGGATTCCTTGTGTAGAAAATCAACTTCCAACTTTGTGGAAAAATAAAATAATGTTGAAAAAAGAAAAAAAGAAAATTTAAGCTTTTTGTGAAACGGAAGAAGAAACATAATTGTTTTTCTGTTGTTGAATGAATGATTTTGTTTACACAAGCTAATGCCTTTTTATAGGCTTTAGAATAAGACTTTGAATAGGATTAGAAGTCCTAATTACTTTAGGCTTTTAATCCTATTAACTTAAGACTTTTAATTCTACTAAAATTATCTCTAAGTAATAGATCCTAACTCAAATTCCTACCAATACTATATATATAATCTCACACTCCCCCTCAAGTTGGAGAATATATATTATATATTCTCAACTTGAATAGAAACTTGTCGAATGAAGCTTTTGGTAATGCTTTTGTAAACACGTCTGCCACTTGTTCTTCTGTAGGAACATAGGATAAAGAAGCTGTCCCATAAGTAATCTTTTCTGAGATAAAATGTCTATCAATCTCTACATGTTTCGTCCTATCATGATGAACTGGATTTCGAGCAATTTGTATGGCAGACTGATTATCACAAAAAATCTCGAACTTTTCCTCTTGGTTCACATCTAGCTCTTTCAGTAGCTTTAATAACCAAATTTCTTCACACATTCCCAATGCTAGAGCCCTATATTCTTCTTCAGCGCTGCTTCTAGATACAACTGTTTGTTTCTTACTTCTCCAAGTCACTAGATTTCCCCAAACAAAGGAACAATAACCACTAGTTGATCTTCTTTCTATCAGTTCATTTGCCCAGCTTGAATCTGAAAAAATCTGAACAGAACTTTCTTGAGTCTTTTTAAATAGCAGTCCATGCCCTGGTGTCCCTTTCAAGTATCTCAAAATTCTAATTGCAGCTTCCATGTGATCCTCCCTTGGATCAGTCATGTGTTGACTGATAACATTAACTGGAAAGGCAATATCTGGTCTGGTTAATGATAAATAAATTAACTTTCCCACTAACCTTTGAAATTTACCCTTATCAACTTTATGACTTGAGTCATCTTTACTAAATTTTAATCCTGCTTCCATGGGAGTATCAACCGGTTTGCATCCTAGCATCCCAGTTTCATTAAGTAAATCAAGAACATACTTTCTTTGATTTATTACTAAACCTTTGCTCGACCTAGCAACCTCCATACCTAGAAAGTATCTGAGTTTTCCTAGGTCTTTTGTTTCAAACTCTGTATTTAATAACCTTTTCAGGTAACTTATCTCTTCCTCATCATCACCTATCAGAATTATGTCGTCCACATACACTATTAAAATAATCCTTTTATTGTTAGAAGTTATCTTAATGAAGAGTGTGTGATCTGCTAAGGATTGTTTATATCCAGCTTTCAGAATTACCTTGGTAAATCTGTCAAACCAGGCTCTAGGCGACTGTTTCAAACCATAGATGGATTTATTAAGTTTACAAACTTTCTGATCACCTTTTATCGACTTCAAACCCGAAGGTACTCTCATGTACACTTCTTCTTCCAATTTTCTATTAAGAAAAGCATTCTTAATGTCAAGTTGATGCAGCATCCAGTATTTGTTTACTGCCAAACTTAAGAGAACTCTAATTGTATTTAGCTTAGCTACAGGAGCAAAAGTCTCATTATACTCAATTCCATAGGTTTGAGTAAAACCTTTGGCTACCAATCTTGCTTTATACCTTTGTATACTACCATCAGAATTGTATTTTATGGAGAACACCCACTTGCATCCAACTGGTTTCTTGCCCTGCGGAAGATCTGTAATGGTCCAAGTATTATTCTTTTCAAGTGCTTCAATCTCCTCTTCAACAACTCTTCTCCACTTAGAATCATTTAGAGCCTCCTCAATAGTGTCAGGTATTTGTTCTTTATCTAAGCAAGTTGTAAAAGCCTTGAAAGATGGCATTAGATTACCATAAGCAACATACCTCTGAATGGGATACTTTGTACATTCTCTTATCCCTTTCCTTTTAGCAATTGGTAAATCATAATCCTCAGGTAACGAGGAAGGAAACTCAGTTAGAACATTATCTTCATCATTCTCATTGGCAACTGAACTCAAGTCCAATTCTTGACAAGTGTCAGATTGCAAGACAGTCTTTGGAATAGTTTTCTGTTTTCTGGTGTAAACTTTCAATTGCTTAGAGGGTTGAGGAGTTTGTGAGGGAGGTTTAGGTGAGAATTGAGGAGTAGTAACAATAGGTGAAGGATGAAGAGTTGTAGGTGTAGAAGTGGAAGAGTTATCAGGTTCAAATGACAAAAGATTATTAATAAATAAATCTAAAGAATAAACCTGATTTCTGAGAGGCTGAAAAATATCACTATTCTCCCCCTGATTTTCAGTCGAGTGGAAATAAGGTTCATGTTCAAAAAAGGTGAGATCCATTGAAATAAAAAAATTTTGAGAAGGAGGATGGTAACATTTGTAGCCCTTCTTAAGTGAAGAATACCCTACCAAGACACACTTCAAAGATATAGGGTCTAGTTTTGACAAAGAGGGAGCAGAATCTTTTACAAACACAGTGCAACCAAAAACTTTAAATGGAAGAATAGATGACAATGGTTTAAAATTTGGATAACACTCTAAAAAAACAGCTCTAGGTGTTCTATGTTGCAAAACCTTACTAGGCATTCGATTAATGAGATAGGTCGCAGTTAATAAAGCCTCGCCCCACAAATACTTAGGAGTGTTACTGGTGAACATCAAAGACCTAGTAACCTCTAACAAATGTCTATTTTTTCTTTCTGCAACCCCATTTTGTTGTGGTGTATCCACACAAGTGTTTATTTGCAAAATCCCTTTTTTGTTAAAAAATTCTCCCAATGACTTGGTAAAATATTCACTCCCATTATCAGATTTGAATATCTGAATTTTACATCCAAATTGGGTTTCTACCATATGATAAAATTTCTCAAAAACAGAGGCTACTTCAGATTTATCCTTTAACAAATATGTCCAAGTTATTCTACTATGGTCATCAATGAAAGTGACAAACCACCTACTACCAGTTACATTCTTCACTCGAGAAGGACCCCAAACATAACTCTGAATCAATGAAAAAGGGTGAGATGGTTTGTAGAAAGATGGTAAATAAGATGCTTTTGTCTGTTTAGCAAGAGGACATATATGACATTTAAAAGAACTTGGATTTTTATTAACAAACAATTTAGGGAATAATTTAGCAAGATAATGGAAATTAGAATGTCCTAACCTAAAATGCCATAACATTATATTATCAATTTGTCCTAAAGAAGTAAAGGAACAAGAAGTATTTGGTATGGCAGTTGGTTGATTACCGAGAAGGACATAAAGACCATTTTGTAAGCTAGCATTGCCAAGCATTTTCCTCGAATTCATTGCCTGTAAAAAACAACCAGATTCAGTAAACTGTAATGAACACTTCAAATTCTTGGAGAGTTTACTAACAGAGATAAGATTGCAGGCAAGATTAGGCACAAACAGAACATTTTCAAGCAACAAGTTATCATTAATGAGGACGGAGCCACTTCCTTTAATAGGAGAAAAAGAGCCATCGGCTGTTTTAATAGAACTTTTAGAAGATGAATCTAAAAAATTAAGTAATAATTCCCTGTTACCAGTCATGTGATCAGATGTTCCAGAGTCGATGATCCATGTTGATGTACCTTTAGAAGAAAAGAGTGCAGTAGGAGAACAAATATTTTGTATGCCTTTATCCTCCACGAGAGCTAAATTTGTTTCACATGTTACTATCGAACCTGGAATTGCTTAAAAAAAACTCTAATTCAACCGTTTGTTTTGTTGTGGGTAACATCTCAGAGGTTGTCGAAAGGAATCCCATTAAGAATTCAGACTAGGATCGATATTAGACTGATACCATGTAGAAAATCAACTTCCAACTTTGTGGAAAAATAAAATAATGTTGAAAAAAGAAAAAAAAGAAAATTTAAGCTTTTTGTGAAACGGAAGAAGAAACATAATTGTTTTTTTGTTGTTGAATGAATGATTTTGTTTACACAAGCTAATGCCTTTTTATAGGCTTTAGAATAAGACTTTGAATAGGATTAGAAGTCCTAATTACTTTAGACTTTTAATCCTATTAACTTAAGACTTTTAATTCTACTAAAATTATCTCTAAGTAATAGATCCTAACTCAAATTCTTACCAATACTATATATATAATCTCACACCTTGCTATGCTCATTGTTGATTGACTGTCACTATAAACTTCAAACTCTACATTTTCTTTTAGTTTCAGTTCAGTAATGAGTTTTGTAATCCATATTCCTTCATATATACCAAGGGCCACGGCTCTATACTATGCTTCTGCACTGCTTTTGGAAATTACAACCTACTTTTTACTTCTCCAAATGACTAAGTTTCCCCATACGAATGTACAATAGCCACTTACAGATCTTCTATCTGTTAATTCGCCTGCCCAACTTGAGTCTGTATAGATTTTAACTGTTATGTCTTGTCTTTTTCTAAAAATGAGCCCAGATCCAGGTGCACATTTCAGGTAACTTAGAATTTTGTTTACTGTCTCTATATGTTCTTCTCGAGAATCACTCATATGTTGACTTACTATACTCACTGCATATGCAAGACCAGGTCGAGTGAGTGATAAATAAATTAATTTTTCTACCAACCTTTGATAGGATTCTTTATTCACAGGATTTCTCATTTCATCTTTACTGAGCTTGAATCTTGGTTCCATTGGAGTCTCAGCTGGCCTACATTCGAGCATTCTGGCTTCTGATAATAAATTCAGAATATATTTCCTTTGGTTAATGACTAACCCTTCATTACACCTTGCTACCTCCATTCCCAAGAAGTATCGAAGGCTTCCCAAGTCCTTTGTTTCGAACTCCTTTGCTAGAGTAGGTCTCTCTATTTCTTCCACAAACTCCCCAGTAATAATTATATCATCAACATAAATTATTAGAAGAGTTATCCTACCATCTCATGCTACCTTTATGAACAAGGTATGATCTGCTTGGCTTTGCTGGAACCCATTATGAACCATAGCTTTAGCAAATCGATCAAACCAAGCTCTAGGAGATTGCTTCAATCCATATAAGTATTTATTTAACTTGCACACTGTCCTCTTTGTTGATCTTTCCTTCAAACCTAGTGGAATCTCCATGTATACTTCCTCCTCAAGGTTTCCATTTAGGAATGCGTTCTTAATATCCAATTGGTGCAAATTTCAGTCTTTATTGAGTAAATCCCTTAGCCACAAGCCTTGCCTTGTATCTATCAACATTTCCATCTGATTGATACTTAACTATAAAAACCCATTTGCACCGAACAACTTTCTTCCCTTCTGGTAAATTAGTTATACTCCAAGTGTTATTTTTCTGCAATGCTTTGATCTCCTCTTCCACTGCCTTTCTCCACTCAGGACTCAAGAGCTTCTTCCACTGTCTTGGGGATTTGTATATTGTCAAGACTAGATGTAAAGGCTTTAAAATCAGATAACAATTTTCCATAGGCCACAAATTTGTTAATAGGATGAGCAGTGCATTTCCTTACTCCCTTTCCAATAGCAATAGGAAAATCATCTAAAGCAACATTAGAAGAGTTTCAACAGTAGCAGGGCTCATGTAACACCCCAAGTTCTTTTTCCCAATTAGAATCAAATTCCTAATTGTTGTGTCCTAATTATTTGGGAATTTTAAAATCGAATTAGGGACCTTTTTGCAACTTCTAAAATTTGAGGACCCCGTTTTGAAACCTTAAAAGTTCAGGCCCTTCGTGGGTAATTTTACCCTCTTTGTTTTGGAAAGTTTCCTTCCCCTGTTTGTGCCCGATCTTGTGTGAGATTTCTTCCCTTTTTCTTTTGGTTCTTATAATCAAGTTTTGGTCCTTTTCTCATGCCTTCTTTTCGTTTTCCTTTGTGTAGCTGTGGGTTCTCTCCCTTTGAGTCGTCTGGTAAGCTTTTTTTCTCTTTTTGTTTCCGTTCGGTTTTGTGTGGTTTAAGGGTTGTGTTGTTTGATTCGAATCTGTTTTAGGGGTATGTTTATGCCGGTTTAATCGAATTTGGTAAGGGAAGGAGGCACTGAAAACGTTTGAACTTAACCCGGGGGAGATCTGGAAATTTTCCAGATTTTCTCGGGAAAATTCGTCCCGACCTGAATTCGACCCGAAACCCGACCCGTGACCCGCTGACGTCATCAGCTGACGTCATTGTTGATGTCATCAGCTGACATAACTGCTGACATCAGCATTGACCTGATGACGTCATCTGCTAACGTCAACGTTGATCATGCTGACGTCAGCGTTGACTTTTTCAATCCGGACTCACTTTATATTTTTCGACGTTCTGAGTTCGATGACGCTGTCCGTTTTTTGAAATTCAAACCCGAAATGTCATTTTGGGGGCTTTTAAGTTCGAATGCTTATCTAGAATTTATATTTGGTGGATTCTGAATCAGTTTCTGTTCACTTCAGGTGACGTAGATTCCGAGCCCGAGCATCTGTCTCCTCCTCCTTCTGGACGACCTCCTGTCCAACAGCATCCGGGACCCGCACATGAGTTATAGTTAATTCCAGTTTAGTGTACTTATTGAAGAAACTTATAAAAAACAGTATGTAACTTACTGTTATTTTTATTCTACTGCATAAAGGTTACAGAGAAAGTTTATTTAAAGACTTTTAGTGCTAGAAACTAACTCCTATTAGGAGTCCTAAGAAATTATAAACTAATCTCTTATCCCTAAGAAATAGGATAGGATAAAACTACTTATATTTAAATAAAGACTCCTACTCTAACATAACTTACACTCCCCCTCAAGCTGGTGAATATACACTGTATAATCCCAGCTTGGACTTGAAAACATCAAAAATCTGTTTAGGTAGTGCTTTGGTGAGCAGATCAGCAAGTTGTTCTTCAGTAGGAACGAAGGACAAGTCTGCTATTCCTCCATTTACTTTTTCAGAAATAAAATGTCTATCTATTTCCACATGCTTCGTGCGGTCATGGTGAACAGGATTTCTTGCTATCTGAATCGCAGATTGATTGTCACTCAGAATTTCAAATTTTTCTTCTTGTCCCAATTCCAATTCATTTAGTAGCTTCAGTAACCATATTCTTTCACACATTCCAAGTGCTAAAGCTCTGTATTCAGCTTCTGCGCTACTCCTGGATACTACTGTTTGCTTCTTGCTTCTCCAAGTTACAAGATTTCCCCACACAAATGTGAGATAACCACTAGTTGACTTCCTTTCAGTAAGTTCTCCTGCCCAACTTGAATCTGTGTAGACTTTGACAGATCTGTCTTCTGATTTTCTAAAAAACAAACCATGACCTGGAGTTCCTTTCAAATACCTCAGAATCCTGTTTGCTGCATCAAGGTGTTCTTTTCTCGGGTCTGTCATATGCTGGCTGATGATGTTGACAGGATAAGCTATGTCAGGTCTAGTTAAGGACAAGTAAATTAGCTTTCCTACCAGCCTCTGATAACTCTCTTTATCTACTCGATCACCCATTTCTCCCTTATTAAACTTCAAGTTGGTCTCCATAGGTGTCTCAGCAGGTTTACAACCTAACATACCAACTTCTGTTAATAAATCTAACACATATTTCCTCTGATTAATTACAAGTCCCTTTTTCGATCTTGCAACTTCCATGCCCAAGAAGTACCTAAGTTTCCCTAGGTCTTTTGTTTCAAATTCACCATTCAACAACTTTTTTAACTTATTAATCTCATTACAATCATCTCCAGTAATCACAATATCATCTACATAAACGATCAACATAACCCTTTTTTGTCTAGAGGTCACCTTAATGAAAAGTGTGTGATCTGCTTGACCTGCTTATAGCCATCCTTCATGATAACCTTGGTAAACCTATCAAACCAGGCTCTTGGTGATTGTTTCAGCCCATAAAGTGATTTTTCAAGTTTGCACACCTTTTGAGTTCCCAAGTCATTTTTCATTCCAGGAGGTATCTTCATGTACACCTCTTCTTCTAATTGACCATTTAGGAAAGCATTTTTTATATCTAATTGATGAAGATCCCAATCCTTATTCACAGCAAGACTGAGTAAGACACGAACAGTATTGAGCTTTGCTACAGGTGCGAATGTTTCCTTGTAATCTATTCCATATGTCTGAGTGAAGCCCTTGGCTATAAGCCTTGCTTTATACCTCTGAATACTGCCATCTGAGTTATACTTAATGGAAAACACCCATTTACAGCCAACAGGTCTTTTTCCTTGTGGTAAATCTGTCACAACCCATGTACCATTCTTTTGGAGTGCCTCTATCTCTTCTTCAACTGCTTTCACCCACTTTGGATCTTGCAAAGCTTCCTCAATTGTTGCTGGAATTTTCTGGCTATCTAATCTTGTTGTAAAGGCTTTAAATGAAGGCATTAAATGTCCATAAGCAACAAATATGTCTATTGGATGCTTAGTACATTGTCTCACACCTTTTCTTTTAGCAATAGGTAGATTATCAATATCAAGAGAAGAAGCAGAAAATTCTTTACCTTCAGTAGCACATGGACTCAGTTCTAACTCTTGGCATGTTTCAGACTGCATAATGGCCTCTGGAATGACCTTCTTTCTCCTAGTATAAACTCTAAGGTTTTCGGTAGGAGATGTAATAATTTTTTGAACACCAGAATCTCTAGGTGTTTCAGGTTCGGATTCAAGAAATAACCTGTTTTTAGAGGCTGGAGGTGATGCAACAGAAGCTGGAATTTTAGAGGCTGCAGGGGTAGATCCAGATGGTGAATTTACTGGATTTGTAGGGGCTGCAGGGGCTGATATAGTTGTTGGTTTTATTGATTTTTCAGAATCTGAAAAAGATAGACTCTCAAAATGAACTACAGGTGAAATATTCAAAGGTTTAGTGGATTGTGAAGGCTCGTTGATGAACACAGAGCCACTCCCTGTTATAGGAGACAAAGAACCATTTGCTGTTCGGATTGACTTTGTGAGAGTTGTAGGTTCAAATGTAGAAAACAAATCCTTGTTGCCAGTCATGTGATCCGAGGCTCCTGAGTCTATGATCCATGCTGGTGATGTTTGTGTAGAAAGAAGAACGTAAGAACGAAAATTACTTGTTATACCTGCTGGTTCTGTCACAGCCAGATTTCCCTCACCGGATCCACCAACTTTGCCAAACATTTGTTGTAGTATCTCAATTTGCTTCTTTGTAAAACCACCATCACCATCATTCACTGCCAAGTTAGACTGGGAATTCTGAGGGCCTCTTTGTTGAGGAAGTCTCCAATCTGCTGGTTTTCCATGGAGCTTCCAACATTTGTCTCGAAGATGACCAATCTTTTTACAATAATCACACCTTGGCTTCCCTTTTTTGTTGTTACTGGAAGAAGAAGATTGGGTGACAAGGGCAGATCCATCAAGTGCTGGAGGTTCAGGAAACATCAGAGTCCTCCTACTTTCTTCCCTTCGTATAGCAGAAAAAACTTCTCGAATCGATGGGAGAGATGTGCTACCAATTATTCTGCCCCTTACTGCATCCAAATCTGCATTTAGGCCATTTAGAAATTGAAAAATCCTTCTCTGGGCAGTGATCTTTTTGTGCAAGGATGCATCATTAGGAGTCTCCCAAATATTCGTTTCATAAAGGTCTAGCTACTGCCACAAAGTGTTCAAAGTATTGTAATAGGCTGTAACACTTAAATTTTCTTGTTTTAGGTTTGATGCTTGACTCTCAATCCCAAAAAGCTCAGAAATATTATTGGTGCTAGAGTAGGTCTCTTGAACAGCATGCCAAATTTCAGATGTTGTTTCATACAACAAAAAAATTTTGCCCACCATTGGAGCCATTGAATTTAGCAACCAAGACATAACTCTCCCATTCTCTTGCATCCACCTTGCATACCCTGGATCTGCAGGATCGGGTTTCTGAATCTCGCCTGAGATATAACCCAATTTTCCTCGTCCAACGATGAAGATCTTTACCGATTGGGACCATTCAAGATAATTATTACCAACCAGTCTATGACATGTAACAATAGAGCTGGAGGAATCGGAAATCTCATCAGAACCATTAGCGGGTTCTGTCAAAGAATTTATTTCAGAGGAAGAAGTAGTATGGGCCATTTACTAGGTTTGAAGAATCGAACCTAAACTGATACCATGAAGAAACTTATAAAAAACAGTATGTAACTTACTGTTATTTTTATTCTACTGCATAAAGGTTACAGAGAAAGTCTATTTAAAGACTTTTAGTGCTAGAAACTAACTCCTATTAGGAGTCCTAAGAAATTATAAACTAATCTCTTATCCCTAAGAAATAGGATAGGATAAAACTACTTATATTTAAATAAAGACTCCTACTCTAACATAACTTACACTTATAAGTGAAATGGCATAGTAGGGTGTCTAACGATAATTGTTACTCGTAGGTTTTACTCTTGCGCATTCTAATGGTAGAGCCCAGTCCAGCCGACGTCAGTATCGTTGTTGAGCTATCCGTTCAGGTGTGTTCTCTTCTATTGATTCTGTTTTTCAGTACGTTCCGTTTTCTGTTAAAATCCGTATGATCATGCATCATTTTGACATCATATTCTTGTTATTGCTATATGATATGCTGGCCTCTTGTTTTATTGTAATGCATGCATTCTGATACTGTTTATGCATATTCATTACATCTGGTAGAGTATGTGTATGGGGAAAGTTAGTGATTTATCACTTCTGTTCAGTGGCTTCATCTGCGGGTCGAGATACCACTTCTGATCAGTGGCTCCACCTTCGGGTCGAGTTTCCACTTTTGCTGGTGTGATGGAGTTAGAGGGGTTCAGGGGAACCTACTCTTCTGTTGGTGTTCGGAGATGGGTGCATTTCATGCATACACCGCATCATCTATATATACTATTCTAAAACCTTGTTTTATCTGTACTTTAGAGACACACTAAGCTCCCTAGCTTACACCCTCTCAGCTTCCTGTTTCAGGTCCTTGACTTAGGCTACTTCGGTACTTGGAGATTTCTATTTTCAGACTATTACGTATGTTTCATGGTTTTCAGACTATCTTATTATTTTCCGGATATTTTTATTATTGTAATAATCTTTGGATTTGAAACTTTATTTTGGACTTTGGATTATTATATTACTTATGTTGGGTTAAACCTTATTTTGATTTGGATAAGTTTTCAGTATGTTTGATAATAAGCTGATTAATTCAATTTTTCCTATCTTTTGAGTTGGTAAAAACCTAACTTACAAACCAAGTTTTAATAATGTGAACCCTAACTTTTATTCTAAGAAATTAAGTAAATTTTGGGGTTACATTTAGTGGTATCAGAGTCAGGTTCAACACACGGACTGTGAGGTCCAAAATGATTTTTATCTGAAAATATTTTGATAATATTAGTTAAAAATCCAGATTTTTGTTTTGAATTGTATTTTGAAATTCTCTGAAATATTTTAAATATTACTCCAAGTACCGATACTAATATAGGATTCTGTCTGTTCTTCTGTAGATACTCTATTATACCGCCTCGTAGGAGTACACGTTTAGCTACTGGGAGAAGCCGTGGCCGAGGTCGATCTGCTGCTTCTGCTAGTAATGTTCCGCCTCCTGTAGACCCACCACAGGAGCATAGTTTGGCTCAGGAGATAGGAGTGGAGGATTAACCTGAGGTTCAGATTGAGGCTCAGCAAGCCGAGGTTGATCAGCCGATCCAGAGTAAGAGACCATTTGAGTTTGGAGACAGTGAGACTATCGTTTTGGACTCCGTGATGATACAAAGAGAGTTGTTCAGATATTTGCGGCAGAATGAGGGTTCCAGAAAACCCATATCTACGGAGTTTTTGGCTGCTGGGATGACCATGTTCGATGGTAAGACTGGTACAGATCCAGCT
The DNA here is from genome assembly GCA_035048815.1 of Abelmoschus esculentus. Classification (NCBI taxonomy): domain Eukaryota; kingdom Viridiplantae; phylum Streptophyta; class Magnoliopsida; order Malvales; family Malvaceae; genus Abelmoschus; species Abelmoschus esculentus. The sequence goes on along the minus strand of JAUCBN010000013.1, from coordinate 10,998,695 downwards.
GATGCTGATTACTGGCTGAAGAAGCTCCAGCGTTTGTTCGTTGAGATGGATTATCCCTCTAATAGGAAACTGAGGGCTACTATATCGTTACTTTAGGGAGAAGCCCTGAATTGGTGGGAGGCTGAGGAGAAAGTTACCGTTTCGGAGAAGCTCAACTGGGAGTTTTTCAGGCAGGCCTTTAAGGACAGATATGTGGGACCTGAGTATCTGGCCAAGTGCCAAGATGATTTCCTGAGTCTACAGCAGAACGACATGTTAGTAAATGACTATGAGATTGAGTTCCTCCGCTTGCTTCAGTATGTCCCTAGTATTGTTTCCACTCAGAAACAAAAGTGTGATCATTTCTGGAAGGGACTCCGAGTATCGCTGAAGATTGTTGTTGCCACTCATCATGACACGGAATATAAGATAATCACTCGGCGTGTCAGGACAGCCGAGCGTAATGAGAGCTTGAGAGTTCAGTTGGAGTCCCAAGTTCAGGATAGAGGTAGACGACAGCCTGCAGTACCTGCTCAGCATAGTCAGGGTTTTCAGTCCCGGAAGAGGGGTCGTGATGAGTTTGAGTCGCAGAGTTTTGTACGTTCTAGATCAGCTGCTTTTGTTGTCCCTGCTGCTAGTGAAGCTGGATCCACTAATACCCGAGCCCTACCTTAGTGTTCGTTTTGTAAGAAGTGACACTCAAGAGAGTGTCGTATGCAGAGTAGGGCCTGTTTCCGTTATGGTTCGTATGATCACCGTCTTAGGGGCTGTCCAGTGGCACCCCAGTCTGGTCATACTCCGGGAGAATCACAGGCGTCAATTCAGACTTCTGCAGCGGGAAGAGGTCAGGGTAGACCTGCTGCATCTGGTACCGGTAGTAGGGGTAGACCTAGTCAGTTTAGAGGATCTGCTAGATCATAAGGGTCTCAGCCCGGCTTGGTTTATGCTACGAGGAGACAGGAGGACCGAGATGAGCCAGATGTCATTGTTGGTACTTTTTCTGTTCATGCTCTTTCTTTTTTCGCACTTCTTGATAATGGGTCTACACACTCATATGTCTCTAATTCTGTATCTGGATATCTGGAAATTCTTGTAGAGGATACTGGTCATTCTGTCTCAGTTTATAGTCCTGTAGGTAACCCTATAGTGGTTACTAAGGTGTATAAAAATTGCCCTCTTGAGGTTCAAGGGGAATTCTTTCCCGCTAATCTGATGGAACTACTGTTTGGAGAGTTCGACTTGATTCTGGGGATAGATTGGCTGTCAGCTCACCGAGTTACACTGGATTGTGAGCGTAAGAGGGCCACTCTGAGGACTTCTGATGACCGAGAGGTGACTCTTATCGGTGAACGTAGAGGGTTTTTGACTAACGTGATTTCTGCTCTGAAGGTTGAGAAAATAATCAGGAAGGGATCTGTGGCCCATCTTTCCTACATCTTTGACCCGAGACAATCTGATTTTGGGTTAGATAAGATCCGTGTGGTGTGTGAGTTCCCTGATGTCTTTCCAGAAGAGTTACCGGGAGTTCCCCCTAAGCGGAAGGAGGTGGAGTTTGATATTGAGTTGTATCCGGGGACAACTCCAGTATCGATGGCACCGTATCGGATGGCTTCGAAGGAGCTCAATGAGCTTAAGGTTCAGCTATAGGAACTTCTGGATAGAGGTTTCATTCGACCGAGTGTCTCTCCGTGGGAAGCCTCTGTCCTCTTTGTTAAAAAGAAAGATGGTTCTCTGCGGTTGTGTATTGACTACCAAAAGTTGAACAAGTTGACCATCAATAATAAGTATCCCTTTCCTCGCATCGACGATCTGTTTGACCAGTTCCGAGGAGCTTCTGTGTTCTCTAAGATAGACCTAAGATCTGGTTATTACCAACTCAAGGTTAAAGATTCTGATGTGTTCAAAACAGCCTTCCGAACTCTTTATGGTCATTACGAGTTTTTGGTAATGCTCTTCGGCCTTACGAATGCCCCTGCAACATTCATGGACATGATGAATAGGTGGATCAGTTTGTTGTGGTCTTCATAGATGACATTCTGGTCTATTTTAAATCTGAGGAGGAGCATGAGCAGCATCTTCGTTTTGTTTTACAGACTCTAAGAGAGAAGCAGCTCTATGCAAAGTTCAGTAAATGCGAGTTCTGGCTTTCGGAGGTTGTGTTTCTGGGCTATGTTGTCTCCGCTAAGGGTATCCAAGTTGACCCAAAGAAAATTGAGGCTATTATGGAATGGAAGCAACCCAAGAATATGGCTGAGATTCATAGTTTTCTGGGGTTAGCTGGTTATTATCGAAGGTTTGTAGAAGGCTTTTCTTCTATAGCCGCTCCGTTAACTAAGCTCCTGCGGAAGGATTTTTCGTTTACCTGGTTTGAGGCTCAACAGGGGAGTTTTGAGAAACTCAAATCAGTTTTGACACAGGCACGAGTTCTGATACAGCCAGAATCGGGGAAACCCTATACCATTTACAGTGATGCCTCATACACCGGTTTGGGTTGTGTTTTGAAGCAGGATGAGAAGGTAGTGGCTTATGCGTCTCGACAGTTGAAATCGCAAGAGTGTAACTACCCCACCCATGATCTAGAGTTAGCGACTATAATCTTCGCTTTGAAGATCTGGAGACACTATCTCTATGGAGAGAAGTGTTACATCTTTACAGACCATAAGAGCCTTAAGTTCTCACTCAGAAAGAGCTCAACTTGAGACAACATCGTTGGTTGGAGCTTCTGAAGGATTATGACTGTGAGATTGACTACCACCCGGGTAAAACTAATGTCGTTGCAGATGCCTTGAGCCGCAACGCCATTACAGATTTGAGAGCTCTGTTTGCCCGGATGAATTTGTTTGAGGATGGTAATTTATTAGCCGAGCTCCGAGTGGTTCCTACATTGATATCTGAAATTCAGGCTGAACAGCCTAATGATCCGTTCTTGGCTCATCGGATTATGAAAAGTCAAGGAAGGGACTTCTCAGGACTTTTCTCTGAATCAGGATGGTGTTTTATGTTTCCGAGGTCGTTACTGTGTTCCGAGGAACTCTGAGTTAAAGCAGGTTATTCTTCGGGAGGCCCATGATAGTACGTATTCTATGCATCCGGGAGGGGATAAGTTGTATAAGAATCTTCGGGAAAAATACTGGTGGAAAGGTCTCAAGAGAGATGTTGTCAGCTTTGTGTCCAAGTGTTTGACGTGTTAGAAAGTCAAAGCAGAGCATCAGCGCCCATCTGGACTTCTTCAGCACATCGAGATCCCTCAGTGAAAATGGGAGCGTGTGACTATGGATTTCGTTAGTGGTTTACCTTTGACTCCGTCAAAGAAAGATTCTGTCTGGGTTATCGTTGATCGGTTGACCAAGTCTGAACACTTCATTCCTATCAAGACCACTTACCCTCTGAGTAAGTTGGCCCGGTTATACATCTTTGAGATCGTTCGATTACATGGAGTGCCTCTATCCATCATATCTGATCGAGATCTGAGATTTACGTTTAAGTTCTAGGGTCTTTGCATACGGCTTTGGGTACTCGATTGAATTTCAACACTGCTTATCACCCCCAGATTGATGGTCAGTCTGAGCGTGTGATTCAGATCCTTGAGGACATGTTGAAAGGTTGTATACTAGATTTCAGAGGTAATTGGGAGGATTTCTTACCTTTAGCAGAGTTCGCATACAATAACAGTTATCAGGCCAGTATTAAGATGGCACCTTACGAGGCTCTGTATGGACGTAAATGTCGCACTCCGATTGGTTGGACTGAGCTCACTGAGCACCGTTTACTGGGTCCAGATTTTGTTCATGAGGCTGAGGAGACAGTCAAGTTGATTCGGGATCGGCTCAAAGCCGCTTTTAAAAGACAGAAATCTTACGCGGATTTAAGGCGTAAGGATCTTGAGTTTGAGGTAGGCGATCAGGTTTTTCTGAAAGTATCTCCGTGGAGGAAGGTACTTCGTTTCGGCCGTAAGGGCAAACTCAGTCCCAGATACATTGGACCTTACCGTATTCTCAGACGTGTTGGTCCTGTTGCTTATTAGCTTGAGTTACCACCAGAACTTGAGCGTATCCACGATGTCTTCCATGTTTCTATATTGAGACGTTATCAAGCTGATCCGTCTCATGTTCTATCCGTTGAGGATTTTGAGATTCGTCCAGGTCTGTGTTATGAGGAGGAACCCGTTGAGATTATTACTCAGAGACAGAAAGTCCTTCGGAAGAAAATCATTAAGATGGTTAAGGTTCTCTAGCGCAATCGAGGTCTTGATGAGACTACCTGGGAGCCCAAGCCTGTTATCAAAGCACAGTATCCACACCTTTTTGACCCAGGTAAATTTCGAGGACAAAATTTCTGTAAGGGGGGAGAGTTGTAACACCCAAGTGCTTTTTCCCCAATTAGAATCAAATCCTTAATTGTTGTGCCTTAATTATTTGGGAATTTTAAAATCAAATTAGGGACCTTTTTGTAAATTCTGAAATCTGAGGACCCCGTTTTGAAACCTTAAAAGTCCAGGCCCTTCGTGGGTAATTTTACCCTCTTTGTTTTGGAAAGTTTCCTTCCCCTGTTTGTGCCCGATCTTGTGTGAGATTTCTTCCCTTTTTCTTCTAGTTCTTATAATCAAGTTTTGGTCCTTTTCTCATGCCTTCTTTTCGTTTTCCTTCTTATAGCTGTGGGTTCTCTCCCTTTGAGTCGTCTGGTAAGCTTTTTTTCCTTTTTTGTTTCTGTTCGGTTTTGTGTGGTTTAAGGGTTGTGTTGTTTGATTCGAATCTGTTTTAGGGGTATGTTTATGTCGGTTTAATCGAATCTGGTAAGCGAATGAGGCACTGAATTCGACCCAAAACCCGACCCAAAAGATTTGGGGATAAATTTGATTGAATAACAGTTTCAGGAAGTGTTCTTGTCTTTCTAGTATAAACATTGAGTTGTTTGTCGATAGTCTGAAGAGTCAAAAGATTTGGGGATAAATTTGATATAGCTTTAAGAGTCAGAGAAGGTGTTATTTGAGGGCTGAAGCTTTTCGAATGACTAGGTTGTTGTGGGGAAGGTATATCTACTGGATTAGAGACTGGTTAGTAGAGACAACAACAATTTCATTTGAGGGACTAGGTTGTTGTGAAGTTTGTATTTGACTATCAATGGTTTGACCATCAAGGATAAGAAAGATAGGAAAAGATTGTGGGTCACTCAAGGACTGAAATTCCTTGTAATTCTCCCCCTGAATATCAGTCCTGTCAAAATAAGGTTGGTGTTTGAAAAATGTAACATCAAAATAGACATAGGTTTTCTTAGTAGTGGGAGAATAGCATTTATAACCCTTCTGAGTTGATGAGTACCCTACAAAAACGCACTTTAAGGATCGATGATCAAGTTTACCCCTATGTTGGCTATTCACATGAAGAAAGGTTGTGCAACCAAAAACTCGAAGATGAAGGGCAGAAAAGAAAGGTTTAAAGTGAGGAAAATGTTGTTGAAGAATTGTGGAAGGAACCTGAAACTCTAGAGTTTTGCTGGGCATCCTATTGATGAGGTAGGTGGCTGTAAGAAGTGCATCTCCCCAAAGATACTTAGGAGCATTAGCAGCAAATAAAAGAGATCGAGTAACATCAAGAAGATGTTTATTCTTCCTTTCAGCCACACTATTTTGCTGAGGTGTGTTGACACAAGAAATAAGATGAAAGATGTTCTTTTTCCCGAAAGAAATTGCCAAGAGACTGGCTAAGATATTCACTCTCATTATCACTACTCACAACTTTAATTGGGGTAGCAAAATGATTTTGGACCATGGTATAAAAAGTCTGAAAGATTTGGGTAACATCAAATTTTTCTTTCATTAGAATGTCCAAGTGGTCCTAGAGAAATCATCTATAAAGGACACAAACCATCTATATCCAGATAGAGTTTTGACTTTTGAAGGACCCCAAATGTCAGTGTGTATAGTTGAAAAAGGAGAAGTAGGTTTGAAGGGAGAAGGAACATAAGTATTATGAGTATGTCTAGCCATCTGACACACATCATAAGTAAAAGGACTTTTATTGAAAAATAACTTGGGAAACAATTTTTTTCAGATAATAGAAATTGGGATGTCCCAATTTGAAATGCCACATCAACACATCATTGGAAATTAAACTAGAAGATAAGGCAGAGTAATGAAGTCCACTGGAGTTAGAAGGACCGAAAAAGGGTAAAGCATTAAAAATGTAGAGTCCATTACTCAACCTAGTATTGCTAGTCATCACTTTCGAGACATGTTCCTGAAAAACATAATAAGCAACTCCAAAATGAACATCACAATTAACATCTTTAACCAATGCATTGACAGATAATAAATTGCAAGTCAAACTAGGAACATAAAGAACATTCGAAAGAACCATGTTGTCGCTGATTCGAACTGAACCTCGTCCTAATACTTTAGAGAGGGTACCATCAGTAATTTTAATGAAGCAAGGAGGATTGTAGCTGTAGAAAAACTGAAAAACCTTGGGATTCCCTGTTATATAGTTAGAGGTACCATAATCCACTATCCACTGTAAGGAATGGACAAGTTGGGAAGAGGTAATTTTACCTTCAGTGGTTGTCAAGGCTGTGGGTTGAGGAGGAGAGGAGAAGCGACTAAAAAGTTGGAGTTCATCAATTTGTTGTTGGCTAAAGCTACTGATTGGATTCTCAGTAGAAACAAGATTAGTCGTCTTCTGAAATTTGGAGGTTTCGTTTGCCATAGAGAATAAACGAAATCAACTGAAAAAAGAGAAAAAAAAAAAGAAAAGAAATGATCGACCTAAATTGATACCATGTAAAATTGTGAGAAATTCACTCATAAGTTTATTCATAGAAAGGATACAATATTTATATACAAAGATTGACTTAGTATTTTAGGTAACTAAAGATATAAATCTTAGTATTCTAGGTAATTAAAGATACTAAAGATATTCTCTTAAAGTTGACTTTCCATAACCAAAGATACATAATATATTCCTTAGAATAATATCTTTCCATACCATAATTACACGTACTAACTTACACTCTCCCTCAAACTAGTGTGTATATGTTGTATATACCCAGTTTGGATAAAAAACTATCAAAGGTTACTCTAGGAAGTGCCTTGGTAAGAACGTCCACAACTTGACTTGTGGTAAGAATATATTTAAGCTTCACAGTCCCATTGTTGACCTTTTCATAAGATAAAATGTCTATCTATTTCAATATGCTTAGTTCTGTAATGTTGAACTGGATTCCTTGTTATTCTCATTATTGATTGACTGTCACTATAAACTTCAAACTCTACATTTTCTTTTAGTTCCAGTTCAGTAATGAGTTTCGTACTCCATATTCCTTCACATATACCATAATTACACGCACTAACTTACAAGTTCATCCGATGATATTGAGGTTTAGTTTGGATACAAACATGATTGTTCTTTTCAGATGAAACTCTTTTTTTAGTGAACCATATCTCTGTTGCTTTGCATCCCCTTCGCCATGTTTGCTTTTCTGGAACGAAGAGGATATGACAAAAAGAGTGTCATTTTCATATTACAGTCTTGAGAATTTTAGCTCTCTTGTTGTTTGTTGTAAACTGCTCTTATTTCATTTTTCAAATCTGCATACATCAATGATATGTATGCGGAGGGATTCGCTTGTTACTAACTCGAACGGTTTGAAGTATTTACGATGCGTAAAACTTCTTTCGTTTTTTGTATGCACGCATACAAAGATTGGTTTATTCTTTCAATCCTGTTTCTCATAATCGTGCACATCACAAGGAGAATAACTTTTACAAGATTACTAACACAGAAGGAATCAAAATGCTTAACATATAAAGCCTATGACACGAAGAAGTTGGTTATTCGTGGGCAACGGATGATAAAAATCTTATGCTTCTCCAGATCTTGATAAGTAGGATTTTGCAAGGGAGATGTACATCTCCTTCTAGGCGTGTGCATTCGTTTAATTCGGTCGGTAGCCGAATCGAATTAATCAAAATCGAATTAACAGAAATTTTTAAAATCTTAACCGTTAACCGAACCGAATTTTCTTTAATCGAATTAACCAAACCGAAATGATTTCGTTAATTAGTCGATTAAACAAAATTTATTATAAATTTTAGTTAAATTACATAATAGGTCACTAAATTAAGCTAAAATAATTTTTTAGTCACTGAAATTTTATTTTATACTAATTTAATGCAAAATTTAGTGATCATTTTATAATATAAAAAATTAATGAACATTTTATAATTTTTTAAAAGTTAAATGACTAAAAATAAATATATATAATATATATAATTTTGGTTAATTCGATTAATTAGTATTTTAAACTGAATTATTAAAAAAATTAATCATTAACCGAATTTATCAAAAATCAATTGACCGAATTAACCGAAACAATTAATCGGTTGATTAAGTCGGGTAATATCGATTATCTGCAAGGTCAGACTCGGGTTTGGGTTCGTTTTAGTCGGATGCAGGTCGGGTTTGGGTTCGTTTCAGTCGGATGCAGGTCGGGTTTGGGTTCGTTTCAGTCGGATGCAGGTCGGGTTTCGGGTCTACAATAACAGGTTGAAATCGGTTTAGGGTCATTCTTGGTCAGATACAGTTCGGGTTCGGTTACTATAGTAACAGATTCAACTCGGGTTCGGGTCAACAACAGTCGGATATAGATCGGGTTCAGATCATTACATCCCAGGTCAAACCAAATTCTGACTCGAACAAATTTTAGTCGAGTTTTTAGGTCGGGTCAGCTTTTACGTCCCTAATCACATTTTTCTGTCTTTTGGTTACAAGTTTCCTTAGACATCTTGTTCATATGTGTTTATCGTGGTGACAGCCCAGTGTTTTTAACATTCTTGCACATGTAGAATGCAAGATGTGTCTACTGCAAATAGATACAACCTAAACATGAATAGCACGTATGTACCTTCAAACTCAAAATTGTAAGTTCAAACGTACCTTGTGCATCATTAAGCATCAAATTCTCAGAAAGTAAATCATTCTGACCAAACACCACTGGCACTTGAGTTTATTCAATTATAATTGAATATAAGGATTACACAATTATAATGTTCGGATAAAACTGATAAAACATTGATCACCAAAATCCAATTCTAACTAAGCCAATTTTTGCCCTCTCTAACAACACGATCTTTCTTTTCAAACATTTGACAAAATTTATCATTGATCAGATAACATATTTTGTTGTCATGTTCTAAAATTCATTTTAATAAATTAAATTTATTAATTTTTCAATTGTGTCGCATAGTTACAAACAAAAAAAAAAATATGTTAATTATCAAGATTATAGTAATCCATATTTTTTTATCATTAAATCGAATCTTAAACTCGAGTTGTGTGCTATTACTTTGGAAGGCCAAGTTTGAGGTAATTAAGTTAAGCCCATTATTTGTGATAGGAGTTTTTAAAATTTAAAAAGGAGATGATGATGGATCATTGGGAAAATATATTTTATTGAAAAGAGAGTGAGTTATAAGGAGAAAGAAAAAATGGGAAAAAAAATAAAGAAAAATGGGTTAACTACTAGGACGTTGATATTCATGTTTAGCGGATGGTTGAGTTTACCATGGGTGTTGAACATTATCGAATATTACTAACGTTAAATATCGTTAAACATTATTAAATTAATTAATAAAAATGAATAATTACAACAACTCAACATACAACTATTAATTATATGTAAAATCTAACACTCTTTTATTAATTGCATACTGAGTCCTTGAAATTTTTAATTTTATTAATTAATTTAATGATGTTTAACAATGTTCGACGTCCGTTATAGAATTTTTCTTTGTAGATATAATTGTTGCGAATGGCTTTCTTTTTTATTCTCAAAATATTATTTTTAATGTATCAAATCAATTATTTTATTTTCATTTATTTTTATTTGTAAATTAAATTTTTAGATATTTTTATTTTAACAATCTTATTTATTAATATATTTGAATTAATATCTAATTTATGAGAAAAGAGATATGATTTATAAATTTTAATTTATAAATAATATTAAGTAAAAAATAAAAAATAATGTGATTTTATTTGATTAAATATGACTATAAATAAAATAGTGGGAATGATTAATAAAATAATTTATTTTAATTTTATTTCAAAATATAATTATGGGTAAACTACTTCAGTGGTCACCCAACTAATTAGAGATACCTATTTTGGTCATCTATTAACAAACTCCAATTAAGTAATCTAACTTTTAAATCTTACCTATTTGTGTCACTCGTCTGAATCTGATGTAGCTGTGAAAAAGTAACGGCAAAACATGTGCGTTAGTTATTATTAATATTTTAATGATTGATGGTAAACCAGTTGATTCTAGTGGTTGACGTGGCTGATATCTTGCTCTTCCGACGCTGCTCAGCCTGTAAACTGCGCAAGTTTAAATGTAATGGTTGTAAAAAGTTCGGTGCTGCCGCTCCGAGGAGTCCTGATCCGAGACCTCTAAAGTCGCGTCACAATAGTTCACCGAGGTGGTTTAAGAAATCCTGCCTTCACCTTCTTCAAAGTTTTCGTCTTTCGGCATCCTCCACCACCACCGTCTTCCCAGTCTTCACCAAAGCCTTCGTATCATTCCCCCTCGTTCTGCTACCACCGAAGTACTCTCACGTTTCAACTCCAACGCCCCAACTCAAAGAACATCTCCAAAGATGCATCTTTCACCGCCACCTCTGCTCCGCCTGCTCACTAAGAGCATATACAATCTCCTCCACCAACTTTGCAGATCAATGCAGTTTCAATCACCATTTGTATTGTAATAAGAATTTAAAGAGATGTTAAGACTTAAACTCTAATAATACTATAGAGTACGTATGAATCATTCAAATATGTTCTAACTTAAACTCTAATAATTCTTTGGCACTCGAACCTAATTCAATTCACCACCACATCAATAGGTACAATTATGACAATTTCCAAGGACAGAGTAGAACCAACTTCATTCTCCACTGTTAGACAGTTGGAAACTCAAAGATATTTTCTCGACCGGCATCGTGTTTGGAAGTTACTTGGCACTAATGACTGGTATTCTTCTGGGCAATGAAAGACACAAATTTCTTCTCAGTAAGAACATCGATGCTTATGTCCCATTATTTTTATTTTATTTTGTGGGATTTGGTATGATTTTACTAAGCTCTCATTTCTTATATTTCAGAACATGTTTAATGTTAGATCACTGAGAGATAATCCTGAAGAAATGATAACAACTTTATACCTTCAGGTCAGTGTTGTGAGTCAGGCACTCATTTTTGTCATACGGCAATGGCTTGGTGGTGGAGTGTTATAGTAATGAACTGATGGTCAAGTTGGTGAAGGAGACTGTACATGCTCGTAGTGAGCAAGCGGAATGGAGATGGCGGTGAAAGATGCATTTTTGGAGATGTTTTTTGAGTTAGGACGTTGGAGTGAGAGTTCTTCGGTGGTAGCGATGGCAGGAAGGAATGATAAGAAGGATTTGGTGAAGATTGGGATGACGGTGGTTGTTGAATAACTCTCTTACTTGAACACAATGAAATGGAAGATGAAAAAATGATCTATGTTATTCGAATGGAATTACTTACATTTACACTGATATACTCACGTTATTTATACACAACTCTCTAACCCTAAAGCTTCAGCTAACCTTCTTAACAGCCTAGGAAGTTAGTTACAACTGAGTAACCAACGACTCAATTGGAAGTAACTTTGGAAGCTTCCAACTGTTTCCAGCTCCAAGCTACACTCAGCTACATTCAACAGTGGTGGTGAAAGAATGTGATCTACCGGAAGACAAAGACTTTGAAGAAGGTGAAGACAGGTATTTCCTAAACCACCTCGGTGAACTATTGGGACGCGGCGTTGGAGGTCACGGATCAGGACTCATCGGAACAGCAGCACCGGACTTTCCACCACCATTACATTTAAACTTGCCGCAATCCACAGGCCAAGCAACGTTAGAAGAGCATTCTCCAGAAGATCTTTAATCTAGCTTACCATCCATGTGGACCACTAAAGTTAACTGGTTTACCGTTTGCCATTAAAATATTAATAATATATGACTCCCCGTCAGTTTTTCATTGGGCGGTCACATAAATAGGTAAGGTTTAAAAGTTAAATAATTTAATTGACGAGTTTATTAGTTGGGTGGTTAAATAGGTATCCTCAATTAGTTGAGTGATCACCAGAGTTATTTACTGTATAATTAATTACAAATTAAATATTTTTTTTTATAATTATCTAAAATTATTTTTAAAATAATATAATATAATAATGTGGGTCGACCATTTTCTTAAAATTTTCAAATATAAAGGGTAAATATAAAGGTTATAAATTATATGAAGGTTAAGGATAGGGATGGTAAAAATACTGGTCCTCGACACGATCCAGTGCACCCCGACCCGACTCGGGCGGGTTTTTCTCTCTAAATTTTGGGGATTGGGGCGGGGCGGGGTGAAGAAGTCATGAAGTCGGGTCGGGGTCGGGTATTTGTTTGAAATTCCCCACCCGATATATTTTTATATATTTTATTATATTTATAAAAAAATATCATTATACATAAATATTTTTATGAGTTTTAAGTAATTTTTATACTTTTGAAGTTTATTCTTATAATAAAAAATTATTTAGATTTTGTTTAAATTTTAATATATTCGATTATGTTAGTCGAGGATTCAAGTTTTTTTTTTCTTTTAAATATGTAATTTAACATGTGTGTAATTTAAATTATATTATATTTTATTTTATTTTTTACATAGATTTAAAGTTACTTAAAAACCATAATTTATAATTGTGATAAAAGATTTATCGAATCTAACTTTTATCGTTAACGGATATTATTTTTTTAATTTTTCGAGTCGGGTCAGATCAGAATCGGGTTAAAAAAATAATATATCGAGTCGGGACAAAGCAAATAAATTAATATTTAAACTCGGATCAGGACAGGATCAGATTTAAGAATTTCTAAATCGGGGCGGGATCGGGGCGGCCAAAAACCCGCCCGCCCCGCCCCACCCCGCCCGGTGCCATCCCTAGTTAAGGATAAGTGCGATTGGATTGGCTCGTTTCATATCCCACGAATAGCAATCCGTTTCTTTGACTGTTTTACACTTGTAATCCATTGTATCCATTGATAGGAGATCACGTGTACGTTCTAGATCCTTTGTTAAACCCTATTGGTCATTTATTATTGCACGCGGATCATAGCTCTGGTAGCTTAATAGCCGTCGATTGTCAACAATATCAACGGTTTGGATTCACCCATTTAAATATTTTTGAACAACCACAAAATTTTTATTTCTTCCCGCTTCTCCAAAATCCACTTTATATTCCGCCTTCGATCCCGTACTCAATCATCAAAATTTTCCATCTCTTTCTCGCTTACCAAACAGACACACTCATCTCCAGATCATTCAACCGATGGCTCGTACGAAGCAAACTGCAAGGAAATCGACAGGTGGTAAGGCTCCACGTAAGCAGCTAGCTACAAAGGCCGCTCGGAAATCAGCTCCGGCAACAGGATGAGTGAAGAAGCCTCATCGATTCAGGCCTGGAACCGTTGCTCTGAGAGAAATCAGGAAGTACCAGAAGAGCACGGAACTCTTGATAAGGAAGCTTCCATTCCAGAGGCTGGTGAGAGAAATCGCTCAAGATTTCAAAACCGATTTGAGGTTCCAAAGTAGCGCCGTTGCCGCTCTTCAGGAAGCTGCCGAAGCATATCTCGTTGGACTTTTTGAGGGCACTAATCTTTGCGCCATTCATGCAAAGAGAGTTACGATTATGCCAAAGGATATCCAACTTGCTAGGAGGATCAGAGGAGAAAGGGCTTAGGTTGTTTGATTGGTTTTAGTTGATAAAATGGCCGGAAATTCTCTGGAATTGCTTTCTTAGCAATTGTTGATGTAATTCTCTGGAATTTGGATGGATGGTTTTATATTTTTGTTGATCATTCAATTTCCCCTTCCGATGTTTTTGTGTGTTGGAGACATGAAACGCTAATTTGGTTTCTATTGTGCTTTGTACGCTAGATTGAGATTTACACAGAAGACTGGTGAATGATGTGTTTGTTATAAAAAAAGGGTAAATTACACCAATGATCACTCAATTATTTGAGGATATCTATTTTGACTATCTAACTAAAGAATTTGTCAATTAGGTATCCTAACTTTAAAACCCTATCTATTTTGACCATTGCTGTTAAAATTCTGACGGAAAAGTTAACAGTAGTGACGTGGCTGCTAATTAAAATTGGTAAAATTACATACTTAGTCCCTTTAATTTATTTATTTTTTTTAATTTAATCATAATTTTAAATTAATAAATAAAATTAATCATTCAACCGATTTGTGACACGTGTCACAACCGGATTGGTGAATGATTAGTGGAAGAAATAAAATGCAAAAGTCTTTGCATGTAAGAAGATTTGAATCCACAATCTCCAACATAGCAAGCATACAATCAACAAATGAATCATTAGGCCAAGTTATTTTTCATATTATAATATATTCACATGTATTATTAAGTAATTAAGTTTTAGTAAAAGCCTAGAATAACAAAATTTTAAGTCGATTAATATTTAAGTTAAAATATTAAATAATTAAATTAAAATAATAAAACATTTAATAAATAAATTAAAATAATTAAATATTTAAAATACAAATAATAAATATTTGAATATTTTTATTTAATATTATTCAAATTAAAATATATGAATAATATTAAATATATAAATAAAAATATTTATATTTTAAATATTCGAATAAAAATTTTGGATATTTGGATATTCGAATAAAAATCATAAATATTTAACTATTTTTTATTCGAATATGTGAATAAAAATCATGAATATTCGAATATTTGAATTTAAAAATATTCTAATAAAAATATTTAGATTTTAATTATTCAAACAAAAAATATAAAAATATTTAAACAACAAAATTCAAATATTCGAATAATTAAAATTTAAATATTTTTATTCGAATATTTAGATTTTAATTTATTCGAATAATTAAAATCTAAATATTTGATATTTTTATTTAAATATTATTCGATTTAAACAGTTGACCTTGTAATTTAAATACTAAGACATAACCATTTAATACTGCTTTTTCGGGTTTCATATCATAAAATTACATTGGCCCAGTGGTTTAGCTTTTTGCTTTAAAAGCAAGAGGGTAAGGGTTCAAATCCCCTCTAGGGCAATCAGCACTTCATTTTCCTTCTTTCTCACCAACCAGGTGGTGACACGTGTCACCACTTGATTTGAGAGAAAAATATTTAATTACTCATAAAAATAAATTGATAAAAAAATTAATCACCCAATGCGGTTGTGACACGTGTCACAAATCGGTTGAGTGATTAATTTTATTTATTAATTTATTTTTATGATTAATTTAAATATATAATTTTACAAATTTTAATTAACGTCCACGTCATCACCATTAATTGCCACGTCACTGCTGTTAACTTTTCCGTCAGAATTTTAACGGCAGTGGCCAAAATAGGTACGGTTTTAAAGTTGGGGTACCTGATTGACGAGTTCTTTAGTTGGGTGGTCACTGGTGTAGTTTACCCTATAAAAAATTATATAATTATATATTTAATACTTGTTATTTATTTATTTATAATACTAATTAAATTAAATTAACGATTAACCAAATTATTATATATATTTTACTCTCTTTGTGTTAAAAGTAGTGTCTTTATTGACTTTTTTGAGGTTAAACTTTTTAAATTTTGATTATTTAAATTTTATTATTAATAAAAAATATATTTTAGAAATTTCTAATCGAGTAGATTTTAAATATATATTTTATAAAATTTAATTATTTAATATAATTATAGTCAAAATTTTTAAAAAATAACTTTCAAAAAGTTAATAAGGAATATTATTTGTGGGACGGTGGGAGTATTTATTTATTTTTATTATTATTAAAATTTTAGATAAATTATATAAAAAATCATTTAATTATATAGTTGGTATTGAAATGATTATTTTCTTGAAAAAGAACAAATATTATATTTAACTATTAAAATAAAATTTTTTGAACAAGCTAATAATGAATATAATAGTATCTGTTTTATAATATAATTTCTAACATTTGACATTGATCGCTCAATTATTATGTTGTCATCGCTGATGCTTGAACCCGTAATCTCTAAAAAGAATAACTGTTCCATTAACTCCTTGTGCTATAGGGTTTGTGCAACTATTAAAATAATTTTAATATAGTTACTTAATGCTAAAACTAAATGATAATGGCGTAGTGAAATGACAATTAAAAATAAAAAAAATAATTACAAGTAATACATGGTATTCTCATATTTTTTAATTTAATTATAATTTTATTCTAATAAAATATTTTAAATATATATTTTTTAAATTTAGAGTTTATAAATTTTGGGTTTAAGATTTAAGGTTTATAGTTTTTTAAACATGTAATAATTATAATTTTAAGGTTTATACAATTTTTAAATCATGCACTAACTATATTTTTTAGAATTTAAAGTTTAGGGTTTAGGTTTATATTTTTAATTGTTCATTAATTATAATTTATAAAGTTTAAGACTTTATCAATTAAAAATTGTAGGGTTTAAGGTTTATAATTTAATAAGATTAAGGTTTTATATAATTTATAAAACTTTTAGGGTTTCATGTTTAAATCCTATAAATTCTCATTTACTTTTTTCCCCATGGTATTAATAAATATATAACTCATATATTAAATTGTATACTTTATATCATAATGATATATTTGGCTAGTAAACGCTTACACCTAGGGATGACAACTAGTCTGTTCTAGATCAAATCCAGTTGGATCTAAGTCTATTTTTATATCATGAATTTAGATTTGTCCTAGATCTAGGGTCTAAAAAATTGAGACCCAGATTTAATGGACCGTATCGATCCAAGTTCAAACAGGTCCAAAATAGATCAACTAAAAATGATTATTTGATTTATTTTTTAACGTAATAAAATTATCAGTAATTAATTTCACATCACAGCTTCGATAAAGAAAAAATTAATTTTAATTAACTAATATTAGAATAAAAAATGATAACTAAAATCTTAAAAAAAAACTCAACAATTACACAAATATCTTTTACTAACACAAACTTTAAGAAATATAAATCATAAAATATTTTATTGTCGTAAACCGAGTGCTGTACTTCTACTTCTTAGAGTGCTAGTCTTTATCATTACTTAAATCATAAACATCCTAAAACAAACAAGAAACAACCAACCAAAGAGAAAAAAATTGTTTTATGAAAAATAATATCTATGAAATTTAAATATTAAATGAAGATTATGTAATATAATAACTTTCGTATATGACATTCGATGATATTTATTATTTCTGCATCATTATCACAATCTTCATTAATAGTAGAACAAACATGTATTTCTTCAAAAAGTCTTTTTATCGTACATAAATAAAAATTACATTAGAGAATAATACGAAATATAAAACCTGATATTTTATATTTATATATTTTAAAACCAAATGTTAGTTTTTTAATAAATAGGTAATCGAGTCGGGGTCTAGGTTCGAGTCTTAATATCATATTAGAATCTAGATTCGTACTTTAATCAGAAGATCTAAATCCGATCTAGATTTATCGGGTCTAAAATTTTAGGACCCAGACCCTATAAAATAGACATAAATCTACGAATTCAAATCAGGTTCAGAATCCATTGTCCCTACTTACCCCCATTATAAGAAAGGTTGTAGGTTTGAACTTGTCAATCCCATTTTCATATATGCTTTAATTTTTCTTCCCCAAGGTGGTGATTATTGAGGGATTAAATAAAATTAATAAATTAAATAAAAAATAATTAAAACCCCCAATAAGGTAATGACACACTACCTAATTGAATAATTATAATATTTTATTAGGATAAAATTAAGATTAAATTAAAAAATATTTAAATAATAAAAATTAAATGTGTAATTATTTTATTTTATTTTTAACTATCATATCATCCTATGTTAATTTTTCATGACCGATGGTTATATTAAAATTATTTTAATAATTAAATGGTAAATTTGTCACTTTTTAAAGAATAATGATCATTTTAACATCAATTCTATAATTAAGTGTTTTTTTATGTAATTTACTCTAAAATTTTATATAATAAAATATTAATATAATTAACCATATATTATTTTATTAATTGTTATTAAATTCATATATCGTATGTAGTTATATTTTCATAAGTGATAGATTGTTTTTGGTGGTTTAATATTTCAGTTTTATATAATTACTCAAGTTCGAATCTTATTTATCTCTATTTTTTATCAATAAAATAATGTTTTAGTTAAACATGTTACCGTCTAAATATCATATGGAGTTGGCCTGGAGTTTTAGGGTATGTTTAACATTACTTTTTAAATAAGTTTTTCTCTAAAACCTGGTTTGAAATCAAAAATAATATTAAATGGGTAATTTTTAAGAAAAAATGTGTTTAAAAAATACTTTTCAATCCAAACCCGAAAATAAAATTTCTAGATTTTACGGTTATAAAAGTAATTTTATGAGTTAAATTATAAATTTAATCTTTATTTACTATTATTTTATTTATAATTTATAAATTTATAATTTTTATAAAGCTATATTAATAAAATATTTTTAATTTAAAAATATATTAATTAAAATATTTTAAATTAATATATACTCCTATATAAATTAATTAAAATAAATTTATTAATAATTTTTTAAAAATATTCCAGGTAATTACATTTCGAGCGGGAAGTATATCAAACACTTGTCTAGATATGTTCAAGCAGCCACATTTTGCGTCCTTGTCTATCAATGCGCTTCCAACTCCATTGGATGCCAACATGTTCTTACGGCATATGCCTGGATCTCTTGTCCCTTTTCTAATGCAACCAGGAAGAACTGTCATAAGACTTATAGAATTAGGTTTAAGAGGATAAGAACTTACATTCTTCCCCTGCTCAACTCTTTGTATTTCATGTAGCAGAAGTGCATTATCATGTAGCCCACAAATAACATAACCGACTATCATTGTATTTCAAGACGCAATATCTCAAACATCCATGCTGTCAAATATAGCCTTTGAAATTTGTACAAATCCATAAGTGCATTTTGTACATAGTGATCGTTCCCAAACCTCTCTTCAGAACATATCCATGAATTCCTAGTTTGTGAACAAAGGTCTCACTGCGCACACATGCAGGCACAATGCCGGCCATTGTGGTAGCATTGGGACAGAGTCCCGCAGCTGCTTCCATTTCATTGAAAAGTGTCAAGGCTTTTTATCTTGTTCATATTGTGCATACCCAGTGATCATAACATTCCAAAGAGCGATTGATTTCACTATGGAAGAATCAAAAACCCGACGACCACTTTGAACTCTTCTGCAATTGCAGTACATATCAACCAAAGCACTAGCAACACGTCATCTAAAAGCATTAACCTGAATGACTCTAACGCAGTCTCCGAGTCGTCAGCCCACACAACGCAGAAATAAAGGAACTCGAAGAAACGATATCTCTATGTGATTGGGAATTCTATAAAACACCTTGTAAACACCCCAAATATCCCCACATTTTTCGTAAACACTGAGCAGGGAATTGGCGACGGGCAGGGAGGAAGCTCTGTATCCGAATTTAAGGACGTGGGAGTGAACCTGCTTTTTCAAGTGGGAGTTTTGAAGAGCGGCGACGAAATTGAGGATAGCGGTGAAAGCAAAGTGTTCGGGCGGGGCACCGGAGGAAGTCATGTCGACATAAGTTGAAATGGCTTGGTTGAATTGGTTGGCTTGGATATTGTCTCGGAGTGATTGGGTCCATGAATCCGGAGAAAGAAAGAGTTTGGGTTGTGTTGGGATGGATTGGAAAGAATGGAGGTAGGTTGGAGCAGTAGAGTAATTGGGAGGACATTTCTGAATACAAAGACGTTTCTTCTTCTTCAGACTTATCAAGTCTGATTTCTCTACGTTCATCCAACACAAAGATTCCTTCTTCTTTGATAAATAGATTGAAAGTATGTTAATTTGTCATTCAAAACATAGATGAATGGAAATACCAACAGGCAACAACTCTAGTTACTGTTGTAGTCTCTAACATAGCTAAGAAGAAAGTGAAATTAACAAAGCAGTGTGTCACAGACTTAGTATTTCACAAATTATCCGTGCGGTGTTAACACTCTCGATTTATGTTAATAAACCTTTGATTCACGCGAACTCTGAGGTTAGAAAGTTTGAAAGATTGAGAAAGCAAGAATTTTAGAAAGAAAAACTTTATTTAGTTTGGAAAGAGCTTACAATACTTGAAAACTTAGATTCTTTTTGTGTGGATGGATTACAAATGAGGGATGATGGTCCTATTTATAGGCGTTACCTTGTAAACACCCCAAATATCCCCTTGGCTTTAGTCTTTGAGGTGGATTGAATCACATTTAAAAGTTGCATGGATTCAATTTGTGCACGAAGTTTGTATTCCTCGGCATCACTATCCTCTTGATGTTTGGCCAAGAGCGAACTAAGGTCTTGTGCTAATGTGGGCACTCCCAAACCCAATGGTCAGCATCACAAATAAAACACTTATTTAATGGTGATCTTCTTGTGCCTCGAGCTTCTTGAGACTTATCCTTTGCCTTGCCTTTCCATGAGGATGAGTCCTTGGACTTGTATGAGTGCTCCTCATGGTAGCCATCTTTACAAGGGCTCTTATCTCTCTAACCTATGTCTTCCCCACTCCTTTTATCCTTTGGCTTGATTATGAATTCCTTGTGGCTTGTATAATTTATTAGACTTTCGGCTGTGGCTATAACATCGGTAAGGTTTTGCACTTCCCAATACTTAAGCTCTATCTTAGCCTATGGTTGTAGTCCATCTATGAAATTGAAGAGTGAATCTTTTTCGGAGAGATCGAGGATCTCAAGAACTAAGTTAGTGAAGTCCCTAACGTAGTTATGGATGCTCCTCAATTGTTTAAAACTTCACAAATGAGCTCGGGCCTCATTTTCGGTATTCTCAGGATAGAACTGACGTTTTAGCTCTTTCTTAAAGTCATTAAAAGTAGAGGTGATGCACATACTTCTCTCAATGTTCAGGTTCCTTCTCCTCCACCAAAGCATGACAGTGTCGGTAAGGTATAAAACTGCAGTTTGAACCTTGGATGCCTCATCCATGATGCCGATAGTTGGAAGGTATTATTCTATCCTCATCAGAAGTTGTCTACTTCTTTGACATTACGTGATCCACTAAAAGTCTTTATCTTTGACATCTCGACCCTTCTAAACAAAATTGATGTACTAGACCCAACGACCATAACATGCTTGCGTAATGCAAGGTCACCTTGTATTGTCTCAAGCTAGGCTTAAGTGTTATTGATATCACGTTGGAAGGACTCATGTACCTTTGAGAGCTCCCCTTGAGAAGGTCAATGATTTTCCCCATCTCGATCCGTATAGTTTCTAGCTTGATCATCATGGCCTTCATGTCCGTGTGGATCTCGGCACCCTTTGCCTCGAGGCCTTCCACCCGCTGATGAAGGTCGTCCACTTGTGCACCCATTCCCCCATGTTTTCTTCAACATGGATTATGTGAGACTCAAAGCTAGAGAGTTGATCTTTGGATTTGGCTCATGTCCTAACTGTAACAGGATCCACTACCTCCTCACGCCCTCGTTCCTCTTACGTATTCTCTATCTCAGTTGACTCAACAACTTGATTCTTTCCACTCTTTGCTATATCCCGAATACAATCATAATACGCTCTGATACCAACTGTCATAAATTTAGTCTTTCCCAAACTATCCTTACAGCATTAGCACTCTCAATTTATGCTAATAAGCCTTTGATTCACGCAAACGCTAAGGTTAGAAAGCTTGAAAGATTGAGAAGGTAAGAATTTGAAGAAGAGAAACTTTATTAAGCTTGAAAAAAGCTTACAATATTTAAACGCTTAGATTTTTTTGTGGATGAATTACAAATGAGGGAGGATGGTCCTATTTATAGGCATCCACCTCCTTTAGAGAAATGTCTAGACTATCCTAGATATTTACATGATATAAAATATTCTAAACTATTCTACAACTATCTATATAGGTCTCTAACTATCTAAAGTGTTTTAGAGAATTTCAGAGACTTTTAGAGTAGTCTCGATCTTTCCATGATCTTCTAAGACCTTGAATATTATAGATTCTTCTAGAATATTTTGGATGCTTGTAGTATATTTCATATCCTTCTATAATGTTCTAGAACCTTTAAGAATCATCTAGAGTATTCTAGAATCTTCTAAGGCCTTCCAGATGAGTATGGACTTTGGTAGATCATCTTGGAACCTTCTAAAACCTCTTAGAATATTATGGCAAGCTTTTAGATAAATATAGGTCATTCTAACAACCTCCTTGTGCATGCTTGCCTTAAAGACACAAAGTTGTCTAATTTGCCTCGGTGCTAGGTGACGGTTTATGACAAGTGGCTCAGTATCAGCAACGTCGTGGGCTTTTCAAACCACCACTACTTTCCAAAGCTATGCCATTTTACCAAAATATTTACCCAGATATCAAAATAGCTATATTTATTATTTTTGAAAATAAATGTCCAAATTATTTGTAGGTCGAATAGTTATTTAACTTTTTATACCGTAGTTATTATTCAATAAAATAAAACATGTAATTTGTTTATTATTTTTACTTAAATTATGTTAAAAAGTAAAAAAAAATAAGATGAATTTACTAGTACCAAGTATGTTAAATACTGTTAAATATTATTAGTACCGAATATTGTTAAATATCATTAAATTAATTAATAAAGATTAAAAATTTCAATGACTCAATATATAATTATAAATTATTTAAAATAAAATTTTAATTAAATTATTTTTTATATATTATATATATTTCAAATAATTAGATCAAATATTTATCTTAGTTAATTTTAAAAAAATCTATAAATTTATGGTGGCTCTGGGCAGGAGGGATCCAAAATTTTATATAAGGGATAAAAATTATTAAGAAGGTATATTAGAAATATAAGAATACAAAATATAAAAGTTTAGAGATATAAAATTAAATAAATATATAAATTATAAAAAAAAATTAAAAGTTTTAGAAAATACTACTATACTCCAACACCCAGGTTTCATCCCTGGCTTTGGATTTTATATTTGCTGAGTAGAGATGACTGATAAATTGATGGTAGTATTCTTAAAAAAGTTTTGTCCTTTAGGTTCAAAGTCAACCATTAAGGGACGTAATAGAAGAAGCGCTGGGGTTTGGTCCAAAGAATTTGATAAATCGTAATATATATTTTTTTTTAAAAAATAGCGTACCCCTTTAAATTTTTAGAAATTTATAGTAAATATTATTATTTTAAAATATTTTTAATTAAATCTTCGAAAAACAAGGGTAAATTACTCATTCAGTACCTGTCCTTTACTTGTATTTCCGTTATTACATTTGTCTATTTTTTATAAAATAATACTTGAGATTATATTTTGTTTTTATCTTGATATTTTTTGTTAAAAATTAATTATATATTAACTAAGAGAGAAAAATCACACATGACAAGAATATCAAGTCATTTTTCTCTCATAGTTAGTTGTCATGTGCAATTTTTTATGATTTTGTTTGATGTAATAAACTAAATAAAAAAGAGAAAAATGACACGTCAAACTGTGACATGATTTTCACGTTCCTAATTAATATAATATTGATGTAAATATTAAATAAAAATTGATGTTAGCTACTATTTTATCAAAAATATAAATGAGATACAAAAATATAAACATGAATAAAGGTTGTGTACTAAATGAATAATTTATCCCAAAGTTAATTTGATACCTCATAATTTTTTCTATTGACAATTTAGGTCCTATAAATTTAAGCATCAGTTAAACCAATTCTTTCCCCTGATTTTAAATTTAAATCTTAGATTATTATTTAATAAATTAATGGTTGAAATTTCTTTGGCTCCCATTGGACCAAATTTGTATGGAGATGAGCTCTGTGCCATTTCCAAACGCACATTCTTTTTTTTGTGTGTGCCATTTCCAAACCCACATTCTTTTTTTTTTTTGCCATTTCCAAACGCACATTCAAACAAAAACAAATGAGGAAAAAAAATACAGATGAAGTTAAAATTGAATTATAAAGGTGATAAATTGTTTAATTTTAAAATGATTAAGATCTTAAATCGTAAAAGTTAAAGAAATTATGATCTTTGTCCTTTTGAGTTTTTGCACCCTTAGATAAATACACAATTGTTTGCTTACTTAAATCATGGTACTAGAGGTGATAATGAATCTGATCGACATGTAAATTATTTAAGTTTGACTCGATCAAAACTCAACAATCAAAAGTCGACGATAATTAATTTATTTTAAAAAAAATACATGATGTGCCATATCATTGGTGAATGCACAATTTAAACTTAAGGTAAGATTCTAATTGAATTTTAATGAGGGAAAGTACACTGTTGGATTAACTTTATGGTAAGATACATGATAACTCACTAAGGAAGTCATTTCTAGGGTAAAATGGAGTCTGCAGGAAGAGGAAGAGGAAGAGGGATAGGAAATTTACACCTTCAAACATCAAACCCATCCATTTCCTCTTCCATTGGAATTCTGCCCTCTAGAATCTGATGATGAAGTTGGAAAAACATAGCTTGATCGCTTCTTCTTCTTAACCGTATTCCATGCAATGATTTGCTCGTTCCATAAACTCCCTCCACCACGATGCTCGGATTTTTCGACCCCTGGATCACGATATTCGGGTTTCTTTGGAGCTGATGAACCATATGTAGTATCTTCACTTGTTCCTTCACTTACCGCTGCCATATTGTCATTCCTAAATTCTACTCCTATGTTGTTACTAGCCAACTCATTGCTCTCATCAGCTGGAAGATGGTCTTTTCTCCTCCTTTTGCTTGGTAACTTCTCAATGTCTTCTGCATTCTCCACAGCCCTCATGAACTGTAAGTCACTCATCCTATCCGGGTAATAGTTCCCGTCCTTT
This sequence comes from Abelmoschus esculentus, assembly GCA_035048815.1. NCBI lineage: Eukaryota > Viridiplantae > Streptophyta > Magnoliopsida > Malvales > Malvaceae > Abelmoschus > Abelmoschus esculentus. The sequence continues at coordinate 10,973,750 of JAUCBN010000013.1, read as the reverse complement.
CTTTTTCGCTTCCCTAATTCAACATTGCCCTCTAAAGCTTTGCCTTTCCTATCATCATCGAGTACAAACACCCACTCAGGTACCTCATGGTCTTCCATGAGACGAGATCGATAATTCTCCTCGACTCTTCTTTCCTCATCCATCTGCTCAAACATTCGGAACTCCTCATCTGAGCGGGCTGCAAGTCGGTTAATTTCCCTCTCACTTGGAACATCTGTTCCGAGCGAACTGGTTCCTCTCCGCATAATTTCTTCCAGCATTTCTTTTCTGTCCTGAGCTGCATAAGTGAAGATGATCAGGTTAGTATGGTATTGAATATACTCAAATAGGAATACAATTAAAACATGAACTAAAAGACAAGAGTTGTAGCCTTTCAAGCATCTGGTGTACATTTCACTGAGAGAATGATACATGCGCGTGCGCACAGACAGAAAACCATACACACCATGCAAACACATAAATATCCAATAATACCATGTGGATCTTGCAACGGCTGATTCTGAAATATAACACAACAGAACCGAGGAAACATTCCTTATTCTATCTCATGCCATGCTGATTTTTGTGCCACATGCATTACACAGATCAAATCAATTCAAGCACAACATACCTGTGGAAGTTGTATTAAACAAGCCAGCCTGGATGACCTTAGCATCAATACCCATCTTCTGCTTTGCACGCTCTAAAATAACCTCTTCAATTGATCCAACACTAACCAGCACAAAAACCCGGACTTCCTTCTTCTGTCCTATACGATGGGCTCTATCCTCTGCCTGTTGGTCCATTTGGGGGTTCCAGTCACTATCAAAGATTATTACAGTGTCCGCTGTCTGCAAATTCAGCCCAAGACCTCCCGCACGGGTGCTTAATAGAAACATAAAATAAGGAGAGTCTGGAGCATTGAACTTCTTAAGCAATGTGCCTCTTTCCTCCGTTTTTGTTGAACCATCAAGTCTAAGATACATAAAACTGTTGAGTCTCAGATATATTTCAAGAATGTTCATGAGATGAGTCATTTGTGAAAAGAGCAAGACACGATGGCCAGTTCTGTGAAGTTTTGGGAGCAACCTATCAAGGAGCTCAAACTTCCCTGATGCTCTAACAATCTCCTCTTTCTGCCACATATTGTAGGTAGGCACAAAGAGATATGGGTGGTTGCAACACTTCCTCAATTGCATTGTCAGGTTCTGGAGGCTCTTTGATTTCCCAGACCCTGCAAAATTTAGACATTAACGAATTGGCAACTATTTCTTCTTTCCTGCTCCAGTAAGATAACACCACCACTAAGCAGGAAACAACAATATGATGCAGTTCAAATGAACTCAAATGTAAAAGAGTCCAAGATTAAAGTTGAGTAGTCTAGAATTGATAAAAGGATATGGAAAAGCTCAGAGAAGATAGATACGACTTGGATCATTAAGAGGTATAATTTGGTAACTCAGCTCCTTTTGAGAAGGTTGTATGGTAGATATATGGTAATTCACATGGAACATTTGTAACTAACCCTCTCCGTTTTTGAAGAAAATGTCAGTAACTAGAAACTAGTCACTTAGCGGGGTTTTGAAACAATATAAATCCCCTTAAATTAAAGAGAAACTATATTTACAACAAAAAGCACATGCCAATCAATGAAATGCCCAACCTACAAATATGATTCAAAGAATGCAAATACAGATTTTTGAGAAATAGATTATAAGTGATAAACCATCAAACTAGCTTTGATCACATGAACAATAATATACAAACCATTGTCTAGGCCGACCCTTCCTTTTTCTGTTACTTGCTGATAGTATGCTTTCTGCCATGCTGACAAATCACATTTGAGTATAACCTGGGATTTTCCAGGAAGGTATTTCTCCACCTCATCTTTTTTCCTCCTTAAGATGAATGGTCTTATAACCTGAAAATCAAGAAATTTTATTCAGTATTAAGAAGTAAAGGATAGATAAGGCAGTTTGAAACTAATGAAGACCTTACATGATGGAGACGACGAATAATCAAGAGTTGTTCTTCATCAGTAAGAGAAACATCACCACGATCTGCAAACGGTGCATTAAACCACTCCTCAAAATTCTGAACTGAATTGAAAATGTTTGGGAGTAGAAAGTTAAGGAGGGACCACAATTCTTGCAAACTATTTTGAATAGGGGTCCCAGTTAACAGAAGCCTCCGCTGGATTTGATAGCTGCACAAAGGTGAAAAATTCAATTACAACCACCTTTCCAATTCTTTTGCAAGGACCTAATCTAAAATACCTGACTGTGAGAAAGGGGCCATGATGGCCATAGATGCAATGGATGGAGGTGGTTAGTGTGTGATCAGTTAGTTAGGGATTTATTGTTTGAAGAAGATGAACAAATATATTTTCCTGAGAGAACAATGTGTTTCTCTGTATTTTTTTATTATTCTTTTATATCAAATGATTACAAAATACGCCCTTAAATAGGCTAAAATAGAGTTTTAATATAACTAAAATTATACTTTATCTCTAATTCAAATAATATTTATTCCTAATTTAAATAAAACTTCTAATAAATTTATACAACTAATTAGGATAAACTCTAATTAGATATTAAATAAAAAACTCTTAACACTCTTCGTTAATTTAGACTTCTCCTCAAGCTCTAACACTTCTTGGATAACTAACACTCCCCCTCAAGCTGATAAACAAACGTAGTAGAACAACAACTTGAATCTTGGATGTGATGTCCTACTCTTTTTTCTTATGTTGTTTCTTCGAGAAAAATACCCCTTGAGTCAGAAGTCTTTGATTGAGATGCTCCAACATGTGGTTCTTGATTAAAAGATTTGATGAGAATAATGAACGTAGTGATTAAAAGAATTTACACTCCCCTTCAAGTTGGTAGTTACACAAACTAGAATTCCAACTTGAACCTTTGATGTAGAATCCTTAAAAAAAATATTATCTAGTTTTTTTAGGCTAAACTATAACCTTTTCACCTATCTTTTCGAATGACTGACTAAAATAGAATCAAATAGTTTTTAAAGTTAAACTATAACATTTTTTTTATCTTTTGGAATAGATAGTTAAGATAGAACCAAATAGTTTTTAAGGCTAAACTATAACCTTTTTTTCTATCTTTGGAACATATGGCTAAGATAGAACCAAATAGTTTTTAAGGTTAAACTATAACCTTTTCATTTATCTTTTTAATTGGTTAAGATAGAACCATTATGTCGGTTATATTTAGGAATAGAAGTTTATCTTAAATATCTATCTTTTAGGAGTTTTATTAGTTTGATTTATTTTATCTTTTAGGTGATAAAGTTCTATCTTATTTATATTTATATTTTAGGTGATAGAGTTTCATCTTATTTAGGTTTTCTACTTCTTCGTAAACTCTTAAGAAGAAGTCTATATAAACAGACTTCTGGTTAATCAATAAACATGATTCAGAGTATTCTTAGACTCTGCTTCTACATGGTATCAGTATCAGGTTAGACAGATCTTATTTCCGATCAATTTCAGTTTTTTCTTCCATCATGACTAACCCAGATCCATCGAGTTCTGAGGTTAGTAGTCAGAATAATCCTTCCCATTCAGAATATATTCTTTCTGAATCTTCACTTTCACCAATTACTACATATAAACTAAATGACCATAACTACCTCCCATGGTCACAGTCGGTTCTTCTTTACTAACTGGTAGAAGAAAAGATCACCATCTCTTTGAATCCACGACAACTCTAGCAACTACAGACCCAAGATACAGTAATTGGAGGAGCGAAAACACTATGATAATGTCCTGGCTCATTAACTCGATGGTTACAGGAGTAGGAAAAAATTTCATGCTTTACCAGACTGCTGCAAAGATCTGGACAACAGCCAGGGACACTTATTCAAGCGCAGATAACACTTCCGAACTTTTTGCAGTGGAGAATCAAATTAAGAATCTTAGACAAGGGGATCTACCAGTTCTGCAATATTATGGACTCCTAAATAAATACTGGCAGCAACTTGATTTGTATGAAAATATTGAATGGAGGTGTCAAGTGGATAGAAATTTGTATACAAGTCAGAAGAATTAGAGAAGAGTTTTCCAGTTTCTATCTGGATTAAATGAAGAATTTGACAGTGCCAAAGGAAGGATTCTGGCCTCTAAACCACTTCCTTTGGTGCGAGAAGTCTTCTCAGAAATTAAAAGGGAAGCAAGCCGAAGGTCCTTAATGGTTCCAGCACACACACAACCAGAAACTCCAGCATTGGTGGGTACTTCCAAGAACCAACAAAGGAAAAACAGGTCATGGTGTGAACATTGTAAAAGGGTGGGCCACGTCAAAGAATAATGTTGGAAATTACATGGCAAACCACAAGATTGGAAGCCAAATCGAGTGAGATTTCAAAGAGAAGCTCCCCAGGTTTCTCAAGAAGATGTGACCAGCCCCTTTAGTAGAAAACAAATTGAAGATTTACAACAACTTCTCCATTCTATGACAGCCAAACCTTCCACAGAGGCTCACACTGTAACTACAGGTACTGGCTCCTCTGAAAAATCAGTACAATGGAAGCAGGTGCTTGAGTCAATCTCTTAAGTCTTTCTTTGAGGAAAAAGGGATTGTTCATTTTACCTCTTGTGTAAATACTCCTCAGCAAAATGGAGTTGCTGAGCGAAAAAATAGACATATTCTTGAGGTTACAAGGTCAATCATGTTTACTTCTAGTGTCCCTAAATACCTTTGGGGGGAAGCCATTCTTACAGCTACATACCTTATCAATAGAATGCCCTATAAGACCCTCGGTTTTAAGATACCCACTGAGGTTCTCTTCCATCAATTTCCTCACTTTAAACCATTTTATTCAAATCTCACTCCTCGAGTATTCGGGTGTACTGCCTTTGTGCATGTCCATAATCCTACTAGAGGAAAATTAGATCCAAGGTCTGTTAAATGTGTGTTCATTGCATACTCCTCAAGTCAAAAAGGATATAAATGTTACTCTCCATCTACTCGAAAAACTTATGTCTCCTTTGATGTCACATTCTTTGAAGACAAGCCTTTCTTCTCCCAGGCCAAACTTCAGGGGGAGAACTTTACTGAATTTCAACCTGCTCATTTATCTAATCCCATATTACAACCAAGTATAGCACCTACTGTGATCTTTAATCCTCAGTCTTCTCCTCTTATTGACCAAGTACCGAATGAGGATCTAAATAATTCTGTCGAGAGGGAAACACCTTGCAATATACCTACTTCTTTGTCTCCACAACCAAGTCCACACAAAACTCCACACAAAACTCCTCCAGTCCTTGAAACCTTTACACCTCAACTTAAAGTGTACTCCAGAAAAAAGAGAACCTTAACCAAAGACATTAGTAAATCTAGCAATGTCCAACAACCAGAGCTGATTCCTGCTGCTGAAACAGAAATACATGAGACTGAAATCGAGAGAGATGAAGGGTCCAAGGAAGCTGTCACTGTGGATCTTGATGACTTTCCTATTGTCATTCGAAAAGGGGTAAGGAAATGTACTGCACACCCCATACATAGATATGTTTCATATGGGAAATTACAGTCTGATTTCAGGGCATTTACTGTTAATATTGATAATGAGAGAATACCAAAGAATGTGACAGAAGCTCTTCAATCACCAAAATAGAGAAAGGCTGTAGAAGAGGAGATAAAAGCTCTACAAAAGAATGGTACATGGAAACTGACAAAGTTGCCAATTGGAAAGAAGGCTGTTGATTGCAGATGGATATTTACCATCAAATATCACCCAGATGGGAGCATAGAAAGGTATAAAGCAAGGTTGGTTGCTAAAGGTTTCTCCCAGACTTATGACATTGATTACCAAGAGACATTTGCCCCAGTAGCAAAACTAAATACAATTAGAATACTACTATCAATAACAGTTAATATGGACTGGAAGCTACATCAGTTGAATATAAAGAATGCATTCTTAAATGGAAATCTAGAGGAAGATGTTTTTATGGAAATCCCACCAGGACTAGAAGGAAAGGTTACCAAGAATACTGTTTGTAAACTCAGGAAGTCTTTATATGGGTTAAAACAGTCCCCTAGAGCTTGGTTTGATCGTTTTGCTAAGGCAGTTGTTTAGAGTGGATTTAGACAGAGTCAAGCAGATCACACTCTGTTCAAGAAGATAGCATCAAATGGTAAAGTTACTCTTCTAATTGTGTATGTGGTTGTCTTTTTCAGGAGCAAAAATCGAGGAAGGTGATTGACAGTGCTAGACTTGACAAAGGTCTTTACACTCTTAACCATGTTGCACCTCAAACCGTGGCTTTCTCTACTCAACTTAGGAAACTAGACTTAGGATCAACAGATGTCTTGTTATGACATTATAGATTAGGCCATCCCAGCTTTTTATATTTATCGAAAATGTTTCCAAGTTTATTTGTTAATAAAAATCCTTCTCAGTTTCTATGTGAATTCTGTCAATTTGCCAAACATACTCGGCAATCTTACAATCCTACCAAATTTGAAAACACTCGTCCTTTTTCAATCATACATACTGACATATGGGGACCCTCTCCTGTTAAAAGTATATCTGGGTACAAATAGTTTGTTTCCTTCATTGAGGACTCTTCTAGAACTACATGGGTTTATCTTATGAAAGAAAAATTTGAGGTTGTCTCTATCTTTCGACAGTTTTACCAACAAATAATTACTCAGTTTGATTCAAAAATTAAAATTCTTCGTAGTAACATATGGAAGCAGTCAACAGAATTCTGAGGTACTTAAAATCTACACCTGGAGCTGGACTTATTTTCAGAAAAAGTCAAGACAGAAGTGTGAAGGTTTACACAGATGCTAGTTGGGAAGGTGAGTTAACAGACAGAAGATCTATTAGTGGCTATTGTACCTATGTTTGGGGTAACCTAGTCACCTGAAGAAGCAAGAAACAAGCTGTTGTTTCTCGGAGCAGTGCTGAATCAGAATTTAGAGCAATGACTCTTGGAATTTGTGAAGGGATTTGGATTAAAAAGCTGCTCACAAAAATTGGATTGGATCAGGAGAAATGCTTTAAAATATTCAGTGATAGCCAGTCAGCTATGAGTATAGCCAAAAATCCTGTTCAACATGATAGAACAAAACATATTAAGATAGATCGATATTTTATCTATGAGAAAGTCAACAGTGGAGTGGCCAACTTACAATACATTCCTACCAAGAAGCAGCTAGCAGATATCTTCACCAAAGCCCTACCGAGAGTAATTTTTGATGAACTCTCATCCAAACTGGGTATATACAACATATATACACCAGTTTGAGGGGGAGTGTCGGTTATATTTAGGAATAAAAGTTTATCTTAAATATCTATCTTTTTGGAGTTTTATTAGTTTGATTTATTTTATCTTTTAGGTGATAAAGTTCTATCTTATTTATATTTATATTTTAGGTGATAGAGTTCTATCTTAAGTTATATTTATCTATTTAGGTGATAGAGTTCTATCTTATTCAAGTTTTCTACTTCTTTGTAAATTCTTAAGAAGAAGTCTATATAAACAAACTTCTGGTTAATCAATAAACATGTTCAGAGTATTCTTAGACTCTGTTTCTACACATTAAATAAAGATCCAACAAAATTAAGCGAGTAGAAATTTCACCAGAGATGTAAGATTTTCATGAGAGAGAAGCCAATGAACGAGCGTGGTCTAATGATAGCAGCGAAAAAATGATTTGTATCTGAAAAATCAAATCATCGATTTGTTTCTAATTACAGATGACAACAATGGTGACAACATCAAGATCGTTATTGACTCATAATACCATGTGAGAAAGGGACCATGATGGCCGTAGATGCAACAGATGGAGATGGTTAGTGTGTGATCAGTTAGTTAGGGATTATAGTTTGAAGAAGATGAACAAAGATATTTTCCAAAGAGAACAATGTGTTTCTCTGTATTTTTTTATTATTCTTCTATATCAAATGATTACAGAATACGCCTTTAAATATGCTAAAATAGAATTTTAATATAACTAAAATTATATTTTATCTCTAATTTAAATAATATTTACTCATAATTTAAATAAAACTTTTAATAAATCTAAACAACTAATTAGGATAAACTCTAATTAAATATTAAATAAAAACTCTTAACACTCCTCGTTAATTTAGACTTCTCCTCAAGCTCTAACTTCTTGGATAACTAAACTGACATCCGCAATTCTCCAGCAATTAGAAACATTCATAATGATTGTTATCTTAGAAATGATATATTTTTCAAAGTGCAATGAAACACTTTAGCCTTGTGTCTCAAAAGGTTAAAGTACTTGCCAAACTTCACTTCGAATTGTTCTCAAAGCAACCATAAGAGGATTTTGATGTATCATATGCTAACATTCAGGCCAAAGTAGTAGTATCAGTCAAGTGGTGTATGGCATTAATAGAATTTCCAGCAACAAACTACGTAGCACAATTAATAGATACTACTTCTATCTGTGTATCTATCTATATATCTGAATCCCTACAACCAACTCTAACTCTCTTTCACCCCTTCCCCACCTCTAGTGACTCCACAGAAAAAATAAAAGATATCCAACATGTATATTTAATTAGTGGTATAATAGGTGACCTTTCAAAGTAGGAAAAGGAGAAGAAGAAAAGATGAAACAGAAGGAAAATACAAGACAAGCAATTTGTGATTTCAGTTTCTTTATTTATGTCTTCTGTTATGTTTCTACATATAGTGCACTAGTTGTTAGAAGTCACATGTTATTTGAAAACATGAAAGATAGAAAGGCCCCTTCCTAATCAATTATGTTAGGCATACAACTTAAACTGAAGGCCTCTAAGATGCAAAGTAAAATGTAGATGAGACATCTATAGGATCAAGAACATGATTACAATCTGGAAGAAAGAACAAGCATAAAGTTTATCATCATACCCTGAAATAAGTGTTCGTGCAAGAGCACACTCGTGATTCTTTAACCGATGGCCTTCATCAACAATCATGTAGTACCAGTGTATCTTCTTCAAGAATGCTTTATCTCTCATGATAAGATCATAGTGTGTGATCAAAACACTAAATTTTCCATCTCTTGATATTTCTTCCCTCATCGACTTCCTCTCATCCAAACGCCCATCATAAAGGACTGCATGAATGCTGAATCAAGAAGAAAATGCCAAAGAAATATCAAATTATAGATTACATGTAGAAAAGCAAATGCAAGCTTTTGAATAAATGTGTGCATGTGTTGATGTACCCGTGCATGAGAGATAGAGATGTTTCCAGAAAATAATTGTGTACCTAGGAGCCCATGTCGAGAATTCATGGATCCAATTTGGTAATACAGCTTTTGGAGCCACTATCAAGTGGGGCCCAGTCACCCCTTTGTTCTCCATGAGATAAGCAATTAATGAAATGGTCTGTATTGTTTTTCCCAATCCCATCTCATCAGCTAAAATTCCATTCAGGTTGTTATTGAACAAAGAAAGCATCCATTGGAGCCCTTCTAACTGGTACGGTCTTAACTCTCCACCTTGAAGCATGGACGGTTGCTCCGTCACCTGTTTACAGAACACTAATTTAGTAGCTTGTTTCCAAAATATATATAGAAACTAAACATTAAAAATATTGAGAACAGGAATGTTTGCAATGCAAATAGAAAATGATTAATAAGATATCATATGGTAGCAATTGGGTGGATATCAATGAAAGGAACTAACACTGACTATTGGTAGAGGAATGACAATTCAAAGGAAACAACCTGGACCATTGTTATAATATCGAGTATACAGTATACTCTGACTAGAAAATTAGCCACAGCTAGTAATGACCACAAAAACCCAAGAATAATCAATATATATGTTCAAAAAGATGGAATCCATGACTAAGTGATTGCAAATAACATATTGGAAGTACCTTGATATAATTTCCCAACAGTTAAAAGAAATCAACTAAAGCATTTAAGCTGCTTTTGTCATACACATTGTTCCCACCTTTCACAGCACAATTGACTTCTAAGAATCACATGCAAATGGTCCTTTGGATCAAAATAAATTTAATGGTCCAACACAAACATTAAAAAAGATAATAGTTTACAGAAGGATACAGATAATAAGATTTACAATCTTACCTTTTCCTGAATTGAGTGAATAGCCAAGTTATACTGCCGCTGACCTTCAAGTAGATCACTGGATTCATCATTCTGATCAGAATCAGTGGCATCTATATCTTCTTCAGGAAGTGAATCTCGAGGAGTTCCATCCTTTGAAGCATCCAACTCAGGTGAATCAGAATCTAAATCCTTTAAATCTTCAAAACCATCTGAATGTTTAGCATCTTTCTGACGCTGAACAGCAGCTCCTAAATTAACAAGGAGCTTATTTGTTTCTGAAAGAAGCATAGTTAATCGTTCATTCTTGCTCTCCTTTACTAATCTCATATATGCTTCTTGATCATCAGCCTTCAGGGCCTGGAACCTCAATTTCTCAGCTCTCGTAGCACGTTGTTTTTGCCTTCCATGCCATGCCTATTAAAAATACCAAACTTATGCTATAGGTCTTCTTGTGATTTATACCAAATGGTATGATGACTATAGTTATTTGTAAGTGATGTTAAATCCATTAGTTAGTATGTACAACTGTATATTGTAGGAGTTTTAGATAAAATATGAATTATATTTTATCTTTATTTGATCTTATCAAGTAGTTTAAATAAGAGAATTATATTTCCTAATATCTAGATGCTGATTTTTAGGGATTTGTAATTGTTGATTTTGTATGATTTTTTCATTGATTAGACACTCTTTGTAACCTATAAATAGGTACTATTTTATCAATACAATATGAAGCATAATCGAGTACTTTTCCTCTGTTTTTTACATGGTATTAGTTAGGTTTTCTTGATCATAAGAAAACTAGAGTAAATGGTCAGTAAAGAAAATTCTGCAGATTTCCGGAATTTTTTCAGCCAAATGACAACAACCAACACCTTAGCTCTTATTTCTACTGAAGGTAATTGTAGCGACCCTTTCGCTAATAATTAAAAATATATAAGTGTAATAAAAGAAGTGTAGGTAAAAGGATAATGTCACTAGTGGAAACTTCAAAAATTAGGTTGAAATTGGTTTAAAATTTTGAATTTGGGGAAAATTAAAATTAGGTTTTGAAATTTGGGAATTAGGGTTCCAAATTAAAAATTGATTTGAAAAATGAGGAATTTTGAAAAATCGGGGAAATTAGAGAATATGGTTAGGGATTAAAAACGAAATTGAAAATTTTGGAAATTAGAAAAATGATTTTAAAAATGGGTGGAGTCGTCACCGGCCACTTTGGTAGGCCGAACACCGTAAAAACCAGAGATTCGAAATAATTTGGGTTCGAGAGTCGGTTACGGTTAAAAACGGGTTTAGGGTTTAAAACCACCCAAAATTGACACCTTTAAAATAACCGCTTAATTAATTTTGGAAGATTTTAAATTTTAAAGTGACATTTAAATTGAGATTTGTTTAAAGTTCGAATTTATTTTAATTTTACTGTGTCTTTATTCGAAAACAACGCATACACCGCCGACACTGCGTCTGAGGGCGGGTCCGTTACGACCGAATAAAAGACGTAATTAAAAAAATTTCTTAATTAATAAGTGGATGTGATTTAGCAAAAAAAAAAAGAAATATGTTACAATAAATACACAAAATGTTTACAAAAATATAAAGAAATAAGATAAAAACATATATCGAATGAAGAACCAAAAAGCATAATAAAGCAATATGCACAAATGCATAATGTAACATAGGTAAAAATATGAATGGCATAGTAAATAAAATAAATATGTAACAAAATATAAATAATAGAAAAAAGTAAATATTTAATGTGAGCATGAAGAAGAAAAAAAATAAATATAAAAAATAAATTACAAGATAAATAAATAAATAAATTAGTGACAAAAAATATGAATATTAAACAAAAATGCTACTGGAAGAGGACTAGAATGTAAGAAAATAAAATGGTGGGGTCAAAAATAAATAAAATAAAAAACATAAATAAATAAAATATAAGTTAAATTACATAAAAAGCGAAATTAAAAGACAAGAATACAACAATTTAACTCGAATAGGGGTTAAATCGAAGTGATCTGAAAACAATCAGACCCTCAAAAGGTTATTTTTAAGTGAGGAAGGGTCTAAAAATATACTCAGAAGAGCGGAAGGGTTTAAAAATAAATAAACCATTTTCGAAAAAGTGGTTAAGGTTGAAATGGTGACCAAAATAAAAAGCCAAACAAAGTTTTGGAGACTCAGGGAGTTATTTCAATGGCACTGAGGGTTTTAATAAAACAAATAAACCCTCTTAACTTTAGTCCTTCGGTATAAATGATAAATTGAAAAAAAAACATTTCCCTTATTCATTTTTGATGCGAAAGTCCAAAGAGAAATAAAAGAGAACTCTGGAGAATGAAGAAGAATCAGTTGTGTTCTTCATTTCCCAGATACTTTCAAGAGCTCCACCGTAGCTCCGCCATGCTTCCCAGATTTTGGCTATCGTTACAGTGGCCGGCGAAGCAAAAACGATTTAAAAAACTCTTTTTCTTACTCTTTCCGAAACCACAACACAAAACAACCTTCTCTTTTTACAAAAAAAACAAATCAAAACCTTCTTATTTTCAAAGAAAAAACTAATCAAAACGACTTCCTTTTTGCTTCTGGAAAATCAAACCGAAGAGAAAAAAAAGGCTCCTTTTGTTTCGGAGGCTAAAAGGGGAGACCCTTCTTCTAGTATCGACTCACCATGGCGACCCGAAGGCCAAAAGTTTATTGTCGAGTTCGAATACAAAGGGGAGAAGAGAGGAAGGGTCGACCGACGACCAGTCCTTTCGAAGGTAAACAAAAAAACAAACCCTAAAATTTTATTCTATGCGAAAGGAAAAAGAGGATATACCTCCCAAGTTTTCTTGTTTCTATTGATTGAAAAGGGTGGGGAAAGAATTCCCTTACAAGCGTTTGTTGGCTTTCTTTATAGCCGAATTACATAGAAATTGAAAAGGAAAAAAGAAATTAAATGTTGCCATTGGTTTCTTCTGATTTCTTTGTTTGTATGTGCTGGTGAAATCTAAATATGCCTCTGAATTTCTCTGAGTATTATGGTCGATTATGCTGCTCTGAATTTCGGTTGTAATTGCCTCTGATATTCTGAAAATATTAGCGTTTTTGTTCAGGAAATTATGTACAATCTCTGACATTTGTTGTTTACATGTGAGTCATAGTCGGAGAAGTTGGGGACCATCACCGGAAGAATGATCGTCACCGGCGTCGGGAGCTGAAAGGTCGATCTGGGATGTGAGGAGTCTAGCGCGTCTGCGCTACGCGCTCATAGACAGCAGTCAAAGGACGTGCGTGGGCGCGTGACAGAACGCCAATCGTCCCTCTTTCTTGCATCTGAGCTGTGGGATCCAGATTTGATCCAACGGCTGATAGGCAACTGTGTAGAAGACCAAAAGATGGATTAAGGTTTTTGTTATAATTAGGACTAAGGGTTTAACCGGTTTGGGCTCTTTGTAACTGGGCTTTGTAATTATTTATGCGGGCTAGTTGTTATTATAAATGGGCTTGTATATTATTTAGTTTGGGTTTGGAAATGTATGTGGACTAAATTAAACATTTGGGTTTATTTAATCTATTTGAGTTTTTATTTTATAATATATGTTTTATTTATTTATATATTATAATAATAATATAAAACTGAAATAATAATAATAATAATAATAATAATAATAATAATAATAATATACTAATCAAAGTAAAAACGATGGAAATTGACTGTAAAATAAACTTAAGTATTATAATATTTTTGTATTTTCAGGTATAGAAAATAAAAATATTTATAATATTTTGAATTTTAATAAGTAATAATAAAAAAACACAAAGACGTAACATATTTACAGAAACAAATATATTAATATTATGTACTTTGCTGGATTTTTTTAGTAAATAAAAAACAAAATTGAAAAAGGAGTAATATATCTACATATATGATCTCGTTTAGATTTTATAACAACTAAATAAAAATTAACACAAAAGAAACATACAAAAGTAAACAAAAACAAAAACATATATTATAGTAATATTTTTTGTGGTTTTCGAATAAAAACATATATAATAAAAATTTTGATTTTTTGGTTTAATAATTACAAGCTCTTTATTGAAATGAGATTTAAAATTAAACCCGGGTTTAGAACCTCGAATAAAATTAGTGTTTACAGTAATCCTTCTTGTGCGAGTTTGGCTAGTCTTGATACTCTATCCACTTGGATTGTCAATTCTGGTGCTTTTGACCATATGACAAGGAACATCACCTTGTTCAAAAGTCTTCAAAATTTGAGTTCTACTTCATACATCAAAACAGCAGATGGCTCCTTCTCCAAGATTGCTGAGAGGGGTTCTATAACACTCAATTAGAATATTACTTTACATTCTCATTATTGGAAATGATGCTTTCAAAATAGAGAACCTAAAGAGGCTATTATCCAAGGAATTTGAGACCAAAACCTTGGAAGTCTTGGATACTTTCTTGGAATGGAAGTGGCAAGATCCAAAGCTGAGATTGTTATTAATCAAAGGAAATGCATCCTTGACCTACTCTCAGAAACAGACATGTTGAGATGCAAACTTGTAGAAATTCCTACGGACAACTTTAAGCCAAGGAGGGAGGAAATGAAAGTTCCAGTAAACAAGGAACAATATTAAATACTAAACTAATTTATTTGTCTTTGACTAGACCTGACATTGCTTTCTTTATTGGAATTGTAAGCTACAATTCCAACATATGAATGATCCAAGGGAAGAACATCTTAATGCAGTCTATAGAATATTGAGATACCTTAAAATAACCCCTGAACATGGCTTTATTTTTAGAAAACGTGATGATAGAACAATAAAAATTCACTGATTCTAGTTGGGTCGGAGAATTGACTGACGGGACCTCTGTAAGTGGTTATTGTTCTTTTGTCTGAAGTAACCTAGTGACATGGAGGAGCAAAAAGCTAGCTGTGGTGTCAAGGAGTAGTGCTGATGCAGAATTCAGAGCACTAGCTCATGGAATATGTGAAGGAATGTGGATAAAAAGACTTCTCAAAGAACTGGAGTTGGATGAAAAAACTGGTTTCGAAATATATAGTGACAAGCCAATCAACTGTGAGTATTGCTAAGAATCCAATGCAACATGACAGAACCAAACACATTGAAATAGATAGACACTTTATCTATGAGAAAGTGAATGATGGTATTGAACAGCTAAACTATATTCCTACCAGAAGCCAGATTGCTACCATCTTCACTAAGGCACTTTCAAGAGTGAATTTTGATGAGTTCACATCCAAACTGGTTATGTACAACATATACACAGTTTGAGGGGAGTATTAGTTAATATGTACAATTGTATATTGTAAGAGTTTTAGATAAAATAGAAATTATATTTTATCTTTATGATCTTATCAAATAGTTTAAATTAGGGAATTATATTTCCTAATATCTAATTGCTGATTTTTAGGGATTTGTAATTGTTGATTGTGTGATTTTTTTCTTGATTAGACTCTCTTTTTAACCTATAAATAGGTACTATTTTATCAATAAAATATGAAGCATAACAGAGTACTTTTCCTCTATTTTCTACAAAACCCAACAATATAAATATATAAAGCATTGTTAGAATTACAAAAGATGATTAACTGGGCAACTTGTTTCTTGTAAGTCTTCCTTTTGTCTAAAATAAGTGCTTAGTGCTTACATTTCTGCCAAAACATATTCAATATCTAAATACTGTAATTATGGTGTTGTTTCAAGTAAAAGAACAACAAGATATACATAATCAACCAAAAAGAGTACCAAAAGCTTCTCATATTTGTCTCAGAGTGTTGGATGCTTCTATGACATGAATAAATCTCTAGCTCTTATGTTACTCGGATTCTTCATTTTTCATGAAGTACCCGTGTCTGACACTTGGATATGGGGATATAACCTTCAAGGATCCTTAAAATGTATGGGGAAATGCAGAAAAATAGCCTTACCCATGTCTTACATTTACATCTGAATACGAGTAACATAGCTCTAGATAATATTAATTGAGGATGTTCCAATAATTGGGAAATATCAGCCACTATAAAATGCTAGATTGAAGGATCTAGTACTGGAATTCTCCATACTAAGAATCGGAAAATTATGTTGGATTGAAGACATGAGGAGTAAGCGAGAGTCTGCATATAATAAGTACAATAATGCAATGCTAATAGTTACTAGAAAAATAATAGGAACATCTTTTTGTTGAGCTACGAGCAATATCATAATTATGCCAGTTAACACTATGATTTAACTAGAATGCAAGTAAGTGTTTGTATCAAAGTGTTTAATGCATACTGTAGATGGATATCAGAAGGCCAGAAGGCACTCTATGTGGTGCCCAGCTCAAAACTCTTTGTTGAAAGCTTAAATCAGAGCTGTAGTTTTATCCATTACCTATCATCTATATGTCACTTCCCTACATCCTGTAGATGCCTCCCATTAGTTTGATCAATATTTGCTCAAGACAAACATGTTCCACAGAATTCTACAGATATTTTTCCCATTAACTAAAGCATGACTTTGCACCCCCCCTATCACTACCCTACAAATGATAAACACTGAAAGTATACCAAAATGAAAGAACATTATACCTGGACACCATCATTCCTTTGTTTTCGACGCTTTAGAGTGGCTTGAATCTGCAATTGGAAGTCACGGAACGCATTAACTATTTCTGAGAAGAATTTCTTCTTTCTATTCTCCGAATGGTTCCTCTCCTCCTCTCTCAATCGTGATACCCTCTGCACAAATAAGAAAATCACTTCAACAACAACACATGAGAAAATTTTAATCTTCTTTTGACACACACAGGGAGAGGAGAGAAAGATTCCTTTTAGATAGAGCATAAAATGATTTTTCATTCTACAAGTTATCTATCCTCATTTTCTCCTAATACAAAGGTTTGCATTGCTCATTGAAGGGGGCTTCCTATGATTCTACCATACCGGAAATCGACTAACTGAACACTCTTAGCAAATTTATCCTTTCTCATAAACCCTATAGAAAATCTCTGCAAGCATTGATTGCTATATCCTTCAGACAGCCTCTCTCGTGACCAAATAAACAAAGAGGTTAGGAAATTAGATCTCTAAGGAAAATGATTTGAAAGGTAAATACTAATGAAAAACCACAAATTTCTAAGTATAGTCTCATCCCATTAGGTTGAAGTTCAGTTATTACAAAGTTATCAACAATCTATGTAGATTTTAATACTCATTCTCAAGCAAAATTAAATTAAAATGACTAATAAGTAAAGCAAAAGACCTCATAATCCCGTTTCTTTCTCGTTTGATCATCTGCTTCTGTAGTGAATGGAACAAAAATGCCATATGGAGGAAAAGGCAATCGTGTCATGCCCCAGTCAAACAATTTCTTGTCAGGATATGCACAGTTGACATGGAGCCAGTACTCGGTACTTACATAAGAACGTATCTTGCTTTGCAGCTCTGCTAACTGACAGTGAAAAGGTCCCATGTCATTCACCAAAACCAAGAGAAAGTGAAATATAGAAAATTATTCATCATCATCAATCTAAGACCTTCAGCTGCATGCTTTAATTAGATAAAGGGGTAAGAGCAACTAGAAAGATAGTGCTATCATATCTTTCCCATAATATAAACTGCATTTGGTCAACTTTTAAGAACTTTGGAAGTCCTTAACAGACAACAACAAAAACCATGCAAAAGATATCAATTCCATATCCAAAGTGTGTGGGTGGGTGGGGTGGGGTGGGGGTGGGGACAACTGCTTGATAGTGCAATCAACAGCTGCCTAAGCAATAGGACAAATGATCACATTTCCAGTATTAATATGGAGTTCACATAGCAATTGAGAAATATGGGTTTATGTGTATATCCAGTATTAGTTTACCTTCAGTCCATAGAGATCAAGTAAACACTTTGTCTGCATGTCCTCCCCTCTGCTTGAAGGCAAATCTGATTCAAAACATAATGCATAAGTAATCCTTCTAAAAAAAGATGACATGATTTTCAATCAATAATTTTAACACATCATGACTATGTAAAAATGAAAAGTACAGAATACTTAGTAAAGATCCCAAATAAAATTACAACCTTCAAGTTCATTCAATCGACGATGAATGTGGCTCTGGTAACGGATCTCCTTAGATTCTGCCAAGCTAAAACCTGACATGCATTTTGATCGTTGTTTTGATAGTGCACCATCAAGGTCACACAATAAATCATCCTTCTCAGAAATAGAAGGATCATCCTGACACATATTAAACCAATTTAAAAGTCAATATATGATAGTGCTACAATTTAGAAGTAATGAAGTTATCACACACAGCAATGGCAGCCAAACTTTTGAGAAACTAATTTCACTGTGAAACGGCCAACATTGAAAGCCTAAAAAACTACAAATCATGAGTAGAAATCAAATTCGGTCAATTCGAACAGTAGAAGGGGGGAGCTACATCTTACTGAAACAGAATCCTCGAACTTCTTTCCTCCAAAAACTTCAAATTTTTCAACATAAAAATGGTAACAATAAGATAATGTTATTGCTCCCTATAACAGATCAAAATCTGCTATTATACTTAAAAAAAACACTATGAGAGTACCACAAATTCAAAAACAGTTCCCCATACAACATAATAAATAATAGAGTTATCTTCGAAAGAAACACAAAAAGTACAAAATTCAAAGAGAATGTTTTTTTAGATTCTTAGGTGAATTAAGTTACTACATTTGGTGAATTAGTTATTCATGCACTGGAAGTGAAAAAAATACTCCACGTGCATGCCTAATTTCACTTTAAAAACTAAAATTTATCTCCCTAAACCCTAAACTTTAAAACTTACATTCTAACCCTAAAACCTAAACTCAACCCCATAAACTCTAAATACGACCCGTTTGTGAAGCTAGTACATGGAATATTTTCTCATTTCTAATTTGTAATATAATTACAGTTACAATACTTTAAAAATATGTATATATATATATATATATATATATATATATATATATATTCCGGCAACAGAATTTAACTTAAAATTTGATAATTTTTACTAGTATTCAAAGTAAATTCATATAAAATTTAAATTTGAAAAGTTACTTGCGAAACTGGAATTTTGTACTGAAATTTTGAATTAAACACTAATTCATCGCTCCACTAAACAAATTCATAACCCCACACCCCCGAGTCACAAACCAAATAAAATAAACAAAAGGGTAGCCAAGGAAATATCATAAATGAAGAGAAATTGACACGAAAGAGAAACAATTCATACAATTCCACAGAAAACAAACTTAAAGAGAAACAAAAAAATACTCTCAATTTCACAACAATTGGCATCGTTACGTAAAGAAACGCGAGAATTCAAAAGGGAACATCCAAAAATACTCACCAAAGTCGTATGGGCAAGTTCAGGAACATCAGATCCAGACTCAACCTGGTTCTCATTATCAAGAAGCCCCTTTTCTTGTTCATCAAAGCAGATAGAGGAAACGACGTCGAATAAATGGGGAGGGAGGGGAAGATTTCTAGAGATAAAGTTAAGGGCACATATCAAAGACTTGATCTTCTGTAACTCGCCTGAACAAGGTTCCTCCTCCTGCTGCAGCTGTTGGAGCTCTAGCTTACCCACCATGGCGGGAATCAATCTGTTCGCTTTTTGTTTGAGGGGGGGTTTCTGAGGGTGTGGTTAGTAAAGGGTTAAATAAAAAAAAAACATAATCCGTCTCTATTTATTTTATTTTTATTTTAGGTATAATTGCACTTTTGCCCCCTAACATTCGATTGTTTTCAATGTTACCCATTAAGCTTTTTTTGTTCGATTACATCTTTATTGTCTCAATTTTTTCAATGTTACACTTATTTTTTTCTGTTCGATCAATTAGTTGATTGGTGATCAATAACTTCAAATTATTCAAAAATAAAATATATTTTAAATTATATATTTTTAGTATTAATTTATTTTTTATTTAGCATAATTCAAAAAATAAAATATTTATAGAGGGTGTAATTAAATTTATGTTTTTATTTTGTTTCTGGGTGTTCCAATGTTTCTGTTTTGGTGCTAACTGTTTTTCACTTTCATGTTTCGGTCATGCGTTACGCTTTGCTGTTACATTTTTTAAGGTTTTTAAGGTGGATATTAGTTCAGGTCAATAATAGATTAGGTTTAATTGAATTTTGGGTTGATTTACTCAGGTAATATTAGTTATTTGTCAGGTTAGTCTCGAATTTAGGGTATTTCAATGGGAGTGCAAGTTGGGTTTAGGGTTTACAATAATAAGTTTAATTTTGTGTTTGAGTCGTTCTCAGTCAGATACAAATCAAGTTGGATTATTACAGTAATAGGTTTAACTCGATTTTGAACCTACGACAATCAATTACAGATGATTTTGGATCATCGCATCTTTAGGTCAAATCAAATTTAAACTCGAACAAGTTCTAATGGAATTTTTAAATCATATCAACTTTTTACATCCCTAAATTTTACTCTTGAGGTGGTAGGTTTTCCTAACATTGTGGGTTAATTTTAGTTATTAATAAAAAATTACTTTTACAGAAAAAAACATATATAAACTTATAAATCATTAACTCTTAAACTAAATCCTTAACCTTAAACTTAACTTGTTTGTGAATTTTTTCTATTAATTTTTAAAAATTGAGAAGTCAAACGCATGCAAAATATGCCATAAAATAAATTTGGGTATAAAGATAATTTAACCCTTAACATTTATAATTTTTGTCGTTTTGGTCCTTATTCTTTTTTTTAGATAAATTTAGCCCTTAACCTATATCTTTTTAACAAATAGCTTATTTTTTAATTGGACCGTTAAAAATCTAACAATGATGACATGCCATATGGATATGATGATATATTTTAAATGACATGGCATTTAACCTATCAAATATATATATATAATATAATTTTATTCCAATTTAAAATATAATAGTCTTTTATTTTAGAATTAATTCTAAAATAAAAGACTATTAAAAATTCTCAACCCTAACTATGATAGAATCAAAGTCCTATCTTAAAAAAAAATATGAACATAGTTCAAAATTAATTATTTTTTAGGTGAAATTTTAATTCTATCGTAGTTAGGGTTAAGAATGTTTAATAGTATTTTATTTTAGAATTAAATATTTTTAATATTTTATTTGAATTTTAATTATTTTATATTTTTTATTAGAATAAAATTATATTATATATGTATTTCATAGTTTAGATGCCATGCTATTTAAAATATATTATCATATGCATATAACATGTCATTATTGTTAGGTTTTTAACGGTCTAGTTACCATGGTGTTAAAAAATAAGTTATTTGTCAAAAAAATATAGATTAAGGGCTAAATTTATCTAAAAAAAAGAATAAGGGTCAAAACGACAAAAATTATAAACGTTAAGGGTTAAAAGTATCTTTATGCAATAAATTTTAATAAAATAGACAATTAATATAAATCATAGGCATAAGAAATGAGAAATTATATCATACGTAAGTCTTATCACATCATCTCTAGGATGAACCACTAAAATTGTTAATCTCATCATTTTTTTCTATGTGATATTTTTTTTAAGTGAATCTTTACTCATATTTACTATAAATTTATTTTAAAAACAATATTTTTAAGTGAAGATACACTTGAAAAAATATATAACATAAAAAATAATAAGATTAATAGATTTTAATGGTTGGTCATATTAAGACTTATCCATGATATAATTTCTCCTATGAAACATATTTTTAGATCTCTTTATTTTTTTTTAATAATTTAAATGTGATTACAAAGAAAATTTTATGGGTTTTCTTTACGTATTTAACTACATATTATTAGCACTTTTCAAACTTTTCTTAACAAAAAATTGTAAAAAAAATATAAATTTACGCGGTTATAATTTATGTTATCAAATATAAGATAAATATTATAAATTTATTTATGATTTTTTAATTTCTTAATTTTTTGACAAAAAAATTTACGAATGATTTTTACTTTTACAAGTACTTTTAAAATAGTACTATGATAATGGGAACAACGTACCATTATTGTTGTAACGTTATTCCAGTTATAGATCATTAACAGTTAGATTACGACCGTTATCGATCGTTATTGGTGTAATTTTGAATTTCACTTTTATTTATGCTATTAACAGTTTTAGATAATAACGTTACCGTTAAATAATGATCATTATAGCAGTAATGGACCATTTTTAAATCCCTAGTGTATGCATATCAACCACCTACGACTTATCAACACACCTTACAAATGATTATCAATAACCACACATTGACGCACTTGATCTTATCTGATAACAAAACAAGTATAAAATATCACTTTTTAGCACGTATAATCATAACGTCACGATAACTTTTTATCGACACAGATCTAAACCACTATAAATAATTATATAATAAATAGATGACATGATAACTTTAAAAGGTGAGTAGAAATCTCTTGCCTTTTAATGATTTATCATTTTATGTCTCCTGTTAAAAACTTTTAAAAAAATTAAAATTTTGACCCTAACACTAATTTTTTTATCTTAAATCTTACGTCCTAAAAATGCACCATACCTTATAAACCAAATTTAACTTTGATATAAAAAAGTTAAAGGATCAATTTGAAATAATTTTTTAAGTCCTTAAAAATTGAAAAGTCAAACAAATAATTTTAAGTCAAACCCAAAACACACAAGAAATTTTCTAAGCGTTTTTAATAGCCAAACTTGTGTTTTTGTTATAGGCGTTTTGCTACACATATAACTGATTTCGATACGACCTGCAAATTTTCAACTAATTTTTTTAAGTTCTAACAAGTGTTTCGATACGGTCTTGAACCGTTTCGATACGTTTTAAATTTATAATTTTCTATTTTGAAACTCTTAAAATTGGTATCGAAACAAGCGTTTAGATACAACATATGGATGTTTTGATACTGTCCTGTATTATATGAAATCAATAAAAAATCAAGGCATTTTAATACGTCACATATGTGTTTCGATACTAGGTCAAAATTCTAACGAATTTTGAGCTTTAAATATTTTTGACCGTTATTTGACATGAATTTTTAAAATTTGGTTGACTCATTTTGATACTCTCTTATAAACGTTTAGATACACATTTTGACAGTCCTAGAATGTTTCGGTACAACTTTATAGTTGTTTCGATACATCCCTTATTTTAAAAACATAGCATTTTCATACCCATATTAAATGCACAAAACACTCTTTCTATTTTGGTCTTGTTTTGATACAAGTACCCCGCGTTTCAATACGAATAGTTGCAGAAGTTCATTTATGATGGGAAAAATAAAGGTCTAATGTCCATATTTATGTTCCCAACTACTTCAACGATTAGAATTCAATGAGAAGGTATAAAAAGAAGTATTTCAGGCAACAACAACTATTGATCTTCAAGCAAACATCCAAGCATCCAAATCCAACTCCAAGCACTTTCATTGAAAAATCTTTACACTCAACTCTTGTACTTCATTTCTATTTATTGTATTTTGAGTTTGTGGAGTGTCTAAGTGGATGTAGAGCTTGTTCGAAGCATGAACCACTATGAATCGTTGTGTCTCAGTTTTTCTTATTTACCAAATCTTTCCCAAATTTTTTAATTGTCAATTCACCCACTTTTGGCCAAATTCCATTCATTGATCCATTCAAAAATTGGTAACAAAGCCTCACACTTCAAGGGATTAACATCCACAAGAGAAGATCCGAAAAGTGCTATCAATCCAACAAATCTAGCCATGACATATACTTCTAGAAAAAACATATACGAGTAATAATCCATCACCAAGCCTCCATTCTTTAATGGTGACAACTATCCTTATTGGATGAATAGGATGATATTGTTCATCAACTCACATGATTATGTTCTTTGGGACATAATCGAAGATGGTCCATCCATTCCGATGAAGAAAGAAGGAGACCAACAAATACCAAAGAAGAGAAGCAAGATGAACGAAGAGGAAAGAAGAACAATGTCCTCAAATTTTAACGTCTTGCACATATTGTTTTTTGGACATGGCCTCGACATTTACTCCAAGATGTCATCTTGCAAAAGTGACAAAGAAGTATGAGATTCTCTAGAAACAACTTATAATGGCACCAATGATTTCACGGAGACAAAGATAGACCTTCTAAATCTCAATTATGAGAATTTTAAGATGGAGCCAGATGAAGACATCACCAAAATATTTGATCGATTCTCCGTAATTGTCAACAGACTAAAAGGATTCAATGAAGTAATTCTGGAGGAGAAGCTCACACGGAAGCTTATCTATTCACTTTATGTGTCACACCCCTAAGTTTTCCCCTCAATTAAAGTCAAATCCCTAATCTAAAAACCCTAGAATTTGGGTATTTTCAGTGACCACTTTATAATTTTTTTTAAAATTGAGGGCTCTGTTTTTAATACTTAAAAATTCAGACCCTTGTGTGAGGATTTTACCATTTTTCAAATGGTAACCGTCCTCTTCCTTCTTACTGTTTCGAATCTGTTCAGGGGGAGTATTTAATCCAATAATTTCTGTTTTAGAATGATAAATCTTCCTAAATCGTTCTTTGAATCGCTGTCTTCCTTTCGATCAAATTTCCACCTTTGAAGTTTATTTCTGCTGTCTGGTATGGTTCGAACTCTATCTTTTTCTTTTGTTCTTGTCTTTGTTTCGATTGTTTATAGAATGTGGGAATGTTCTTTTGGTTTGATTCAATTTTTAGTGTTGTTGTTGTTCGAATCAGAGGCATGATGGGTCGGGTTTAGAATCATATTAGAAGGAGGGATCGGATCTGGGGGGTTTAGATTTTTCTCAGAATTTTTTGGGTTTTCCAGATTTTCTCGAAAAATCTAGACCGGACCGAATCGCCCGCCCGATCGGACCGAACCACCCACTCGATCGGTCGAACCAATCCAACCCGATTTTTGACCCGAACCAAGACCCGATATCTGACTCGACCCGACTGACCGACCTGCTGACGTCACTGCTGACGTCATTCGTTGACATCATCTACTGATGTTACTGCTGACGTTATCCGTTGACATCACTACTGATGTCATCTACTAACGTCAGCTTTGACTTGATGACATCAATGCTGACGTCAGCATTGATCAGTGCTGACATTAGCAATTGATTTTTTTTTGACCTAGATCCATTGTATGTTTTTCGACGTTCTGAGTCTGATGGCGTTGTCCGTTTTTTGAAATTCAAACTCGAAGTGTCGTTTTTAGGGCTTTTAAGTTCGATTTATTATCTGGAAGTTATCTATAACGGATTCTAAATCAATTTCTATTTGGTTCAGGTGATGTGGATTCCGACCCTGAGCATCTGCCTCTTCCTCCTCCTGGACGACCTCCTGTTTACCAATCTACGGGACTCACACGTGAGTTCAGTTTATTTTCGATTAGTGTACTTATCAGCAGAATGGCATAGTAGGGTATCTAATGTTAATTGTTATTCGTAGGTTCTGCTCTTGCTCATTCTAGTGGTAGAGCCAAGTCTAGTCGACGTCAGTATCGTCGTTGAGCCTTCTGTTCAGGTGTGTTCTCTTCTGATAATTTTGTTTTTTAGTATGTTCAAATTTTGTGAAAACCGTATGAACATGCATCATTCTGACATTACATTACTGATCCTGATATTTATCATTCTTGCTTCATGTTATATTATAAGGCATGCATTTTGATTCTATATCTGCATTTATCATTACATCTGGTTAGATTATATATGTACGAGGAAGTTAATGATTTTATCACTTCTGCTCAATGGTTCTGTAATATATACCACTTTTGTTCAGTGGCTCCACCTACGGGTCGAGTTTCCACTTCTTTTCGGTGTGATGGAGTTAGAGTGGTTCTAGGGAACCTACTCATATGATGGTGTTCGGTGTTGGGTGTATTCATGTATACATCATACCATATGCCCTGCTCTGTTATCTGATTCTGTTTATCTGCACTTTAGAGACACACTAGGCTTTCTAGCTTACACCTCTCAGTTTCCTGTTTCAAATCTCAGACCTAAGCTACGTACGGTACTTGGAGGATACTGATTCAGTTTATTGCTATAGTATGTTTTTCACTTTGAAATTTCGGATTATTTTATTATTTGTGGATAATATTTTTGTATAACGGACTTTGAACTTTTATCGATTTTTGTGACTTTTAATGTTTGATAAATTATGGATTGTTTCCAAATTATTATAAATGTTATCATTTTCAGTGTTTTCACATTATTGATTATTTAAATAAATTAATAGAAATTTAAATATTATTTTATAAAAATCCTAACTTGTAAATCAAGTTTCAGTAACGTAACCCTAACTTCTAATCTAAGAAATTAAGTTAAATTTTAGGGGTTACATCTATAGTGAGAAAAGTTCTTCCTACCATGTTTAATTCTAAATGATTCACCCTTAAGCACATTATTAGAACTCATATTGCCTAGAGAACTTTTTAAGTCACCTATTTCTTTTAGGCGATCTTCAGTTACCCTAGAAAATGAATTATGCATGCCAATATTTTTCTTTTCGAGTTTCTCAAAATTCTCATGTATTTCTCTCAATTTACTTTCTAGTCCCAAATTATTTTTAACTATGGAATCATTCTCATTTTTTAATTCTAAAACTTTTTTTGTTTTTTCTTAAGAGATTCCTTATATGCTAAAACTAATTCATCAAACCTATCTTGCAATTCATCATATTCATCATTAAGCTCATTGTATGATAAACATGGAGAGAGGGTTCAATGGTTGTTCAACCTATTGTATTAATATAAACGAGACAATTACATTATGATTCCACACTACGAAGCAATCTAATCTGGACCATTTCTTCATCCTTGATTTCTTGTTCACTTACCTTTATCGCTTTAATTAGTTTTCTTAGTTTAGTTATCACACAACTCAATTATTTGTGTTTTTAGTTTTCCATTGTGCTGGAATAATAAATTGCGTAACGCCAAAACTCATGGGATCAACATCTTAAATACTAAAACTTGGCAAAAGGTGGATGGATGCTTCATTATAAAAGCATAAGACTTCCTAGCCCTCATCAAACACCTTATAAGATTTTATAAATAAAAAAGCCTAACATTAGTGATTTTCACCCTTTTGGGTGCAAGAGTGATAGAGGCTATGGAGTCCTGTTAATTCCACCTTTGTCAGATTGTAGTATTTAAGATGTCGGTCCTACGAGGACTTAGTCAACCTTGCTACTTCTCATGACTACAATAAGAAAACTAAAAACATAAGTAATTTGAAGGATTAAATTATAATTAAGATAACTATAAAGCATAAAATTAAATAACGAAATAATAAATTAATAGAGACGAGGCTAAATTTAGTGCTTTGTAGAGGAGAATCTAGTTATGTTAAGTATTTACTTATTAATGCAATGGGTTGAATTGCCGCCTCGACGGATCGCACAAAGGGTCGCAGCAGCTGCCTAGGTGGGGTTATGCCTTGTCGACAATTTAACATTCTATAGTTCGACAGAGCATCCTTGTATGTCTTCTTCCTTATCCCTAAGCGAAGAGAACTGTTGAAACTCACGTCTTGATGATACCTCCCGGTGTGAATCAAGGGCGGACAACAACCAAACACATACGTCTTGTTAGTCGCTGAAATCCTTGGCGAATTAGTCAATGCCTATGAGCAAAGACCGTATTCTCTCATTTCGTGAACCTATATCTCCCGATGCTAGGCAAATGAGTTTTTATCGCATACTTATTTTTCGAGCTCATATTCAAGAAGAGTAATTACTAAGAGAGAATAAACTATGAAATAAGTTTTGCATTAATAAATACTCAAACATAACATAACCTT
This sequence comes from Abelmoschus esculentus, assembly GCA_035048815.1. Lineage (NCBI taxonomy): Eukaryota > Viridiplantae > Streptophyta > Magnoliopsida > Malvales > Malvaceae > Abelmoschus > Abelmoschus esculentus. The sequence goes on along the minus strand of JAUCBN010000013.1, from coordinate 10,945,911 downwards.
CATCCTCGACTACTCCACAAATAGTTTAAACCTTCAAAAGATTTAGAACATGATGAAGGCGGCGGCTAAAGGTATAATAATATGAGAATCCGTCTCGACTCCATACTAAACTTAAACCTAATAAATGTCTCATATAGGTCAAGCCATACATGGAAAGAGTTCTAAAAGGGAAAGAAATCTAATTCTTAATTAAACTATATTAATTTAATCTTATTTTCTAAAATATCTCTTCTTTCCCGTGATTGACTTTGACATGGGCTTTACCTCCTCTTCTTTCTCTTACTCTTTATCCGTAAAGATCAGTATCTTTTCCTTTTTCTTTTGAGCACCGATTGTTATCTTTTATGCTACTGCTGTGACCTCTAGAGTGCTACTGTGGCGGGTGCTTCATCTGCAATTCAGCATCTATTTTCTCTTTTAGCTATCTATGTGATATAGTTTCCTGTCTAAGAAAGAAAACTATCAAACATATATGTTTTATACCAATTAATAGATAAATTTATAAAGTTAGTATTCGGATGCTGAAATATGGAAAATAACCAGAAATATCCCTTATCGCCTTTAATTTTGTCTTTATTGGCAATAAACGAGTGGGGGAATGATATAAAAAATATGGACTTTTGAGTACTCATCACCCCCAAACTCAAACTATTGCTTGTCCTCAAGCAATACAAAAGATAATTTTAAGTCTAGAATTTTAAAGTAATATACCTTCTTGTCCGCCGTGGTAGAGTTCCTTTCTTGACTCGGCCTCTTCTAGGTTCTAGACGTTCCTTGAAATTGGACTATAAGTCTTAGTGTGTATGTGCGTAGCTATGTCAAGGCTGATTTTCTAAGTTCTAATCCTTTTTCTAGTTCAAGACTTCTGACTAAGATTTTTCTTGATTATTTTCCCTTCTTTCTCCCTAAATTGATGTATAAATATACATTACTATATACTTATACTGCTTGAGACAGTTTTTGAGTACCTCTAGTATTTAGCTATTTCTTAATAGAGCCAATTTTGGGCACCTTTAGTAAGTGGGAGAAAAACTATGTCCTAGAATTAGTCATAAGCACCTCTATGGACTAACTAGAGCCGGTGATAGGCACCTATAGTTTAAAATCTAAGTCTAAGTCCTCATTGCTTTTCAAAGAAAAGAACTTTTAAAATCAACTAAGACTAGCAGTGTTTATATGATTTTAGGCTCATAGTCTAATCCTAATTACTAAGCCTAGTAGACCTTTCTAAATTCAAGTCTGGTGAATAGTTTGAACTGCTGTGGCGGCTAGAGAATATATTATTGCCGAGGCAGTTTCAATAAAATTCAACAGTCTAAAAAATTAATTGCATTTGTATAAGATAAAATATTAAGAAGATTTTTTTAAGGAAATAACAAGATACTCTGATTACTTCCATACAATTGGTAGATAATTACATGTTACAAAATTAAACAAATGCTCCCCAGACTCGAGAGATGCATTATCCTCAAGGCATGGTTAAGTAACAGAGAAAAGAAAAAAATAACTGAAAATTAAAGGAAAATAAAATAAAAAGAAAAAAGAAAAACTATCGTCCTTAAAATTCTACGAATTTAAAGGAATCTTCAAAGTCACTATCGATGAGGAGCTTGCGGCAGGTTTTGGGTAGTTGCTTGGCGGCTGATTTCGGTAGGCTCACCATTGGCTTTTTGGTCGAGCGTGGTGGTTAGATGCGAACGGGAGTAAGGTCTTGCTGTGATTCCTCCGTATCCAAATTGATCGGAGAAGATGTTGCTTTTCGTTTTTGCCCACCTTGTGCTGCCTCTAGCAGATCCTTGGTGGCCTTTACTTGGCTTGTTAGTTCCTTTTTGGAGTCACTCTAGGTGAAGGTGGTAGATTAGTCTAGAATGGCTACTGGGTTGCCGAAAGAGCTTCTATAGCTGTTGTTGCGACAGCCGGTGCGACTGAAGATAGAGGGACAATTGCTAAGGCTGGTACTGAGTGAGCATGTGTGGAGGGAGGCTGAGGCATGGAGAGCTTGACTGGGAAGTTTGGAAAGACCATCGAGCATACTGGGAGTGCATTATGTATGGTGGCGATAATGGCGCTATTGAATTCCTGGATATATGTCATGAAGGCTAGATGCCTTCTCTCCATCCTCTACAGGATCTCTAGGAGTCTTGCTATTGTTTGTTCAATTGTGTCTGCCTGTTGAGCGGCCTCGGCGGGCGCTTGTTCTATGGTTGGAAGGATATATGCCGGTGAGGCAGCTTCCTCCACTTGCATTCTTCTCATGTATATTTGCCTTGTCCAACCTTTCCTTGTCGGTGTCCATGTGTCGGACAACAGTGAAGGAACTCGTTCGAGGAGGCATAGATTTGAAATAAGACAAGGGAAATAGAGCATACCTCTATCTTTCTCGGCATAATCGAATATTTGCTCACTGATGATTTGGACAACGTTGATCCGTTTATTGAGAATTATGGATGTCACACCCCAAATCTTCCCCAATTTAAATCTTTAAATCCCTAATTTGAAACCCTAGGAATTGGGGATTTTCTAGGGACCATATTGCAATTTCTAAAAACCTAAGGGTCTATTTTTAAATTCTAAAAACTTTGAACCCTTAATGGGTAATTGTACCATTTTTCAAATGGTAACTGTTCTTCCCTGTAACCCCCTTAACCCAGCCTAGACGGAACCGACACTAATGGGTTACACAGGGAATATCAAACCAAACCCGCGAAGGTCCGATTTGATAAATAACCCTAAAACCGATAAATATTTTTTTCTTCTAGATGCATAATTATATTCCTACATGTCTTAGTCTCATACAAAGTATAACGAAAACAATCCGATCACAAACAAGCATTCGATTAAACACTTTAGTAAATTAAGGACTAAAACGTAAAACTTTTAAATTCTAAAGACAAAGTAGAAATTCGTTCCATGAAATTTCAACTAAACATACAAATATCCCTCACGGTAAATTTCAAATCAAACGGAGCATTCTAACATCATCAATTGCTTGTTTCACCAATTTAGGGACCAAAATGTAAATCTTTCAAATAATAAGGACTTCATCCAAATTAAGTTATCCATCTTGAAATTAAATCAACTTTATGCATCCATATGAAATTTCAGTTCAAAATAACATCTTTAGATACCCTAATTGAACAAAGAAAGATATTCGGGACTAAAATGCAATTTTCAACAACTATCAATTTCTAGTAGCCAAAGGTTTTCGAAACCTTCCATAAAGGTTTCGAAACTTTATGTAAAAGGTTTTGAAACTTCCTTAAGGTTTCGAAACTTTTCGCGTCCAGTAAGGGTCCAGAATCGAAATTTCCCGCAAGGTTTTGAAACCTTCTTGAAGGTTTCGGAACTATTTGGCAAAGGTTTCAAAATCTTCCCTAAGGTTTTGAAATTTTGGGTCTGGAACCTAAAAATCCCATCACACTAGGTGAATATTATCGACTCAATACACAACCGTTAATCACCACCAACTATATGCATAATTCCTAAACACTAAGAACAAATTATACAATCGAGTATAACCATCTTAGATCACGTAACAACTAGAGGCATGCTTCCTAACATTCATCAGTTACAATGGAAATCAAACAAACATGCATTAAACAAGTACAACATAACATCAATCAACTAAAGCAATATAACAATCTATCAAGCAACAACCTAAGAAAAATTAGAGATCTTATTACAAGTCTTTAGCTAAACAACACACTCTCTTATGGGATTGGTTTACACATTGCCAAGCCCTTTTTATTTATCAAAGCATACCAAAGATATGTAGGCTTTCCCCTTGGTTCTCTTGCTCCAATGCAGCCTTAAATGTCTCTAATTTTCTGCAAAAATGAAAAGAGAGCTTAAGCAAAACATGCTTAGCGAGGAAGCTCTAACAAGAACATCAATGCATCAATTTAAAATCATAATAAAATCATAGTTTGTAATGCCTTCCTTGAACCAAATATGCTTTACCATATCATTGTCATATTCATAATACCAAAACATTTCCTTGAGTATGCATAGCAATATCAAATCATTTCCTAAATGATGAACAATATTACCAAATCATTTCATGTATGCATATTGGCTTTCTAGTGACCACTTATTGTGAACCTTAAGTTCATCGAATACGAGGATCCATTGTAGAGACCCTTAGTCTCGTCATGACATAAAGTCACCATTGACATGACTCAAAGTCACCATTATCAAGCTCTACCACGCACGGTTAGACACATAGTCATCCTTGTTATGTGTAGGCGGCTCTACCACGTACGATTAAACACAAAGTCATCCTCGTTACGTGTAGGCATTTTCCTTTATTTTCATAATCTTTATAGTGCACTCAATCCTAATGACATTTCATTTGTATTCGAATCTAATGTTAGTGTCACTAAGCCAATACCATTTCAATTATGTATGCTAACTTGCTGCTCATAATGCATTCTCAATATGTTCAACAAATGAATTGAAAGTCATGCCAGATGGCACCATTATATGTAAGGCAATTAACCACATTATATTCCAATTTATTTTCATGCTTCCATAATCCATTGATTCCTATATAAATCATGCATTTCCAGCAATTAACTCATGGATGCATCATTTCAAAATCATAATTATGCATTATCAAAATCTCATTGAATCACCTTCCTAAATGTTGTTACCGAAAATAGCCAAAACATACAATAATGCATCAAAATCATTTACTTTACTTTACTTGCTCTTGAACTATGGAAAGTTTTCACACTATTCCATAGTCCCCAAAACAGAACCGAACCAATACGATTCGCTTTTAGTCCAAAATCACTCACCGACAAGCGAAACAAGTCTTCACCGACGCTCCAATGAAAACGCCAATGCACGAACCACTTAAGCACCTTCTTGCACTTCCTCTACAACATTAAAAACAGAGCATATTCAATGCATAACATGCTCCAACCAGCAGTCACATCAAACCTCCACAAAACTATCGAAAACCTAGCCGAAAAGACCGAAAACTAAGCCGAAACGTATCCGAAACAACATCAGTTCAAAATCTAATGAATCTAACATATAATCCACCTCAATTATGAACCAAAAATACATCCAAACCATCCTTATACCTCCAAAAACATTCGAACACCTAAAACAGCCCCTAAAACAACCGAAAACTACCTTAAAATACTACTGATTACATTATTCTGGGATTAAATTAATGTGCCACCGATTCAAGAATCAAATAATCATTTAAATGACATAATATCATAACTAAATCAACCTAATTACAATATTAATTGAGATCTAAAAAGATTTCACAAAAAACTCCATAAAATCCATAGATCTAGAATTTAAAACATAAAATCAAATTTCAATTATTGATTAACAAGCCAATACATGAGAATTTCAATAAAGAACCTTAGAAAAAGATGAGAAATCAGCAAATTACCTTTGATATTTACTCCACCAAAAAGATGAGAAATCAACAAATTACCTTTGAGATTTACTCCACCAAAAAGATGAGAAATCCTTTCCTTGATTTCTTGAAATTTGGATGTTGATTTTGCAAAATTGATGAGTAGGTTTTGTAGAGAATGAAAAGATGAGTAAAATGACATAAATCTTGTTGAAAATGATGAAGAAATCATAAAGTAATTGAAGAAATTTGAATAAGAAGATGAAGAGAAAATAGAGAGAAAATTAAAGACAAAAGATGAGAAAATAGATGGTTAAGAAAGAAAATAAAAATATCATCTAAATAAAACTATTTAAAAAAACAATTTTCGTGGATAAATCATTAAATAAAAATAAATTGGGTTTATGGCCCTCTAAGGATTCTTAGTATGGCTTGCTTTCCAATTTAGTCACTAAAATCCACATTTTTCGAAAATTGCTAATTAAATCCATAAATCTTTACAAAATTACAATTTAATCACTATTACATAATTAAAATCAAATTAAGCTTCATATAATATCTTCCTGTGTCCACCTTCAATTCAAGTTTCTTAATTGTTGACAAACTCAAAAAATTTTGAGTATTACCCGAATCCAACAAAGCTATAAATTCCTTCCCTTTGATATACACCCGAAGTGTCATGGTTTCCCAAAATGATATACAGCAGCGAGCTTGTAAAGAAATCATGTGAACCTCCGCTTTAGAGAGTTCTGGATTTTCCTTGCAATCTAGAAACTCCTCAAACTCCCCTTCTTCCTCTATGCCATCAATGGTAATCTAAAATACTTGAGACTTGGCACATCGATGACCCAGAACATATTTGGCGGCACACCAAAAACAGAACCCCTTTCTTCTTCTATCCTTAATCTCAGTAGGGAAAATGGACTTGTTGATTGTTCGAGATGGAGTCGTAGAAGGTTTGATCAAAGTTGGGCTAGTAACTCTTGGTGAATTAGTTCGAGAATTGAAAGGAAGAGGACTGACCATAGGTTTTCCCATAATTCCAGTGCCTCGAGAAGGAATAGACAATACAGAGGGAGATGTATAACGTGATGGTAAACTAAGCCTTTTCTTGCTCGGAAAAAAAATAGTTTCTAGGTGTCGAGCCATGTGAAAAGCTTCATTCAAAGAATTAGTCTTCAATAATTTCAAAAATTGGTTGATTTCTAACCTCAAATGATTCTTGAATAGGATCAAAGCATAGTCGTCTGGCAATTTAACTTGATTTAATAACACCACAAACTCTTCATAGTATTGATCCACCATTCCGGATTGTTAAAGATCGATGAGTTCGACAAATGGATCCTCAAATCCCTAAGGGGCGAATCGATCGCGAAGTAATTGAAGATATTGACCCACAAAAGTTGCTTGAAAATAGAAATATTTTGAACTGCCAGTTGATGCCACTGAAGCGGGTTCCCCTCCAAATGAAGCATCACCAATCTGATTTGAGCATTTTCTGGGACAAGTTCGGCTTCAAAAAATTGCTCTAGTTTCGAAATCCAACCCTAAAAATTAGTACCATTGAATTTTGGGCATAACAATCGATAAGAAAGATTACTAGATTGGGTCGGATGGACCTGGGTAGAAGGAGAAAAAGACGAGGGAAGACTTGGCTCAACTATTCCTAAAAGGGTCGAAAAATTAGGGTTCTCAATAATCGCTGGAGCTGGGGGAGCCGAACCCAGAACCCCTTCAATTGGGATGGAGACCCCAACCAATCCTTGAGATACCGGAACTGCTACTGCCTCCTGAACTAGTTCCTTCCCAAGAGCGATCGCAATTAATTTCTAAATCCCCGTTAAAATGGAGGTGCGCATACCACTAATCTTCGAATCCATTCGAGCAATATCCAAACGAACCGAAGAGAGTTTGGTTTGTAGCTTAGTCGTTTCTTGCTGCCAGGAATAAGAAGGAGCATCGGTCGTGCCTTCCATCGTGGATGTTGTTTGGGTATGCAGTGCGGACAACGCTAATTGAGCAATTTGATTCCGAGTATGAACAACGTCAACCATGATTCAAGATCGGACTCGCCTCTGATACCTTTGTAAAGAATCAACCCAAGAATTAAAACATGGTGAAGAAAAACAGAAAAAAATTTAGAGATAGAAGCAGAAGAAAATTAAGGATGAAGATGAGAGTTTTCATTAACAATTTTGATGCTTAAGAAAGGGCTGGACACTTCCCTTTTAACAGCCAACAATATATGAAAACGAAATTATTCTATCCTAAAAACCCAAAACCAACCTCTAACGGCTAGGAACAGCTCAGCACAAGTAAACAAAATTAAAAACAGAAAAAAAAAGAAATTCAAATTAAGGTCCTGACAGCTCAACACAGCAGCAACACTAAACCTCCATTGATTGTACCGAAAAACCAAGCTGAAAAGGTCGAAAACTTGGCCGAAACACCTAGAAACTAAATTAGCCACTAACCTAAAAAATCCAACACCTAAACCTCCTCAATTATGAACTAAAATGACCTTCAAACCTTCCTTATACCTCCAGCAAAAATAGAGTATCAAAAACAACCCATAAAACCACCCGAAAACCACTTCTAACAACACCGATTTATTTATTCCGGGATTAAACCCATGTGAGATCATTATAGAACTTATTTAACCATACAAATAAGTATAATTCCATAAAGATTCATCCTAATTATAGCCTCAAACAAGATCCTAAATATTTTCTTAAAATTTCCATTAAAACTCCAAAATCTTGAATTAAAACACAAAATGAAGTTAAGATTAATGATTTGTAAGCCAAATGCTTGGGAATATCATTTAAAGAACATTAGAATTGAAAATGAAACAAGAAATTACCTTTGGAATGCTTTCACCAAAATTAACGTGAATTCTCCTCTTAGTTTCCTTGAAATTGGGTTAGGATTTTGTTAAATAAATGGAGAGGTTTTGATGAGAATTAAATTCTAATTAGAATGATATGAAATCTTGATAAAAGTGGATAAGAATACAGAAAGGATTTGGAAAAACCATGGAGAGAAAATGGTGTGAAAATAGAGTGAAAAAGGAAAATATGATGAACCGTCAATTAAAACCAATTTTGGTGAATGATCTTTAATTAAAAATTTTGGGTTAATGGACCTATAAGGATTCTAATATTTGGCTTACTTTTCAATTTAGTCACAAAAACCTAATTTCTAAAAAATTACAATTTTACCACTAACTTTTCAAAATTTACATTTTAATCACTAAAATAGTAATTAAGCTTAATCAAACCAAATTAAGATTCAATTAACATTCTATTAGCCTTAAAAAATTATTTTAATATTTTAGAAATTTTCTAGAAACTTACTATTCACCCAATTAAAATATTAATATTTTAATTACCCGAAATTAATGAACCGAAGAAAATTCGATTCGACCTAAATCGAATCTCCCTAAAAAGAACTAAAACTTCTAGACCCAAATTCGGGATGTTATAAATTCTACAATCAAATCTCTCTTGATCTTGATTTCTTTTCCTAAAAAGATAAACGTCAATAAAACAAGAATTATTCAAATATATATGAGATAATTATTCTTAAAATATAAAAGAAACCATAATTAAGAGCATAAAAGATATAAAATACAAAATATTAAGAATTTTACAAAATAAAAATGCCATAAAAATAAAAAAATAATCCCTCCGTCCCACAATTAATATCCCTTATTGACTTTTTGAAAGTCAATTTTTCTAAACTTTGACTATAATTATATTAAATATTTTAAATAATTAAATTTTATAAAATATATATTTGAAATATAATCGATTAGAGGTTTTTGAAATATATTTTTTTCATATTTTTATCAATAATAAATTTTAAATAATCAAAAATCAAAGTTTAAAAAGTTTGACCCCCCAAAAGTCTGACCCCCCAAAAGTCAATAAGGGACACTATTTTTGGGATAGAGGGATTACTAAAGAAGATGATCATGATCATGCATCTTCTAAAGTAACTCTTTGTTTGTTTTGCTCCAAACCAGTGTTTCATTTTTCTTTGTAGATCTTCGCATGTCATAAGCTAAAGCACGAAACTCTTTAATTTTATTTAGGTCTAGCAAACATTTTTGTTCATCACTCTTTTAATCCATGTTCATTGTATTGATTGCCCAATACGCTTTATGATCAATTTCTACCGGTATATGACACGATTTTCCATAGAAAAGTAGATAAGGGTTCATGCCTAGACGTGTTTTGAATGTAGTGCGATAAGTTTAAAGTGCACCATGAATTCGAAAACACCAATCCTTAAAAGAAGGATTTACCATTTTCTCAAGGATACTCTTAAATTCTCGATAAGAATTTTTGTTTGCTCATTTGTTTGTGGGTGATATGCGGTGGCAACTCTGTGTAACTCCAAGGCGCTACAAAATTTTCGTAATTAGTTTATTATCAAAATGTTTACCTCCATCACTGATTATTACCTTTGACATTCCAAACTGTGTGAATATGTTCTTTTGTAGAAATTTTTGAATGGTTTTAGCATCATCTTTTGGACAAGCTGCTACATCAATCCATTTAGAAATATAATCGATAAGAAGTAAAATATAGAGATTACCGAAAGAAGATGACAAAGGTCTCATGAAATCTATACCCCATACATCGAATAACTCGACCTCAAGGATATTTTGGAGTTCCATCTCATGTCTCCTAGAAATATTTCTCGTCCTTTAACAACGATTATATTGCTTGTAAAATTCATGAGAATCTTTATAAAGAGTGCTCCAATATATACTTAATTGTAAGACTTTGATAGCAGTTCGTATACCACCAAAATGGCCTATATATGGTGAAGAATGGAATTGAGTAAACACATTTTGTTGCTCCTCCTCGTGAGCATATCTTTGAATAACTTGATCTACGTATTTCTTACATGAAAGAGGCTCATTCTAATAATAATGCTTAAAATTATGCATGAACTGCTTCTTTCCTTGATGAGTAAGATCGTAAGGTATAACACACAAAATATGTTTCGATACTCACGTGGTTCTGATACGAGTAAAGTCTTTATCAAAATAGAATCGTATGGAAACATGTTGAAAGTATTATGAAATAGGTTATTTCGAAATGCCTTTAAGGGCATATCGAAACGTGCAGCAACATAAGTGTTTATAATTATAAAAACCTAATTTTACTCTAATTAAAATACTTCCAAACTTTTGCCTCAAAACCTAACTGTTTCTCTATATATAAACCCCTCAATACACCAATTTTTCTCGCACAAAAACAAAGTTTTCTTGAGGGATTTTAATCCAAAGATCAAGGCTAAGGCTATATTCAGTTCTTGTACTCAGAAAATACCAAATTCTCTCATAATCCAAACTCAAGGTAATTTCGAAAATCCTTATTTTAGTTTGGTTTAAGGTTGTTAAAATTCAAATTTTGTATAGATTATACTTATTTTTTGTATGGATTTTCAAAATCCCAAAAAAAATTCAAAAAACAAAATTTTTCATTCAAATGTAAAATTATTTTTTCGTATTTTTGTTTATTATTTCTCAATTTGTTTTTTATAATTTTTTTAAAACTTTCTTTTTAAGTTTTTTTTAAACCCTTGAGTTATAGATTAATAAGATTGAATATGGTTTTATCATGCGTAAATATTTTTAAAGTGCATAACTAATCCTTAATTCTTATCATAGTTGATGGAACCTAAAAAGAGACAAAAACTGAGGGTGCAAGTTCCTCTAATGCCGCGGAGAATATCACTCGCACCGATTTTCAATATCTCTGTCAATAATGTTTTGAAGATTGAGCAAAGCTTGATCACTTCCAACAATACCACAACAACAAACTTAAGAGGGAGCGTTGTGTAGACGTTAATTTCATGGATTCAGAAAAGTTCAAATTCTAATATCTACATCTTCGAAGATGGAAGCTCATGATTTCCTCTCCTTACCCTATAAATTCTTTTCGAACCTCGTTCTCATCTTCTATGTTAATGTCATATGCATTCTATCTAAAAATATATCAACCATGGTGGCACTTGAATCCTACCTCATGGGACGTTGTTTCCGTGTTGACGGCAAAGCTATTTGTGATGCTTTCGGTCTTGAGGATGAAGGCATTAAAGATGAAAAATCTCTTGAAACACTTAACAGATTCTTTATAAACCCATATGTCCATGATCGGTTTTTAAACTTGATCTTCACTTGGTGGATTCATCCCTCAAATGGCAAGTATTCATGGATCTTTAAAGTCGATAGATTTTGGATCAATTGCATTCATCAAGGTAAACATCCGAACCTAGCCGAAGTCATATTTTTCGATCTTGTAATGTAATGCCCCATAAATGGGTCTAGAAGTTTGGAGGTCGATTTAGAGGTCTAGTGAACCGATTTAGTCGGTTAAGTATAGTTTGAGATTAAATTCTTAAAAATCAGTTTTTGATGAAAATAAATCTTGGAAAAGTATTCTAAAATTATTATTTGAAATATATTTGACATTGGTCAAATCAATTTTGAAAGTTAGCCCTTGTATCCCAAAGATTTTGAAATTAGTGATTATTTTATAAAAATTGAAAATTTAGTGACTAAATTATAATTGAGCCAAAATTTTGAATCTTTAAGGGAATTTGATCCAATACTAATCCTAGTTGCTCTAAAAGTTCCAAAGACCTATATAAACAACATTTAATACCTTGTTTTAACCTATGTAAACAAAATTCCCTAATTTTGATCCAAAACCCAAAAATTCACTTTTTAAATATAACCCTTCTTTAAACTTCGGTTTCTTATTCCCTAAGGTAGACTCTTCATCATCTTTTCAAGGTAAGTATCCATTCATTTTAATAAAAATTCATTGGTTTAGTTTTCCATAATTTTTTTCCTTCAAAATATCTTTAGTTTTCTTCGATTTTACTTGTTTTTAAACCTTGAAAGGAGGTTTGATCAATTTCGGAGGTGCGAATCATTCAAAACACTAAAACCTAAAGTTTTTTTAATGATATTCATAAATTCTTGCCTGATTGAAACAATCTTTAAAGGTTTAAATCAATAAAATCGTTTTTCTTTATAAAAATTTTATTGTTTTCTTGAATTTTATTCAGGGATTTTACATGATTGTTTTTGATGACTAAACACATGAATCATGAAGTATTTATATATAATTAAGCTGGATTTTAAGTATATAATCCCAGACATAAGGTTTAGGTGGTGTTTGGAAAGGTTTTCGGTTAGGTTTTATAGTGTTTTTAGGGGTTGTTATGTATTAGTCTGACTTTAGGGATGTTTGGATGCATTTTAATGCACTAAACCCTATTGTTTTGATAATTGAATCAGGTAAAGAGTTATAGGAATAAGTTTGAGGGAGATCGGAAAGTCAAATCACGTTTTTGGTAACTTGTTGAGAAGATTTTAATAAAACGGTTAGTGGATTATGAGGGTTGCCAATTCGGTAGGCTTTTAAATATAGTTTTAAAGTTTTAGGGTGTAGGGAAGGTGTGAAAAACCTCCCTATATTTGAAAGTAAGTTTAAAGTATTTCTTTCTTAAAGGTTCCCCTATTATACCTTGTTTTTACTATGATTAGTCATGCTCATATTATACTTGGGCATATGTGAATATGCATGTGTTTTCAATACTCATGAAACTATTTTACAAAGGTTTTATATGCCTATGATTCATCCATGGTTTTGTTTCGAAAACATGAGAAAAGTGTTTTTTACATGTTTATACATTTGATGCATGTGTTAGTGGGATGCATGTGATTAATTCATTGTTTTTGACTTAAAACTTGAGTATTAATTTTGTTTTGTATTGGTTTATTATGTGATAGATAATAGAGATAAGTTGATCGATCAATAGGATGGTAGTGCACTAAATATATAAAATTTATGTCTAAAATTCCTTAGTGATGCATTAAGAGGAGCTAATTCTGCGCAGTATAAGAGACTTTATCGCATTCAGGTTTGCTAACTAACCCGAACACTAAGGTGAGTTTGGCATGATGGAATTAGATCTTCATGTAACCTCATTCAAGAGACCGAACGAGAGTCCGTTTATCCCAATGATTAGAGGTAGTACTAATCGGATCACTAATAGCAATATGGATTAAAAAGAAAGTGTTTTTACTTTGCGATAAGAATTGCATGTGTTTTGAATTGTGCACAAGAGTTTTGATTTAAGAATGGTTATGAGTAGCATATAAGACTTGTGTTTTGCTTATTAAGCATGTGTTTTTAAAAAGGGATTTTGAAAAGCTTTTGTGGCTTGCGAGCCATGTCCATTTCTGGTTTTCTGAAGATAGCCTTGTTAGCCATTAATATTTTACAAAGAGCATGACTTGGTTTTTAAATTGCTAAAATTAATTTAATATGGGTTGCATTGCAAGGAGTTTTTAAACTTATTTTTATTCACTCAATAAGCTTATGTTGACCCTCTCATTTACCTTGCAGTGTAGAGTAAATAATATTGAGGAAGCAAGAGGAAGCAAGGATCCAGGTAATCGTCAAGTGAAAGCGCAAGTATATCTTTATAATATTAGTAGTAGTGAGAGAGCAATGAGGATGGAATGTTATATTGAGAATAATGTTTATACTCCAATGACTAGGATGATTACCTATGCTGATAGCTTTGTGACTTGGATTTGATTCTGCCTTTTTGGTAAACTTATTGATATAATGAAGCATGACTATTTATGAGTTGACTTTATGGTGTGATTATTTATGTTGGAATGTATCTAGAAACCATATGAAGTATATTTTGGTGGTTCTTTCATGTGCTTATAAGATTTCTGATGTTAAAGCATACTTTTAGGAGTTGAATATATTATTTCTAACTAGATTGAATTGTATCTTACTAATATGCCTTGATATGTTCTTAAAGTGTTTTTAGGTGAATTTGCATATAGAGAATGTCATGAAGCCTTTGGATGCTTGAAATCTAGAAAATCTATAATTTTTGGACAGATGGTTTCGGAATGATACCTTAGGGTATCGATACTTAGCCAAGAACACGAGGAAAATCTAGAAAAATAAGCCTGAGTATCGAAAACGTAAGATATCGTTTCGAAATGGATCAAGCAGGTGTATTGATGGAGGCTATGAAGTCCTATTAATTCCTCCTTTATCAGATTGTAGTATTTAAAATATCGGTGCCACGAGGACAGAGTTAACCTCACTACTTCTTATGACTGCACTAAGGAAACTAAAAATACAAATAATTGAATTGGTTGAATTATGACTAAGATAACTATAAAAACATAAAATTAAATAACAAAATAATAAGATAAAGGCGAGGCTAGATTGAGTGCTTTGTAAAGGAAAATCCAGTTATGTTAAGTATCCACTTATTAATGCAATAGGTTGAATTGCCGCCTCGACAGATTGCACAAAGGGTTGCCACAGCTGCCTAGGCGGGGTTATGCCTTGTCGATAATTCAACATTCCATAGTTCGACAGAGCATACTTGTATGTCTTCTTCCTTATCCCTAAGCGAAGAGAACTATTGAAACCCACGTCTTGATGATACCTCATGCGTGAATCAAAGGAGGACAACAACCAAACACATGCGTCTTGTTAGTCGTTGAAATCCTTAACGGATTAGTCAATACCCATGAGCAAAGACCGTATTCTCTCGTTTCGTGAACCTACATCTCTCAATGCTAGGCAAATGAGTTTTTCTCATATACTTATCTTTCGAGCTCATATGCAAGAAGAGTAACTATCAAGAGAGAATAAACTATGAAATAGGTTTTGCATTAATAAATATCAAATATACCATGACCATCATCTCCGACTACTCCACAAACAATCTATACCTCCGAAAGACTTAGAACATGATGGAGGCGGCGGCTAAAGGTATAATAATGTGAGAATCCGTCTCGACTCCACACTAAACCTAAACCTAATAAGTGTCTTATATAGTCCAAGCCCTAAGTTGATCTTTCTATGCGAGGAAAGAGTTCTAAACGGGAAAGAAATCTAATTCATAATTAAACTATATTAATTTAATCTTATTTTCTAAAATATCTCTTCTTTCCCGCGGTTGACTTTGACATGGGCTTGACCTCCTAACTGAGTCTTCTTCCTTCTTTTGCTCTTTGTCCGTTGAGTTTGGTATCTTTTTCTCTTTCTGTTGATCACCTAGTGTTATCTTTTACGCTGGTGTTGCGGCCTTCAGAATGCCGTCGTGTCGGGTGCTTCTTCTACAATTCAATATCTATTTACTTCTTTGGCCCTTTCTGTGATCTAGTTTCTTGTCTAAGAAAGAAACTATCAAGCATAAATGTTTTATGCCAGAAAGTAGATAATTTCGTATAGTTAGTGTTCTGATGCTGAGATATGGAAAATAACCAGAAATATTCTATTATCGCCTTTAATTCTGTCTTTATTGGCAATACACGAGTGGAGAAATGATATAAAAAATGAGTACTTTTGAGTGTTCATCACACCCCCAAACTCGAACTATTGTTTGTCCTCAAGCAATGTAAAAGATAATTTTTAAGTCTGAAATTTTAAAGTAATACACCGTCCTGTCTGCCGCGGCAGAGTTCCTTTCTTGACTCTACCTCTTCTAGGTTCTAGGCGTTCCTCAGAATTAGACTAAAAGTCTTAGTGTGTGTGTAGCTATGTCAAGGCTAATTTTCTAAGTTCTAATCTATTTCTAGCTCAAAACTTCCGACTAAGATTTTTCTTGATTCTTTTTCCTTCTTTCTCCCTAAAATTGATGTATAACTATATATTGCTATATACGTATACTGCCAGTTTTGGGGCACCTCAAATATTTAGCTTTTTCTTACTAGAGCCAATTTCGGGTACCTCTAGTAAGTAGGAGAAAAACTAAGTCCTAGAGTCAGTGATGGGTATCTCTATGGACTAACTAGAGCCGGTTATAGGCACTTTTAGTATAAAATATAAGCCTAAGTCCTTATTGCTTTTCAAAGAAAAGAACTTTTAAAATCAACTAAGATTAGCAGTGTTTATATGAATTTGGACTCATAGTCTAATCCTAAGTACTAAGCCTAGTAGACCTTTCTGAATTCAAGTCTGGTGAATGGTGTGAACTGTTGTGGCGGCTGTATAATATACTACTACCGAGGCAGTTTCAATAAAATTCAACAATCTAAAAAAATTAAAAATTGCATTTGCAGAATATTAAGAAGAATTTTTAAAGAAATATCAAGATACTCTGATTACTTCTATACAAGTGGAAGATAATTACATGTTACAAAATTGGACAATTATTGCTCTCCCAAACTCGAGAGATGCATTATCCTCAATGCATGGTCAAGTAACAGAGAAAAAAGAAAAGTGATAGCCGAAAATCAAAAGAAAAAATAAAATAAAATAAGAAAAACTACCGCCCTTAAAATTCTGCAAACCTAAAGAAATCTTCGGAGTCTCTATCGATGAGGAGCTTGCAGCGGGTTTTGGGCGATTGGTTTCGGTGGGCTCACCATTGGCTTTTTGGCCGAGCGTGGTGGTTGGACGCGAACGGGAGTGAGGTCTTGCTACTCTTCCTCCATGTCAAGGATGATTGGAGAGGAAGATGTTGCCTTTCTTTTCTGCCCACCTTGTGCTGCAGTAATAAATTCATCAGCAGTTTGAAATTGGCTCGTCAGATCTTTTTCTAAGTCACTCTATGTGAATGTTGTTGACTGTTCTGGAGTAGCTCTTTTGTTAGTTGAGTCCATTTGAAGGAACTCAGCTACTGAGTCTGCTGAGAGTGGTTCGATTGCGGCTGCAACAGTTGTGGCGGCGGGTGAAACTGGGATAGCAGCTGCATTGGTTACAGCAGGGGTAGGTTGAGGCATGAAGATTTCCACTGGGAAGTCAGGGAATAGAGTTGTGCATGAAGGGAGTTCTTCTCGGATGGTGGTGATGATGGCATTGTTGAACTCCTTAATATAGTTAATGAAGGCAAGCGGTCTTCTCTCTATCCTCTACAGGATCTCCAGGAGTCCTGTTGTTGGTTGTTCCACTAGGTCTTCCTGTTGATCTACCTCGGCAGGTGTTGCTTCAACGGTGGGAGGAATGAAGGCTTATGGAACTGTTTTTTCAACTTGCATCATTTTCATGTAAATGTTCCTCGTCCATCCTATTGTCATGGTATGTAAGTGTCCAAGGGCATGTTTGGAACCCTTTCTAAATTCCCCAATGCTGTAATTAAATAGGGGAAAATGAGTATACCTTTTTCTTTGGTGGAAAACTCGAATATCTATTCGTTAATGATTCCGCCAACGTCAATGCGTCTGTTATGTATAATTGAGTGGATTAGCGCCAAGCGTGGTCTGTCCACCATCTGGTTATGTGATGTTGGCAACAGACTTCTTTTGATGAACATATTCCAGATCTTTTCCTCTGGTCGGAGATCGCGAAGGCTGAAGAATCCATGGTGTTTACCCGTATTCTATTCAGTACTTGGCAAACAGAGTTCTGCTTTCATTTGCTCGTAATCTTCGGCCGTCAGGGTGACTACGAACTCTGCATGTTTGTTGTTTTCGATGTAGAGGCTGAAGTAGGCATTGATCGTGATGTTGGCTAATCGAATTGTCCGTCCCTATAGATATGTATATGGGTTGTTGGGTATGGGCCGATGGGCACAGAATTCACGAACCCATTCAATGTTCGCTGGGTCCGGTTGCTTTACAAATTTCTACCATTGTTGAAAAGTGATTTTTTACAATATGAATGCTTCTAAGCCTAGGTATTCATCATTGGTATAATAAAACCCTTGTTTTTCCCAGATTTGACGGTTCTTGAAGTTTCTTTCGTACTCATGCTCGACTGTCGATATAGAGAATCATCTAAATTTTGCTACTCCGATGGAGGATTATCTTTGGGTAGTCGTTTTGTGAAGCGCTAGAAGCAACAACAGTGTTATTATTATTCTTGGTGTGCACATTACGCAGATTGAGCTTGCTTGCACTGGAAGGAAGAAATGACGCGGCTTCGACTTGGGAGGCAAGTTTTTCGCCGAGATATTTTTGCCTTGAGTTGGGCCGCGTTTTGGGGCTTTCTCATCTGTTTATTTTGTTTTCTTTATTGGGCCTAAAATATGAAATTAGAATTAAAGCTGTGAGAAAATTTAAAACTAAAATGAGTAAATTAAAATCTAAATCCTAAAACTGAAAATAATACTCTAATTCCTAAAACATAAAATTAAATTACGGACTAAGAGTGAAAATTTAGGTTAATGCAGAGGTACCATAAATTGCATCTTCAGCAGCAACCATCTTCCCCTTTTTGGATGGAGGAGAAGCTGATGTCCCAGTTGTTGTCTCCTCATCAGGTGGTTTCTTTCGAATGTATTGTTGTTCAAGGGGCGTGCTGCCTCGGCAGAGGTTGCCTTGGCAGGTTTTGTTAAGGCAATATGTTTCTGGATTGAAGTTAAATTTAGTTTTAGCTTCAATTTTTTGGCATTCGCCTGGGTCGTCCTGATTACTTAGAATTTTAAACACATTGATCTTTACTTGTTAATCATTGACCCTTATGATCAATTCTTCTTTCTCGCAATCGATCAATGTTCCTCCTATGATTAAGAATGGTCTTCCTAATATGATTGGTGCATGTTCATCTGCTTCATAATCAAGAATTAAGAAGTCAGCATGAAAATAAATTTATCCACTCTTACCAGAATATCTTTAATTTTTCCTTTTGGTTGTACGTAAGAGCGGTCTGCCAGCTCCAGCATTACTATTTTTAGCTTTGCTTGCCCAATGCTCAGCTTCTACAATACTGACTTAGGCATGAGATTTATGCTGACGCCTAAGTCACATAGTACCTTGCCCACGTATTGATCACCGATAGCGCATGGTATTTTGAAACTACCAGGATCTTTTTGTTTGGTTGTAGCATTATTGTGCAGCATTGTCATACACCCTTTTATCGCGGCAACTGTTTTAAATTCCTCAATTTTTGTCCTTTAAGATATAATATCCTTAAGGAATTTGGCATAATTGGGCATTTTCTTTATTGCCTCCACCAAAAGTATGTTTATATGTACCTATTTAAGTATATTCAGGAATTTCTTAAACTAGTACTCTTGTTTTTGTTGTTTTAACCTTTGTGGGAAAGGCAGTGGTAAGCGTAGATCTTCGATCTTTTCATCACACTAGAATCTTATCTATGGTGCGGCTATAGCATCATCTGTTGTGGCAGTATCGTCGGTAGTGTATACTGGTTCCTTTGCCTTAGATGTTTTATCAGTATCGTCAGTTTTTTTTGTTAGTTTGGATCTGGGTTGCTGAGTTGTAGTTGGGTTACTGGTTTTGGGCTTATTTGGGCTAATGTATTTGTGGAATGGGTTATTACAGTTTCCCCTCTTTGCTCATTGTTTTGTAACAGCAATAGAGTAAAGATAAAGAATAACTCATTTCATCTGGTATGGAACAGGGGTTCTTCTTTGGTAAGGTAAGGGTCTTTTGGTAAGGTTTAGGCTCTCTTTGGTAAGGTTGAGGTTCTCTTGGTAAAATTGTGGTTCTTTTGGCCACCACTTCTTCTGCTGGAACTTTGAGTTCATCTACTCTACCACCCTTGTTTGCAAAATTTTTAAAATGAGGAGATCCGTTGAAGAGAAGAAAAGTTGCGGCTAAACCGTTGGAGGAGACAAAATAAGCTTGGCTCGCTATGATGTTGCCATCTTTGGAGAAAACTTGATCTAACAAGGGCCACTAAGCTGGATCCAGCTGCATCCGATAAAGAAGCATGATCTGACATATATATTTTTTCTTCTTTTTTTTTTCTTTTTTTTCCCTTTTTTAAAGATTTTTCTAGCAAAGATATAATATCCGTAGATACAAAACTTGGTCAAGTTGCACCCTCAACGGTAAAACGAGACCAGTCAAAACATAATATGCTTACGCCATTAACGGCAAAATGGCATTGAACTCTGGTCGAAGAGGCAAGACTTAAAGTGTAAGGTTGGATCTTATCCACACCATCATCAAAGGGGTAAGATAAAATTTCAGCAACTTGGATCCTACTCCGTCATCATCGAAGAAGCAGGATTGAACTTCAGTGAATTTAGATCTGGCCACACAATCAACGAGGACAAGATCAAATTTCAGCAACTTAGGTCATACTCCGCCATCAACGGAGAAGTAGGATTGAACTTTAGTGATTCAGATCTGGCCATACCATCAACGGGGACAAGATCGAATTTTACCAATTTTGACATTATTACACCATCAACAGAGAAACAGGACCGAGTTGAATCTATTCACTCCATCAATGGAGGGGTAAGATAAAGTTTGGATCATACTACGCCATTAATGGAGAAACATGATTGGGTCAGATCTGGCCACACCATCAATGGGGACGAGATCAAATCTATAATTTGGATCCTACTGCGCCATCAACAGAGAAATAAAACCGAGTTGGATGTATCCACTTCATCAACGGACGGGTAAGATAAAGTCTGGATTATACTATGCCATCAAAGGAGAAGCATGATTGGGTTAGATATGGCCACACCATCAACGGGGATAAGATCAAGTCTCAACAATTTGGACCATATTACGCCATCAACGGAGAAATAGGACCGAGTTGGATCTATCCACTCCATCAACGAAGGGGTAAGATCAAGTCTGGATCATACTACGCCACCAACGGAGAAGCATGATTGAATGGGATCTGGTCGCACCATCAACAGGGACGAGATCAAGTCTGTAATTTGGATCCTAATGCACCATCAACGAAGAATCAGGAATGAGTTGGATCTATCCACTCCATCAATGGAGGGGTAAGATCAAGTATGGATCATACTGCGCCATCAATGACGAAGCATGATTGAATAGGATCTGGCCGTACCATCAACAGAGAAGCAAGACTGAGTTGGATCTATCCACTCCATCAATGGAGGGGTAAGATCATGTCTAGATCATACTATGCCATCAGCGGCGAAGCATGATTAAATAGGATCTGGCCGCACCATCAACGGGGACGGGATCAAATCTGTAATTTGGATCTTACTGCACCATCAACGGAGAAGCAGGATTGAGTTGGATCTATCCACTACATCAGCGGAGAGGTAAGATCAAAGCTTGAAAGTCTTGAATATCTGATTCGAAAGGTCTTCAATTGATATCATATATCTTCTTTGCATTTTTCCCAAATGCACATAGATCAACGGATTTGATATGCCTTTACCGGTAGCCGTTTGCTCTAGGCTTGCTATATCATTACTCTAGATACAATCAGTTGGTAACAAGGATTTAATTCATTGACCATTTATAATAATGGATTTCAATGGACCTTTAAATGATCCTTATCAATGCATTTTTCCCAAATACATAGGGATTAACAGATTTGTTTTGCCTTTACCGGTAGTCGTTTGCTCCGGGCTAGTTATACTATTCCCTTAGGTACAATCAGTTTGCATCAATCATATGATTGGATTTTTTCAAAGGATTTATCTTCTTTCGACCATTCGCAAAAATAGATTTTAGAAGGACATTTGAATTGTCACATGTCTTGGTCAATTTTTCATTTCATTTTTTCATCTTTTTTCATTTGCATTTTTTATAATTCATCATTTTTTGTTTTTCATTTTTTATTTTTTCATTTGTTTTTTAAAATTTTTTCTCAAAACAACTTTGATTCACATGTACTGCCAGTACAAATATGGAAAAAATTAAAATTTGCATTAAGGCTTGATGCACAACATAGTTGTCGGAAGGGCATGATTCTAACAAAATTGACTCATTATCTCTGACGAAGGCGACATCGAAAAGTTGTTTCTGATATTCCATGATAGATAGTTGTGACCTAAAAACAAAATAAAACATTCGTTAATTACTATCCAAAATTTTGAGGTCATTACTTGAATGTTTGCAAATGTTTGCATATTTAGCCTCCTGTGGGCCAAAGATTGGTCATCACGTTGGTGCCCCATGATTGAGGTTATTTGGTCTTTTCCGTGGATATGTTTTTATGTACAAGCAAAAATATATATATCATGAATGCCCCTATGGTGTGCAAATACAAAATGTCTAAATGCATGCATGATATGATTTTTCTTTTTCAAAGGATGTCCCTAGTTTATGTTCGATGCATGTTTAATCTAAATGCATGGTTTGTAAATGTTTGAATGCATGAATGCCATGATTTTTCTTTTTAAAGGATGCCCCTGACTCCACTGGTCATAATGGGTTCTAGATCTTTTATGTGCAATGATGCTCGAACTTTTTTGATTTGATCATCTTTATTGGAATCTCTTTCCTGGATGGATGCATGATGTGAGCCTAATCTAAAGGCATGATATTTTTAATGTATGCATGAACCTAGATGCAAAATGATTTCAATGTATGCATGTATGTGACATAATTTTTTTGTCTCAAAAGAGATACCCCAAACTATGTTGGTCTGAGCAATGCTCAGTCTAATGATGCCCAAATCTTCCCTTGAGTTTGATCATTTTTGAGTCCATATTTCAAGAAGTATGCTTCAACGTCTTCATCTGAGACTACTTCTAGTAGATCTGAATTTAGCCTTAGATGTATGTCTTTCCTTGTAGGGCTCTTACTATCCTCACGAATGTGTCACGTTGCCCCTCAGTTAGGTTCGCATGTTGGTGTAGTCTATTGGGATATATAATTCTGGTTCAACAGCAAAATTTTAACTTTTGAAATTTGTTGAAAAATGCCTCTGGTCGTGAAATCTTGTTAGGCATGATGTAGACGTAAATGTCATTTTCAAAAATGCCCCTGAATGAAGGTTTTACATGTGTCCACTGTAGAATTAGACCGATCAATCTTTGCTTCTTATGATATTGTTGGTACAGGATGTCCCTAAGATCGACTTCAAAAATCTGAAATGTATGCATGTAAATGCAAGATGCATGTCCTAAATGTGAAGATACTGATTCAAAAATAGTTTTTGTGTCCATTTTTTAACTCACGGGATTTGTTCACAACTTTGAATGTTGTATTAATATCTAGGATGCAAGATTTTCTCCCGGTATATTTAATTTTAGAACCAATCTTGAATCAACACTTCATGCTCGTAAAATGCAAAAATTTAAAACATGTTCATGGTGTTTTACAATTAATACAAAATGCATGATTATGATATGTCATGATGCATTCAAAAGGAAAGAAAAGGGTTAGTTCGAATTAAAATAATCGAATACATTAAAATAGATAAGAAAACTATACATAAATAGCAGATAAAGGCACTCAAGCCTAAAAGGGTTACCGCTAAACGGACAGAATTTCGCATGGCTCTAAGGGTAGGCTTCTAGATCTCACTATATGTGGTTCGGTTGTACAAGATACCCGAACAATACTTATTATCCTCTAAGTCTATACGGAGAAATAAGTCTCACGAAGACAAAGGGAAAATATCCCGGAAACAATTCATCATCTTATACGGAGGCACAACCTCACGAAGGAGTAGTTTCATGCTCTCACTTAAACGGACGGAGCCCGGGTTGAGAGCTCATGAAATGGGGAGAGCTGAAAAAACATTTAAAAATATTAGTAAATAAATAAAATATAAAGGATCACAAAATTAAAATAAATAGAATTTAAATTTCGATCATTAAATAAGATGTAACCGATTTTTAGGTTCGACTCTCGAAAAATAGTCCCAGCGGAGTCGCCAACTGTAATCACCAGTTTTTGTCCTGGGAGTCGCCACCAATTATTTTTACGGTGCGATTGGAACACCAAATTTATGGTTTGTGGATCAGAGTTGGATCCGGGAGTCTGTTACGCGTGGGGAAGGATGAGCACCCCCACGATGCCTAAAATTAGCACCTATCGGTTACAAAATATTTTATATGATGGAAAATAAAAATTCGAAGTTAGGTTTAAAAATGTGATCCCATGTATTTAAAAGCCAACTAGAAGGTTGAACTGTAAGCCCACTGGAAACGCGAGGACTGCGGGAGTAATTATCCCTCTTTATCAGGTTATGCGTAGGTCGGGCTTGGATATACGGGTTCAGAGCCGGGTATAGGCGTCAAAACGGCACCGTTTTGAGCTATAATGCCCGGTACTAAAACGGTATCGTTTTGGCCTGTATATATATACTCTTCCTTTTTTTTACTCAATATTTCATTTGTTTCTCTCTTCACAACTAAAAAAATAGAGCTAATAAGAAGCTCTCTGGTCACTGGAAACTCCAGAGAAGAAACACCGTCTTCAGTCGCCTTGCAAGGCTTCCGGAACTCACAACAGATCACTTTTTCCGAAGGTTCTCAACATGAGGAATACAGATCTGGATTCGATTTTTCGACTGGAAATGGATATTGGTCTATATCTACAGATAAGTGATCGAAAATAACTCTTTTTCCTTACCTTTTCTTCTCGGTTTTTATTCTGGTTTCACTCTCCCCTTTTTTATATTTTGTTTCGATTTGATGATAGTGGATCTATTTTTTTGGTACAAATGCTCTCTATTATTTTATTCCAAAATCCTCTTGATTACAAGGATGATTTCTCGGTTTTTATAACCGAGATTTACATCATATTTTAATTGAAAAAACCTCTACTTTTAGATCTGGAAAATGGATCTAATCACGTTTTTTCTCTTAATTCGAAGGTATTAAAGCGGTGGAGTCAGATCTAGGACGGTGGGACGGTGGCCGGCCGTGAAAACCAATGAGAAAGACGCGTGCATCGCACGCGTGAAATTGAATGGTCAGTCAAGGCGGTGACGGCTGGGAAGAGATAAGGAGGCTAGGGTTTGATAATATTATTAGGGTTTTCTTGTTAGTTTGGATCTGGGTTGCTGAGTTATAGTTGAATTACTGGTTTTGGGCTTATTTGGGCTAATGTATTTATGGAATGTGTTATTACAATATTAATAATAAATTGGGTAAAACAACACAAGTTTATCATTAATTTAAAAATAAAAATATTTTTCATTATCTCTTTCTCAAATATTTTTATAAAAACAAACTACTTTAATATAACATCTTACAATGATCTTGTACATTCCTATTTAAAATAATCAATAATTACATCAATAAACAATTAAAATATATTCGATAGAGAAATCATGATGTTAATATTAAAATATCTAATAAATAATTTAGATTATTAAATAAATCACTATTTTTGAATATATTGTTTACGAATGTTTCAACATAAAAATAATTAAAGTAAATTAATCACTAAAATTGAATTTAAAATAAATAAATCTGAAAATATTATTTGATAATACGAGCAAATTATCGTCATTGACTACTAATTATATACATTCTAAGCAATTTTCAGCTTTAAGGTTTTTTTTAGTTGTCTCTTTGTTATTAAATTCTTTAGCTCCTAGAAGAAGAATACACCGGGTGTGCAACACTTAATCATTGATGAAAGTATCAATAATACTTGCATGACAATGTGTGTGAAACACTTTAGATATACATATATAAGTACCTGCAAGAAACTATTAAACATGTTAATATATTAAACATTTATATCATCATAATCATAATGACAAGAAATTTTTAGTTTAATGAGTATTTCTAATCAAACTCTTTCAACAGTTTTTTCAATCTTCTTTAATATATTAATTATATAGTAATAGTGAAGTAAAATTCAAAAATAATTCAGAAATTTCAGAAATTTATATGTCTGATTGTTTCATAAAAACAATGGGAATTGAGAAAGAGGAGGGAAGGAGGGAAGTAGTGAGGAAAAAAATTAATAATTCTCGTGAAAATATTATATCGCAAGAGAGATTAAGAACACAGACTAAAACCCAATTCTATTGTTAGACCTAATTAAAACTCTAACTAGATTCAATTCTTAAATTTATGGAAACCCTTGTTAGATCTAATAAAATTAAAAGCATATAAATAAATAAATAATACTTACTTAAAATTAACTAAAACTTTCGTTAGATCCAATGTTGAACTTGTCGAAAAAGATGAAGTGATCCGGAGAGAAGAAGAAGAAAACAATGGAGAGTTGAAATAGAAAAGGATGATGGGAGTGTTTTGATTAGATCCACTACTGAGAATTGATCTAGAAAAAAAAAATAATAGAGAATTGAAAAAGAGACGGTGGGCGTGTTTGACGTGGTTGGCTTTATTATTTTAATTTTAATAATTAGGGTTAAAAAATTATAAAAAATTAAAGATGACATGGATTATAGAAAATGATATATTAATTATTTAATGATATGTAAAATTTTAATTGCTTGGTCTCATATCTACGTGGTGGAACTTGTCCATAATATAATTTCTCCTTAGACTTTATAGACATCAAGTAAGCCCCAAAGTGATATCATATTAACCTTAAGAAATAGTATTTTAAGGAAACTATTAATATGAATAATTTCTTTAGATTTATGCTCCTAAAAATTTTTAAAATATTATATTTTATGATCATTGCAACTTAAAAAATTTTGCCTCTCAAAATCCTATTTATAGATGCTTCATCGTGAGAGGTGCAAGTTATACTTTATATTTATTAATGCTTATCATCGTGAGAGGTGTAAATTACTGAGGAGAAAAAATTTCCGAGAATCTCATACCCATGTTTGGATCGCGAAATTCCTAACATGAGGTAATATTTCATTCCCAACAGTAGCGGTTTTTGGGTTTATGCTGGGAATTCTATTCTCTTCCTTTTATTAGCTATTAGTTTATTTCTTTTGTTTAAGACAAAAATGCCCAAGATAAAATAGAAACATTTCATTCATATCCTTCATTTTGGCTTAAATTACTACCTTGGATTATTAAATAAGATATAATTATATAATGTAAAAAATAAGACAAAGTTAAAACATAAGATAATAAATAAATTTATAAATAACGCAAGAAAAATATAAATATATAGATTATTTATAAAATAAATTTGGTAAATTATTTAAAAATATGAATTTGTACGCATCAAAAAAAATTTGGTAAATTTGAAAAACGACCAAATTAACCGAATTAAACTCAAAATTGTACTATGCACTTGTCTGATATTAAAATTATGTTTCATACATAAATAAATATAATACTTATAAAAATTATTTAAAAATATAAATTCAATATATTAATTATATTAAAAATACTTTTAATATAAAAACTTTCCTATGAATTTTCATCCAAAACTTTTCAATTTACCGATAGTAGTTTAACTCAGAAAGAAAATATATCACGGGGACAGTTTAGTAAAATTTACTTTCAGGTAATCTTATGTTCCTCTAACCAAACACTGTCAACTTACATTCCTATCAAACAAACCAAACAAGGTAATATAATATTTTCAGTAATATTTCAGATAATCTTACATTCCAGTAATTCTATTCTCGAAGGTAATATTATATTCCACGATCCAAACGCATCCTAAAAGTTTATTTTATTTCCTCTTCTATAAAGATTAATTTAGTCCTTGTATTATTTCCTCTTCTATAAAGATTATTTTAGTCCTTGTATTATTTCTTCTTCTACTTTTAGGTATAATGCAAGGACTAAATTAAACTTTAACTCAAAGTAAAAATAAAATAAAATATTCATTTTTATAATATAGGGACTAAAATAAATTTTTAAGTATACTATAGAGACTTTTATAATATTTTAACCTAGTTTAATGAAATGATGATTATTTATTTGTCTTTCGAAAAAATTGAACTATCTGTGTTATTATTAAACTTATAATTGAATTGATATAATCGGTTAATCAAATGCTAACTCATTTAAAAGGTTACTAAAATATTATTTTTGATTTATAATATTTTTATACAATAGTTTAACATTAACACGTTCATATCAGGGTTGGAACTCATACAAAGGTCAATATTATATTTTTATTTTCTTGAATTCATATCGATTTAAGGATTGTTAAAGATCGTGACTAGAATATTTTTAGTCTAACCTAAGAATTTATGGTGTGACCCACTTATCGAAGATTCATGACCAAAACACCAGGGTAAGAGTATGAAAATTCGTCTCAAATTTGTGGTGCGACCCACTTATTAACGTCTCTGTGCAGTTTTTCATCGTTTAAATCTATAAAAAAAATCATTTTAAATTACATGCTATGCCAAACTTGTTCAACTTTAATGGAGATGAAAGTGAAGAATATGAAAAATATGATTAGGGATTGGACATGGGTTTGGTAATGAGTTCAATTTTTTCATATCTAAGAAAAAGGAGGGGAATTGTGGAAAGAATTGGCATGACGGGGACAAGGTCAACATCCTTGTAATGGTGGTCCTAATCATGTGTTAATTAGACTTTTCAAATTATTACAATAGGTTTTCTTAATGGTTCTAAAATGATTATAATACGGCATATGTTTATCTTTTTTACTCTTTAATAAGACAGTTGTATTTTGTATATAAAAATGTTTGAATTCGAGTTTCAAAGGATGAATAATATATATTTATTTATTTTACTGAAATCACTCGCTTATTTAAATTCTCATAAAATGTTACGTACTAACGAATTGTTTGATATTACATGTTTTCATGTATGTGATATATACATGTTAGTTTTTTTTTAATTAAAGTATTGTAGAATTCCTTCCATTATACTTAAAAATTTATTTTATTCACTCCACTGTAAAAAGAATAATTCAATCCTTGCACTTTACCTAAAAGATTATTTTAGTCCCTTTATGGTAAAAAAATTTGTTCTTACATGTTTGAAAAGTCAATATTTTGATTCAAAAGAGTAAAAATATTGATAGTTGGTTTAAATACTTTGGTTTAAACAATCTTTATGTCCCTCTCAATTTTAACATTTTTTAATTTTTATTAAAATGTTTATTTTACAATTGAGAAAATATTAATTTTTTTTAAAAAAAAATACTATTGAATTTTTATTAAACTCATAGAAAATTATAATTACAATGTAATTAAGAAGCAAAATAATTAGATTAAAAAAATCAAAAATTCTTACAACCCAAAAACAAAGAAAAATAAAATTCTTATAGAAATAAGGATACCGATAAAATTCAGCAGCTTCCTGAATCTCTTTGTCTCTGTCCAAACGAGACGTATAGTGAAGGAAGAAGGAGTTGTAGGCGATTCAAACTGTCGTGCAAAAAGCACCGTTACCCAGGACTGATTTTATCTACAAACAACTATCAACCGAGTGGGGATAAGTCTTTCCATGTGACCACCGGCAAAACAATAAATCAGAAAACTAGCATCGATTGAATCTTTGTGCGAACAACTGATCGCTAGGGTATGCTGCAACATGCCATAAAGACAGACGAATCAAACCCCAAAACAAAAATAAAAACATACCACAAGTACAGAGAAAAACGTGTAACAAAGACAAAAAAAGATCCTTATTAAAATAAAACAAGAAAAAGAAATAAATCCGGTGGTCGACAACCAACACTAAAATTGATTGTCGATCACCGATCAAAGAGAACGATTAAAACAAAGAAATTAAAAACGATGAAATTTGAGAAAGGAGAACAACAACTACGAGGTTCGAGAGAAAATTAAATTTAGATTGAAAATATGAACTTTTTAAACGTAGATAAAATATTTTTTATAATAAATGAATTAAAATAAACTTTTAAGTATAATGTTAAAATAAATTAAACTTTAAAACATAATAAAAATATTCATTTTTATAGTAGAAAAACTAAAATAAATTTAAGTTGACTTTTGTTATATTTTAACCTATTTTTTTATTATACTTAGTTTTTATGTAGTGTATTATATAATCATTTTAATTACAAATAAAAATGTAATATTAATTATTGTCAATAAACGCGCGGATATTCTCTCACAAAGTCAAATCTAAAATTAATAAGCAGGGAATAATTAAAATGCGCAGGCGGCTTCAACTTGCAACGGCCAAGTACAGATAATTTAAATAAAAATATTTTTTGATAAAATAATTAATTTAAATAAATTTAATGAAAATAATTTTTTATTAATTCTAAAAAATTAATATTTTAGAATTTTGTTAAATATTATTTTTATAATTATTTAACAATATTAGTATAAATAATTTAATTTACTTATAATAGAAATTGAATGAAGTAAATTATTGAAATTAAATATTCATGATTTAAATAATTAACCAAATGTTTACATCGTAGCTGTATCTTTTCTGTTTCCTAGTATTATAAATAGAAAAATCCACGCGCTTGTCGTATTGAACTTTTTTTATTGTAAAACGGCAATGATTTTATATTTATTTTGAAATATGAACCTTTGAATTTTCTAATTCATTAATATTTTTAATATAAGTAAGTCAGTTTTATTATAAAAAAATATATAAAATTCAAAATAAAATAAATATAAAATATTAATCAAGTTCGATAATAAAAATAAAAAATATCAACAAACAACAATAAAAATATATATTATAGAATTGAGGAACATTGACTACAGGTTTATTATTTTAACTTAAATGTGAACAATAGCAATGACTAAGCTTGTACCTAAATTCGGTTTAAGGATTCAAAACAGGTAGAACAACAAAATAATTAAAAGAATATCTGATCATTCCTGATGACATTAAATTCAACCTTGATATAAATAAATAAACAGTTAAAATGATGATTAAGAAAAAAATATACCAAGAGGACCAGAGGTAAAATTTACATACAATTAAATAAAAAAAATCGTATCATAAAAACGTTGAATTAAAACAAAAAACAAAACAAATAAATAAATGAAGGTGATCAAATATTGACAACTAACATTAAAATTAGTGTCGCTATCGATCATAAAAAATTAAACAAAAATAAAAAATATTTATTTAGATTTTAATAAATTTATAATCAAATGATATTATCTTATCTAGTAGGTACTACAGACTGTCAGTTTCTTTAAAAATTTAAATTTTATACATTTTAAAATATTTATTTATATTAATATTTTATTTTCGTACATAAAATTTTAAATTCTTATAAAAATAAAAATTCATATTCTTAACGTAAAATAATACATCTCTTTCGAACATCGTACTAATAGAAAATTAGTTTGATCGAGTAAAAAAGACATAAATAAATGTGTATAACACCGCTCTGTCCGAACGACTTTTCTTCTATATAAAGAAGACTAAACAAAGAAAGAAATAAAACACAAGGAATAGACGGTGGTGGTGGTGACGGCGGCTTCGGAGAAGAGCGGTGATATTTCGACAGCATGGAAATGAACGGTGAGAAGAGCAAGATTTTGATATTTGGTGGCACAGGCTACCTCGGCCAATACATGGTGAAGGCAAGCGTTTCCTTGGGCCACACCACCTTCGTCTACACTCGTCCTCTCCAGCCAAGCCCTCTCAACTCACCTACTTCCAAGGCTCTTCTGCTCAAGGAATTTGAAGCCATTGGAGTCAGCATCTTCTATGTATATTCTCTTCTTTTCTTTTAAATTATAACCAGCATTTATCGTCACTTTAAAGTTTAACCCTAAAACTCCATTAACACACAGGGTGAGCTTGATGAACATGAGGAGCTAGTTTCAGTGCTGAAACAGGTGGAAGTTGTCATCTCCACACTACCTGTCCCACAACATCTGGACCAGCTTAAAATCATACGTGCCATAAAAGAGGCCGGCACAATCAAGGTTTATTAGTTATTACCACTGCTCCTATGTCCTAATCAATCAAACCAGATATTAAACCTTATTTATGACAATTGCAGAGGTTTGTCCCGTCAGAATATGGGAATGAAGTTGACAGACCAATCAGTGCACTTCCACCATTTGAATCCATACTTGGCAACAAAAGGAAGATCAGGAGAGCTGTTGAGGAAGCTGGTATCTCATTCACTTACGTTGCTGGAAACACCTTCTCAGCTTATTTCGTTGATTATATTCTTCATCCTCATCAGAAACCTTCTGAGGTTGTGGTTTATGGAACCGGTGAAGCCAAGGGTAAGTAAGTAAGCAGTAAGCTTGCAAGCAAGACTCCATGTATGAGAATTTGAATTGTAATAAATCCAGTTGAACTGACATGTATGCATGCAGTTGTATTCAACTACGAGGAAGATGTTGCAGCCTACACTGTAAAAGCAGCGACGGATCCTAGGGTAGCCAACCGTGTAATCATCTATAGGCCACCGGAAAACATTGCTTCTCAGTCTGAACTGATTTCTACATGGGAGAAGAAGACCGGGCAAGCCTTGAAAAGAGTTTATGTTCCAGAGGAAGAACTTGTAAAGCTGTCTGAGAGTGAGTCAGCCATGTCATTTCACTCATCCCATGATTCATCTGATCTTCTTAAACCATGGATTAACTTTTGGTATTGATTTTGCAGCCTTACCTTTCCCTGACAACGTTCCTGTATCAGTTTTGCACAACATATTCGTAAAAGGAGATCAATTGAAGTATGAGGTTGAGGAAGAAGACATGGAAGCGTCCAGGCTTTATCCAGATTATAAGTATACTTCCATTGATAAGTATCTTGATATGTGCTTGGTGGACCCTCCTCAGCCGAAATTAGCTGCTTTTGCTTGATATCTCTCTATATCTATCTATCTATTCCAGTTCTGGTTTTATCTATTGCAGTTGTCTTCAATAATCAAGGCTGTTAATGTTATATATTTATTCTTGTTTGCTTTGTTTGTCGATGTGATTCTTGGCCGTTTTGTTGCTTAGTCTTTGTTCCTTCAGCCTGGTGTTGGCTGTCCTGCGGTTTCCTTATAGGGTCTTGTAATCCGCTATAATAGGTGATTATTTCATTCTTAATTTTACGGAATTTGTCTAATGATTTTAGTAAAAATAGAGATAATAAATATTTTGAGATTTGATTTCAAATACTTGCGTTCGTAAAATATGAAGTAAAATTTTTTTATTATCCGGTAATATCTTTTTTCATATGTCACCTTAAAAAATGATAAATTATGTATGCTTAATTTTAATCGATCTAAAACTACTCCCTCGTTACTGGTCAAACTAAAAGTAATAGATAGGAATGACAGGATTTGAACCCGTGACATTTTGTACTCAAAACAAACACACTACCAAGCTGCGCTACATCCCTTTTGTTGAACCATGTGAATTGCGTGAAACTAGGATACTCCAAATTCGGGGTCCAAGAGTTTTATAAAACGTTTTTGGTAACTATAATCTCTAACGTTAAAGCCAAAATCTTAAACCACTAATTTAAAGTGAAACAATAATAAAGGCATAATAACTTAAGGACTAAGAGTTTTTTTCAAAGGTACGTGTCTTCTCAAATAGTTAAAAAATAATATAAACAAATAATTACTATAAAATCATAACTATGTACTAAAAGATTAAGCATTTTACGATATTTTAAAAGTGTATATATATATTTTTTAAATTAAGCATACAAGCTCATATTTTTATAAGTTTCGTTAAAATTTTTTCTAAATCTGATTAAAGAAAAAAGCATTTATTATAATAAACCTGACACAAAATACACCAAAAAGGAAAAAAAAAACATGTCATGTTTTCATGTGATCCATACTTTGATGTTTCTACTTCCCATCTATACAGCTATGGTTGGTAGTAATAGTATGACAGAAACTAAGGATGCTTTACTTGCTAACATCCATAAAACTCCTAACGTTGTGTTTTTATTACAAAACATTAAATTAAAAACTAAATTCAGACAAGGGTTGATAACGGGGTAGGTCTGATTTTTAGTCTTTTTATCTCGATTTAAAATTCAAATCATCTTTTTTATTTATTTTTTATATTTTAATATATTTTATTTTTGATTCGATCTGATTCAATATAATGAAAATCATAACTAAACTTTAATTTGATTGTGATATGAGTTACTCTCCACACGAAAGACCAATTACAATGACCAAAACTTTAAGTATACTACGAGTCGATGTTTGAAATTATCAAGTTATGACACGTCTCAGATATTTTTCATGGTGTATTGTAGGAGGATTGAAATTTGAGCACTCACCCATGCAACTAGAACCTTTGACAAATCAGCATTTCACATGAAAGAGACAAGAAAGACCACACATAGTCAAGAACAGAAATTGATGAATAAAAGAAGTGGCCAAGAACGAATACATAATCAATTTAATTAAAATTAATCTTAGTCTCAGTCTTAGTAATCACCGATTTTTAAAAATTAGAATTAATTTCAGTTTTAGTTATATCAAGTTTTAAATTTTAAGATTTAATTTCGTTATTAATGTAAATTAATACTGGTAGCGGGTACTCGATTAATTGATTTATTTTAAGAAAATCTGAATAATATGAGAAAAAATTTCAAACACCAATAATAATATTAAAGAATAAAATTAGAATATCTAGGCTTAAATTTTAAAGTTTTAAAATAAATCATACTCATAATGTTTATACAAAAAAAAAGTTTGATAAGAAAAAAAATATATATATTACGAGCAAAAAATCAGCATTGGGTACTTGATATTAGTCATAGTTTTATTGGGTACTCATTGGGTACTGAATCCAAAAAATCAAGATTTAATTCTAATTTCAGTTATAAACATGTCTTAAAGTTTGAATTTAATCCCGATTCTACCAAAATTGATACTAAATAAAAATCTACCGAATTTATCTAGATCTAAAATTAAAACCAGATAATTAGGCATTTTACCCACCCAAAATGAATAATTATAAGTCAGCAATTGAATAAAGAAAAACAAAGTCCAATTTTTTTTTTCATCAGATTTTGCGTGTGTTGACGAGAAAATGAAATAAGGGTGGGAAGAGGCTTTCACTTTCATTCTCGACTACTCAAAAAATCGGGAATTTGATATTTTTAGATTTTTTTTGGTTTATTTTTCTGTCTGTTATTTGAATACTCATGAAAATTAATTATTTTTTATTTTTTATTTAAATTAAAATAGTAACACATTTAAAAGTTCATAATACATAATCCAAATCCAAAAATTAGTAATTTAAAGTTAGTTTTAAAATATTTATGTATAAATTTATCAAGAAAACATAAAAATATTAATCTTATTTTTTTAATCTTATATTAAGAAATTAATAAAATATTTAAATTTTTTAAAACTTAAAATTACATAATAAAAATATAAAAATAATTTAAAAGTTTAAATTTAGTTTTAAGTCAAAATATTAAAGAACTTAAAATAAGAATATAATTAAAATTAAAATATATATACATACAGATCAGATATTCGATAACAAAAAAATCAGCCCAGATCTAATTTAATTATTTTTAAATCAGATATTTGACTCGATTTTTTTTAAAATATTAAATATTTTTTAGATCATTAAATCATTGAGTTATGTCAATCGGATCAAATAATTTTAAACGTAACTAAATTTCAGACAATTCACTTAGGTTGTAGACTTGTAGTAGGTAGAGAATTACGGTTGGTTGCGATGGTAATATTAAAGAAGGATATAAAAAAGAAGAGATATTACATTTATTTAGCTTTTTAAGTGATTCAGTTTCAAAAAGGCTTGACCACAATATTATAGCCTCCTTCTGTATGTTATTGTAACACGTTTGATTTTTCTAAATTATTACTATTATTTATTTAAATTTAAAATTAAATTATTTTTATTTTTATACAATTATGAGTATTTAATTTATCGATTAATTAATTTAAAATAAGTTTTGTATAAATTTATTATGAACAATTACTTTAATTTAATTTATTCTATTTTAAATTAAAAATTTAATATTATTTAAATAAATTTATGATTAAATGAATTTTAATTCAAACTAAATTTAATCTTTTAATAAAATTAATCTTTTAATTATATTAAAATTTATAAATTTTATTTTCTAATATTACAATGCAAAACCTTAATTCTTCAAAGCATACGAAAAGTTTAGTGGACGTCTGCCGAAGAACTAGCCAAGGATTAATACTAGTGGACGTCCGCCGAAGAATTTAGCCTTGGGAATTTAGCGTATGAGTAAGGTTTTCGCCCATCTTTGAAACATACATTTTTAGGTGAGGTTTAGTGTCGCGTAACATCAGAAATATATATTTATATTTAAATTTTTTTGATAAATATCTTTATATAAAACCTGATGTCACATGATATCGAAACATATATTTTATATTTTTACTTACAATGTCATAACACTTTTTCTTTGAATATATGGATTCTATCAAATAAGGAATATTCAACCGTATATATTTACTTCATCACGCGACAAAACATCAATATTCAATCCGTCAAAGATTCATATGATTTATTATTACAAGAAAATCACTCAATTTAAGTTTATTATCTTGTTAATATAATGGAAGTATATATTAATATCCTTGTTAATTATCTCATTACTAATCCAGGTCAATTTCTCTATTTTTATTAGCATAATAAATTATTTCGTTTAAATGTGTATTTATACCTAGACATGGGTATCAATACCTCTGGGTACCGATACTAAATAACTAACTGAAAATTTTTAATTTTCGTAAATATCGATATGAGTAGACTCATACCAATATAGCACCAATCGGGTATCAATAGGAACAATACTTATATCAATACCTTTTTTTATGGATTTGTACTATGCCCTTGAAATATGATTTATAACACTCTATTCGATCCCTAAACTTTACAAAATTATTAAAATTTTGTTTACTAACATATTCAACCAATTAATATCAATTATTGTTTCATGATCATTTATTATAATATTATTATATTATTTATCTTTTATGGACAATTTCTATCATTATATTATGCTATTCAAATGAACATACAAGACATCACTCAATCAACTAATCAAATGAATATCTCAATCATACTCACAAGGCCTCTAGAGATTTTCTTAAATCTCATCATAATCGTAATATCATTCCTCACACATATATCAAGTCTCTTACTTTTTGTCTTCAAACATGTATATTTATTATTTACTTATTTTGTAGATATCAATACACAAAATAATCATATTTATGATGCTCATGAAACAATAAGAGTTCGAGGTGTACTAACCTTACACAGTTATCAATAAAATCTTACTCGAGCTCCTCCAACGCTCCTTTTTATACAGTATTCAAGTTCGAACAATCATTATAATTATATGAATACCATAATTATTACCTAATCTTATTCACTAACTAA
Source organism: Abelmoschus esculentus (assembly GCA_035048815.1). Classification (NCBI taxonomy): domain Eukaryota; kingdom Viridiplantae; phylum Streptophyta; class Magnoliopsida; order Malvales; family Malvaceae; genus Abelmoschus; species Abelmoschus esculentus. Next base: position 10,908,624 of record JAUCBN010000013.1, on the reverse strand, counting down.
TATACAAGATTAAATATATAAAAATAGTTTATTAGGTTCAAATTTGACGAAACATACTACATCAACAAACTTAGGACATCGAGAAACCTCAAGATAAGATTCAAAAAAAAAATCAACGACAATCAACAAACAACAAACTTAATAATAATAGATCAAAATCTAAACTTCCTCACTTTCACTTTTTTCTATTTTTCTCTCGTATAAACAAGTTATTGTTAGATCGGATATATTGCAAAATAGGACGCTAGCACTGACAGAAAAAATAAAAGAACGAACTAATAGATAATTTGACTGTGCCGTGGTATGGAGGTCACTACCTTAAAAAATAAACGCCCTGATGTGTGTACTCGCAACTTTAGGCGTTTGTCCCCCGAAGATTAAAACAGTCACTTCAAATAGTGTACACTCAAAGTTTGGAGTGAAATGTAGCAGTAATGGTCATTGGAACAGGAGTAGAACAAAAGGATGCTCTCAAATTCTCTCAAGTAAGACATAATGAATTCTGAATGGGATGATAAAAACTGAGAGAAAGACCTCTTATTTATAGACTGGACGTGGGAGCAAAATCGTTCGAAAATCAGATTTTATCTGATTTAATATTCAAATTTAAATTAATTAAATTTGAGATAATCTAAAAATAATAGATAAAATCCTTTCAAATCTCGGATAATCTGTTAATATCTATCCAAAAATAGATCTAATAATCGAAAATATATCCATTTAAATCTCGGATATTCTGTTATTAAATCTATTCGGTTAAGTATTTTAAATCAATTGAACTGCTCCCATACAGCCTATAAAATCAGAGTGACTACAGAAGAAAAATACATTTCGCATTTTATAGAAGAGAAAATTTCTTACTAATTTTCTTTAAAAAGATAATACGCGTGCGGACCGAGCCGAGCCGGACGACGGCGGCAGCGGTGCGTGAGGGACTCCCTTGTTCTCTATCACTCAACAAGGGAGTGGAGGGATACCTTAATAAATACCATTCCCAAGGGTATTTATTATCCATGTGGGATTCAAGCATTACCTATTTCACATAATCCCCTACTAATGAGAAAGAATCCTCCTAATTTCACAAAGTTTAACTATCACAAAACGAGCACTAGCGAGATTAGTTACTTAAGTATATCGTGAACAAATCTTGAACTAGTACGTAGTGATGATGAGTAATCCTCCTTTTAGATAAGTGAAACTAGTCTTGAACTTTCTAAGATCGGGGTTAACTCATAACACATAATTAATCCCTTCATCCATCATAGTTCGTGATGTGAAGATGTGTATAGACATGAAGTATATATATTTAGTCATCTTATTTCGGGATTTTAGTAAGTGTACTAGAAAAACGGCCCATCGTTTTTCATAGAAGGCGGCTAACTCTTCTCACTTATATATGTTATTTTATCAAGTTTATATCCACATAAACCACCCAAAATTTGAGTTATGAAATAATTAAGAGCTTTTTATAAAGATCAACCTCACAAGAAAATAAGGTAATTTTCTTCAAATTCATATTAAACGAACCACCCAAACTCTGGGCTAAGAAATTATTAAGAATAAAAGCTCAACCTCTTGTTTGGTAAATTCAATAATGTTCTTCTCAATAGAACAAGTAGAATTTATTAAGAGTTTGAAAATAAACTCATTCTTCTGAGCGGTAAGTTCAACTAGTTCTTCACAATAGGTCTAAGAACTTATTAAGAGTAGTTATTCAACCAAAAATCGATAAATTCATCAGGTCTTTCTCACTAAGACCACCCAAACTTGGGCTATGAATTTATTAAGAGCATTTAAGCTTAACCTAGGCATGTACATGAAACATCATAAGGATTCGGTAGATGGACATGTACACTATGAGTCGTTTCATGGTTTCGTTTGATCACATTGAACTGAGAGAACTAAGTTGGGTATCTGATGCGTGTCAAATATGTGCAATGAGTGCAAGTGAACACGTCGTAAGTAATAAGTGATAAGTATTATCGAGTTATCGTCTCCTCAGGGATTGATATACTTGATATGTTTCTTTAGGTCTTCTTGCTCTGTAAAACAAAAGTAAAAAAAAATAAGTAAAGATGGGTATAGATTAAACTAAATAAAATAAACTAAATAGGATGAGATCAAATTTGAGAAAAAGGGCAGGATCCAATTGTGTTGTATAGTGGATTTGATTGATCTATTTCTATCCAATACAATTACATTGCACTGCCTCGATAGTACTGCATATACTGTCTTCGGCAGTGACAGTGTTCTCTGTCGCGACAATCCCTTGCTCTTGGGAATATTTACCAAAGTTCGACAAAGTATCCTTTAATGGCTCCGCTTATCCCTAAGTCGAAACACTATTGATGGTCAGTCCTTGATGATACCTCCCAGCGTTAACCAATTATAACCAACAACCAATCCCACACTTCTTTTAGCCACTGAAACTCCAACCTATCCCTAGGCCGAGTTAGTATCCTCCAATCAAGTTGAATACCGCACTTACTCCTTTTGTGAGTCTAACTCTCCCGAGTCTAGATAAATAAATTACTTACAAACTTCCCTTTCGGGCTTGGATGCAAGAACAAAGAATGACAAAGAGTAAGCAAACTTTGATATTTTATTGCATTGAAACAAGAAACAAAATACAATCTCCTTTCACTAATACTTAACAACTTTCACCTAAACCCTAAGAAGCTTAGAACATGATGGGAAGAATTATTCCTAGGGTGAACTCTCTCAAAATTTGGCTCACCCTAGTCCCTTGGACGGCTATGCCTTATATAGGATTGGCCTAGGGCAAAACTTTCCTAATTATAGTACAACTTGGAGTAGGGAACAAGTTATGTACATAGGTTAAATATTTCTAAGTTTAATCTTCTAGAAGGTTTCTTTCCCGCGTAGCCTTGTCCTTGGGCTTTTGATATGTTGTTCAGCTCTGATTCTTGGGCTTCTTGTTCAACAACATTCTTCTCATTTTTCTTTTTAGTTTGCCTGCCATGTTGTTTTTTCTCCCTACCATAACTATGTCTGCTTTTTAGACTTAACATTTTGGTTACCTAAGGGTGTACCTAGAAGACAAACTATAAGGTTAGTGTGTGCGCATTTTTGTGAACAAGTTTGATTAAAGGCCTTCTTAGATAAACTCTAAGTTCAAGACAAATAGACTTGGATTTAGTGTACTCTTCTTGAAACAATAATTCCTTGAACCAATTTCGTGCACCTCAAGTATTGTATTTTCTACTTATTTTCTTATTTCTTTTGCTATTCTTTTAAACATACTAGAGCCAATTTCGGGCACCTCTAGCATGAAGAAGAGTATTTCCTAGATCCGGTTATAGGCACCTCTAGTCACCTTTCCAAAGATCTAATTCTTTATCACCTAAGTTCATAAAAAGAATTCCTATAGCCAAACAAGTCCCAAAAGTGTCTTAAGTTCAACCTTATAGTAAGCTTCTAAGTTTTTCTCCTTAAGTATCCTAGAATTAAGCTTTCAAAACAGAACCTAACTATGATAAGGAGAAAGATTTCTATTATCTTGAAGAACAAACTAAGACAATACTGATGATGGGCAGTGTAAGAGTATGACAACAATTTCAAGTAAAGTGGTGGACATAAAGAAAAAAAAATTATCACTAAAAACTTTCTTTTCATGACAAGAACGCGATAGTAGATTGCCTCGGCAGTGGCTCTATACCCCCAAACACAAACCCACCACTATCCTCAATGCTTTATTTATGGGTAGGCAGTAGGTAAAAAATATAAGCAATAAAAAAAACAATTATATGAGCAACAATGAAAAGAAAGAAGAGAAATTATAAAGATTCGGAAGTACTTTCTTCCATAATTTGTTTCCTTTGTCTAGCTGCTGATTTTTGTGCCCTTGTTGATGGCGATAGCTTTGCTCTTCTTGGTGGCTGAACTCTTGTTGGTGTTGCTCGTTGTATTGGAGCATTGACCTCTTCTCCTCCTTCATCTTTAGTGTCCATTATCTCTGTTCCTCCTTCGTTTTCTGGATCTGCCCTGGCATTCTGGATGCTTGGCTTGGCATCGGATGAAACGTGGTAGACGTATTCATCGATTTCCCTTAAAAGACTACCCATTGGGATTGAGGATCTTTGGGGAGTGCTGAAGACCACCCTTCGCTTGGAAGGTCTTCTGTTGGAAGATGCTACTACAGCAACGTCTACTATCCTAGGTGGGCCAGCTGCATTGAACTGTTGTTGCGATCTAGAGGGGAAGAATGGCCTCGGCCCTGGGGTTGGAGTAGTTTCTGTGTAGGGCATTGTTGTTACGAATATGTTTGCAGGGAATTCTGGAAATTGCACCCCTTGATTTGGAAGGTTCTGCATCATCATTTGGGCCATAGTGCTATTGAAATCTCTCTGATATTCCATATATCGTTGTTGGCGAAGATCCATAGCTATCATCCTTTGAAGAATCTCTTGGTAGGGGTCTGTTGTGGTAGTGGCTTGGGTAGTGCCCGACATTTCTACCGTGTACTGGGCTTCGACAACAGTGTCGGTAGTGAACTGCTACGGTATTTCCTGGACAGGCTCTGCCTGTGTGATCTGTATAACTCTGTGGTAGAATTTATTTGTCCATCCTTGCCTATTTGGTGTGTATGCATCCGTGTCTTCGACGGGTACTCCTGCGATAATACACAAACCAGAGATTAAACAGGTGAAATATAAAGGTCCATGTTCTTTCTTACTGTAATCGTGAATTTCTCGTAAAATGATCTCTCTAACATTTATGCTCCTCTTGTTAATGATGGATTGGATCAACACCAATTTCTTCCTGTAACACCCTAAAATCGGGATAGTAAAACAGTTCAAATAAAATTATAAATTAAATGAATTATGTGTAAAATTGGATTAGAAGTATGTGACCAAATTGAATTAAGTGAAAACTAGAGAGGATTTCATGTTGGATTTCCAATTCCCCTTATTTGCCCTTGGGCATTTAGTTGCTAAAGAAGTAAGTGGGGGGCAAAATGGTCATTTTTCACCCTTTTATTGAGAAAGAAAACAAAAGAAATCAGTCCTTGCCTCAATCTTTCTCATTTCACGTGATAGAGGAGAAACATAAGAGAATAAGGGATTTTCCATGGAGGCTTAAGAAATTAACTTGAAATCCTTGCATGTTGGAGTCAATAAGTTATAAAATCAAACCTAAAGGCTTTAGTAAGTCTATCTCTCCATAATCAAATATTTTGGGTTTTAAATTTTAGTTTTTGATTATGCTATGATGATTACAAGTTATCTAGGTTGATAGAAACTTAATTTAAGGACTTTGTTAGCTTGGGTTTAGCTTCAGAAGCATGAAAGATAGGTCAGAAAGCTTGAATTTTAGATTTTTTTTTTTTTTGTAAATGTGTTAAGGGTGATGTTTAATTTGCTAAGATGGTAAAATTGGTGGTTAGTTGATGTTTATTATATATGTAAAGTGCTTGGATACTATGAAAAATAAGTTGGGCTATGAATCAAAGCCATGGAAAGAAAGTTAGCCGATTTTAGGTAAAAATGCCATTTCGGGTAGCACTTTTGGGAAAATTCCCTAGGTCACATTTGTAGGATTTAGGAGCCGAAGTTTTAAAGGATGATACTACTATATACCTAGTTTAAGTGAAAATTTACATAACCTCAACCCGAGTTCGGTAGGAAAAGTTATAAGTTGTTCCGTAAGGACTGTTCGAGCAGTCTTGAAATCCGAACAGCTCTGATTCAAATGGATTCTGGTACTGATTTGTAAAGAATTAAAATGTGATACGTGTAATAAAAGCACAATTTGAGTACAAGTGTACACGTCGTCAAGTAATAAAGTGATAAGCATTTATCGAGTATTGTCTCCATAGGGATTTGTATACTTAATATGCTACCTTTTCTCTTCTCACTCTATAATAAAATAAAAGACACAAATTATTGGGGTTGATTTATAACTAAGAAAACTAATTAAAACAATAAAGATAAATGATCAAGAAATCAAGGATGGAAAAGTGGGTCAGGATCCAGTTGTGTCGTATTATGGATTCAATTGACTTGTTCTTGTCAATGCAACTACACAACACTGCTTCGACAGTACTGCAGATACTGCCTTGGCAACATTGATGCTCCTCTGCCTCGACAATCTCTTGCTCTTGGACAGAGGTATCAAAGTTCAGCAAAGTGTCCGTAAGTGACTCCGCTCATCTCTGAGTCAAAATATTGTTGATGACCAGTTCTTGACGATACCTTTCGACGTAAATCAAAGATAACCATTAACCAATCCAACACTTCTTTTAGCTGCTGAAACTCTTAACCTATCTCCCGGTGCCTCCAAAAGAGTATAGGTCGAGTTAGTGTCTACAACACCGCACTTTTCCCTTTCGTGAATCTACACCTCTCGATGCTAGATAAATAGATTACTTGCAAACTTCTCTTTCGGGCTTGAATACAAGAACAAAGAATGACAATAGAATAAGCAAACTTTGATATTCTTATTGCATTGAAACAAGAAACAAAGTACAATATCCTCTCACAAATACTCGACAACCTTTACCTAAACCCTAGGGGACGATGGAGGAGTTTAGGGTTTTCTATGAACACTTGATTTCAAGATATCTTCCTCTCTACATAGGCTATGGTTTGTATAGGCTTGGACTAGAACAATCCAATTCAATGTAGGAATACAACTTGGAGTAAAACACAAGTTAAGTACATAAATAAAAGATCTTTATTTTATTTCCTAGTTTATTCCTATTAGGATTCTTTTCCCACGTGGCCTTTGACATTGTCTTTTCGTGTGTTTTCCAGCTTCGATTTCTATGTCGCTTGTCTTAAAATGTTCACCTTATTTTTCTCTTCAAATCGCCTACTATATTAACATTTGCCTTTTCGGGTACTGCTACGGCCATAGATGCTGTCGAGGCATTAAAGTGCTGCCGAGGTAGGTGCTTATCTACATTTCAGTTTCAGCTTCCAGCATCCATCTTCTTATTTGGCAATTCATGTTATGCAGTTTCCTGTCTAAGAAAGAAAACTATCAAATGCATTTGTTTTATGCCAAATAATAGATTAATTCGTAAATTGAGTATTGAGATGCTGAAATATGGAAGTAAGCAGAATTATCCAATATTGCCATTAAATTTGTTCTTTACTAGCAATAATCGAGTGGGAGAATGGTATGAGAAATAAGACTTTTGATCACTTATCAAATACCCCCAAACTCGAACTATTGCTTGTCCTCAAGCAATAGAAAAGATAATAAAAAAATTAATCAATTGGGAAAATGATGTAAAAGATGAAGACTTCTAGGAACTCATCATACAAACTCGAACTATTGCTTATCCTCAAGCAATGCAAAAGATAAATTTAAGTAAAAAATTTAAAGTAATATACCGTCCTGCTTGCCATGACAGAATTCCTTTCTTGACTCGACCTCTTCTTGGTTCTTGGGAATTTCTCGGAACTAGACTATGAGTCTTGGTGAGTGTGTGCGTAGTTGTGTCAAAGATGATTTTCTAAGTTCTAATCCATTTTTTAGCTCAAGACTTCCGACTAAGATTTTTTTAATTCTTTTTCTTTTCTTTTCCCAACAGTGGTATATAAATCTATATTGCTATAAATTTATATTGCTTGAGCCAGTTTCGGGCACCTCAAGTGTTTTAGCTTTTCTTACTAGAGCCGGTGATAGGCACCTCTAGTAAGTGGGAGAAACCTAAGTCCTAGATCCGGTCATGGGCACCTCTATGGACTAAACTAGAGCATTGATAGGCACCTCTAGTATAAAATCTAAGCCTAAGTCCTTATTGCTTTTCAAAAAAAAGAACTTTTAAAATCAACTAAGACTAACAGTGTTTATGTGATTTCAGGCTCATAGTCTAATCCTAAGTACTAATCCTAAGAGACCTTTCCAAATTCAAGTTTGGTGAATGGTGCATACTGCTGCGACGACAGGAGAGTATATTGCTGCCGAGGCAGTCTCAATAAAATTCAACAGACTAAAAAATTGCATCAGATTGAAATTGTTGTAAAGACAGAAATTAAGGCAGTAGTAGGATAATCTGAATAACTTCCATATATGGTAGATATTTATAAGGTAGAAAATATGATCAATACTCCCCCAAACTCGAGGGATGCATTGTCCTTACTTCATGTATCTGAACATAAGGCAACAGTTAAAGACAAGATAAAAATTAAGAGACAAGGAAAAGATAAACCAATTTTTAGATTTTGCGTTTGACCTCTTCTGTATCCTGAGGGTCATCAGTTGGTGTGGAGTTTATGGAGAAAGAAACTAAAAACTGTATTGAAAAAAATAATGAAGAAGTATGAAATAAAACGGGGGAGATGAAGTTCTAGAGATGCAAACCCGTCGTCACTTGCATTTGGACGGCCAACCACCTTGGTCGTTTCTTAGGTGGGACGGTGTGTTTGATTTCAGGGTCGTTTTATGTGCTCCATGACTTTTCCTTCTTGGGTTTTCTTCTTGGGTTTCCTTCTTAAATAAATGTAAAGAATAGTAATAAAAATTGTGAAAATAGTAAAATTACTTTAAAACTAAATTACAAAAATTTTAAAATCTAATTCCTAAACTGAAAACTGAAAACTGAAAACTAAAAATTAATTCCTAAAGCATAAAAGTAAATAGGGACAATAAGATAGAAATTTAGGTTACTGTAGGAGTGTAAATGATACATCTCCAGCAGCAACCATCTTCCCCTTTTTGAATGGAAGAGAAGCTGATGTCCCAGTCGTTGTCTCCTCGTCAGGTGGTTTCTTTCTGATATATTTCTGCTCAAAGGGAGTGCTGCCACGGCAGAGGTTGCTTTGGCAGGTCTTGTTGAGGCAGTCCATCCAAGTCTTCCTTCAAATAATCATGAATTGTTCGTGCACTTTCTTGTCTTGGAAAATTTGTTGGATCAACTACTGCGAATGCGCCGCGGTTATCTGCCTCGGTAGCATTCATACCAGTGCTGTTTTGTTGGCCAGGTCAAAACAACCCTGATTAGTTTTTTTTAACAAAGTGAGAAAATAAAGATAACAAAATTTAGTTGTCAATCCCCGACAACGGTGCTAAAAACTTGATGCGTGTAATAAAAGCACAATTTGAGTGCAAGTGTACACGTCGTCAAGTAATAAAGTGATAAGCATTTATCGAGTATCGTCTCCATAGGGATTGGTATACTTAATATGCTACCTTTTCTCTTCTCACTCTACAATAAAATAAAAGACACAAATTATTGGGGTTGAATTATAACTAACAAAACTAATTAAAACAATAAAGATAAATGATCAAGAAATCAAGGATGGAAAAGTGTCTGTAATTGACTCCGCTTATCTCTGAGTCAAAGTGGTGTTGATGACCAGTCCTTGACGATACCTCTCAGCGTAAATCAAAGATAATCACCAACCAATCCAACACTTCTTTTAGCTTCTGAAACTCTTAACCTATCTCCCGGTGCCTCCAAAAGAGTATAGGCTGAGTTAGTGTCTATAACACCGCACTTATCCCTTTCGTGAATCTACACCTCTCGATGCTAGATAAATAGATTACTTGCAAACTTCCCTCTCGGGCTTGAATACAAGAACAAAGAATGACAATAGAATAAGCAAAATTTGATATTCTTATTGCATTGAAACAAGAAACAAAGTATAATATCCTCTCATAAATACTCGACAACCTTTACCTAAACCCTAGGGGAAGATTGAGAAGTTTAGAGTTTTCTATGAACACTTGATTTCAAGATATCTTCCTCTCTACATAGGCTATGGTTTATATAGGCTTGGCCTAGAACATTCCTATTCAAAGTAGGAATACAACTTGGAGTAAAACATAAGTTAAGTACATAAATAAAAGATCTTTATTTTATTTCCTAGTTTATTCCTATTAGGATTCTTTTCACACGTAGCCTTTGACATTGCCTTTTCGTGTGTTTCCCAGCTCCGATTTCTATGCCACTTGTCTTAAAATGTTCACCTTATTTTTCTCTTCAAATCGCCTACCATATTGACATTTGCCTTTTCGGGTGCTGCTACGGCTGTAGATGCTACCGAGGTATTAAAGTGCTGCCGAGTTGGGTGCTTATCTACATTTCAGTTTCAGCTTCTAGTATCCATCTTCTTATTTGGCAATTTCTATCATGCAGTTTCCTGTCTAAGAAAGAAAACTATCAAATGCATTTGTTTTATTCTAAATAATAGATTAATTCGTAAATTGAGGATTGAGATGCTAAAATATGGAAGTAAGCAAAATTATCCAATATTGCCATTAAATTTGTCCTTTAATAGCAATAATCGAGTGAGAGAATGGTATGAAAAATAGGACTTTTGATCACTTATCAAAATGCAAGGTTAAAGTTTCCTTGTAGATGGTCTTCTTAGCTTTCTAACGATATAAAATAAACTCAATTCGGACATTGAAGCTAGGAGATATGATCGAAATAAGAAAGGGTAGCAAAGTTGTCTCTAGAGAACAAATAGGGATATTTACATTTGTTAAGCATTTGATTGTTTTAATTAAGTGATTTGGGGTATATCCTAATGAATTTCTATATGATTATGGCTTGTTAGAGCATCCGAGGGAAGAGGACAACAATGAAGAGAGACTCAAATTGGCAAGGAAAAGAGGCAAAGAAATCGCGATCTACAATCCTTGAGTCGCTTGGAGACATTGTGAGTGTGGCAAACCTTAGAGTTAGGGCCTAGGGTCCAAACCACTTTTGTTTATTTGATTTGATTTATATTGTAACCAGACTAATAAATAATTGGTAACACAGGATGGAGGATTATATGTTAACGATTTGCTTGATACCATGTTTGAGTGCTAGATGTTAGACTAGCTTAGTACATTTTTATAGCTCGGAAATGTCGAGGTAAGTAATGACACGCAGATACGGATGTTAGGTACGTGGGTCATGCATAATACATGTTAATGATGGTTTGATTATTTGGATATGTTAGCATGACAATACTCTTGGTATGTTAGCATGACAATGCTTTTGATATGTTAGCATGATAATACTTTTGATATGTTAGCATGACAATGCTTTTGATATGTTAGCATGACATAAATGCTTTTGATATGTTAGCATGACATAAATGCTTCAATTGATAGTAAGTTATGAACAATATTATGATACGGAACTTGATTTAATACAAAGTGAAAGATTAAATGAATATGGAACTTGATTGAGCCTTGGTCGATAGTTGGTCATAGGTAGTACGACATGCCTAGGGTCTGAGCTCATCTGTTAGTACTTCGGTACTTCTATTCGGTACTATGGGTATCGGTGATTGGTGGTTAGTCACCATTTGTAGATACCGTGGGTATCTTTTGTTTTTACCTTTGTGGTACTTCTGTCAGTGCCTTAGTGGTACTTTTGATGACTCGCTTACCTAGTCTAACTATACCAAGGCCTCATTTTAAATTAATCCGAAAGACTAAAAGTGATGATATTGCTATTGAGCATTTGACATGACATTGCTATTGAGCATTTGACACAATATTGCCATTGAACATTTGGCATGATTTTTCTATTGACCATTTGACACGATATCGCCATTGAGCATTTGACATGATTTTGCTATTTAGCATTCGACACGATATTTCTATTGAGCATTTAATATGACATTGCCATGGATCATCTGAATATGAGTTGTCATCGAATATTTGGGTATGAAATTGGTTTGCATGTTAGGCATGATAAGCACGATAACATGATACCAAGACATGCATGAAAAGTATGACATTCTTTACTCATATGATTAAATTGTTATTATGATTTTGATTAAATGTTACTTGAAGTATGATACCTTTAATTGATTAATGCCTAAATGGTTAGACTTAGGGATCCCTCACTAAGTACTTCGTCAGTACTTACCACCGTTTATTTCCTCCTTCCCAAAACAACAACTTTTCGAGTCGATGAGCTAGGTTGAGTTCGATCGGGAGCAAGAACACCAAGCAAGCAAAGTATAGTATTTTGTTATTTTGTTGACTCCTAGCTTAAGGTGGCATATTACCCATGTTTAGAATAGCTTATGCATTTTGATTTTTGATCTATGGTTTGTATTTATGATCATTTGAGTATTCAGTGTGTAAGTCATAAGGCATGATGAACTTGTTAGGCTAGCCTTATATCTTTTGAGATAGGCTTATGTTTTGTATATGAAGGCATTGCAATTCGCATGTGGCATGTAAGTGCCTATAATGGCATGAAGGATATGGAACCAAGTAGGATAATTTATGATTCCTCAAAACTATATTAAGGGTACGATTTTACCATAGAAGAAGTATAGGTCGAAATGACTAGTTTGCATGATGAATGATACATCATTAGATTGAATGGCCAATTGGTATGTGGCATTAGACTTGTAAGAGGTTACTTGGTGAATACACATGTTGGAATGGACCTCTAAGGGTTAAGGATGGCTTAAGACCATACAAATGGTCTTTTCGTTGGAGTTTAGGTACCTTTGAAGTTGCAAACCTGCTATTTCGAGCAGGGGTATCGATACTGACCCCACGAGTATCGATACCCCCTTGTTTAAGGCCCATATGGTTCGGTACCTAGTTCGATGCTAAGCCTTCTAGTAGCGAAATAGCATCGATACCTGTTTTGATGCCGAGCTTTGTTCAAGCCAGGCCACTCAACTTGAGTCAACAAGGTAGACGAATATCGGTACCTGATTCGATACTGGAGCTTTTAGTGACGAAATTACATCAATACCTGTTTCGAACTAGGCCCTTCAGCCTTGGTCAACGAGTCAACACAGTTGACCTGTATTGAACTGTGGTTCGATACCCCTATTCCGATACCTTTGTATTTGAGTATCGATATGCTCTATCACTTTCGTCCAAATCACTTAGATTAAGTTAAAAACTCGATGATAAAATTCAACAATAGGCTAATTATAATCTGAGGGTAAATAAGACCAAGATAATTGATAAGTGAATAAATTTTAAGACTCGAAAATTAATATATGGTTAAAGGTTCGGTATGAACATGATTATGACCGGAATTGATCAATGAATCGAAATTGAAATTTGGAAATTGATATGTGTGTAAGGATTGAAAAAGTTTTAAATTGGCATGATATTTGATAAACAACTCACTTAAAATGTTATACAAATGAATAAATTATTGGATTTTGGTTACAAGGTTCAAGTTGTAAGTCCGACCAACGCCTTTGTCTCCTAACCCGGGGTGAGGGTGTCACATTTAGTGGTATCAGAGCTTTCGGTTACTAGATTCTCAAACCGAAAGAAATATGCATGCATCATATAGGATTGAACTATGACACGTAGGAGTTTGTACCATACTTGCTTGTGTTCTTGCTTATTTCAATAATATTTGTTTGTCCCTTTTGTAGTATGTTTGATACAAGACTGGCCTTAGGTGATGAAAGTCCTGATGGCTCATCTAACGAGAATGATAGCGTGAGGATGGAACCAAATCCTCCGCTAGAACAAGAATAACCTCTGATATCGAGCCTTTACTTTCGCGGGTTGTAATGAAGAAAAGCCCGAGGAACCCGAACAATGGTTGGAAAGAACCACTCAGATTTTGATTAAGCAACTGCAATGCTCATACGAACACAAACTTGAGTGTGCTATCTCGCTTCTAGTTGATGAAGCCTTAAGTTGGTGGGAGACAATAATTTTGACCGTTCCTACCGACTCTGTTACATGGGACTTCTTTGTAGAGGAGTTCAAAAAGAATTATATTAGTGAGCAGTATCTGGTTGAAAGAAGGAGATTCTTGTATTTGAAATAGGCTAATAGGCCTATTGAGCAATATGTGGCAGACTTCTGTAAGTACTGCAAATATGGTGCAGAATATATCAAGACCGAGAAATAAAAATGTCAGATGTTCATAGACGGACTGAACGATGAGATAAGCCCTATGTTTACTACTTTGGGAATCACCGACTTCCAGATTTTAGTCAATCGGGCTATTGCTACCGAAGCCAAGATGAAAGCTTCGGAAAAGAGAAAGGGTGGAAATAGGAATGTCAAGAAACGAAAGTGGGAAGATAAACCGAATTGGAATGTAAAAAGAACCAAGCATCAAAAAGAAGGCTCCTCGACTTACCACCAAGAGTCCAAGAGTCATCATGTGCTGAGACCTTAGTTGGCCAATAGACCCTCAACCCCGGTTGTATTTGTCCATAGCACGGGAATTCAGGGAGAGCTCCTGCTTGTCAGTTTTGCCAAAAGTTCCATGTTGGTCCTTGTCGACTTCAGATAAAACTATGCTATGCTTGTGGTGGGTCAGACCACTTTATCAGGGATTGTCCTCAGAATCCTAATCGAGGTACTCCTCAGTCTCGTTCCTATTAGAGCCCTCCACCTCAGAATAGAAATAAGAGTCCGAGACAGGCTCATTCCAGGAATCAGAGTAGAGGAAAGGACCCTCAGTCAGCCTCTCCTCATCAAGAATCTCGAGCTCTTGATAGAATGTACAACATCTGTGGTAGAGGAGAGGAAGAGTCTCTCGATGTGATTGCAGGTATCGTTGAATTAAATTTAAGTCCTTCATATGCTTTGATAGATTCAGGATCCACTCATTCCTTTGTATGTTCTAAAATGCTTAAAAGGGGTAAGTTAGAGCCTAAAAATGTTGATAGGGGTCTTGTAGTACTAAACCCTATAGGTGGTATAATGAATGTTAACCTCGTTTGTAAACTCTCCGATCTCAATTCGAAACATTCCTTTTCGAATTGATTTGTTTGTTCTACCAACTTGTGAGTTTGACCTTATATTAGGGTTGGATTGGCTAACCAGATATGAAGCTTGGATCGACTGTCAGAATCGAAGATTGTATCTTCGTGGTTTGGGGAAGGAGTCAATTCTCCTAATTGATAAGAAACCAACCTCGATCTTTGCTACTATGGTTTTGCAAAATGAATATGACTTCAGGTTGTTAAAAATTCCAGTGGTATCCGAATTTGTTGATGTCTTTCTTGAAGAACTCCCTGGCCTTCCTCCGACCAGAGAAATGGAGTTCGGGATTGAAGTTCAACCTGGGACTAATCCGGTGTTGATTGCTCCTTATAGAATGGTACCAATAGAGTTGAAAAAGCTCAAAAAGCAACTCCAAGAGCTACAAGATAAAGGATTCATTCGTCCTAGCTCTTCACCATAGGGTACTCCAGTTTTGTTCGTAAAGAAGAAAGATAGAACAATGAGACTTTGTATTGATTACCGACAACTGAATCAGGTTACCATTAAGAACAAGTTAATATGACATTGCCATGGAGCATCTGAATATGACATTGCCATGGAGCATCTGACATGATAAGCACGATAACATGATACTAAGACAAACATAAAAAGCATTTAATATGACATTGCAATGGAGCATCTGAATATGAGTTATCATCGAATATTTGGGTATGAAATTGGTTTCCATGCTAGTGGCATGATAAGCACGATAACATGATACTAAGACAAGCATGAAAAGCATTACATTCTTTACTCATATGATTAAATTGTTATTATGATTTTGATTAAATGTTACTTGAAGCATGATATCTTTCATTGATTAATGTCTAAATGGTTAGACTTAGGGCTCCCTCACTAAGTACTTCGTAAGTATTTACCATCGTTTGTTTCCTCCTTCCCAAAACAATAGGTTTTCGAGCCGAGGATCTAGATTGAGTTTGACCGGGAGCAAGGACACCAAACAAGCAAAGTATGGTATTTTGTTATTTTGTTGATTCTTAGCTTAAGGTGGCATAGTACCCATGTTTAGAATAGCTTATGCATTTTAATTTTTGATCTATGGTTTCTATTTATAATCATTCGAGTATTTGGTGTGTAAGCCATAAGGCATGATGAACTTGTTAGGCTAGCCTTACATCTTTTGAGATAAGCTTATGTTTTGTATATGAAGGCATTGCAATTCGCATGTGGCATGTAAGTGTCTATAATGGCATGAAGGATATAGAACCAAGTAGGATAATCTATGAGTCCTCAAAACCATTTAAAGGTAGGATGTTACCATAGAAGAAGTATAGGTCGAAATGACTAGTTTGCATGATGATTGACACATCATTAGATTGAATGGCCAATTGGTATGTGGCATTAGACTTGTAAGAGGTTACTTGGTGACTACACATGTTGGAATGGACCTCTAAGGGTTACGGATGGCTTGACCATACAAATGGTCTTTTCGTTGGAGTCTAGGTACCTTAGAAGATGCAAATCTGCTATTTCGAGCAGGGGTATCGATACCGACCCCACGAGTAGCGAAATGGAATGAATACCTGTTTCGATGTCGAGCTTTGTTCGAGCCAGGCCATTCAAACTGAGTCAACAAGGTAGACTAGTATCGATACCTGGTTCGATACTGGAGCTTCTAGTGACGAAATTGTATCGATAATTGTTTTAAACTAGGCCCTTCAGCCTTGGTCAACGAGTCAAAACAGTTGACCTGTATTGAACTGGGGTTCGATACCCCTGTTCCGATACCCGTATGGGGTATCGATACCCTTTGTCACTTTTGTCCAAATCACTTAGATTAAGTTAAAAACTCGATAATAAAATTCAATAATAGGCTAATTATAACCTGAGGGTAAATAAGACCAAGACTAATTGATAAGTAAACTAATTTTGAGACTCGAATATTAATATATGGTTAAAGGTTCAGTATGAACATGATTATGACCGGAATTGATCAATGAATCGAAATTGAAATTTGGAAATTGATATGCGTGTAAGGATTGAAAAAGTTTTAAATTGGCATGATATTTGATAAAACAACTCACTTAAAATGTTATACAAATGAATAAATTATTGGATTTTGGTTACAAGGTTCAAGTTATAAGTCTGGCCGACGCTCCCGTCTCCTAACCCGAGGCAAAGGTGTCACTGGTTTCCCAACTTGGCCTCGGGCTTGAGGCTTTGTCTTGTTGCAGAATCCTTATGGGCACCGGTTTTCCAAGAGATGTTGTTGTAACAAACATCATCATTGATCAACTCATAGTCCTGGGTGGTGATGTCTTTCATGAACTCGGCATGAACATCACGGATTGGTTGAGGCCATAGAAATCGTTAATAGCCTTGGCATCATGGCGAAAAAGCTTGCCTCGATAGTGGACATAGAGATTGTCCTTGCTCGGCCTATGTATAGGTAACGTTCGATGTCAAAGTTTTCCTCATTAGATTGTTGGAATCCTTGCTCCTCCCACAACTACCGAGCGACGAACAATCTGTTGAATCGGTATGCAACAGTGGCGGGGGCAAATCAATTTTATGTTACCATGGATGAGTTGTAAAAATTGAGAGTTTTGGAAAGATTCTAAAAATCTCAAGAAGAATTGTGAGTAAGTAGAGAGTATTGTGAGAGCAAGTTTAGTAAAATTCTAAAGAAATCAAGAATGAAAGAGTGGATAGTTCAAAAGAAGGATGTTGCTTATATAGGCCTTGGTCTTGTAGCCGTTTTAAACTATTAGTTGTTTTGAATTTATTGCCCGTTAGCATTTACTATCGCAGCGTAAAACTCAGCAGATAGTCGTTATACTGTTTCTGCCCGTTAGGACGGCTGAGGCTTCTAACTCTATTTAATGCCTCGGCAGAATCCCTTTTATGAACTATTTCTCTCTTATTCTTGCTTTTATTATCCTAAAAAAACTTAACATAAAAATATCAATAAAAAAATAAAAAAAATAAAAAAAATCCTAAACTAGAACTAATCCTAATATAATAGATAAAGTAGAATGGAAGAGATTATGTTACTGGTAGAGTGCATGTAAATGCATCTCCTAATTTGCTCATCTCTTGTGATCCTGGATTTTTCTTTAAGTGTTGGCCTTTCCATTTTGTTTTGTGTTCATCCGTATTTTCTGACTCCACTTTGGGCTTAATTTTCTTACCAAATAATCTGCCGAGCGTGCTGCCATGGCAGGATATCTTGGTATCTGCATCTGTTGTATGAAGGACTTTGCACTCTTCTAGATCATCAAATTTTTCAAATTGTGGAATGCTTTGAGTTTGACTTGTTGGTCATTGACCCTTATTGTCAACTCTACATTCTCCACATCTATTAAGGTTCGTCTAGTAGTAAGGAAAGGTCTTCCCAGGATGATCGATGCATTATCATCTGCTTCACAGTCAAGGACAAGGAAGTTGGCAGGGAAAATAAACTTGTTTAACCTTACCAATGTCCTCTATTTTTCCTTCAGGATGCATATAAGATCTATTAGCAAGTTGGAGCAGCACTGTCGTAGGTTTTGCCCTTCCTATTCCAAGTTTTTGGAAGACTGATTTGGGCATGAGATTGATGCTTGCTCTTAAGTCATATAATGCCTTTCCTTCATAATTATTACCAATCGCACAAGGTATGGTAAAGCAACCAGGATCCTTCAGTTTTGGTGGCATGCGATTATGCAGCATTGCCATACATCCTTCAGTTGATGCCATTGGGAAAGGTGGTGGTGGTCTCATCTCTTCCAGGGTCTCATTGGTTTGGAATTTAATACCTGAAACCACTGTATTTCTCGTTGTCTTGGTAACTTGTTCAGGTGTTGCCGAGCTTTCTACTGGGGCAATGTTCTCATGTTTAGATTGTTCAGCATCGAAGTCCTCCTTGTCTAATTCCTCATGTGTTGCTGGTGGAACTTTGGTTTTTGGCTTGCCCATTGTCTCCTTAAGTTGTAGGACACTTCTTGTAGTAATTGCTTTGCATTGTTCATGGCCCATTCCCTTAGCAACTTCAGTATTGCTAGTTAGTACCCCCTGTGGTCTAGTATTTTGTCTTTGAGCAAATTGACCCGCTTTGGTTTCCAATGATTTTATAGCAGCTTCCTGGTTTTGCAGCCTCATCTCTGTTCTATTCATGAAGTCATCAGTTCTCTTCATGAAACTGTTGTTCTCAGCCATATATGATTCTGTTTTTATTATGAAGACCTTGAGAGTATTTTCTAATGAGTTCATAGGTTGCTGCTGATGCATCCACTGCTGCGGCAGTGACTACTGTGTATGCTGTTGCGGCAGTGTATTTTGGTAACTTGAGGCTTGGTTAGTGGGGTTCAAGTCATTATTAGGATTGCTCCATGAAAAGTTTGGGTGCCTTTTCCATGCCGGATTGTGTGTGTTTGACATCATATTGTTGTTTCGATTGTAATTTCCCACATAGAAACCCGATTCCTCATCTTGTATATACTCAGAAGAATTGATCGTTTTTACCTCGTGAGTATTTTGCTGAACTTACATGTTCTGAACCATCTTGGTTAAAGAGGCCAATTTTGCTTCCACTAAATTGGTAATTTCTAGTTCATTCACTTTGGCTTGGCGTCTTAATCCTCATCGCCTAAAACTAGGGAATTGAAAATCGTTCCTTGTGAGTTTATTCAGAATCTCAATAACTTCTCACGGAGCCTTGTCAAGGAGTGTGCTATTTGCCGAGGCATCCAACATCATCCCTGTCGGGGCATTGGTAGCATTATAAAATATGGTTACTTAAGTTCATAGTGGAAATCCATCCAGTGGACATTTGTTTAGTAACTCTCTGTAGCATTCCTAAGCCTCGTACATAGGTTATTCATCAGCTTGTCTAAAATAAGTAATCTCATTACGGATTAGATCATATAAGTTTGTAGGTTTAAATCGCATAATGAATTATCGGCAAAATTTACTCCAAGATCCAATAGATCCTGCCAGAATGTTATTTAACCAGGTTTTGGCCCTATCCCTCAGTGAATAGGGAAAGAATTTTAATCTCAAAATGTTTTCATGGACTCCTTAAATTTTGAATGAGTTGCATACTTCCATGAAGGATTTGAGATATTGCCTGACATCTTCTGTTGAAAACCCACTAAATTGTCCAATAGTATTAAGCATATTGAATATCACGGGTTTGAGTTCAAAGTGGGTTGCTTCTATCTATGGTGTAATAACTCCAAGGTTCAATCCATTCGGGTCTTCCACCAGAAAATCTCTGATAGTTAGCTGCCTCGACAGAGGTTGCGACAGTGGTTGTTGTGGAAGGCCTCCATTACCAGTAGGTAGATTTTGGTTTCCTTAATTTACTATCATGGCTCCTTGGATCTGTCTTTTTAACCCTTGGTAAGTTCTCTCAATTTTTGGGTCAGTCTCCTACAATGGATTACTAGGGTTGGCCATGGTCATACACCAAAAATAAATCAAATAAAAAAAGAGAAAAATTAAAATAACTAAAATAAAATCAAGAAAATAAAAAACAAAATTTAGTTGTCAATCCCTAACAACGGCGCCAAAAACTTGATGCGTGTCAAATATGCGCAATGAGTACAAGTGAACACGTCGCAAGTAATAAGGGATAAGTATTATCGAGTTATCGTCTCCTTAGTGATTAGTATACTTAATATGCTTCCTTAGGTCTTCTTTCTCTATAAAACACAAGTAAAGATGGGTATAGATTAAACTAAATAAAATAAACTAAATAGGATGAGATCAAATTTGAGAAAGAGGACAGGATCCAATTGTGTTGTATAGAGGATTTGATTGATCTGTTTTTGTCCAATGCAATTGCACTGCACTGCCTCGGTAGTACTGCAGATACTATCTTCGGCAGTGACAATGTTCTCTATCACGGTAATCTCTTGCTATTGGGCAGATTTACCAAAATTCGGCAAACTGTCCTTTAATGGCTCCGCTTATCCCTAAGTCGAAACACTGTTGATGGTCAGTCCTTGATGATACCTCCCGGTGTTAACCAATTATAACCAACAACCAATACCACACTTCTTTTAGCCGCTGAAACTTCAACCTATCCCTAGGCCGAGTTAGTATCCTCCAATCAAGTTGAATATCGCACTTACTCCTTTCGTGAGTCTAACTCTCCCAAGTCTAGACAAATAAATTACTTACAAACTTCCCTCCCGGGCTTGGATGCAAGAACAAAGAATGGCAAAGAGTAAGCAAACTTTGACATTTTATTGCATTGAAACAAGAAACAAAATACAATCTCCTCTCACTAATACTCAAAAACTTTCACCTAAACCCTAAGAAGCTTAGAACATAATGAGAAGAATTATCCCTAGGGTGAACTCTCTCAAAATTCGTCTTTCTCTAGTCCCTTGGACGGCTATGCCTTATATAGGCTTGGCCTAGGGCAAACCTTTCCTAATTAGAGTACAATTTGGAATAGGGAACAAGTTATGTACATAGGTTAAATATTTTCAAGTTTAATATTCTAGAAGGTTTCTTTCCCGCGTAGCCTTGTCCTTGGGCTTTTAATATGTTGTTCAGCTCCGATTCTTGGGCTTCTTGTTCAGCAGCATTCTTCTCATTTTTCTCTTTAGTTTGCCTGCCATATTGCTTTTTATCTCTCGACATCAGGTCCTGCCTCGGCCTCATTCTGCTTCCTCGGCAATACTTGTTCTTACACAGATATGAAAATGTAGTAAAGTATGTCTTTTATACAAATATTATCTTTAATAGCATCATCCCTAAATATATCATATTAAGTACATGCATTGGTTCAAGTAAGTGTTGATTTGATGATAAGTGTCCATGAAAAGTGTAGAAAGTGATAGTGAGTTGAGCACTTATCAGTATCCACCATGAATCACTCAACCAATGAAATTAAGACCCACCCCCTCGACGAATCTAGAATTTGTTTCTTACTCAATCCTTTCGTAAGAGGATCAACCAAGTTCATTTCCGACTTCACATACTTTAAAGTGAGTACTTCATTCTTTATTAGGTGCCTCACAAATTCGTGTCTTATGCGAATGTACCTTTTCTTACCATTGTAAGCTTGATTTAAGGCCACATGTATTGCAGATTGCAAATCACATAATAAAGATATTGGAGGAGTCAGTTTTCCATATAAAGGTATCTCTGCTAAAAGATTCCTAAGTCACTAGGCTTCTTGCCCTGCTAAGTCTAGAGCTTGCAATAATTTTAGAATATTCAACTTGAGAAACAATGTAACCCCCTTAGCCCGGCCTAGACGAAACTGACACTAATGGGTTACACGGGGAATATCAAACCGAACTCGCGAAGGTCCGATTCGATAAATAACCCTAAAACCGTTATATTTTTTTATTTTATCTTTCCTAGATGCATAATCTCATTCCTACATGTCAAGGTCTCATACAAGGCATTAACGGAAACAAACCAATCGTAAACAATCATCCGATTAAACACTTAAGTAAATTAAGGACTAAAACGTAAAACTTTTAAATCCTATTAATAAAGTATAAATTTTTTTTATCAAAGTTCAATTAAACACTCAAGTGTCCTTCACAGTAAATTTCAAGACAAACAGATCATTCTAACATCATCAATTGCATGTTTCTCTAATTTAGGGACCAAAATGTAAATCTTTCAAATTAAAAGGACTTCACTCAAATTAAGTTAACAATCTTGAAATTAAATCAAATTTATGCATTCATGTGAAATTTCAGCTCAAAATAACATCTATAGGTACCCTAATTGAACAAGGGAAGATATTTAGGACTAAAATATAATTTTCAGCAACTATCAATTCCTGGTAGTCAAAGGTTTCGAAACCTTCCAGAAGGTTTCGAAACTTTTTGTAAAAGGTTTCGAAACTTCCCTGAAAGTTTCGAAACTTTTCGCGTCCAGTAATTTTCCAGAATTGAAATTGCCCGCAAGGTTTCAGAACCTTCTTGAAGGTTTCGAAACTATTTGACAAAGGTTTCGGAACCTTCATCAAGGTTTCGAAACTTTGGGTCTGGAACCTTCATACACAACCATTAATCACTTCCAACTATATGCATAATTCCTAGGTATAATTAACAACTTATAACACATAATTAACAACGTCACGGATATCAATAAAACTATAGGCATGCTTCCTAGAACGTGAATAAAAACATAACAATCATACAAGTATATGCTTCAACAATCCAAGCAATTCCATAGTCCATCAATTAACAATCAAGCAACATAGGTCTTATTTCAACATTAACCAAAGTCTAAGTTCACACTCCTCACATTGGTTGGGTTTACACATTGCCTTGCCCCAATTTATTTGCCAAAAACATACCAAATTTGAAGTAATCCTTCCCCTTGGTTTCATTGCATCGAACGAAGTCCCAAGTGCCTTTATTTTTCTGCAAGGATGAAAAGATAAATTAAGCAAACATGCTTAGTGAGGAAGCTCTACACAAGATCATCAATGTATCTATGTAAAACCATAATGAAACCATAATTTGTAATGCATCACTAAATCCATGCATGCTATCATTCCATGTTCATGTTCATTAAACCAAATGCTTCCTTGAGTTTACACAACCTTATCAAAACAATTTATAAATGATGCACAATGTCCTTCTTAAATTCATGTATGTATATTGGCATTCTAGTGACCACTTAATATGAACATTGAGTTCACTGAATACACGGATCCATTGTTAGAGACCATTGTCTCGTCATGACACCAAGTCACCATTATAGCACTACCACGTACGTCGGACATATAATCACCCTTGTTAAGTGTAGGCGGCTCTACCATGCACGGTTGGACACAAAGTCACCCTTGTTACGTGTAGGCGGCTCTACCATGTACGGTTCGACACAAAGTCACCCTTGTTACGTGTAGGCAATTTTCTGTATTCTCAACTTTGTTTATAGTGCACTTAAGACAATCCTAATGACATGTCATTCGTATTCGAATCTAAAGTTAGTGTCACTAAGCCAATATCATAATCAAATGTGCATGATAACTTGCTGCTCATAATGCATGCATAATATGTTCAACAAATGAACCAAAAGCCATGCCCAAAGGCACCATCATGTATAAGGCAATTAACCATATTGTATTCCAAATCATTTCTCATAATTTTTTTCCATAATCATGAATGCTAGATAAACTATGCATTTCAGCAAGTATTTTTCATGCATGCACCAATTTAAATCATGTTCATGCGTTTCCAAGAATCTCATTGCATTACCAACATAATATCTTTATCGAATGTAGCCGAAACTCATGTTGATTTATCAAAAACATTTACTTTACTTACTCTTGAACTATGGAAAGTTTTCACACTCTTCCATAGTCCCCAAAACAGAACCGTACCAAATGCGATTCGCTTTAAGTCCGAAAACACTCACCGATAAGCGAAACGAGCTTTCGCTGATATCCCGATGATTGCGCCAAAGCACCAGCACTCAAGCACCTTCTTGTACCTCTTCTACAACATTAAAAACAGAGCATTCTCACATTATAACATGCTTTAACCATCAGCCGCATCATACCTCCACAACATTACCGAAAAACCTAGCCGAAAACACCGAAACTTAGCCGAAACGTATCCGAAACATCAACATCCCAAAACCTAAAGAATCTAGCATCTAATCCACTTCAATTATGAACCGAAAACACATACAAACCATCCTTATATCTCCAGCAATATTAAAGCACCTAAAACAGCCCCTAAAACAACCGAAAAATACCTTAAAACAACACCGATTGCATTATTCCGGGATTAAGTTAATATGCTATCAAATGAAGACTCAATTAATCATTTAATTAACATATTAACATAATTAAATCCATCTAATTTCAGCATTGAATGAGATCTAAAAAGATTTCACAAAAACATTCACAAAATCATTAAATCTAACATTGAAAACATAGAATTAAGTTTTATTCAAAGATTAGCAAGCTAATACTTGGGAATTTCAATAAAGAACCTTATAAAAGAGTTAAAATCCAGGAAAATTACCTTTGAGATCTATTTACCAAAAAGATGAAGTTTTCCCCTTCTTGATTCCTTGCAAATTGGTGTTGATTTTATAAAATTGATGGTTAGGTTTTGTAAAGAATGGAAAGATGATTAAAATGATGTAATCTTTGTGGAAAAAAATGCAAAAATCAGCAAGGAATTGAAGAAAAGAGATGAAGGAAAATAGAGAGAAAATGAGAGAAAAAGATGAGAGAAAAAAGGTAGTTTTGTGAGAAAATGATTATCATCTTTAATTAAAGTAATTAAAAAGTATTTTGGTAAATAAATCATTATTAAAAATTAAATTGGATTTATGGCCCTCTAAGGATTCTAAGTTTAGCTTGCTTTTCAATTTAGTAACTAAAACTACAATTTTCGAAAATCATAAATTAAGTCCTCCAATTTTCCAAAAATTACAAATTGGTCACTTATGCATAATTAAGCATAATTAAAAATCAATATAAAGTTTAAATTATTTTCTTTTAATTTTTGAAACATATTTTAATATTTTTAAACCTTATTCCAAAATTATTATTTTTCTTAATTAAAAGTATTCTTATTTTATTTTTCCCCGGAATAATGAATCGGAGAACCCGATTTGACCCGAATCGAATTTTCCTGACTAAGGCCTAAACTAATAACCCCAAAATCTGGATGTTACAAACAAAACTTCCTTTATTAAGGTACTTTAGTAAGCGTCTAAGAGTTGTCCAATGTTCACAATTTGGATTATGAGTATATTTACTCAATCTACTCACAACATAGGCAATATCGGGTTGAGTATAGTTCGAGTATAGTTCATTAAGAGCATTAGGCTTCCAATAATTTTAGCATATTCAACCTGAGAAACATAACTTCATTTATTTTTAGCGAGATAAGTGCTAGAGTCAAACGGGGTTCGTGCAGGGATGATATCCCAACTGTCAAATCTCTTTAATACTTTCTCAATATAGTGTGTTTGATCCAAAGAGAATCTCTTGCTAGATTTGGTAACTTTGACACCTAATATTATATCTACTTCTCCCACATCACTCATCTCAAAACGAGTGGATAAGAAATTTTGATTTTATTAAAGGTTTCTATGTTTATATTGAAAATCAATATATCATCAACATATAAGCTAATGAGAACATAATCAGTACCAAACATCCTCGAATACACGCATGCATCAGCGCCATTTACAATAAAACTGAAACTAAAAATAGTTTTATGAAATTTCTCATACCACTATTTAGGAGCTTATTTAAGGTCATAAAGAGACTTTTTAAGTCTACACACTTTGCCTTCCATACCAGGTGGCTCAAAATCTGGTAGTTGCTCCATATAGATCTCCTCATCTAGGTCTCCATTTAAAAATGTAGTTTTTACATTCATTTGATGTACTTGCAATTTTTGAATGGAGGCTAGTGCAAATAATATACAGATCGTTGAGATTTTTGTTACGGGAGAGTAAGTATCAAATAAGTTTGTTCCAAATTTTTGGGTGAACCCTTTGACTACTAGCCTAGCCTTATATCTTTAGATTGATCCATCTGGCTTGGTTATTTTTCCTAAAAACTCATTTGTTCCTGATAGGTTTAAATCCTCTAAGTAAGTCTACCAATTCTTAAGTTAGACGTTATTGACTCTAGTTCATCATTAATAGCACTTCTCCAAAATCTAGCTTCAATAGATCTCATATCTTCTTCATAAGTTATAGGATCATCATCTAACAAGAAAACTTGAGCTATAAGATCTGATAGGTTGTCTAAATCATTTATCTCACAAATAAAGGAAGTAACAAAGTCTAGTCCAAAAGAAGTTTCTATTATTTTTCTCTTACTTCTTCTAGGTTCTAACTCAAACTCTAGATCATCCTCGGCAGGTATATTAGAAGAAGTGTGTTAACGCTCTAAAAGGCATATATTTTATGCCCTTTTACTTAAGGTTTTGTTTGATTTCAAGCTCATTTGCATTGCATTTAGTTGCATTTCAGGTGCATTTGTATTTAGATTAGGTTTTTATTTTATTTTTGATTTTATTTTTAAAGATGTTGCTTTGAAGGGTATTTAATTGGTGGTGGTGTGCAGATTGTCGGGGCAAAGTTGAAAGAATAGAAGAGATACTTTAGCAATTTTAAGTGCTGGATCGGACTTCAAGATGCTATAGCATTGTGGGCAGACAAAACAGAATGGTAGAAAGGACATACCTGCATCCCACTGTACTCACGCGTTATTTCTAGGCTAGTCGCACCTCCCCTACAGTCCTTGCATTTTGCTGCAATTCTCTGCAGAAAATGTCGGGGAATATTCTTTGCATCTTTAGGGCACAAAACCCTAGAAGCTTCCTATATATAGAAGGCCAAATCCTCCTTTAAAAGTGTGGTGTAATAGAGCTTAAAAAAGTAGCAAAATAGCCAAAAAGAAAAAAGAGTAAACTTTAAGGAGAGCAACGAGGAAGAAGAAAGAAGAAAGACAACCACTTTCCTTCATATTCAAACTCAAGCCGAGCCACCATTGTTGGAAAGCTTCAAGCAAGGGATTTGTGAGACTTCGGGAGAAGCGGCAAGCTAGGAAAGTTTCACGGTACTAGCGTTTGGGACTTCCTTCCTCTTCATTTTGCTTTACATTTTTTATTGATGAAAATATATTTCAAAGAACGCAAGTTGAATAGTTTGTCTAACCTAGCCATGAACTAAACTAGTATGGCTAAGGATTGTTATGGATGATTTTTATTTTGTTTGAATGAATGTGTTTACTGTTTTCAGTGTTTTATTTAAGTATTTTGTTCATGAAAGCTAACATCTTTTTCGCTTAAACCTTGGTTTGTAAGAGCTTCGGGAGACTGCCATAGCTAAGGGATTCGGGAAGCTTAGAAATAGGGATAGACAAAGCTAGACCAATAACATGAACAATGAGGTTACTGTGAGAGCAGAATCCTAACTCACCTTAGGGATAAGGGAGAGGTTCAACGACTAAAAAGGGTAGCACTTTATCAACATTAGAAGTGTTAGGATTGAATCCGGGAGGTAATGTCTTAGAATTTTCGAGTGTTAGGCCTTCTGACTAGGGATAGTGGGCATTTTTAGTAAACTTTATCGAGCACTTGTTAAACCAGTAGAACAGTAAGCCTTTCAAGAGAATAGTGAAGTCATTGCAATATCAAGACCAACCTGTCTTAAGCTTGAAAATCTTCACTGTGTTGTGTTTGTGCAGCTTTATTTATTACTTCATTCTCTGTTTTATTTTGCTCCTACATTTCCGTGACAAGCTTTATTTTGCTATCATATTCTCTGTGATATTTTTATTTTGCTAAAGCATTTTGGTGACAATTGCATAATTGCATAATTGCTTTAGCATATATTCATAAAAAGGATTTTCTTATATTTTGGGTATGTTAACTATTTTTGAAATAACCTACCCAATCCTCGTGGGAACGATCTCACTCACACACTTTATTATTTATTCGATTTGTATACTTGCACGAGAATCCATATAATTATAAGCATAACATCAGCACTTAACAAAGTGGATGGTTCGTTTTCTATATGTGTTCTTGATATTAATCTAGGTTTTTTTATAGGAAAGATATTTTCAAAGAAAATAACATCCTTAAATTCACATATAGAAAACTCATGTAGTAACATGAACCTATATGCGACACTATTGGTAGCATACCCAATGAATATTGCATCAATGGTTTTGGGATCGATGGTGGAGTTCTTAAAGTCAGGTAAATCAATTTTAGCAAGGCACCCCCACACTTTTAGGTATTGCAAGTTTGGTGCATAACCTTTCCACAAATTGTATGAGGTTGAGTTTAATTTTTTATGGGGTACTTGGTTTAAAATATAATTTGTAGATAGAATGGCTTCCCCCACATGTTATTAGCTAACCCAGAACTTATCAATAATGAATTCATTATCTCTTTTAAAGTTCTATTTTTGCTTTCGGCTATACCATTCTGTTGTGAAAAGTAAGGGGCAGAGATTTTATGAATTATGTCATTCGTCTCACATACCTCTTTAAGAAAATTAGATCCAAACTCACCACCTCTATCGAGCCTAACACGTTTTATCTTTTTATTAAGTTGATTTTCAACTTCTGCTTTATAGATTAAGAGGAAGTTTTCATCTTCATCTTTGGTCTTAAGAAGATAAACCTTTGTATATCTAGAGTAATCATCTACAAAGGTGATGTAGTAGTGTTTTCCTCCCTTACTCTCAGAGTTTCTAAAGCTTGTTAGATCTGTGTGAACAAGTTCTAACAATTCAGTTTTTCTCTTAGAAACAATTTTAAAGGATGGCTAGATTAGGTAATAACTTCATCTTAATGAGTTTCTTTAGAGAGTGATAATTCACATGACCTAATATAGCATGCCACAATCAAAGGTTTCAACAGTATAAGCAGAAGTGATGGCTTTATTCTCATTAAAATCAGTTTCGATTACAAATAAACCCCCATTTAAAAATCCTTTCTCTATATAATCATCATTATTGGAAAGTATAAGTTTATCTGCTTCAAAAACAAGTTTAATGCCTGCCTTATTCAATAAACTACCACTAATTAAATTTCTACGTAGGGCAGGTACATACAAAATATTATTTAAAGATAAAGTTTTACTAGAAGTCAGCTTGAGTAATTTTTTATCTTTACCTAGAACCTCTGAACTGCTAGAATTTCCCATGTATACTTGTTCTCCTTTGTTCCCATCCTCGAACTCGGTGAACAACTCCCTTTTGGCGTAGAAATCTCTAGAAGCACCAGTGTTAACCACCCATTCAGCAGGGTTTTCCACCAGGTTGACTTCTGAAACGACTGCTGCAATTATATCATTATCTTCTTCTGTAACTTTAAGTTGCAGTCTATTGTCATTCAGGCGGTCTGAGCGGCATGGGCACTGGTAGGTTTTATGTCCAACTTGTCCGTACACGTAGCATGTGGTGGGCTTTCCTAGGGCCTTCACATTAGTTGACTTCTTGAAGTTTGTAAACTTTTGAAGTTTGGTGGAATTCTTTTTATAACCTTTTTTCATAGCCTTTTTGGGTTTGGACCCCGAGACACCATCAGATTCAACCAAGTTGACCTTAAAATGAAATTGACCATTAGAGTTAGAAACCTTATCCTTTAAATAGTTGGCTTCCTCGATCTTCATATGACTCACTAGCTTCACCAATGGAATATCCCTCTTTTTGTGCTTAAGGAAGTTGCGGTAGTCGGACCATGACTTGGGCAATTTTTCGATCAGAATATTGGCTTAAAGGACTTCACACATTTTCATACCTTCAGCAAAAATGTCCGAAACTAACTTCTCATAATCATGGACTTGTTCCGTTATTGGTTTATCATCGGACATTTGGAACTATAGCCACTAACCAATAACGTACTTCTTAATTCCAACATCATCGGCTCCGTATTTCATTTCGAGAGTATCTCAAATCTTTTTTGCACTTCTCTCTTTGAGAAACATGTCGAATATTTTGTTTGACATGTGACTCAAGAGATGGCCTCACACCGTTTTATTATTCTTGATATATTTGTCAATGTCAACGACGACAGTATCTCCATCACCTTCGAGATTATCTAACGGAGAAGGGTTAATGAGGAGATAGTAGAGATCTAGTTGTTCAAAAAAGATCATGATGCATTGGGACCATTTACGGTAGTTGTTCCCGTCAAGTGCATTTAACTTGGACAGATCTGAAACTAACTTGTCCAAAGAAACTAATATTTTGCAGAATGATTTGTTTCTAAATTGTTGGATCGGATATACTGCAAAACAGGGTGTTAGCACTGATAGGAAAAATAAAAGAACTAATAGAAAATTTGACAGTATCATGGTATGGAGGTCACTGCCTTAGAAAAAAATTTCCCCCATGTGTGTACTCGCAACTTTAGGTGGTTGTCCCCGAAGGTTAGCACAGTCGCTCCAAAGTTTGGAGTGGACTATAGCGGTAATGGTCGTCGAAATTAGAGTCGAAAAGAAGGATGCTCTCAAATTCTCTCAAGCAAGACATAATGAATTCTGAATGGGATGAAAAAAAATTAAGAGAAGGGCCTCTTATTTATAGGTTGGATGTGGGATAAAATCATCCGAAAATCAGATTTTATCTGATTTAATATTCAAATTTAAATTAATTAAATTTGAGATAATCTAAAACTAACAAATAAAATCCATTCAAATCTCGGATAATTTGTTAATATCTATCCAAAAATAGATTTGATAACCAAAAACATATCCATTTAAATCTCAAATATTCTATTATTAAATCAATTCGGTTAAGTATTTAAAATTCAAAGAGAATTTTAAATCAACCGAACTGCTCTCATACAACCTATAAAATCGGAGTGACTGTAAAAGAAAAAATACATTTCGCATTTTATAGAAGAGAAAATGTATTACTAATTTTCTGTAAAAAGATAATACGCGCGAGGACATGTGTGACCCGAATTGAACGGACGACGGCGGCAAGCGAGGGACTCCCTTGTTCTTTATCACTTAATAAGGGAGTGGAGGGATACCTTAATAAATACCCATCCCAATGGTATTTATTATCCATGTGGCATTCAAGCATTACCTATTTCCTACGATTATCCTCTTTTCTCTCTCTTTTTCACCACCCTAATCACTTTAACTTTCAAAAATATCTCCCCAGCTTGGATAGAACCATTCATCAAATATTATCTTTCTCTTTTTTTTCTTTATCATAAAGTTCATATCCAATTTTTTAATTGGATTTTCAACATAAAAGCTCAATATCCGAGTTTAAAATACCTAACTTTTTCATCTGTGTCTCGGTCCGTTTAAATTAAGTACTCATTATCGGATATTCGTAAAATTTGAATACTCAATTTATTTTTTATTATAAATTTTAAAATTAAAATAATTATATATTAAACACATAAATTTTAAAATTTTATAATATATGACCAAATATAAAAATTAGTAATTTAAATTTTATAACCTACCATGTACCAACCATAGTCATTTCATACAAGTGACAAGTTGTTTGAAAGATGGAAAGAATCATTTTTATAGAACAATGACAAATCACTGTTGCATCCCGGACCTCCTGTCAACCAAATCACAACATTTTTTTTATTTTATATGATTCGAGGAAAAAGTAAAATATTTTATGATGTAAATAAGAAATTTTTAGCATACTGTTGAAAAATAAAGTATTAACATCGATTCAAAAGGAATTAACATAACTATCAATAAAATTATAAAATTTAAAACTATATGGTACAAACATATATATTAAAATTTATCAGGTAGGATTGAATGCGTGATAAGTAAGAAAAATTGGCCCAAATCCACTGCAATTATTCTCAAATCGGGTACCCGACTCGATCAGGTATTTTTTTCGAGAATTTATCCAATATTTTTTTTGGGCTATCGGATCAAATCAATCAGGTTGAATAATTTTAAATACCCCTATCTGAATCTAGAACCCATTCGTTAATTCAAAAATCTAATGGTTACACCGAAATTATCTTTACCATGTGTTTGGACCTTGCAACAAACTTAAAAGAGCTTACTCATCCACCTTTGAGATAATTATATTTAATTAATATAATGATTTAACTATTTATAGATAATTTTTATATTATTTTTTAAAACAACAAATTCAAATTATAAATAAGATACTCTTATTTTAACCGTAGATGTAATATAATATGAATAGTTGATTGTAGTAAATTCTAAGTATAAAAGAAATCTCACCCTTATTTCACTTTTAAGACTTCTCCACTTCGCAATATACAGGTCAGCATTTCTTTTATCTTTTGATTATTATTCTTATTTTTTTTGTTTTCCACGTGGTTTAAGTTATTTTATTTAACATTTAAAAATGATTTAATTATTTCTTTAACCAAGAAATTAAGACTGTATGAGCTTGCTAGCAAATAGCAAAAATAATTAATGCCAAGTGTTTTTTTCTGCAGAAACAACCTCTCCCTCTTTGAGTAGTTTAATTTCTCAAATACCATAAAAATGGTAAATGTGGATTTTAGTAGTTTGATTATAAATAGGGATGAATAAAATAACTCACTTAAAACAAAAAACAATAATAATTTGTTTTGATTTAACTTATATTATTATAAACTCGATTTAAAAAAATTAAAATAAAATTTCAATTGGAAAATAGATATTTGAGTAAGTCAAAAATTTTAAAAATTATTTATCAATTTTATTTGGTATATTACAAGTAAAAATACGAATATATATAAATCGTTAAAATTGAAATCAATATGTACATTACCTATCGATTTAACTCAAAAACTTGATCTGATTTAACTCAACTTAAATTTTATAAACTCAACTCGATTCAAAAATAATTTAAATAAAGTTTAACTCACACAACTCGACCAAATACTCAACCCTAGTTAAAAGTATACGTAAAACCGGTATCAAAATTTTTATGATTAGACCAAATTACTATGGTATCAATATATAGGATATACATGTGTTGTTGCTATCTTACGACTTAGTTATAACATCAAAAGGTTAATAAAAGTTTTCAGAGGTTGAGTGCATCCTATTGCCAAAATCAAACGATTTGGCTGTTTTGTTCCACAACAGGAACCTTTTTCCATGTTTCGCCTAATCCGGTTATTTGCAACGGAGGCAATGAGAAAACGCTAACGGTCGAGCTTCCACTCCGGATTTCCTTCAAAACTCGCAACGCTGATATACTGCTTTTCATATATAGGCTCTCCATGTACTTGATCTCTTCGAGCTCTTTAGGCATTTCGAGCCGATCTTCACTCCTAGAAGTAGAGAATGTTGAAGGATCAATTCCATCCTCCTCCTCACAGTCCCCAACAGCATCCTTATTTTCTAATTCTGCTGAAGCTGGCTTTTCGTTCTTCGGGAACAGGTGGTCCAGCATCACCTCACATTCCTTGATCAGCTTGTAAAGCAAGTCAGTAGTGTAGAAAGGCTGCTGCAAAACCCTTTGAATGTAAGGCAAGCGGATCAAGGCACCTGTTCTTTTGTCATACTTCTTCAAGATTTTCACCAATCCTATTCAAAACATAGAGTGTTAATGATGCATCCACTAATACTTACTAACAGCCGGGAAAAATGCAGTTTATCCCTTTCTTTCTATCCAAACAAGCCATATGCAAAAGGTAGTTTACAAATGCAAATGATCGTACCAATAAGCAAAGTGTAAATCTAGAGAGAATGGATCAGTTACCCCAAGAAGACCTTATTATATTGGGAAATGATTCATATGCAGGCTGCAGCCCACGCATGATACATAGTTTGAGAAACCCTGTATTATGCCTGTAGTTCTGTGCTATAAGCTATCCCATCCATATGAGATGGCTGCATATGCTGAAGCAAATGCTCCATAAGACATTATGATGGGCCCAATAAGACCAAGCAGTACTAGACACAACACGGTTATGGATTATTATCCTATACACGGGATCATGGGAAAAAACTATTATACAACCGGGATTAGTGTTTAAGTTGTACGATAAAATTTATAGTTAGAATTCAAAGATTAGGGAATAGTATTTAAGGCTGGAAGTTTAGTTATATTTAGGGTTTGATTAAGTAATCAGAACAAAAGGCAATAAGCAAAGTTGAAGTACCTGTGTAGTTAAGAGCACTGTAATTCTCTAACAAAACCATCTCGCCATGGAAGTCCACAATCTCCTTCCTAATCCTTACCATTTCTTCATTACTATCCTTTGCCTTTGCAACACTGTCTTGTAATTCCTGTAAAAAAAATCATCAAAATCAGCATAGAACTTAATACAATGAAAACCCCAAACATCAAACTTAATGGCATTAGATCTTGAACTTGGTTACTAGCAATCTACATGATTCAAACTTCGCTAAATCTCACCAATTTTCTTTAAAAAATCTGGGTTTTGCCTTGATCCAAACATATTTCCATGTTTTCAGTATCAACTTCCAATTACATAGGAGAATTGATGGTTGGCGGAAACGGTAACAAGCAAACAAAAGCTTGTACTTCAAGGTACAACCCCTTAAGAAGCTTCTCGCGAGTTGGCAAAGACGTTCAACGGTTTAACGGACCCACTAAGGACAAACGAAAAAAAATTCCAAAGGAAAGGAAAATTCACTATTGAACTAAACGGCAGCGTTTTCATGTTCTGCTAATGAATTTCAAATCCCCTGTTTGTTTACCGGGAAAAGAAACGGAATGCCCGAAAAAGAGAAAAATCTCTCCAACCAAACAGATCGGAATCAAATCAGAGTTTCAATTACCTTCAACTTAATGATGTATTCTTCCTCTTTCTCGACAAAAAAGCTGTTGAATTTCTCGAGCTCTTTCTCCAAATGCCTAATGAAATCGGTCTCCTCTATCGACATACCATCTCCGACCTTCTCCCCGGCATCGACGGCATCTTCACCCAATTTCAGCCGCTTATTCGGTCTCTCTCCGGATTTAGGCTCGATAAGCTTCAGTTTCTTCTTAAGCTCCTTATAAGAAAGGAACTTGTCACGCCATTCAGGCAGAGTTTCCTCGATCTGGTTACTAAGACTCTTTCCAAATTTCATGGCCCAAAAAGATAAAAAGAAAGTATTAACCTAGTTCTTCTAAATCTTAATGGAGGGTGTTTGGTTGTTGAGAAAGTGAGAGAAAATGGGAGAGAAAATGGGAGAGAAACGGATGTGGGGAAGAGGAGAGGTGGGGAAACGGGGAATATAACGGAAAGAGAGAATATTCGGAGCCGATGGTTGAGAATATCCATCGGGTTCTTTATTTCAAAGGAAAGCATATCTTGGGTTTTATTCCTTCTTGGCCTTTTTATTTTGGATAAACTACATTCAAAGCCACGTAATTGTTTCTATATTTACGTATGGGTCATACTTTTTAAAATATTATAATTTAATTATCAAATTATATATTTTATTAATTTGATCCTAATTTAAAATAATTAAATAAATTTAATTATATTCTATTAATTTAGTCTTCATTATTCTTTCAAATGATTTATTTTTCGTTGTTCATCATCGTCATCCCTGTTTGAGAACTCGCATTATCTATTTGAATATAAAGTAATATTTATATCTCGGTTTTATATAAATGAATTTACGCACATTTGATCCTACCCGAAAATTAGGATAACTGATCTGAATTTTATTTTTGGATCAGATATCTGATCTGATTTTAAGTTTTTCAGATTGGATACGGATCATAATATTTTAAATTTTGAATTATCCAAAAATTTAAAAATCTAAAAATTCAATTTTTTATTAATATTAATCTTATTATATTCAACAATTTAGTGTCTGTTATATTCAAAAATTTTAAAAATTAAAACTTTTATAAATGTGAATTTTGTTGTATTTAATAATTTATTGTTTATTATATTCGAAATTCTAAAATTTTCATAAATACAATCTTCAAATTCGAAAAATTAGTTTAAACAAATTATATTTTCAGATAATTAGATATCTAACTATCCGATCCGAATATACGAATATCCACTTTTTTGGATTAGATACAGACTACTATGTCATTGATCCCAAAATCCGAATATCTAAAAAATGAAATTCGATCTGATATCCGACAATGAACACTCATACTACTACCGTATATATTTTTTCAAAAGAAAATTGATTTTCATATTATCACACAGTTTCTTAGTAATTCCCTA
The DNA here is from genome assembly GCA_035048815.1 of Abelmoschus esculentus. NCBI lineage: Eukaryota > Viridiplantae > Streptophyta > Magnoliopsida > Malvales > Malvaceae > Abelmoschus > Abelmoschus esculentus. Next base: position 10,872,353 of record JAUCBN010000013.1, on the reverse strand, counting down.
TTGTTAAGGGATTTTTATTTTGAAATAAATTAATAATTTAAATTTTAAGTTACTGAAAAATTATTATTAAATATATTTCTAATTGTTAAACAATTTTCATTATTATAAGAATCTATAGTTTTATTAATCTAAATCATGGCACATATATTGTCGGCACATAACAAATTATAAACCTTAGGAAAGACAACTGGTAAATGTATTTCCATTACATTAATAGATAATATTCATTTTAATATATGGTTTAGTTATGAAATTATTTTTAATTTTATGTTAAATCAGTCAACAAAAATTTTATTTTTTTAATTATTATATTTTGCATGCCTATATGATTTGCTAAACTATTGTGTTGTTAATTATTGATGCTATTACATGTTTTAAAATTTTTCTTTATTTTCTGAGATTTTATTTTTTAAATATTTTTTAAATAATAAAAAATTATTATAAAATTAAATAACATATAAATCCATTTTATAGTTTTAATCATCCTGTATATATTAATTTTTAATATTTAAGTACATAATTATTGTTTTTAAATGAAAATTTATAATGTAAACTATTAGATCCGAATAAAATGATAATAAATATATTATTTGAAACACAAGTTAAAAATAATAATAATGTTTAAGATTAATTAAAATGTTAAATTTAGTATAACTTTTGTTAATTAGCCAAGTAAGAATACTAATAACAGTGACGATTAAAGGAGAAAAATAAAGAATAAATTGATAAAATTTTTAAATATAAAATATTAAATCTATTAAATTATTTTAAATTAGAACTAAAATGATAAAATATAAATTTTAAGATTAAAACTATTACTATACCATGAAATTTAATAGCTTGAGACTAATTTTTAACAGCGGAGTGATTTGATTGTAACATAATTATAATTGAATGACTACATTATAATATTTAGAAAACTTATGACCCATTTTTAATGTACTTAATAATTGAATGATCTAGAATGTATTTTACCCTTTAAATTTTAAGTGGAATGAAAACCCTACACGTGGCAATGCTGTTTCGCTTTGTAGAGGATCGGATTAATTGATTGTGCTTAGAGAAAGATTAGATTTTGTCGTAGAAGGGTTGAGTTCACGTGCTTAGTCAAATCTACTGTATATACTTTTATGTCAGTTTTTAATCTATTTTTATAATAATTTAAATATGTTTTAATAATATATTTTTTATAACAGTTTTCTGGTATGAGATGTGTAATAATTTAAAAATAAAATCGTTACCGATCTTTTAATTATACGGATCAAAAACTTAAGAAAAACAAAAAAAAATGTTAAAGAGTTCGGGAGTATAGTTATAAACAAAGTCAAGATTTTGGTTAGAGAAATAAAGTAAAAAATAAATTTTAGAAAATAAATTATTTTTAAACTAATCTATATAAAAAGATTAATTTTTTTTAAGGTGACGAGTACAGTTAGGGACTAAATTGTATGGGAGTGGGGAGAGACAATCTTCCCACCTGTCATAGAATTTTTTTAGCATTTGGTCTTCTATTTAAATTCTTTTAAAATTTAATTTTTATAAATTTACTCATACTTCTAAACATTTATGTTTTGCCCCTTTCAACCTCAATCCTAGCTCTGTCGCTGGGTACAATTACACTTAGGTCACTCAATTATGAGTAAAGTTATATTTAAGTCACCTGTGTAGTAAATTAACTAATGATTTCAAATGATGCGCTCTAATGTTAATGAGAATGTACAAGTGATTTAAAAGAAAAAAAACTAAGTTAATATATTTTTAAATATAAATGATGACCCAAATATAATCTTATCTATAATTGACTCAAATATAATAATTTTTAAAAATTTGAGTTGACTCAAATAAAGTTTGAGTTGTAAAATATGACTCGTCAGCTAGAATAACTAAATTTTTTTTTGACTCGATTTATCAAATACTCACCCTTACCAATAAAATATTAAAAAAAATAATTTGACCAACTTGTTCCCGGTAGCCGGTCAAAAATTAATTTCATCTTTTTTCTTATTGAAATAATAAATAACATTATTTATATCTGGAATGGGTAGTTCAAATATGTATTAAAAATAATAAAAAAATATATAATTAATTTGTGTGGACAAGTCAAGAAGCATTGTTTGGCATAATTCCAAAGCATTTGGAATATCCAAATCCATCGGTTTTCAGTATTCGGCTTTTCTATGTAGTGAGAGGAGAATCGGATCTATTGGGTTTGGATATTTTCAGCTTTAAAACGACTTGATATTTAATAGGGTAAACTACGTGCTTAATATCTTACTTATTTTTCTATTTCTGTTTTAGTCATTAAATTATTAGTTTTTACATAATCAAATTTAATGTTATGTTTTATTTTTATTTTGTTGCATGTGGTTAAGTTTGATCATTTATTTAATGAAAATGGTGGTGTCACATGGTATAATTATGACTTTACTCCCAAAACTTATATATATACATAGAGATGGGATCAAGAGACACCATGTAAAATTTAAAGAGTTTTACAGTAATATTTGGTCATTAGATGAATGAAATGGATGAACGAGATTAACGATAGAAAATAAAAGATTATCACTAGGATAAAGAAATAAAAAAATAATCTTAATCATTTATTACTATCACCCAATGATCTAAAATTAGTATAAAACTAAATGAGTTATATATATACACATCGTCCCAATTTTTATGTCACATGTTAGGAAAAAAAGTTATATGGTATAAAATAATTAAAATGACAGTTTACCCTTAGAAAATTAAATTTTTTTAACTAAAAAAAGGATATAAAAGTAAATTTGTATTAAAGAAGTTACTTACAATGTGATAGTTTGAATGGGTCAATTTAAAAACTCAAAAGTGATACTAATACTGGGACAATGGAGTATTAAATTTTATCCTAATTGACGACAAAGAAGTATTAAATTTTATCCTAATTGACGACAAAAATTATAATTAGTTTAAGGGACCAAATTAATATAATATATAATTTGAGGACAAAATATAATTATACCGTAACCTATCATATTTTTGTTTGGTCAACTAAACATGATAATATGAGAATATGTGCGATACTAAATAAATAGATTGCCTTAATAAATATAATATCATCTCATGTTGCTTTTGTCTCTCATCTCTTCCCCAAATATCGATGTATACTTTATATGTTACAAAAAATTTTATTATAAAGATTATCCAATGATTGAACTGATTATAGATCGATTTTCCTTCTTAACCATCTTTATGTAAAGTATCTTGACATAGTCTTTTACCATACTTTCATCAAAACACACTATAAGTTGTGGTTAATGGCGAATCTAAAAAAAATAGTATTGACTAAGCTATATAAATAAAACACAAAACTTATATAGTATAACCTATATATTAAAAAAATAATATGATTACATAGTTAAAAAATATACATAATTTAAATATGGTATCTATATTGATTAAGTTAAAATCTTCTCTTTTTCAAAGAATCAAAATCATCTATGATCGAATTAATGATAAAATTTTCAGCAATTTCTTTTTTAATGTAATCAATTAAGTAACCTGAAAGAAAATTATCTTTCATCTTGTTTTGTAGACTTATTTTAACAATTTTCATTGTTTAAAAGGTTCTTTCAGTTGTTGTTTCAAAATAAATCAAATCAATCTATCAATAAAAGAATATAAAATATTTTTTATTTTTTGAAAAACTTTGACATAATTGAATTATGGTGTTCAAATTCTTCATCTTCACTTGATTAGAAACATCACACACACAAAAAAAACTCAAATTCATACTTCAAATGATATATTTTATGTTCATAAAAATCTTTGGGATAATACTTCTCTGTAAGATGATGATTTTTTTTTCACATTGAAGCATTTGTAATCACTTGAAGAATTCGAAGCCATACTCAAGATAAACAACTTTGTTGCAGTTGTTGATCCATAGTGGCTATAAACACACTATAATGATGCTCCACTGAAACAATATCTTTATTATTTTGAGATTGAATTATATCAGAATAAGTAACAATTATATAAGGAATTAGAGTGAGAATTTTATATTTTTTTTTTACAAAAATAAGAGTACTTTTTGCAGAAAACTTTCTTAATCATTATCTCTAAATTCTTGAATTAAAGATTTTGTGACAACTAAATCCATTACATTTAAAATATTTTATTATTTATATTGCAAAGCTCGACAAAATGTATCTGTATATCCCATAAATCCATGCATCATATGTCAAATGAATACAAATCAATAATCATCAACTTTTTATGAGCATAATTAGCATTCCCACATTGAGAGTATGTGGCTCGACGATCAATAGCTATTTTCTCAAGGATAGAATGAATTGCATTTTACATTCTTATGACACTACAAATTGAATTATAATGAGAATTCCATCTAGTATCTCCTGGATTTTATGAAGTGCCAATTTAATTTAACCTTGTTCTATTCTGAATCTCTTTAATTTTAATTAAGTGTCCTAATTCGTCTATTTGACTATCTTATAATTCATCAAGACACTTAAAAGAAGAACTAATAACATTCACATTAAAAATTAAATCTTTGAAAAATTCATGAACTTCATATACTTTTCTAGTAGCAACAACAAGAACCAACTGTAATTGATGTGCTTGACAATGTACATAATAGGTATAAGGATAATCTTTCTTGAAGATTTAGGATACTCATGCATAAGAATTTGATAAGATCAATAATGTTGAGTTGATCAAACTTTGGAAGATGGCCAAGAGGGGGGTGAATTGACAATTTTAAATTTGTGGAGTAAATTTTTGGTAAAAATTGCTAGAAATGAAGAACAAAGAATTTATAGTGGTTCAAGCTTCGAACAAACTCTACATCCACTACCTTAGCTCCCACTAAGGATTTTTAAACCAATTCACTATTGAATTCAACCTTTTTCTAGGTTCAAGGGATAACCTTTACAAGCAAATCAATTTTCTACCCAAAATTGATTTGAAACTCACAAGAAGTTACAAGAGATGAATGAGGGCTAAAAGAAATTCTCTCACAAGAAATAAATGCCCCAAATACAATTTAACTCTCCCCAAACTTAAAATACAAGAATCAAATTTAAGATCACAAGTTGAGAGGTTAGAATATGCAATAAGTGCTTGGAGTTAGATTTGATTTGCTTGGATGTTGCTTGAGGTTCAATAGTCCTTAATGCTGTTGAAAAAGCTTCTTTTTATACCTTTTCATTGATTTCTAACCGTTATAGTTGTTGGAAATGTAAATAGGGACGTTGGAGCTTCATCTTTCCATCATAAATGCACTCTACAGCAGGTAGTATCGAAACACGGGGTACCTGTTTCGAAATATGCCAAGAATAGAAAGAGCCATTGTGCATTTAATAAAGGATGTATCGATACCTGTTTCGATACCAAAAGTGTCTGTGAAGCTTGGTATCAAACCTTGTTTCGATACAGGCTAACCATCAATCAAATTTTAACTGTCACCAACGGTCGACTCATTTAATGTTTGAAAATAGCCGTTGGGGATTAAGGGTGTATCGATACCTATATCGATACCAGGAGTCATATTTTTAAAATTAAAAATAATTAAAAAATAACCAAGTTATTTCGATACCAGTATCGAAACATGGGTTGACAGTAAGTTTTGGTATTGAACCCTGTTTCGATACCTGTTCTTGATCTCAAGAACAAGCCTTGAAAAATCTCAGGTGTATCGATACCTATTCTTATGGTATCGATACCCTCGTATGAAAACAGCTTGTAAGTGTATTTCAAAGTTCTTGGTTTTGACTTAGAATTAAAACTTTGACTTAGGGACTTAAAAATTTATTTCAAACTAGTCCTTAAACATATTTGTTATATCAAAATCAACTTTAGTTTTACAATCTCCCCCTTTTTGATATAATAAAACCATTGAAAAAAATTTTAAGTTTGAAACAAGATTTTTGAAGACTCCCCCTTAATATGTGCACTTTAAAAAAAAGAGTTGAACACAAGTGATGGATGGTTTCCTAAACTTAAAAACACAAAACTTTTCTCCCCCTTTTTGTTAGATCAAAATCAATGATAACCAAGGCAATAAATAAAGCAAACATAACATTAAGGAGAATAAAAGTTTATAACATTGTCCAATGCATAAAATAAAAACTTAATACCAAATCCAACAAAATAAATCCAAAGAATAGGTAGATAATAAAGTGCATAAGTTCTAATATCAATGCAACATAACTAGTCCTCAGAGCAATAGCAAAGCATAAGAGAGATCAACGATCAATCATCGGCCATGTCATCACCATCAAGTCCATCATCATCATCCTCGTCTTCTTCTTCTTGATCTTGATTACCATCATGGTTGAGTCTTTGGCTTTGACGAAGAGCTTTAAGAGATACTCTCAAGGAGTGTCCTTGAGTCTCTAGGCTCGTCATCCTTGTGTTGATGGCATCAAAACCCGATTGGAATTGAGTGGATAAGATGTCAAGTTTTCTATCCATGGAATCCAAACGAGCGTTTAAAGAGTCGAACCTTGTGGTGAGAAAAGTCATCATATCAACTTGATGAATAGGTTCCGGATCAACAGGAGCATGAGGAGGAGAAGGAGGAGCACCTCGAACCCACTCACCATTTGCAACATAAACAAAATGGGCACAGTTGAGAGATGTCTCACCTATGAGTTCTTTCAAGGATCCCACCTTGTCAAAAGAACAATCTATTTCCAAATGCAAAAAGATAGTGCTGAGAATGCATGCATATGGAAAAGATTGAACAAGTGGGGTAGCACGGTTTTGGACATGCCACACAATGTCCGAGAAGACGATCTGAGCAAGGTTGGGTTGAATACCATCACGGAAGCACGTGATCTAAAAATTATCAACTTGACGGATCCGAGAATACCTATCATTTGATGGACGAATCCACCAAGAGATGATAAGATGGAGAAAGCGATCGTGCGCGTCAAGAGATATGACCGAGCCGGTGAAAGGACCAAGAGAATCTTCATCCTCGACACCCATGTCATCAAGACCAAAAACATCAACAAAAGTAGAGACATTAATGGTAAAGGACTTTCCCATAAGGTAGGACTCAATTGCCACTACTTTGCTCTTGTCGAAGATAAAATACATTTGACATTGGAGTAAAAAATAAGGACAAAAGCTGGAAAGAACTTGCCGGTGTGGGTGAGAAACCTCAAGAATTTCCATTCGATGAGTTTGTCATAGTATCAAAAAGGAAATTTGTGTGAGGTGATGTATTGAACATCCACACATCATTCCTTTTTGAGAGGGTGGTTGCGGAAGAGATTGTAATTGTCCAACCTACGATTAGTGTCCAAAATTTTGGTAAAGATTTTCTCAAAATCAACTCGTACAACACGAGAAGATGATGAAGATCCGGCTTCGGTACAAGATCGTTTCTTTGGTGCCATGATCTAGGATAGAGACAAGAATTTTGGATTAGTTTAATAAAACATGTATGCTTATATAATCAAATTCAATCCTATGTAGTAATCTAATAATTCAAGGTATTTGAGAATTTTAACAAAAACTTTGAAAAACCATTTAAAAGTTATACGAAAAAGGATTTATATTCGATTAAAAAAAATTGGGATTTTGAAACAATTTTGTATGATTATCAAAACCCATACGATAAACATTTAAAATATGTTCAAAATCTAAATTTTAACAATCTAAAACCAAACGAAAATAAAGATTTTCGAAAATATACCTTGAGTGTAGATTAGGATGAATCGATTGATTGTGAAGCACGGATTGATGATAGAGTGTAGGAGTTGATGTTTGGATTCAAAACCCTCAAAGAAATCGTTGAGATATTGAGTTAAGAACAGCGAATTTGAGAGGATTTATAAGGGGAGGCCGACTAGGGTTTGAAGAGAATATTTAGGAAGAGTTTTAAGGGAATTAAAATTAGGTTTAAAGTGTTTTAAAATAACCTGCGTCCTCGATTATCGATACCGGTATCAAAACACCCTGTTTCGATCCTAGTATCGAAACATAGATATCGAAACTGGGATCGATACCTGTTCTTTCCAAACACAAACCCAGATGGGCTGATGAACAGGTATCGAAACAGGGGTTAGTTGTATCGATACCTTCGACCTATGCTTTGCATTTAGGCTACTAAAAGTACTAGAAATGAACCTCTAAAGCCCCTAGAAGCATGCATATGATATAATGACATGTTTATTATGCATGAACAAGTTCATACTCCCCCTAGCAACATGCATAAAAGCATCAAGATACAAAAACAACATAAGCATGATTTAAATCAAGATTCAAGCAAGATATACAAAAAGATGACACTTAGGAAGTCAAGGTAGGCTAGTTAGACCTAACTCTCTCCTAAGGGTCCAAAAACGCTCCTTATCCAAAGGTTTCGTAAAGATGTCCGCTAATTGATTCAAGGTGTCAACAAACTCTAAAACAACATCGTTTTTAGACACATGATCTCTAATAAAGTTGTGTCTAATTTCTATGTGTTTGGTTCTAGAGTGTTGAATGGGGTTCTTGGTAAGACATATGACACTAGTATTATCACACTTGAGGGGTATGGTTTCTATCTTAATTCCATAATCTAAGAGTTGTTGCTTCATCCATAAAACTTGTGCACAACAACTCCCTAAAGATATGTACTCCGCTTCGGTGGTAGATAGAGATACACTATTTTGTTTCTTAGAGAACCAAGATATGAGCATACTACCTAGAAATTGACAAGTTCCGGAAGTACTTTTCCTATCTATCTTACAACCTCCATAGTCCGCATCCGAATAGGCATGAAGATCAAAAGAAGAAGCTTTAGGATACCAAAGACCTAAACAAGGTGTATCTCTAAGGTACCTAAAAATTCTCTTAATGGCTACAAGGTGTGATTCTCTAGGACTAGCTTGAAACCTAGCACACAAGCAAACGCTAAACATGATATCCGGTCTACTTGTGATAAGGTAAAGCAAAGAACCTATCATGGATCTATATAATTTAGAATCAACATACTTACCTCCTTTATCCTTGTCAAGCTTAGTAGATGAGCTCATAGGAGTGGCTTGAGGTTTCACATGCTCCAAGCCAAACTTCTTGAGCATATCCTTGATGTACTTAGCTTGATTGATGAAGGTGTCATCCTTCTTTTGCTTGATTTAGAGTCCCAAAAAGAATGAGAGTTCTCCCATCATGCTCATCTCGAATTCACCTTGCATAAGCTTAGAAAATTCTTGACAATAACATTCATTAGCAGATCCAAAAATTATTTCATCAATATAAATTTGAACTACTAAAATGTCATTTTTAAATCTTTTTATAAAAAGTGTAGTGTCCACCTTCCCCTTTTCAAAACCCTTTTTTATCAAAAAGTTTGAAAGTCTTTCATACCAAGCTCTAGGAGCTTGTTTTAAACCATATAAAGCTTTTGTTAATTTAAAAACATGGTTTGGAAATTTTGGATTTTCAAAACCCGGTGGTTGTTCAACATACACTTCTTCATTTATAAAACCATTTAAGAAGGCACTTTTGACATCCATTTGAAAAAGTTTGAAATCTTGATAACATGCAAATGCGAGTAGCATCCTAATGACTTCCATTCTAGCTACGAGTGCATAAGTTTCATCGAAATCTATTCCTTCCTCTTGAGTGTAACCTTGAGCGACTAATCTAGCTTTGTTTCTCACTATGTTACTACTCTCATCTAGTTTATTTCTAAAGACCCATTTAGTCCCTATAGTAGATTTATTACTAGGCCTATCAACTAAAGTCCATACATTACTTCTCTCAAATTGATTTAACTCCTTTTGCATAGCCAAAATCCAATAATTATCATCTAAGGCTTCATTGATATTTTTGGGCTCTATGCATGAGATAAATGCAAAATGATTCATTAATCTAAGAGAAAAACGAGTAGTTACCCCCTTGGATGTATCACCCAAGATTTCACCATTTTTGACATAGTTGAACTCCCTTGGGTAGCTCACATCCTTTTCTTCAAGCTTCACATTTCCTAAAGCTTCTATTGGAGAATCTTATACTTCCTCATTTCTTGGAACCCCATCCACCTTTGATGCTTGTCCATCATCAATAGTTTCAATGATTCCTACATCATTATCATCACAAGAATCCTTCCTAGGAAGGAGGTTATCATCGAAAACCACATGTATCAACTCTTCTACAACTAAGGTTCTTTTGTTGAAAACTCTATAAGCCTTAGAATTTGAAGAATATCCAAGAAAAATAGCTCCATCACTTTTTGCATCAAATTTACCTAAATTGTCTTTTCCATTATTTAAAACAAAACACTTGCACCCAAAAGGATGCAAATAGCTAATGTTAGGCTTTTTAGATTTTAAAATCTCATAAAGAGTTTTCTTTAAAATAGGCCTAATCATTACTCGATTTATAATATAACAAGAAGTGTTTGTGGCTTTCGCCAAAAATACTTAGGTAAATTATTTTCACAAAGCATGGTTCTAGCCATTTCTTCTAAAGTTCTATTTTTCCTCTTAACTACCCCATTTTGTTGAGGAGTGGGAAGAGCCGAAAAATTATGGCTAATCCCATTTTCATTACAAAAATTCTCAAAACCTAGATTTTGAAATTCTGTTCCACGATCACTTCTAATATGAGAAATTCTTTGATCAAGGTCATTTTGAGAAATGTTTGAAAATGTGATGAATTTTTCTAAGGCTTCATCTTTAGTACTAAAAAATAGAACCCAAGTGTATCTAGAGTAATCATCAATAATGACAAAGGCATATGATTTTCCACCCAAGCTAGTATAGTTCCAAAGAGATCCATATGGATCAATTGTAATACTCTACTAGTTGAAACATCATTAATGGACTTAAAAGAAACTCTCTTTTGTTTACCCTTAGCACATGCATCACAAAATTTATCTAGGGAAAACTTAAGCTTAGGTAAACCTCTAACTAGATTTTGGGAGGCTAGTTTCTCGAGAACACTTATGCTAGCATGCCCTAATTTTCTATGCCATAACCATGCATCATTTTCATCATTAGAAACTAAGCTTGCATGAGAAAAGTTAATTTCATCTAGATGCACCATGTAAATATTTTCTATGCGATGACCTATGAGCATTATTCTATTGGATTCTATGTCAATTATTTTACAACCACTTTTATCAAAAGAAACATAGAAGCCCTTGTCACACAATTGACTAATGCTCAACAAATTATGCTTAAGACCATCAACAAGCAAGACATTTTCAATAAGAATAGAGGAGTGATTACCAATAGAACCAATACCCTTAATTTGGCCTTTAGATTTGTCACCAAAAGTCACTACTCCACCCGTTTTGAGCTCTAACTCCTTAAACCATCCCTTGTCTCCGGTCATATGCCTTGAGCATCTACTATTAAGGTACCACATGTTTTGACTTGAAGCTTTGGCCTTGAAGCAATGTTCAACCTACAAACAAAGATTTAGTGTTTGATTTTTGGTACCTAAACCATTTTGGGTCCATGAGTGTTAGTCCCTAAAATCTTGGTTCCCTTGAGAATCCAAGAAGCAATGACATTTAAATTATTAGAAACAATGAGTTCCTTGGGAACCCAAAAACTCCTAATCTTTCTATGTCTAAAATGCCTTTGAAAATTTCTTTGTTTGTGGTCATAAAAATTCTTTTTCACATGGTTGGGTTTTGAAGAGCTTCATTTTTCAAAAGTTGAACTCCCAACCACTTTTATTTGACCGTTAAGCTCATTCACCACCTTGTGGTGATTCTCACTCAAGCTAGAAATAAGGTTGTTCAAATCAACATTTTCCTTTTGAAAAAATTTTAACTCATCATTTAAATCAACAACCTTTTCTTCTAAATCCAAATTTTTTTTTGTCAAAGAATCATTTTTCATTTCTAAATCGGAAATGGTTTTCTTGCTTTTCAAAATCGATTCTTTGAATTTTAAAACCAACTCATCATACACATCTTGTAATTCATCATAAGATAAATCATTACAAGATGGTTGGAGGGTTACCTTAGGCTCATCAAGAGCCATGAGACACAAGTTGGCCACTTCGTTGTCCTCATCAGATGATGACTCCTCATCACTCCAAGTTGCAACGTGAGCCTTTTGTTTCTTCTTCTTCTCAAAACCATTCTTTTTGTATAAAGGGCAATCGGTCCTAATGTGATCGAGCTTCTTGCATTCATAGCAAATGATTTGATCTTTCTCCTCTTCTTTGCTTTTTGCTTTAAAGTCTATCTTTCTTTGGAATCTTCTATTCCTATTTGCCCTCATAAGCCTAGTGAATCTTTTGGCCACCATGGCCAATTCCTCTAGCTCTTCTTCTTCACTTGTATCCACTTCTTCTTGTGAACATGAAGCTTTAAGAGCAATCCCTTGCTTCTTTTTCTCAACTTTCCTCTTTTCAATCTTCACCTCTTCCTTCTTTTTCTCTTCTTCTCTTCATTTCTTCATGATCTCATGGGTGAGAAGAGATCCCACAAGAACATCAAGTTTGAGAGTTTTGAGGTCCTTAGCTTCAATGAAAGCCGTCCTCCTGCTATCCCAAGACTCAGGAAGTGAATAGATAAGATTTCGAACAAGATTTTCTTTTGGAATGATCTCATCGAAACCCTTGAGACCATTGACAATCACCGAGAATCTATCGAACATTTTGGTGATGTCTTTATCCGGCTCCATCTTGAAGTTCTCATAACTTAAATTGAGTAGACCAATCTTGGTTTCCTTTACGTCATTGGTGCCCTCATAGGTGGTCTCCAAAGAGTCCCAAACTTCTTTGGCACTTGTACATGAAGATATCTTGGAGTAGATGTCAGGCCCTAATGCACAAAAGAGAATGTGGAGAGCTTTATCATTTATGGACATCCTCCTTCTTTCTTCATCGGTTATCTCGTTTCTTCTTTTTGGTACTTGTCGGTCTCCTTCTTGCTTCATTGGGATTGAGGGTCCATCTTCGATTATATCCCAAAGGATATAATCAATTGAGTTGATGAATAACCTCATCCTATTCTTCCAATAGGGGTAGTTATCCCCATTGAACAAGGGTAACTTAGTGATGGAGTGCGATTCGTTCCATGAACCGGAGGTGGAGGCCATTGAATCTTGACTTGTAGATTTAATCAAAACGCCTTGAATCTTCTTTGGTAGATGTGAATCTCTTCAAAGATTAGGCTCTGATACCAATTGTTGAGTTGATCAAACTTTGGAAGATGGTCAAGAGGGGATGAATTGACAATTTTAAATTTGTGGAGTAAATTTTTGGTAAAAATTGCTAGAAATGAAGAACAAAGAATTTATAGTGGTTCAAGCTTCGAACAAGCTCTACATCCACTACCTTAGCGCCCACTAAGGATTTTAAAACCAATTCACTATTAAATTCAACCTTTTTCTAGGTTCAAGGGATAACCTTTACAAGCAAATCAATTTTCTACCCAAAATTGATTTGAAACTCACAAGAAGTTACAAGAGATGAATGGGGTTAAAAGAAATTCTCTCACAAGAAATAAATGCCCCAAATACAATTTAACTCTCTCCAAACTTAAAATACAAGAATCAAATTTAAGATCACAAGTTGGGAGGCTAGAATATGCAATAAGTGCTTGGAGTTGGATTTGATTTACTTGGATGTTGCTTGAGGTTTAATAGTCCTTAATGCTGTTGAAAAAGCTTCTTTTTATACCTTCTCATTGATTTCTAACCGTTGTAGTTGTTGGAAATGTAAATAGGGATGTTGGAGCTTCATCTTTCCATCATAAATACACTCTGCAGTAGGTGGTATCAAAACACAAGGTACCTATTTCGAAACATGCCAAGAATAGAAAGAGTCGTTTTGCATTTAATAAAGGATGTATCGATACCTGTTTCGATACCAAAAGTGTCTATGAAGCTTGGTATCGAACCTTGTTTCGATACAAGCTAACCATCAATCAAATTTTAACTATCTCCAACGATCGACTTATTTAATGTTTGAAAATAGCCGTTGGGGATTAAGGGTGTATTGATACCTATGTTGATACCAGGAGTCATATTTTTAAAATTAAAAATAATTAAAAAAATAACCAAGTTGTTTCGATACCAGTATCGAAACATGTGTTGACAGTAAGTTTTAGTATCGAACCCTGTTCCGATACCTGTTCTTGATCTCAAGAACAAGCCTTGAAAAATCCCAGGTGTATCAATACCTGTCCTTATGGTATCGATACCCTCATATGAAAACAACTTGTAAGTGTATTTCAAAGTTCTTGGTTTTGACTTAGAATTAAAACTTTGACTTAAGGACTTAAAAATTTATTTCAAAATAATCCTTAAACATATTTGTTATATCAAAATCAAATTTAGTTTTACAAATAACTTATGAATTTTTCTATAATTTCTTCTCTCTTTTCTAATGCATAACTATTAATTGGCTCACGCAAAGCTAAATCACACAAAAAAGAGTATCAATATTAATTATATACTTGCTACAAGTGTTTGATTGCTTCTCATCTAAAACCTAAATAGATGTCCCTTAAATTTCATCAACAATTATTTCAATGGAACCATTAACGTTTGATTCTAGTGTAGGTATTAATTTTGAAAAATAATATTACATTATTTTTTCTCTTCATATTTCAACCTAGAGAAAATAAACAAGATAATCAAGATTAATACCTAATATCCTATTTTCATCCCTAACAGAGAACCATGATAACAAAGGGTATAGTCTACAATTTAAAAGAAATTAAGACTTTTTTTTTCTAATTCTAATTCAAGTAAATAGATTTGCATCAGTCTATGTTTTAAATAATTCAATATCAATAATAAGAAATTGATTTGTTTAATCTATTAACGTTATAATAACAATTTTAATTCATTTTATGAATAATTATAGACCCATTTTTCTTCTTTCACGTATTATCTTAAAACAAAAACTAGAATAAAATTAAAACATGTACCTAATTGAAACAGTGAGAAAGAGCGATAAGAAACTAAGAGTCCTCACTTTTCAGCTTAATTTTAAAATCTGGAACATGAAAATTGAAAAAAATAACAAAAACATCTCAATATATAAAGTGAAAAAACCAGATACGTGAGAAAAAAACTAGAGTTTGTTTTGCATTCAACCAAAGTTTAAATAAAAATAAAATTAAAAAGAAGAAGAACTTACCTGATTGAATGAGAAGTAAAGAAAGAAATCCTAAGTTTTCGGTTTGATTTTGAGAAGAAAATAAAGAACTAATATTTTGATATAATAATGAAAAAATAGTTTTGGACTAATTTGAAAAGATTTCAAAAATAGTTTTAAGTTCAAACAACTTGAAAATAACTTTGAGACATTTTCTAAGGCCTTCAAATATTTTTTAAATGATTTAAAGAAGCTGAATAAGTGTTTTTAACCTAGACGTTTCAGTACACCTTCTAAGTGTTTTGATACCGTCATGATTTTCAAAGGCAAAACTTCATAGGCGTTTTGATATGATCTTGGATTGTTTCAGTATGTTTTGCCACTGTGAATTTTGATTTCGATACAACAAACACCCATTTCGATATGCTTTTATCGAAACATATTTTAGGTGTTTCGATAAACCTTCAACGGTCTTATGAAAATCCCCAACGACTAGAAGCAATATAAAAATAGGCTTTAGTTGTTTCGATACCATGAGATAAGGGTTTCGATACACCTTGTAGACGTTTCAATACCAATTCTTAGTTGCATGTTTAACAACTATTTCCCAAAGAGGCAGTATCGAAATGACTTCCACGTGTTTAAATCAGCCTTGAAACAAGCTTCAAATCAATCCCATCGGTCACAAACGTCTAGAAGCTCATATAGGATGATAAAAGAAAGCCTCAAGCATCAAGAGAAGGCGAATGCTTCAATTGTAATAACATTATGATCCAATGTTTGTCTTAGAACATAATTCTCATCTTTTCAGTAAACAACACTTATGAGCTTAATGAATATATATGCTCAAGTGTCTTAGGATTGGGTGAGTGGTTAGATTGCAAACAATTAGCCTTATTAGAAGGATTACAAGTTTGCTTAGAATTCTCTTTGTGAGTGAATTCCCAAACTTCAGTTGTGAACTTTGGATGCTTGATTCGAGAAGTGAATCAAGGTTGTAAGGTTATCCCTGTGTTTCTCAAAAGGTTGAATTCTTAGTGAATTATGAAAATCCTTAATGGGAAGATAAGGTAAAGTATGTAAGACTTGGTTTAGATGTTCGAATTACTCTAAATCTTGTGTTTTATTGTTTATCTTTAATTTCTTCCACAAATTACCCAAATTAGTAGTTCTCCATCACTTGGCTAAGTTAATCAGTTATCCATCGAGCACCTTTAAGCCTAAAAATTGGTATCAGAGCAAGTCTCAATCGAGAAGGATTAACATCCTATCGAGAAAATCCAGATAACTTAACCAATTACCGATCAACCGACGACTTATGACATATTCATCGACAAACCACCTTTCTTCGACGGGTCCAACTATCATTATTAGAAGATAAAGATAATATAATTGATCAAAGGTAAATATTATAAGCTATGAGATATAATTAAAGATGGACCGTTTGTTCCAAAAGGAACAAAGGCAGAATGGAGCCTTGAAGATCGCAAGAAGATAATGTTAAATTGTAAAGCATTGCATATTGTCTTCTGTGCATTCCATCCAAAAATCTATGAGAAGATGATGTGAGCACGACTATGTTTCTTACATTATTTTCTACAATCTTATGAAAACATTTGATCGAGGCAAGTTGTTTATATTCGAGAAGCTTATTCTTTCTTAATATGGGATGTTCAAACAAAGATCATATTTATCGAGATGTATTTCAACCCGAAGGAGGAACCTACACCATCACGAAGATCTTCAAGGATATTTCTAAAGTAGTTATTCCTTATTCCATCTTTTACTTATGCATGAATTTGCTTGAGCAATTAAAGATTACATAAAATTACTTTGCATTCAATAAACATGTTCTTCATTAAAGTGCATGGAGGGAGATGAACAATCACATCAAATTGGAATATGAGACATCTTGATTATTATTTTCGAACAGGATACGGGATGATTTGAGTCTTAAAGTCTTCTTGAAATTTATTCCTCTACTTCTTAGCTTTCCAATGCATTTTGAATCTCCTCAATCCGATATCGAGAGCTTAAGATATGGTCGATTTACTGAAGTCAGTACAGACTGTAATTTTATTTCGGGAAAATAATGCATGGGAGACAAACAAATAATGTTCATCATTATCATCATTTGGAGAAGCTTTTCATATTCTACAAGGAGACATGTAATGAAGGTCTAATTTATTCTCTTCATCAATGCAATTCAAGTAGGATAATTACATGGAGATGAGCTTGAAATTGCAAGAGACATTTTCCTTTGGACACACAGGATGTCCACATACATCATATGTTGTCTTCATCCATTCTACATGAGTGAGAAAGCCATAGAAGTGCAAGAGTCTTATCCATTATATGTATATGATTCTAGATTCATTCTAGATAGTGTTAAACTATACAAGACTCTTGGTATTTTCAGCCATTATGAGGAAAGATATGAAACAATGCATTCATGAATTTTTTATTAGAATTGAGATTAAGAAACTATCTCCTTTGTAAGACTCTTCATATCTAGCCTATGGTTACTATAAATAGGTTGTTTATTCCATTATAAAGGGAACAACTTTGAAAGTGTTCTTTTTTTCTTATTCTACAAGAACTTTATCAGCTTCAAGTGGATTCTTGTGGCAATTCTATCCATTTTATTTGTTTATAGCATTGGTTCCTAGTTCTCTATAGCTAGTAGGTCACGTTCCATTCTCTATCACTTTAATTCCATCACTTTATATTGTTGGTTCTTAGCTCTATATAGCTAACGGGTCACAATTCATCATCCTTGTTAAATCTACAAAACCCACGTCACCATTACTATCTTCCGCGTTCATATTTTCTTCACAACCCTAATTGTCAAGGCGACTAACTTCTCACGAAAAACGTTACTCAAAGCTCTTACTCGAACCAAAATCGGGTAACACATATTGATTCAAAATTTCACAACCAGGATCATACAAGGAGATGTCTTCTTGTGACAGTGCAAAGGAAGTTTGGGATAATTTAAAAGTTACATGCAAGAATACAAATAAAGTAAAGGAGACCAAGATTAGACTCCTCAACCAAGAGTATGAGAACTTCAAGATGAATTCGGAAGAGGATATTGTAAAGATGTTTGTTCGGTTCTCCCCCATCACAAATGGAATTAAAGAATATGGAGAGATCATTCTGGAAGAAAAGCTTGTTCAAAATCTTATCTATTCCCTTCTCGAGTCATGAGACTCAACAAGGACCGTCATCATCAAATCCAAGAATCTCGAGACTCTCAAGCTTGATGAACTCATGGGTCACTCTTCACACATCAAATTATGATGAAAGGAAGAGAAGAGGAGAAGAAAAAGAAGGAAAATATTAAATCGATGGGGAAGAAGAAAGTTAAAGAGCTTGGTGTAAATGTCAACACCATTGTTCTCAAGTCCTCCAAGTGCATCTACTTTGAAGATTCAAGTGAGGAAGATAATAAAGAAGATGAAGAGCTTACCCAACTCTTAATGGACTTCAATCTATTCATGATGAACAAAATAAAGAAATCTTCAAAGCATGAATCAAAGAACAAGATGAAGGATTCCCACAAGCCAATCATTAAGGGATCATCTTCAAAGAAGGAAGCATATGTGGCTACTTGGAGTGATAGGGACTCCACCAAAAATAAAAAAGTCAACCTATGCTTGATGGCCCTCAATGAGGGGGAGGTAACTTCTAACTCTTCTATTTCTAATTCATATTCATTCAATAAGTTACAAGAAGCCTATAACAAATTGACTTTTGAGTTTAAGATTTCATTTTATAAAAACAAAAAGATGATTTCAAAGCTTAAATTAGAAAATGATTTACTTTCATAAACCAATTTTGAAATTGAAGTAGGATTAAAAGAATTTGAACTTAAAGTTTTTGATTTACAAAGCTTACTTCAAAAGATATAAAAATATCATCAAGTTGCTTTAGATAATCTTAAGAAGGAAAAAGATTTGATTTCCAAAGAGTTTGAGAAGAAAAATAATTTAGGAAAATCAAACTTCTATTTGAAACAATCTAGTGCCCATAGATTTGAAAATGGAAAATGTTTTAGAAATATTTGGGTTCTAAAAGGACTAATCACTTCAACTAAACGAGATGAAATTAAAAAATAGATTCCTAAAGGGACTAAATTATGTGCTTCTAATGCTAAAAGATCCAAAGCAATTTGGATACCAAAAATTTCCACTTCAAAAAAATGTTCATATACCAACGCCTATGTATATCGATAGACATATGGACGGTATAAGACATATATACCGACGAAAACAAAATAGTCGGTAAAAGTTTAATATTTTTATCAACGGATAAGAAATTCACCGAAGTATATTATAGTTTTACCGACGAATTATAGTATATCGTTGGTAAAGATATAGTTTATACCGACGGTTTGTTTCGCGTGTTAATATAGATTAAAGGTATACTAATGGTTTGTGCTGTCTGTCGATATAGGATAAAGGTATACTTATTTTTTTTCTTTTTGTCGGTATAGGTCTAAAGTATACCAAATGTTATTTCTGTTCGTCGGTATAAATATGTTTTTAATTAAAACACAACATTTTAATCTCTCCCACCCTTACCCAACCTCTCCCCAATCTCAAATAAAAATATTTAAAATCCCTAAATTGGATCAAAACAAGGATGCAACCACTTATTGGAGCAAAAGGAATCAAATTGTCTCCAGGTTCTGATTTTTATGTTCCTTTCATGTTTTTTATTCTAACAGAGTCAAGATTTTGCTTTGATTGTTTTATTTTGATTTTGTTTTTATTTTTTTAATTTCATTTTGGAGCAACCTCGTTTGGATCAACCTCGTTTTGGATCAATTTCTCGAGTGGAATAAAACTCTCTTTCAGGTATTTTGTTCAATTTCTATTTTTAATTTCAAGCATCAGTTTACTCATTTGTTCATATAACTTACAATGTGATGGGTTTTCTTCTCTTTACTACTGTTTTATGTTGTTGTCGTTATCTATATGGATTATAAAAAGTAGTAAATTTATTGATTGCTAGATTGAAAATTTTCATTCTTGCAATAAACTATTTGCTATAAATTGGTTTGGAATACTTCTTCTCTTTCAGTTACTCATTGCTGGATTACAATCTGTTGTTCAATTTCTGTTATTCAATTTCAAGCATTAGTTACTCATTTGTTCATATAACTTATAATCTCATAACTGGAATATACTATTTGCTATATATTGGTTTGGAATAAAGAGGTTATGATGTTCAAGTAGAAATTTATTGATTGTTAGATTGAAATTTTTCATGTATTGCCGAATCCATCTGCACACAGTCCCAGTGAATACTTGACTCTTGTGAAGTTTTAAAATTAAATTGTATAGAGAAAAAAAATTAAGAGTGACTCTGTTTTGAGTAAAATAAAGGACGTTAATAGTGAGATTTTCGGTATAAAGGTAGTTTAAGTATTTCTTGTGGTCTTGTTAAATCATTAATTTTAAATTCCTCTATGAGCTAACTGGATCGAGAAAAATTTCACTAAAAGTAGTTAGCTTACAAAGACCACTTGAAATACTCACTTGAACCTTATACTCAAATTATCATCTATATATTATAATACATAATACATACATGATAAATTATATAGTATAATACAAAAATTGAACCTTATACTCACTTGAATTTTTATGTGTTTTATATAATAGGGTACATATATACTTAACATCCAACTATCAAAGGATGGCAAAACGACTACTGTTGTATTTCCCAAAAAAGACAACAGATCTGTAGTAAAACAATTTAGCTTTTTGAATAAAACGATATTTGACTTTAAATTAAGCAACATTCTCACAAGATTATTTTTTTTAATTTCATTCATGGTTGTTTAATACACGTGTTGAATATGTATACATAGAAACATTTACCTGAACTTTATTAATAGCTACCTCATATTTTCATTTCAACTGTTGTTTCAGTTTAGGAACAGAAAGGTCTTTGTTTGTTGAAGTCAAAACTCTTCCCATGGAAAAACGATCAAGGAGATAGGAAATTGTTTTGCTTCCTCAGTTGCCTACAATTTTCGAGAGCTCTATTAACGTGATTGACATTATTTTCTTATGCTAGATTATTTTGGTTCTCTCTAATCTTTTGTTAGTTTTATCCAATTGGTACTTTTGGTTGGCTCGGGGATTAACAATTTTTTATAACATGATTGACATTATTTTTAGCTTCTAGCAACTAGGTTATTTTTTATAACGTTCTTGGCTTTCTATGTTTACTGGGAGAGCTTTTCACTGTTATTGTGGATAGGAAAATGTTAACATGGATAGGAACATAAAGAAAAAAAATACAATATCGATAACTCTAAACACAATAGGAGTTAAAGAAATATGATATTAAAATGACCACAGACTGATTGTTATATATATATGATTATAGATATCTCCTGAATATATTAGATGGGAAGGTGATGACCACTCAAATAATGTTATCTAACTATTTTTAAATTTTGATTAGGTGGAAAAAGTCTTTGGTGTCAGCCATCCTGATCTAGTAGGGATTGAGAAAGTAAAGTGTTGAATGTAAGTATTGTCCTCCAATGATACTATTCTATCAGCTACTATTTATGTCATTTAGTGTAAGACTATACAAGATAGACACTAGATAGTTTGAAATTAATGAAAACAAATCAAAATTAAACTGTTATTAGTTTATTACTAATACATGTATCATTGATGGATAAGACATGGATCAATCTTAGATCAAGAGCAAGTGAAGAATATATTAGAGGGGTTACTAGTTTTCTAAACTTTGCTTTTGAGAGAACTAAAGATGAAAAAATTTGGTGTCATTGTGTAAATTATGTAAACACTTATAGAGTATCTAGGAGATATGCATTTGATCACTTAATATGTGATGGTTTTCTTAAGGTTTATGTTCATTGGATTTTTCATGGTGAATGACGTGATGGATCTACAACATCAATTCCAACTAATATAGAAGAAAGAGAGTTTGAACATGATGTTTAGAACCTTTTGCATGATATGATGGCATAGAGAGTTATGAATAATGATGAACGTAATAATCATTCGGTAGATACAAGTACAAGGCTTAAGGATCATAATCATATACTTCAAGTTGGCAAGTTTTATGATTTACTGAAAGATGTAGAGGTGCCCCTTTATCCAAATTGTAAAAATAAAAATCAAAGTTGTCATTTATCATGTATTTGTTCCACATTAAAAGTTTTAATGGATGGACAAATAAGTCTTTGAATTCTTTACTAGAGGTGTTAAAACTTGCATTTCTGGTTGATAATACTTTGTTAGGGTGTTATCATGAAATGAAAAAGATCATTCGTGAATTCGGTTTAGAGTATGAAAAGATTCATGCTTGTCCGAATGATTGTATGTTGTTTTGGAAAGAAAATAAAAATGGAGATATTTGTTCAAAATGTGGAGCCTCCCGATGGAAAGAAACCAGAAGTGGTGTTGAAGATGAGGATGTTAACACATCTTCAAGAAAAAAGAAACAAGCTGCAAAGATTTTGCGTTGGTTTCCCCTTATTCCAAGATTGCAAAGATTATTTATGTCTTCAACTATTCCTCCTTTGATGACTTGACATAAAGATGGTCATAAGAATGATGGACGTATGAGGCATCCGACAGATTATTTAGCTTGGAAATCATTTGATTCTCGGTATCTTAAATTTTCTTTAGATCCTCGTAACATTCACTTGGGCTTGACATCTGATGGTTTTAATCCATTTAAAACTCTAAGTGTGACACATAGTACTTGGCATGTTATCATTATACCCTATAATTTGCCGTCATGGATATGTATGAAATAGACGAATTTTATACTCTCTTTGCTCATTTCTTGTCTAAAAGGTCTAGGAAATAATATAGATGTATACATGCAACCTTTACTTGCAGAATTACATGAGCTACGGGAAGTTGGTGTTGAAACTTTTGCTGCAGCAAAGAATCAAACATTTCAACTTCGTGCAACATTAATGTGGACTATAAATGACTTTCTAGTATATGCCAATTTATCTGGATGGAGTACTAGAGGAGAGTATGCATGTCCTTGTTATGGGTATAATATTGCTTCTAAGTGGATGAAATATAGTCGAAAGTTTTGCTATATGTATCATTGTAGATGGTTAGATCCTAATCACAGGATTCAAACCGACAAACATTCTTTTAATGGTACCGAAAAACATAAAATTGCTCCTTGACCATCCCACAGGTAGCGATGTATTGAGACAATTAAAAGTTTTAAAGGGGATCGAAGATGGGCCTAGGAAGAAAAAGTTTATTTTCTTTTCTTTACCAAATTGGAAACATCAACTATTATGGCACAACCTTGATGTGATGCATATAGAGAAGAATATTTGTGATAATATTCTTGAAATATTAATTGGACAAGAGTTATGATTGTCATCTCCTAATGCAAGAGTTTCTTCCTATAGCCATTCGGGGAAATTTACCTGAAAAAGTTTACATAATTCTTATTGAAATATACAATTTTTTTAAAGATCTTTGCTCTAAGATCCTTGAGGAAAGTGAACTTGATAGACTTGAGTTAAAGTATGTATTAATTTTATGTGATCTTGAAAAGATTTTTTCCTCCATCATTTTTCACAATCATGATGCATTTAGTAATTCATCTAGCAACTAAAGCTAAAATTATTGGACCAGTCACTTATCGGTGGATGTATCCAATTGAAAGGTATGTTTATAAATTTATTGTTAGAAGTGGAAATATAAAATTATTGAGTAAGATATTTACTAATATATAATTTTTCTCGTCTAATAAAATAGGTATCTGTCAATACTAAAGTCTTTTGTATGTAATAGAGCTCATCAAGAAGGATCTATTGTGGAAGGTTACTTGTCACATGAGTGTTTGAACTTTTGCTCTTGTTTTCTGGAGTGGGTTGATACTATATTGAATCGACTTGGTCGTAACTATGATGGTGAAAATCCTTATCTTGGTTTTGAATTCAAAATCTTTTCTACTTTTGGAAGACCATTAGGAAGGAAAAAATAATCTATTTTTTATGTAAAAAAGTGTAAAAGGGTTTCAAGACTTGTGCTTGTTGAAAAAGGATTGGCGCAAGCACATCGATATATGTTATTCAATTCAAAGGAAGTATCTCCATACATAAAGTAAGTTTCTTTCAATTTGCAAACTGAAACTTTTAGGAAGAATCTCCATCGATATGGGTTATAATTTTTTATGTTTTTGTTTTAGGAAACAAGAACAGGAGATCAAGAGACGTAATCGAAAGAAACGATTTTCACCATTTGAAATACAAAAGTTGTAAACTGAAACTTTTCATACATGGTTTCGTGATCATGTAAGTATAAAAAATTAATATGTAAAATATAAATGGTATATTTAAAAAATTAGTATTGACACTTCAAATATTATATAGGTTGTACTCTTGGATCGACAAGTGGATTCCAGTGTTGTCGATGTAGTTAAGTGGCTTGCTCGAGGTTTGGTGTGTTTCTGTGTAGTGTTATAATTAATGTATGTGATCACACATATATGTTCAAGTATACACAATCATATAAGTAATAATAGGGTGAGTGAGTATCGTTCCCATGAGGATCTATGGTAAAGTGTGCAGTCAAATTTGCCAATGCAAAAAGGGGTGTCACTAAAAGGAAAACAAAGATAAAGGTGTAAACTCGAAAATATGGATATGTACGGTGGAGGTGTAGGGTGAAAATGCTATGGCAATTTTAGAATGCAAGCAACTAAAATATGCAAGGGCAAATTAATATAGATGATGATGATGGCAAGGTGGATGTATGGTAGTGGTATGTGAGTGTATAGCAGAGTGATAAAAAGGTATCAAGCAAAATAAAGAAAGTAAGTTGTAAATGCGGAGGCAAAAACAGAATGCTGGAACGCACTAAGAAATATAATGTACTTCTCCTCTATTGATGAACTCTCTCGGAAATGACTGGTGGTGACTTATATGATTTCCTACCCCTCATCCCTACCTAACATATAGCTGCTACGGTCTATACCTACTCGAAAAAGATTTCTAAAGTGTTCATGCTCTCTCGAGTCAAGGAACCTGGCAAACTAAAATGTCATGGTATTTTCGCATGTCACGCGAATAACACCTTAGTCTATCGGTAAAGCATATTCCTTTTAGTCGTTGAAGCCTTCACCTACGCCTCTCTCGAGTGCTCTAAGATCCAACTAGGCTATATTTGTAGCCTAGAACCAATTTCTCATGTAGATCCTCCCTTAGCTCCTCTCGGATGATCTAAGGATCTATAGTTATGCCTCTCTCGAGTGCTCTAACATATACCTAAGCACGGGACACTCTCATGACCCTTACAATGCTTAAATAATTACCAATAATGAGCAAAGCGAATACACAAACACATAGAAGATAATATATTAAATAGAAATAAAAGACTTAATCATCCATAAAAGCAATCACCGAGACAAAGCTTACATGGTGGGGCTAAATGTTAAGAGAAATCATCCACAGAAATATTAAATATTTAACAATCATCCTCATAAAATATAAAAGAAATAAAGCAAGGAAGGAGGACTAGAAGATACCCTCAGTGTGCACCACCGTCAGCTCTTCAACCACCATGAGATGCCTTGGTATGCTAGCCCCTCTCGGGTGCCTAGCACACCACTCCCTTTGAGATCTATCAATGGAGGTCCCCTTGGTTGAAGTTTAGAGGAGAAAGGTGGGAGCTTTCTACTGCCGCAAAAACCACCTCAAAGGTCTCTCTTTTTTCTGTGTTGTTCCTCAAAAAGGCCTCTCCTCTTTTTGTGTAGGTCACCATGTCTTTAAAAAGGGTGAAAAACCCTAAAAGATATGTAAAAATCCATTTCTGCCCTTATTCTGTCCTGACATTTCTACAGGACTGACAGAGGTACAGTGGTCCCCTACTGAGGTGACTCGCATATAGGCCATATTCGTTGTAGTCCCCTTCTGAGGTGGCTGTGACTAGGCTGTAGTGGTCTCGACTGTCTGTGGTAGCACCAGCTGGCCCTCTCATCAAAATATCTCTTTGTCGTCTAGCTCAACCCAAGAGTTCTCTAGCTTTAGCATGGCATTTTCCCATCGCAATCCTTCTGCGAATGCCATAACAAATTGCCTCAACTTCCATTTTTGCTTCACCTGCACAACACAACTAAAAAGAACTACCTTTCTCATGAAATAGCACGTATTACCATTTAAAAATGCCAAGGCATATCTAAAAGACTATATATAATGTTATGAACCTAAATGCAACTAAATGAACCTATATGAGCCTAAGGACACTCAATAACTTAAGTAAAAAGGCCTAATATATAGCCTTTTTGTAGAGTTATCAAGGTTCAAGCGAAGTTATTAAGCGATACAGTAGGTATATGATAGTTTTAGGTTCCATATAACTAGAATAGAAAAAAACTTGAAAAATCAAAATAGTGGAGTTGTTGTTACGAGTAAGACATAGAGTTATGCAACTGTAAGAGATAAGCAACTAGTTGAAGGAGAAGTTAGCTATTATGTGGTTTTGAAAGATATTACTGAATTGAATTATTCAGGCCGATTTAGAATTGTATTGTTTAAATATGATTGGATCGATATCAATAGAGGTTATAAGAAAGATAAATTTGGATTCACGCTTGTGAAATTCTCACATTTGACACATAAAAGGGACAATTTAATTGATGATCGATTTGTGCTAGCATCACAAGTTAAGAAAGTTTGCTTTGTTAAGGATTGAACGCAATCCAGTTGCCAAATCTTCAAACATGCTAAGCTTATAGATGTGTTCAATATGGGTGATGTTTTATCTTTTGACAAAGATGAAGAACTTGGGCAATTGAATTTGGATGATTCTACCAGCTTTAGTTCCTTTGATTGGATTAGGAATGATGCTAGTACTAATGGATTGGATATCCCTCCAGATATGGAAAATGAAAATATAGATGAAGATCCAATTTGTGAGAAAGATGTAGAAAACATATTTTAGAGTTACATGTGATTTATTATACATGTTCTATTGTAATTGAACATCATATTTGTTGATCTTTTTCTACAATTACAATATCATAAAATTTTAGTAATTGAATATGGTAATTTATTCTATTTTTTCTTCATTAATTTCAACATGTCATCTATTGTACATATTCTTGGTAATTATGGGCTGATGGATTAATGTTAATTATTGTTGTATTTTTTTACTTTACATTACGATATTTCTGTCACTTTAATTTATTTGTGATAATATAGGTTAGCTAATGTTTGAGATTGAATTTTACAAGACTTCGAACAATATGACAAAACGAAAATGTCTTAACATTGTTTCAACAATCAAAAGCTCTGAATCTTGTGCTTAAGGTGAAGAACAACGTTCAACAACTGCCCAACATCTAGAACAATCTCAAGTGTAATAATCCCATGAAGAACAATCACAACCCTCATCAGGTATGATATATTCTATTGGAATCAAAAATTTAAACAAAACTATTTGTTTGAATGTCTTTTGTAATTATACATATTATTTATAGAGAATGTTAATCGTAAGAAAGTTCGAGGCGCAACACTTATGCCAAATATTTGGGAGTTGCTTGATGAAAAACGTGTTAATGTCAAAATTAACAGTTTATATCAACCTCTCGGTCCAGAATCAACTTGTTTATGTCGATTCATTGAAACAATGGTACGAAAGGCTGAGTTTGCGCCAATAAGTTATTTAAATGGGCATGAGATACCGAACACAAAGAAGGAAGAAATGTGGCCCAGAATCGAGGTATATTCTCTTCCAAAACACGATGGAGATCTTCTTTTTAACTCTTATTCTTAATCATACACATGGGTTCTCATGTCGTTTTCTGTTATTGTAATTAAAATTTTAATTTCAACAATTTAATTCAGACGAAAGAGTTGATTAAGCCACATTGAAACATGTTAAGAAATAGGTTCTTTCAGATATGAATACGAAATGGAGGCAGTGAAAAAATGAATTGAAATCTTAAAATATTTGATGACAATCGAAGTGTTGAGAAAATCATTGAAGATTGGAAAGATCCACGAGTGAATTTGGACCAACTGAAGACCCTTGTTGAATACTGGTTGTCTTCAAAGGCGATGGTAAATTTCTATAATTTTATAATTTCTATAACATATGTTTTAATTTTTATTAACAATTTTATACTTATAATGTCAGGAACAAAGTACCAAAAATAGATCAAATCGGTCAAAGTTAGATTAAGTACATTGTACAAGAACAAGATCTTTTTCTAAGATTGTTGAAGACATGGTACATATAATTTTATTTATTATTTCAATTGATTAGAATAATAACTTTCTAATATCTTATATTTTTTTCTTAATGTCAGACTGCAGAATCTAATGGAATCACGCCAACACAAAAAAATGTCTATATTCGATCTCGTACACGCAAAGATGGGAGTACGTTAATTCCAACGCCGTAGTTGTTGTGGTAAGTTATTTTTATAAAATCGTATACACATGCTTCAAAAAATATAATCTAGTTATAATATCATTTTTTAACTCTCTTATATTTTAGGAACGTATTCAAGAGAAGAAAAATGAAAGCTCTTCTTCTGATAATATATCACAAACTTCATGGTCAAATGATGTGTTTGCTCAAGTTAAGGGACCAGAAAGAAGAGAGCGTGTTTAATGTGTAAGGGCAATTCACACTCATTCGCAAGAATCTGGACCTTCACGACCAGTCCAAAATACTGAAGAGGTGGAAGGGTTGAAATCTAAGGTAACAAAATTAGAAAACCTTTTTGAAACTTGATTTTTACCCTACTTTCAACAACAACATCCTGATCTATATGTGCCTGATATGGATGCTTTACTTCTTATGGTTGATACAGAGGTACACAAAATATTTACTTTTTTATTACTTCATTCATTTTTTTATTTAAAATAATTATTTTTATTATAGGCAACTCTTGATGTTGGTAGTGCTTCAACGACAATTAATTGTACCAGTCGATCTTTGCCTTCAACAAATCAACAAAATGCTGATGAAAATGATCCGATCACATAGTAAAAGATGTTTGAATTTTTGTAGCTTTTATTATTTAAGTTATTAAGAAACACAAACATTTGCTTGTGCATTTTATCTACTTATAATAGACTCGTATATGTTTGATTGATTATGTATTAGGTACTTATTATATTCGAAGTTTAAATTAGATATTTTTCTCTTTACATAGAAGAAACAATTTTTGTTACACTATTATTAGTAAGTTTAATAATTAAACTAAAAATAATAATAGTAATTATTATTATTATTATTATTATTATTATTATTCAAACAAAAAAATGTTTTAGCGATGGACAAAATCGTCGGTATATGATAATTATAACATACATCTATATATTACCTATGCCGATGGATAAACCGTTGATAAATATAAATATTATAGCTACGGACACTCTTTCTTTATATGTATATAGATTTTTTGGTATAGTCCATACATATACCGACAGCTCGACCGTCGCTAAAGGTAAATATTTTAGCGACGGAATATCCGTTGCTATATTTATATAGATTTTTCGGAGTAGTTCATACATATACGACGGACAATCCGTTACTATATCTTACTAATATCTATACCGACAGCATATTCCGTCGGTCTAGATCTATATCGACTAGTGTATTACCGACGATATTTTGTTTGTCAGAATTTTTTTTCTTTCTATCGATAAAAGTTTTTGGTCTATATACCGACGGATTTATGTGTTTTATCGTGGTTGTATATTCGTCGCTATATGTCATTTTGTTTGTAGTCTTCTTGATTGTTCCGTTTAGGTGTGATGAAGGTATAAGCAACAAAGTGCAACGTTAAGGGGAGTTCCATACACATAATAAGGACACTTAAAGAAGGAAGGCTTCACGTCCTCCCTTGAGTTCAAGCGTGGTAAAAATCTAGTTAGATTTTAATTTACTTATATTTTATTTAAACTAGATTATCATAATTGTTGAAGTAACACTTAGTGATACCTTGAGTAAGGGGGAGTCATTTGTTTTATAAACTAACTTTTGGTATTTAATTTCAAAATTATTTTATAACAATTGACATTTTAAAACTCTCATATGTTATAAACTTTAAAGTGTTTCAAACTTTATTTTTGAACCATTTTTGATATAACAAAAAAGGGGGAGAACGTTATGAAAAATTAACTTCAAATTTTTTTCAAATGGATAAAAGGGAACTTTAAATGATTTGATTCTTAAATTCTCTTATTTAAATTTTATTTCAAAAAGGGGGAGCAATCTTAAAAAAAAATTCAAGTTGGTTTTATTATATCAAAAATGGAGATTATAGAACTAATATTTTGATATAATAATTGAAAAATAGTTTTGAATTAATTTGAAAAGATTTTAAAGTGGTTTTAAGTCCAAACAACTTGAAAATAACTTTGAGACATTTTCTAAGGCCTTCAAATTTTTTTTTAATGATTTAAAGAAATCAAAGGAGTGTTTTTAATCCAGGCGTTTCGATAGCGCTATGCTTTTTAAAGGCAAAACTTCGCAGGCATTTTGATACTGTCTAAGACCGTTCCGATACGTTTTACCAATGTGAATTTTAGTTTTGATACAAAAAACACCTGTTTCAATACATTTGTATCAAAAAATGTTTTTGATGTTTTGATACACCTTCAACGGGCTTATGAAAATCCCCATCGGCTAGGAGCAATATAAAAACAGAATTTAGCTATTTTGATACCGTGAGCAAAGGGCTTTGATACACTTTGTAGGTATTTCGATATCGATTCTTAAATACAGGTTCAACGGCTATTTCCCAAAGAGGCAATATCGAAACGACTTTCACGCGTTTCAATACCATACGCACCAGAAGCAGAAATCTGCCTTGAAACAAGCTCCAAACAGCTTCAAATCAATTCTAACAGTCACCAACGGCTAGAAGCTCATTTAAGATGATAAAAGAAAGACTCAAGCATCAAGAGAAGATGAATGCTTCAATTGTAACAACATTATGATGCAAAGTTTGTCTTACAACATAATTCTCATCTTTTGGGTAGACAACACCTGTGACTTAATGTATATGTAAGCTCAAGTGTCTTAGAATTGTGTGTCTGGTTAGATTGCAAACAACTAGCCTTATTAGAAGGATTATAGGTTTGCTTAGAATTCTCTTTGTGAGTGAATTCCCAAAGTTCGGTTGTGAACTTTGGATGCTTGATTCGGGATGTAAATCACGGTTGTAAGGTTATCTCTTTGTTCCTCAAAAGGTTAAATTCTTAGTGAATTGTTGAAATTCTTAGTAGGAAGCTAAGATAGTGGCTGTAAAACTTGAGTTAGAAGTCCGAACCACTCTAAATTTAGTGTTTTATTGTCTATCTTTAATTACTTTCGCAAATCACCTAAATTAGTAGTTTTCCATCACTTGGCTAAGTTAACCGGTTATCCATTAAATACCTTTAAACCTAACAGAAAAACTTAAGAATTTAAAGGAAAAAAACGATAAACAGATTTTTATTTAAATTTTTATTGTAAAAATTAAATTTGGGTATATGATGGGCTAGAGCCTAAGTAGGCCCCAACCTGCCTTCACCGCTACTTATGTTTGATAGGAGCTTTGTCAAGTTAAGAAACATTAAAGTGGAATTAATTCGAGACCAAGACGAAGTTGCAACTAATATGCAATATATTTTCGGTATAAGAAATGGTCCAACAACTTTTGACAACAGCATATTAGGGGTGCAACTCGTATCTCTCATAACTGTGTTTCTATTTGTTCTTTCGATTTAAATTAATAAATTTAGGGTTTAAGATTTAAGATTAAAAGTTTTATAGTTATAATTTAGGGAATTAAGGTAAAGACATTTTTTAGAGTGTAGAGTATAAGATTTAGGATATAAAAAATTAAACTTGAGATTTACAATTTAAATTTTAGTATTTTTTAGTAAGAGAAATAGAAGGAGGTACAATTAAAAGGTAAGAGATTTTTACTCGAGATTGAGTCCTATTTGACTACGCTCTCAAGTAGACAACTACGGGCTCAAACTACCTATCCTTTCTTTTGTAGTCTACATCAACTTTATTTTGTCTACTACACTTTTACGAATGTCAGTCTATAACGTTATGAAAATATAATCCGAAATTATCTTCTTTAAATCTCTCATAGATCACGTAAGGTTATGTCAACCTTACGGGTGGCTTTAGAGATGTCACAATATACATAACAATATGATATAAAATCAAATAAATTCTTGTAGACGTTTATGAAAATATCAAAATCGAAAAAAAAAATAGTTTCGGTTAATAATAAAATGTGCGAAAAATAAAATCATTGTACTTCATAAGTTTAATTCCTATTAAATCTTTCACATGCATTTACAGCTAGTTCATGTCATGTATTTGTAATCCTAACAATGTATTGTTTTAAGATATTTTTAAAAAATATACTTTTGGATATTCTTCTATAATGCAGACAAAATTAATGATCCGTTTATTTTCCCATAGCTATTTATGATAATCTGACAACTCCCTTTTTCCTAACCGCTTCAAGACAAAATTAATTATTTAAAATATGATTAAGAAAACATGTTTCTTTTAAGAATTAGTAATTTCGCACGTGCATTATATATTATAAAATTTATATCAGGATAATGATGTCACGGTGTTAGAGTTTTGGCACAGGGACTTCAATCCGTGCAGTATCTCAGGTCTTTTACATACTCAAGGTTCAGCCTTAAGGATTTTTGATGTTTACTGATTTCGTCCTCTCATGGGCTCATCAGGGAAGCGGGGACAACTCCCGACCAGTGTGGTGCGCGATCAGTACGCCTATCCAAAGATAGGACGATTGTTCGGCACGTACTACACTTTTAATGCTTTCCCGCTCCCATACATTATGCACAACCAGAAGCATCTCGCTTGGTTCCGTGTAGTCACGATCAACGGTCCGTGACAATGACATATAATTTTGATAATAAATACATTGATTTATCTCTGCAAAATAGAATAAAGTAAAACTGAAAGGCACAAAATATACCACCAATAAAAAACAAAATATCATATATATATATATAATCGACATAACCATTATATTTTATATGATATTTAATTAAATTGTTAAAATTATATAATTTTAATTTATTAAACTGTTAAAAATAATAATTAAAGATTAATTTATAAATTAATTATTATTAAATTATTTATATATATTTATTCACAAAATTGATTATATAAATCTTAAAGTCCCGTATAATATGATATTAATATAATATTTAATAAAGATATAATTAATTTTTTTAAAAATACAATTACCAAGTAAAAAACAAATATAAAAGGCTGCAGGTAAATTTATAACTAAATGATTAATAATTGCTAGTCATTAGTAGTTAAAAGACTATTCATTTTATAACGGTTAGGTTATAATTAAATAATCGTTATAGCTATTAATAAATCATTTACATTAAATGGTATAATTAATTTACTATAAACGCTTTTAATTTTTTTTCGAGAGAAAGAAGTGATGAGAAAAAGATGATGATATAAGATGATAACGAAGGATGATGATGTGTTTATGAATTAAAATAATATAATATAATTAAATTAGTTGAATTATTTTATTTTAAAATTAAATTGATAAAATATGTAACTAATAAGATCAAATAGTTAATTATAATATTTTTTAATTATTATATTAACATTTTTATTAACTTTTAGAAATAAGTGATTAATATTATTTGAAAGATTAAATTATCTGTCCATAAAATTTATAGTTGGGTAGAGCCGAATACGGGTCGGATTTTTGATCCAATCAAATTCGATCTGAACACAAATACTCTAAATTCGATTCCGACCCGATTTGAATATTTTTTCCAAGAAACTCGATCCGACCCGAAAATAAATATCTTAAACCCGATTCTGACCTGACCTATAGAAAAAAATAAATTGAGGGACTAAATTGTAAAAAAAATAATTTTTGAGGACTTAATTATAAAAAATATAATTTTAAAGACTAACTTATAAATAAAAAATTAATTTGAAGGACCTATTTATAAAAAAATATAGATAGAGGACCATTATTATAAATATCCTTAAAAAATTATGAAAAACTATATATTTAATCCCGAGTCAGGTCAAATATTTTACACCCTAAACCCAAACCCAAACCTAACCAAACCCGATTTTTTATAAAAAATAAAATCCGACCTGATCGAGCCGGGTAAAATTTCCTTCCCTATAGTTGGGTGATGAAATGAAAACATATAAGCCATTTTAATTTGGGATTTATGTCAATATCTCATCTTTATGAGTAAAGCTCGACCCTACAACACCGTCCTAAACACGAACAAAAATTCTTTGTCTCTTTCCCGTGTCTCCTTTGGTGCCTCCTTTGATTTTTTAAAAAATTTCAATTTTAAACCCTAAAAAAACTTATTTTCTATATCCTAAACCCTAAACTCTACACCCTAAAAAATACACCATACCTCTAATTTCCTAAACTCTAACTAAAACCCCTAACGTAGAATTCTAAATCCTAAACTCTAAACTCTCTAATTTGAAGTGGGACATTACTGTAGGTACGAAGAAGGGCAGATGATTTGCACTTCCAAAACCCGACCTTAGACTTTTTCATCAATCCATGACATGGTTTTGTCTATGGAAATTTCACAATTTCCTGCCTCACATGATAATAAAAGGTACAAAAAGATACGAAAAGAAAAGACCCACCAACTAATCTGTTGAGTTGATCAAACTTGTAAGATGGCCAAGAGGGGGGTGAATTGGCAATTTAAAATTATGGGGTAAATTTTTCGGTAAAAATGCTAGAATTGAGGAACAAAGAATTTATAGTGGTTCAAGCTTCGAACAAGCTCTACATCCACTACCTTAGCTCCCATTAAGGATTTTGAACCAATTCACTATTGAATTCAACCTTTTTCTACGTTCAAGGGATAACCTTTACAAACAAATCAATTTTCTATCCAAAATTGATTTCAACCTCACAAGAAGTTACAAGAGATAGAAAGGGCTAAAAAAATTCTCTCATAAGAAATATATGCCCTAAATACAATTTAACTCTCTCCAAAACTTAAAAAATACAAGAATCAAATTAAGATCACAAGTTGGGAGGCTAGGATATGCAATAAGTGCTTGGAGTTGGATTTGATTTGCTTGGATGTTGCTTGAGGTTCAATAATTACTTAATGCTGTTGAAAATGCTTCTTTTTATACATTCTCATTGATTTCTAACCGTTGAGGTTGTTGGAAATGTAAATAGGGACGTTGGAGCTTCATCTTTCCATCATAAATGCACTCTGTAGCAGGTGGTATCGAAATACGTGGTACCTATTTCGAAACATGCCAAGAATAGAAAGAGTCATTGTGCATTTAATAAGGGGTGTATCGATACCTGTTTTGATACCAAAAGTTTCTGAGAAGCTTGGTATCGAGCCTTGTTTCGATACAGGCTAACCATCAATCAAATTTTATCTGTCACCAACGGTCGACTCATTTAAAGCTTGAAAATAGTCGTTGGGGATTAAGGGTGTATCGATACCTGTATCGATACCAAGAGTCATAATTTTAAAATTAAAAAATAATTTAAAAATTAACCAAGTTGTTTCGATATCAGTATCGAAACATGGGTTGGCAGAAAGTTTTGGTATCGAACCCTGTTTCGATACCTGTTCTTGATCTCAAGAACAAGCCTTGAAAAATCCCAAGTGTATCGATACTTGTCCTCATGGTATCGATACCCTCGTATGAAAACAACTTGTAAGTGTATTTCAAAGTTCTTGGTTTTGACTTAGAGTTAAAACTTTGACTTAGGAACTTAAAAATTTATTTCAAAGTAGTCCTTAAACATATTTGTTATATCAAAATCTACTTTAGTTTTACATAATCACTAAATCTACGAACAAGAATCTTCATGTCTTATTTTATATTTAATTCTAAGAATATTAAATATTATTTTTTAAAATTTTAATTTTAATTTTTATGATTTAAATTCTGAAAAATATATTTTACTTTTAAATTTTCAGATCCTAACTCTAATGTCTAACATTATATTCTAAACTTATTATTTTGAGTGCAAATCGTTTATCTCCTAGTCGTGTCTTTATTGGTGTCTTCACTTTAAATTAGTGGATTTAGGGTTCAAGGTTAAAGGTTGTGATTAGGGTTTAGGAAATTAGGGGTAGGGTTTATTTTTAAGGTATAGGATTTAGGACGTAAAAAGTTAGGGCTATGATTTAAAATTTAATTTTTTAAGATTTTTTAACAAAAGATATGAAAAGAGCACGAGTAGGAGAAAAGAAGCAACAAACATGGCTTCTATACTAAGCTCTGAAGCAATGGCGTTTGCCACGACCATAGCAACCTCCGGTACTGTGATTCTTCTCCCCTTTCAACTCTAAAATATACAGATTCATTCTACTATAAAGCAAGCACAAGAGCATATAGAAGAGAGACAACACTCAGATTTTATTAATAAAACCTGTAACCTCTTAAAATAAAGACCAAGTGAATTTATACACTAGTTGAATGGTTAGTTTTGAGAACGATAAACAAACAAAAATTCTTAACCGTTTCAAATTAACTCATATCAACTTGACTGTCATTTGATACAAAAATAAACTCAACATTAACCTTACTTATACTTGTAATATTCGCCTTCCTTTCCTTGACTTCAAAACTTTAAACTTTATGAAGAAACACAGCTTGCAGGCCTTTACCCTAAACAATTGAAAAGAGGATGAAATGATGCATTCATGCTAAGCTTCTATGTTGAATTACCTGCAACTCAAGAGATGAAAAAGAAAATAAATACACCATAATCTTGTTAAACTACAATATTAAGTTCAAGCGTGCAATTGTATCACAGTTAATTTATCTCTAAACCGATGAAACAAAATCGCAGAGAGATTTTGTCAACACAATAGCAAGTTGTTCATAAGATGGAATCACATTTCTCACAAGCATTCCGGCAGTCACTTATTCACGCACAAAATATTAATCGAGCTCTAGATGTTTAAACTTAGAATGTATGATTGGATTGGCTGATATTGTCACAGCGCTTAAATTATCACATCATAAAGTTGTGCCATCAGGAACAATGTGTAACTCATAAAGTAAAGATTCAAGCCATAAAATTTCAGTAATCGCATTAGCAACACTCATGTACTCTACTTCTACTGTAGAATGAGAGATAATAGATTACTTCGTGGATCCCCATGAAACTGGATTATCACCGAAAAAGATACAAAATTCAGTAGTGGATTATCGATCATCCAAATTCGAACTTCAATTTGCATCAGCAAAAGCTGTTATGGACAACCAAGATGCAACAGCGAATTTGAGACCAAACTCAATTACACAACACTGCTTCGGTAGTACTGAAGATACAACCTCGGCAACGTTAGTGTTCTCTGCCGCGACAATCTCTTGCTCTTGGGCAGATGCATCAAAGTTCAGCAAAGTGTCCGTAGTTGACTCCGCTTATCTCTAAGTTAGAGCGTTGTTCATGACTGGTCTTTGAAGATACCTCTCGGCGTAAATCAACGATAATCACCAACCAATCTAACACTTCTTTTAGCATCTAAAACTCTTAACCTATCTCTAGGCCGAGTTAGTGTCGTCAACACCGTACTTATCCCTTTCGTGAATCTAACTCTCTCGATGCTAGATAAATAGATTACTTACAAACTTCTCTCTCGAGCTTGAATGCAAGAACAAGGAATGACAATAAGATAAACAAACTTCGATATTATTATTGCATTAGAACAAAGAAACAAGAAACACTCTCCTCTCACTAATATCTACAACCTTCACCTATCCCTAAGAGATTTAAAATATAATATCGATATGTACAAATCTTAGGGGAAGGGTTTCTCTAAAATTGGCTCTCACTAACAATATGACCGGCTAGGCTATATATAGTCTTAACCTAGGGCAAACCTTTCCTAAATAGACTCTAACCTGGAGTAGGGAGTAAGTCTTCTACATGAGATCTGATGTTTCCATGTTTACAGCCTTCTAGAAAGATTTTCCCGTTTGGTCTTTGACTTGGACTTTTAGTGTGCTAGCCTGGTCCAATTAGTGCACTGCATCTTCTAGAATGTTCTCTATATTTTTGTCTTTCATTCGCCTACAATGTTGATGTTGCCACTCTGGATGCTGCCGCGGCCTTGTCCCTGCCTTGGCCTCAATACTGCTTCATCGCTGCTTCGGCCTTGGATATTCCTGCATGTACAAAATATGTAATAATATCCATATTCTCTATAAATTTTGACTTTGTAAGCAATGATAATGGAATATCCAATATTGTGCAAAGAGTTCATATTTCAGCTTAAGTTGGAGTATAGTAGATGCATAAAGTGCCATGAGAAGGGTAGTTAATAACTGCCTTTTGGGCACTCATCAAATACCCCCAAACTCGAACTATTGCTTGCCCTCAAGCAATACAAGACATCAAATTGCCGAACCTTACTCCCCTTTGGTCTTACTTTTCCATCTATTTTCCCCACCATGGTCATGACTATTTCTCCATTTTAGCCACTAGTTTACCCAAGGACTTTTACTAAGAAACAAGCTATAAGGCTAGGTGAGTGTGTGCGTTTTATGGACAAGTTTGATTCAAGGTTTTCTTAGATAAAATCTAAGTTCAAGACAAATAGAGTTTGGACTAAAGCTGTCTCCTTAAAACAACAAGTCTTGAGCCAATTTCGGGCACCTCAAGATATGCGTTTTCTATTTTCTTCTTTTTCTTATTTTTTCTTTTTAACCACCTATTTAGCATACTAGAGCCAATTTTGGGCACCTCTAGCATGAAGAAGAGCAAAACTAGAGCCAGTGATAGACACTTCTAGTTATTTTTCCAAAAGGTTCTAAGTCTTTATCACCTAAGTTTATTAAAAGAACTCCTAAATCAAGCAAGTCCAAAAAGTGTTTATTTTCTTTCTAACCCTAAAGCAAGCTTCTAAGTTTTATTCCATGAGTATCCTATGGTTATCCCTTCAAAACAGAACTTGACCATGGTAAGGAGAAAGATTTCTATAGCCTTAAATGAGTAAACTAAAGCAAAGCTGATGTAGAGCAGTGCAAGATTACAAACAGTAATTCAAGAAAAGAGAATATTGCCAAAAAAAATTCAAAAAAATACTCTCTTTTTCATGGTAACGTCACGGTAGTGGGTTGCCTCGGCAGTACTTCTGCACCTACAATTCCCCCAAACTCAAATCGAGCATTGTTCTCAATGCTCAATATATGCGGCAAACAACAATTTCAATAAGGAAATAGACAAAAGCATTAAAATAAATCATTTATAACGACTCTAAGGAGCTGCTTATACGAAGTAGTCTCCTAGGTCATGCTGTTGACTCCTTCCATCTAGATCCTTGTGCTGGTGATTGTTGTTGTTTGGCTTGCCGATACGGCTGAACTCGACTGGGCAGTGTGCGTTGCGGTGGTGCAGTAACTTCATCCCCTTTTTCTACTTCGTCAATATTTTTTATGTGCATGATTTCTGTCCTGCCCCCTGCTGTGGTAGTGGGTATTGCTGGTTCATGTGACGAACTACGGTATTCATCAATCTCGCGAGATAGAGTGTCTCTACTGAGACTGGACATAGGGATTGGTTCCCGTTGGGGAGAGTTAAAAATAGCTCGCCTCTTGGACGGTCGTTGGCTGGTAGAGGATACTCCGACAGACTTGGCCGGCAGTATGAAATTGTTGGGGCGGCCTTGGTGGGAAAAAAGGTTGAGGCCCTGGGGCAGATGTTGTCTCTGTATAAGGGGCGACAGTGACAAAGATGTTGGCTGGGAATTTTGGGAATTGCGCCCCTTGATTTGGGAAGCTTGTCATCATCATGTGGGCGAGAGATGTGTTGAAGTCGCGCTGGTACTCCATGTAGCGTTGCTGGCTAAGGTCCATGGCTGACATCCTCTGTAGAATTTCTTAGTAAGGGTTTGCTGCGGTAGGGCCCTGGGCAAATATGGGTTCTTCTGCCGAGTACTGCCCTCCGATAGTAAAGTCTGCAGTGAACTGCTATGGTGTTGCTTGGATAGGTTCTGCCTGGGTTATCTGTATGACTTGGCGACAAAAATCTTTAGACCATCCCGACCGATTCAGTGTGTACTTGTTTGTATCCTCGACTGGTAAACCTGCAACAATACACAAAGCAGAGATTAAAGAAGGGAAACATAAAGGGCCTTTGTCTTTCTTACCGTAATCATAAATTTCTTGGAGAATAATTTCTCCAACGTTGAAGGTCCTCTTGTTGATTATGGACTGGATGAGAACCAAACATCTCCTGTCGACTGTGTTGTTATGCAATGTGGGCATTAGACGTCTTTTGACAAAGGTGTACCATATCTTAGCCCCGGGTTTGAGGCTCAATCTTATTACGGATCCTCTATAGTTACCGGTCTCCCAAAGGGTATCATCTTAACAATGATCATCTTTGATTAGCTCGAAGTCGACATCGGTAACCTCTGCCTCAAAATCACTATATGCATTGGATAATAGAGTGAGGCCATAGCGTTGGTTGATTGCTTCAGCATTAAGGGAGATTGGTTTCCCTCAGCAGTGGATATATAAATTTCCTTCGCTCGGTATGTGGGCATAAAACTCTCGGACGATCGTGGCATTCACTGAGGGAGGTTGGAGAAAGAAGATTTCCCAATCTTCGTATTTGATTTTATCGTAAAAGAATTATTCAATGCTGTAATTATCTTCATCCAAGTGCTGAAATCCTTGCTCCCCCCATAGTTGTTGGGCCATAAAAGAACGGTTGAATCTCTCTTTAATGGCTGTAGGATAAAAACGGTTGTAAGCGGTCATGATTGTAGTTATTGATGCCTTGAACGAAATTTGGAGTACTTAAAAAGATTGTTGAAAATTTCAAGAAGTAGATGAGAACTAAAGTAATGAAGAGCAAGATTGTGAAAGAAAGAAGATTAACAAGAATGCAAGAGTGGGTAATTCTAAGCAAGGGAGCTGTTTATATAGGCTGTAAAAAATATGACTGTTAAAAATTAGCCGTTAGGCATTTACTACCTTGCTGAACAATTACTGCCGCGGCGGATTTCTCGGTAGAGAGCCGTTGCACTGTTTCTGCCCGTTAGTATTTCTACAGCTCTGACACAGTGCACTGCCGCGACAACAAACTTCCTGCTATGAAATAATTTTTCTGTATTCGTTACTTTATTTATAAAAGAAACAAAACTTAAAAACATAAAATACTAAAAATAAAACATAACAACATATAAAACTAGTCCTAATATAATAAATAAAATGGAAGGGAAGAGATTATGTTACTTGTGGAGTGCATGTGAATGCATCTCCCAATTTGGTTATCTCTTTCTGTCTCGTATCTTTCTTCGCGTGTTAGCCAGTCCCTTTAGTGCATTTGACTTCTCCTTTGGGCTTTATTCGCTTACCGAATAGTCTACTGAGCGTGCTGCCCAGGCATGATGTTTTAGTACCCTGGTCTGGTGTATAGAGAGCCTTACATTCTACTAGAGCGTCTAAATTTGTGAGATTGTGGAAGGTGTTCAACTTGACTTGTTGATCGTTTATCTGCATTGTGATCTTGCCATTTTCCACAACGATGATGGTGCGTCCAGTAGAAAGGAAAGGTCAACTCAGGATGATCGGTGCATTATCGTCGGCCTCACAGTCAAGGACAAGAAATTCGGCAGGAAATATAAACTTTTCAACCTTAACCAGAATGTCCTCAATTTTGCTTCAGGATGCACATAAAATAGATCCGCAAATTGGAGCAGTACTGTTATTGGTTTTGCCCGCCCTATTCCAAGTTTTTGAAAAACTGATTTGGGCATTAAATTGATGCTTGCTCCCAAGTCGCATAGGGTCTTTCCTTCGTAACCATCCCAATCTCACAAGGGATTGTAAAGCATCCAGGATCCTTTAGCTTAGGCGGCATGCAATTATATAGCATGACCATGCAACCTTTAGTGGCTGCAACCGTTTCAAATTCCCCTAGCCTTCGTCGTTTGGATACTATGTCCTTTAAGAAATTGGCATAGTTGGGCATTTGTTCAATAGCCTCAACTAATGGCAAGTTGATATGGACTTGCTTTAAGATGTCTAGGAATTTCCGAAATTGGTGATCATATTTGTGCTTTTTTAACCTCTGCGGGAAAAGAGGTGGTGGTCTTATATCCTCTAGGTTTCCTTGGATATTGACTTTAATACTGGGGTGAACTTATCTACAGTTGCCTCGGCAGGATTTTCAGGTACGGCTGGTTTTGCTGCCGGGATAGTGCTTTCGGCAGGGTCCTGCTCAGCTTCTGAGTCCTCGTGATGTTGCTTTGCTGGTTGGACTCTATCGGTTGAGGGCCCTTCTTTATCTTTTAATTGTAGGCCATTTCTTATCATAATTACCTTGCATTGCTCGTGGCCTAACACCTTAGCAACCTCAGTATTTCTAGGTAAACCCCCTGGTGGTTGAGTGTTTTGTCGTTGGGCAAATTGATCAACTTGGATTTCTAAAGACTTGATTGCAGCTTTTTGGTTTTGCAGTCTCATCTCAGTTCGGTTCATGAAGTCATCAGTACGCTTCATGAAGCGGCTATTCTCGACCATGTATGAATCAATCTTTGACATAAATGCCGTAAGAGAATCTTCTAGTGCGTTCAGAGACTGTTGTTGTGGTATGGACTGCTGAGTGTGCTGCTACGGCAGGTTCTGACTTTGGTGCTGGTATCTAGGGGCTTGGTTGACTGGATTTAAAGCATTGTTGGGGTTTACTCCATGAAAAGTTTGGATGCCTTTTCCAGGACGGATTTTAATTGTTGGACATCGTATGATTGTTCCTATTAAAATTTCCAACATATAGGCTGGTTTCCTCAGATGAGTTGACTACCTTAGCCTCATGTATATTTTGCTGGGCTTACATATTCTGAACCATCTTGGTCAGAGAAGCCAATTGTGCTGCCACCGAACTGGTTTTTTCTAATTCATGGGCTGTGGCATGGCGTCTTATTCCTTTTCGCCTTGATGTAGGAAACTGGAAGTCATTCCTTGCGAGTTTGTTCAGAATCTCAATGGCCTTCGCAGGTGTTCTATCCAAAAGTGTCCAATTTGCGGAAGCATCTAACATCATCCTTGTGGAGGCATTGGTGGCATTTTAGAACATGGAGACTTGCCTCCACAAGGGAAAACCATATAGTGGGCATTTGTTTAACAATTCTCTGTAGCGTTTCCACGCCTCATACATTGGTTCATCATCATCCTGCCGAAATGATGTGATTTCATTACGGATGCAATCATAGAGATTTGTCGGGTTAAACCTCGTAATGAATTCTTGGGAGAGTTCATCCCATGATCCTATAGATCCTACTAGGATGCCATTTAACCAAGTTTTCGCCCTATCCCTCAGTGAATAGGGAACAACTTTAATCTTAAAATATCTTCATGGACTCTTTGGATTTTGAAAGAATTGCATACTTCCATGAAAGATTTAAGATGTTGCCTTGCATCTTCATTAGTAGACCCACTAAACTATTCAATTTGTATTCAACATGTTGAACATCACTGGTTCGAGCTCAAAGTGAGTTGCTTCAATCTCTGGGGTGACTACGCCAGGGTT
Organism: Abelmoschus esculentus; assembly: GCA_035048815.1. Classification (NCBI taxonomy): domain Eukaryota; kingdom Viridiplantae; phylum Streptophyta; class Magnoliopsida; order Malvales; family Malvaceae; genus Abelmoschus; species Abelmoschus esculentus. The sequence continues at coordinate 10,828,703 of JAUCBN010000013.1, read as the reverse complement.
TAGTCCGTTTAGGTCTTCCACCAGAAAGTCTCTAACAGTGAGCTGCCTTGGCAATGGTCGCGGCAGTTGCTGCAGCGGCATTGCTGGTGACAGTATATTATGATCAACAGGTGGAATTTTTCCTCTTGGTGGATCATCCATGACTTGAAATAGGTTGCGCCTTAGATGGTGTCCTGTGCGTTCAATTTTAGGATTTAATTCATACAATGGACCACTCGGGTTTACCCTGGTCATACACCAGATAAGTCAAAGTTAATTAAAAAATAATTAGAATTAAAGTTAAATAAAGAATGATTAAAGAGCAAGAAAATAAAGAAAACAAAAATTTAGTTGTCAATCCCCGGCAACGACAGCAAAAACTTGATGCGTGTAATAATAGCGCAACTGTGTAGTGTACACGTCGCAAGTAATAAAGTGATAAGTATATCGTGTATCGTCTCCACAGGGAATGGTATACTTAATATGTCTCCCCTTGTTCCCTTGCTCTTGAAAAATAAAGTAAAAACACAGATAAGTGGAATTGTCTAACTAAGTAACTAAATAACAAAACATAAAATAAAGGATTGAGAACGATATATAGAAAGTGGGTAGGATCCAGCTATGTCAATTAGTAGATTCAATTGATCTTCTTCTTGTCCAATGCAATTACACAATACTGCTTCGACAGTTCTACAGATACAACCTCGACAGCTTTAGTGTTCTTTGCCGCGGCAATCTCTTGCTCTTGGGAAGATGCAGCAAAGTTCAGCAAAGTGTCCGTAGTTGACTCCGCTTATCTCTAAGTCAGAGCGTTGTTAATGACTAGTCTTTGACGATACCTCTCAGCGTGAATCAACGATAATCACCAACCAATCCAACACTTCTTTTAGCTTCTGAAACTCTTAACCTATCTCTAGGCCGAGTTAGTGTCGTCAACACCGTACTTATCTCTTTCGTGAATCTAACTCTCTCGATGCTAGATAAATAGATTACTTACAAACTTCTCTCTCGAGCTTGAATGCAAGAACAAGGAATGACAATAAGATAAGCAAACTTCGATATTATTATTGCATTAGAACAAAGAAACAAGAAACACTCTCCTCTCACTAATATCTACAACCTTCACCTATCCCTAAGAGATTTAAAACATAATATCGATAGGTACAAATCTTAGGGGTAGGGTTTCTCTAAAATCGGCTCTCACTAACAATGTGGCCGGCTAGACTATATATAATCTTAACCTAGGGCAAACCTTTCCTAAATAGACTCTAACTTGGAGTAGGGAGCAAGTCTTCTACATGATATATGATGTTTCCAAGTTTGCAGCCTTCTAGAAAGATTTTTCCGTTTGGTCTTTGACTTGGACTTTCAGTTTGCTAGCCTGGTCCAATTAGTGCGCTGCATCTTCTAGAATGTTCTCTATATTTTTGTCTTTCATTCGCCTACAATGTTGATGTTGCCACTCTGGATGCTGCCGCGGCCTTGTCCCTATCTTGGCCTCAATACTGCTTCACCGCTGCTTTGGCCCTGGATATTCCTGCATGTACAGAATATGTAATAATATCTGTATTCTCTATAAATTTCAAATTTGTAAGTAGTGATAACGGAATATCCAATATTATGCAAAGAGTCCATATTTCAGCTCAAGTTGGAGTATAGTAGATGCATAAAGTGCCATGAGAAGGATAGTAAATAACTACCTTTTGGGCACTCATCAGCCGCGTACACACCATCACATACATCAAGCTCCCTACTGCATTAGCATATGGAACTTTTGCCATATATTCTCGCTCTTCATCAATTTTGGGAGATAACTAAGAACTAAGTTTCAAATGAGAAGCAAGTGGGGTACTTATATGTTTTTTATTATCATTCATACCAAAACATTGTAATACCTTTTTCAAATATTGCTTCTGAGTTAAACAAAGTTTGTCTCTCCGTCTATCTCTACTTTGATCTTTGGCTTTTTGAGAGTCCTCTTGCCACCATGGCCTCCACTGCATTATTCTTGTTCTCTATCTTGGTTTTCTTTCTGAGCTCATAACTATACAAAGCAGCAGTTACATCTTTAAAGGACAATTCTTTCTTTCCATGAAGTAACGTTGTTTCAAGGTGCTCAAATTCATATGAAAGTGATGACAACAACATTAAAGCCAAATCTTCATATTTGAAAGTTTATCCATGCCCTAAAAGTTTGAGACTAACTCATTAAAGGTAGTGATGTGTTCATTCATACTGGTGCCTGGTTGATAATCAAATCGAAACAATCTTTTCTTCATGTAGAGACAATTTTGAGAGCTTTTCTTTAGGAACTTTTCCTCCAATGCTTTCCACAGCTTGCATGCAAAAGTCTAATTCTTATAGACATACTTCTGCTCCCTGGAAAGATAAGATCGAATCGTACCACACGCCATACGGTTGATTGTTTTCCAATCATTCTCCATCATATCTTCGGGTTTTTCTTCTTCAATGGAAACATCCAAACCTTGTTGGAATAAAGCATCTAGCACTTCACCTTTTCGCATGTCGAAATGACCGGATCCATCGAACAACTCCACTCAGAAGCTTGCATTTGACATCATTCTACTTATCGGTACAGTAAAAGAGCTTGATGCTCCATCTAACCCGTCTTTTGCCATGCAACGAACAATATTTTATAAGTGCTCAAAAGTCCTATTTTTTATACTATTCTCCCACTCGATTATTTCTAGTAAAGAACAGATTTAATGGCAATAACAGATATTTCTGGTCATTTTCCATACTTTAGCATCTGAACACTCAATACATGAATTTATCTATTATTTGGCATAAAACAGATGCATTTGATGGTTTTCTTTCTTAAGTCAGGAAACTGCATCATAGGAATTGCCAAACAAAGAAGATGGATGCTGAAAACTGAAGCTAAAATGTAGATAAGTACCCACCTCGGCAGCACAGTGACGCTGCAGCAGCATCTGTGGCCACGGCAGCACCTGAAAAGGTAAATGTCAATATGGTAGGCGATTTGAAGAGAAAAATAAGGTGAATATTTTAAGACAAGTGACATAGAAATCGGATCTGGGAAATACATGAAAAGTCAATGTCAAAGTCCATGTGGGAAAAGAATCCTTATAGGAATAAACTTGAAAATATTTTATTTATAGAAATTATTGTAATCCTACTCCACGTAGTATTCCTACTTAGGAAAGGTTTGCCCTAGGCCAAGCCTATATAAACCATAGTCTATGTAGAGAGGAAGATATCTTGAAATCAAGTATTCATAAAAAACCCTAAACTCCTCCATCGTCCCCTAGGGTTTAGGTGAAGGTTGTCGAGTATTTGTGAGAAAAGATTATACTTTGTTTCTTATTTCAATGCAATAAAATATCAAGGTTTGCTTACTCTTTGCCATTATTTGTTCTTTCATTCAAGTCAGGGAGAGAAGTTTGTGAGTAATTCATTTGTCTAGACTCGGGAGAGTTAGATTCACGAAAGAAGTAAGTACGATATTTGACTTGATTGGAAAATACTAACTCGGCCTAGGGATAGGTTGGAGTTTCAACGGCTAAAAGAAGTGTAAGATTGGTTGGTGGTTATAATTGATTAACGTCGGAAGGTATCATCAAGGACTGATCATCACCAGTATTTCGACTTAGGGATAAGCGAAATCATCAAAGGACATTTTGCCGAACTTTGGTAAAGTCCACCCAAGAGCAAGGGATTACCGCGGCGGACAAGCATCATCGCTGCCGAGGCAATAATCTGTAGTACTGTCGAGGCAGTATTGTGCGATTGCATTGGATAGAAACAAGTCTATCAAATCTACAATACAACGCAACTGGATCCTGCCCTACTTTTTCATCCTTGATTTTTTGATCATTTATCTTTATTGTTTTAATTAGTTTTCTTAGTTATAATTCAACCCCAATAATTTGTGTCTTTTATTTTATTCTTGTAGAGCGAGAAGACAAATGTTGTATATTAAGCAGACCAATCCCTGTGGAGACGATACTCTATAAATACTTATCACTTTATTACTTGACAACGTGTACACTTACACTAATTGTGCATTTTTTACAATATTCAATAACAAGAACAGGATACTAAGAACACTACACCAGGTAAGTTCTTAGGAAAGAGAGGTGGATCACACGAATAACTTGAATACCAAGTCTTTCCTAGACAGAACTTTCCTAAACATGCAATGTCACAATATCACAATTCTTTGCAGCAATCGAGCAACCGAGATAACCTTCATCAAAGCTCTGATACCAATTGTTGGGGAAACCGGGTTATTTCCCACACAAACGTAGCTTCAAATCTGAGTTGAAATGTCAAGATTGAAACCACTAAAGTTTGTACAGTGGACAAACCCATCAAACTATTAAATATTGTAATCCAATAAAAAACCCAAATAAACAACCAAAAAAATAATGGAGAGAATATAGAGAATTTACGAGGTTTGAAAAATGTCTACTCCTCGGGCACTACCACCGGATGATAATTTTGCTATTACCAAAATGGTACAAACAAATGGAATTTCTAAGAATTCCCGAATACAACAAATGAGAGAAAAAAGAACCAATCCAGAGAGATGGTTAGGATTTTTTAGGATGATATGAAATAAAAAGTTCATCCCTATTTATAGTTAAGCTCCAGGGACTAAACTTGTAAATACCCTAAAGTCTAGGGACCAAACCACAATTTCCCCGTATACCATTTAATACCAAATTAAATGGGTATGTTTAATTCAATTTAATGGCCATGAAACCTATAAACGTTTCAAGCCATTTATAACACTACGAATCTATGTGTTATTATGAAATTCCATATCACCATGAACCAAACTTGATAGAAGCGGTACAAGTTGTCCCATAAAACCTTCAGTATTATATTTTTGTATAGGACACGGGTCACTAGAGGTACTTGCTGTAGTCAAGTTTTGTGGAAGATGTATATCTTTACAAGAGGAATCTGTTGATTGTTTATAAGAATAATGAGTAGATAAAACAATCAACGGAAAACTTTGCGAGTTATAAGAGGCCTGAGACATAAGAGCAACCACTGATTGTTGAGAGGTAGTCTTGTCTAAACGAAAAAAAAATAATCTCATAAAAGATAACATATCGCGAAATAATGATTTTATTCTCATCACTGAGACATTTGTACCCATTATATCGTGGACTATAATGGATAACATACACATCTGAAAGCTCGTAAAAATTCATAATCAACTTTATGTTTATGCAATACCTCATGTGGAGATTTACATCATAGAACCAAAGTTGGTAACCTATTTATTAAGAAGACAAAAATGATAAACACGTGACTCCAAAACTGTAATGATAGACCAGTTTGAGCAAGCAAATTAATTCCATTTCTATTATATGTCGTTGTTTTCGCTCAACCTTTTCATTCTGTTCAGATATTCTAGGACAAATGATGCGAAGTAGAGTACCATTCAAACATAACCAATCTGTCAATGCTTGATATTCGCAACCACCATCGTTTTGTAGAGCTTGAACCTTGCACCCAAACTGGACTTCTAATATTTTATGAAAATTAAAAAAGCATTGAAAAACATCTGATTTTCTCTTGAGTAAATACAACCAGGTATATTGACTATGAATATCTATAAACGATAGATAATAGGAAAAACCATTCGATACCTCATGAGTAAGACCGCACACATCAGACACTACCAATTAAAAAGGAGAGTTGTACTTAGTAGTAGATAACTAAAAAGGAATTTTGTGTGCTTTACCTTTTAAACAAGGTTCACAAACACTGAGCATTTTATAATCACTCGCATCAATATTACAAAAGTATAAAGCCATCTTAAGAACATTCAAAGATGGATGGCCTAGACGTTTATGCTACAATTCTAAAGGAACGATAAACTTAAAAATATTATATGCCTTAAGATGTTGGCCACTAATAACATCAGACCCGTACCTTTTATTATCCGTATTAAAAGGATGCTCATGTAACTCATAAAGTCCATCAGGAGCGAGCCTCCCTTCTATTAGAATATCCCTAGTTTGAACATCCTTCACAAAACATTTTTGAGGGTGAAACTGGAAGAGCACATTATTATCATTAGTAAACTTAGACAACAATAACAAATTCATCTTAATATCTGAAACACAGAGTAGATTGCGTAAGCTTAAAGATATAGAGGTCGTAGATAAAGAACCAAGACCAATATGGGTAATCTGTACTTCATCGCCATTACCCATAAGTAAAGAGTTTATCACTGTATATGTCATATCAGACTGTAGATTAGCTCTATCATTTGTAACATGATAAGTCTTGCTCGAATTAGGATACTAAACGAAATCTCTCAAAGTAGAAGTAATAGTAGCATTGGAACCTGTAGTTGGTAAAGAAACTGTATAAAGTGACACATGAGGATTAGAACATACATGATTAGATTAAACTGGTACAGAAGTAAGAGGAAAGGCTTGAATAGTGCTTGGTATAACATGTTAAATATGAGATGGAGCACCACCAGAGGTATTATAGAAACCACCTAGGAAAGTAGCATACGATAAAACAGGTATTTGTTGTGACATAAACTTAGAAACAGTTCCTATACCAAAATATCCAGATTGAGGATTCGAGAAGACATGAGAATATACTTAAATAGTAGTTGATGAGAAGTTTAAGTGTGGAGCTTTTGCCTTCTGACCAAAGCTAGTCTTGTTTGCATTACGTATGTTATTATCATCCCGATCATGGTATGTTTGATTAAACCTATACCAATATTTTTGTGACACCCTCGTCCCGGGTTAGGAGACGAGAGTGTCGACCGGACTTACGAACTTGAACCAAATCAGATTTTGTATTCAAACCTAATACAATTCATTTATTCGTATAAAATTACAAGTACATTCCCTTATTAATATGTAGGGCCAATTTAAAACTTTCTCAAACCTTACACAAACATCAATTTCCAAATTTCAAATTCGATTCATTTATCAATTCTGATCACTATCATGCTCGATCTGAATCCTTTAACCATATTTATAATTAATTAACAAGCTTTATCGTGTCTTTATTAATCAAACCAATTCGAATAAAGGGCATTAATGGATTTATTGTTATATATATTTTTTATGTACATGTAAATATATTCTTTTTGTTTGTTTTTCCTTATTCTCTTTTTAATCATTTTCCAATATATATATATATATTACTATTTTGTTTATTTTATATATAGTTTTTGATTTTTAATACCAGTTTACTTATTATTACTAATATTATAATTAAAAAATCCAAAAAATCTTTTATTTAGTTATTTGTTAGTTATTTCGTCTATTCTTCTTTCGTCTAACTACAGTCATTTAACATTTGTTATGTTATATTAAATCATTATTACTTTTTTCGTTCAGTTTTTCATATTATTATTGTTATTATTATTATTATTATTAGTTTTGTTATTATATATTATTTATTATATATATAAGATTTTTATTATGTAAATAAAACCCATATGCATATATATGAAGTGAAGAACCCATGTAATTAAATATATATTCATAATCTAATATTAAATAATACAAGCCCAAAGTGATTTTAATTTACACCAGCCCATATTTTAATTACATGAATCCATTCCATTAAGCCCACACGTCTAACACAACATGAAAACCCTAATATGATAACCAAACTAATGCCATCTTCATCTTGTGCAGACGCTTAACAGCCGTTGGATCCAGACTGGATCCAACGGTCCAGATCCACACGGAGAAAGAAGCCTCTAAACTTCCACACACTCACGCACGCCTATTGCGATCCCCACGCACGAGTGAAGGCCACGCGTGCCTCTTGGATTCTAGATCCTTTCGTCTCCCTGGTCGCCATCCGTTCTTCATCGGTGGTCCCCCTCAACTCGTCGAATGCCATATTTACACAAAAAAACAAATGCATCAGATATGTAGGAAATTTCAGAGATAATTCAACCATTTGTAGGGACAAATCAACATCCAATATCAGATGTACAACCATAAATTTTAGAGAAATCAGAAGCAAATGAGCTAAAAATTGTCAGAATCATACACCAAATATCAGAGCATAATCAGCCACTTCAACAGGGATTTTCAGAAGCGAAAAACAACAAAAATCGAAGTGTAACTAATAGGAATTAGGGTATTTTATTCTATGTAATCCTCATTGGGCTATATAACCGAATGGAACATTTGTAAACGGCCCCCATCATTGGCATCAATCAAAAAAATCCAGAGTTTCCGGTGGTACTTTCTTCTTTCCTTTTCGCATGTAATAAAGAAAAAAGAGTCTAGGGTTTTAGTCTTTTACCTTTGGGGTGAACGTTGGCGATAAACTCACGGCCATTGCGCCTCCTAGTGAGCCGAGCAAAGGGAAGGAACAAGCGAATCCTTCAAAAATCTTTTTTTTACTCGTTCTTTCTGAGTAGCTTTGTTTTCGTTTTTGGGTTTCATAAAAATTGGTTTTTGAATCGGGTTTCGGTTCTAAATGAAGGACTGGAGTTGTTTTCCCCGATTTGGTTTCGAAAAAGAAAAGTTTTAGGGGTTTTCAAGTTTGCCGGCCACCGTCAATAGTGGTCGGATTCTGAAAAAGTGGTCGGTTTTGTGGGTTTGGTGATGAACACGATGAACATTCATCAAGTTCATCTGGTTTGGATGAACAGCTCAGAGGAAATGGAAAGGGGTTCAGTTTATCTAGATTTAAAATGAGGAAAGGGTTATATTTAATTTTTGTTTGGCTTATATACTCAGGTCCTCTCCTAAAAATGGTTTTATTTGTTTTTAAAACCCTCCGTCCCTCTTCATCTGGTTTTGAAGTCCCTGAAAGTTCTCTAAGCTTTTCAATTTCGTCACTAATTTCGTTTATAAACACTTATTAAATTGGTTTATTTACTTTTTGACCCTTCCGCAACTAAGAGTTTCTGTTCCAGGCCCTTCCTCACTTCAAAATAGCGTTGTGAGCGCCTGGGAGATTCTGTTTTCTTTTAATTCGATCACTATTCAGAAATGAAATTGGTTTTCCACTCATTTCAGTCCCTTGAATTTTATTTTTATTTTATTTTGGCCATTTAAAATGTTGGTTTTGTCTTGTTTTATTTTATTTTACTTTATTTTATTATACGTTTATTTTGTTTTTTTTCATTATTGTGTTATTTTGTCTTATTTATTTTCCCCACATATTTACATTGGTATATGTATTTAGTTTTATCAATTTATTTACATGTGTTTACCCTTTATGCTCTCGATTATATTATGTTATGCTTGTTTAATTCTATTTGTATATATTATTTATGATTCTATTACATTATGCCATACACCTTTATTATATTTTTGTATATATCATTTACATCATGTTTTTAATTTATGCATTATATTTTATTGTAAATATGTTTATTGTGTTTATTTTGTATTGATCGTGCATTTTATTCATATTCATTTCTCTACGGAGAATATTTTTATTTTTGTTCATATTTTTATATATTTATCTTTAATTTCCATCATGATTATTTTTGTTATATCATGTGTCTTTTATTTATGTTCTTTGTTATGGTCCACATGCATTTTACTTTTATATATGTTTTCTTTTGTTGTATTTGTTTTTATTTATTCATGTATTGCTTAATTATTTGTTAATTATTATTATTATTGTATGCTTTACTTTATGCACTCTCATTGTTGTTTTGTATATATTTATTTTTATCTTTGTCATATACTTAACTTTGCATTATTGTTCATATCATTTATATTTTATTGTACTTTTTACCATGTCATGTTTTAATTTGTATATTCTGTATTATTATTCGTGTTGCATATTGTACATTTTTGTCTACTATGCTTTTAATGATTTCGCCATGCACTTATTTTATGTCATTTATTATCTTTTTATTTTATGCTCATGTTTTATTATTTATGTTGCATCGTAACTTATATTTCTTCGTTTTTGCCATGTCTTTAATTATGTACTGTTATAATTATTTTGTATTTTGTCATTTAAATCACATCTATTATTAATTAACGAACTTAACTTCTTTACGTATTTATTCAGTCGTAACGGGCCCGTGTTCCAACGTAGTGGTCACGGTGTATGCGTTGTCTTCGAATAAAGTCACGGTAAAAAATAAAACTTAATTCGAATATTTAAACAAACATTAATTTAAATACCACTTTAATTCGTAAATTCTAAAATTAATTTAGCGTTTATTTTAAAGGTGCCAATTTTTGAGCGGTTTTTAAACTCTAAACCCGTTTTAAAACCATAACTGACTCTCGGACCCATTTTTTTTGAATCTATGGTTTTTACAGTATCCGGCCTACCAAAGTGGTCGGTGACGACTGCTAACGTTTTTTTAATCCCTAAGAAAATTACAATATTAAGTCAAAGATCCCAATTCTGAATAAAACCTTTAATTTTTTAAAATCCCTTTTATTTTCAAACTCTAATTGCAAATTCTTCACAAATCTCCAATTTTATCCCAATTCTCAATTTAAATTTAAAACCCTAGATTTCAAAATTCCTAACTTTTTGTAACCTAAATCCATAATTTTCCAACTTCAATTCTAATCCCTAATTTTCGAAAATCAAACCCTAATTTTCTAATTTTGGGGGCAATTTTAATTCCCAATTTTTAAGCTTCCACTAGTGACCTCACACTTAAATTTTTTAGATTTTTAAGTTCCAATTCAAACCTAACATTAATTTTTAGCAAAAGGGTCGCTACAGTTGGCGACTCCGCTGGGGACCAATTTTTTCAAACGAGTCAAGTCTTGTTTTTAAATACCGCTTAATTAATTTTGAGAGTTATGGAATAAAGTGACAATTAAATTATTATTTGTTTATTATTTTGAGCTTTCAACACATGTCAACCCGTTTCTAAGTGGGGGAAAACGCTAGTGCTTTTGTGAGGATATTGTTCCTTCATATGGGCCTAGCAAAGTATCTTCGAGGCTCGACTACCCTATGCTTTCGTGAGGATATTGTTCCTTCATATGGGCATAGCGAAAGGATCCTCCCGGATTGAACTCGATTGAAATGAGACTATAATGGGTGATGATCGGGGGCCTTGCTACTCTTAGAAGTGGACATCGAGGACAATTTGGGTACCTCATAGTACCAAAACTGCATGTAGAGAACATAGAAAACCCAACCCATTAGAGCCATGTAGAAGCTAGGGTTTTAGACGAAATAAATAGGGTTATTTTGTCTCTAGCTTTGTTGGCCCATTTATTTATTTTTCTAACATTTTCGTGTGTTTTTTATTTGCATAGACATATCATATTTAAAAGTGTTGATCTAAGTGGTTTGTCCAATTAGAGAATTTCATCCTAGTTAGAGAAAAAGTAGAAAAATAAGAGAGAGAAAGAAAAAACAGAAAATTAAAAAAGAGGAAGCAATAGAAATTTGAGAGTGGAAGAAAAGAATAAAACGTGAGAAGAATTAAAAATAGAAAGAAAAAAACAATGAAAACGAACGAGGATGAAAAAAAGGAAATTGAGAGATTAGAAAAAAAAGGAAAAAAGAAGAGAAGAGAAATAGGAAGAAAAACAAAACATTGAGAAAATAAAATTAAGGAAAAGAAAATATCGAGAGAAGAGAAAAAAATAAAAGAGAAATAAAAAAGGAAGAGAAGAAAGAGAAAATCAAGAGAAGAAGAAGAAAGAAGAGAGAATAGAAAAATTAGAAAAATAACAAAGGGGTATTAAGATCTCTTAACCGATGAGAGTTGCTCGGAGGGCGATCACTAACGTGATCAACACCTTTAAGTGCATTCATGAATATTTCATCTCATGTATTTATTCGTGCATTTCATGCATTTATTCACGCATTTTCATCTCATGCATTTTCAAGCATATAACTTGCATTAATTAATAACATAAGAGGATTATTCGAGGATATCATGTGGCAGCTTTTCAAACACTATGTTGATCAAATGGATAAGAACTTTACTAGGCGAGGAGTGATCCCGAAGGGGGCATTCATGTTTGACGCTAGGAAGAACAAGGGGAAGACCTCAGAACAGTACAACTCTAGCGATCTTGTGGCGAGGATGAGTAAACTTGAAGGATTGCATGAGCTAGTGATCAAGAATCACATGAAGAGTCTTCAAGATGAAACCAGGGCACAATTCAGGGAGTTAAGAGACATAATGGCCGCTCCGATCAAGGAAAAGGGTCCGATAGAAGGTCCTCTCATGCAAGGAAGAAAGAGTCAAGATTGTGAGGAGGTTACTCTATCGAAACAAGACCAAGTTATTCTTCGCCAATATGAGGTAGCTTGTAATGCCAATGTCTGCCCCACCGAACTAGTGTTGGACAAAGTTGAAGTCCCTCTCAGAAAAATTTTATCTTCATCGGTGGATGGGAACCTCGAAGGATGTTTTAAGGGGCAAGAACGTCAGGTGAACTACGAAGTTGACCACCCAACTCCTGAGACCTTCAGGAGTTTCCCATCGCACGCAAGAAACACAACCCAAGTTCCTAAGAGAGAGAAAGCAAAGAAGACCTTTACCCCTCTGCCTTTTTCCTACAAGGAGATGTACTCTATTTTGTATGAGGCAAACCTGATACGACCCACTTGTGTCACTCCCTTCATACCGCCATATCCTGCTTGGTACGATGTTAACGCACATTATGAATACCACAACGGCGTAACAGGGCACTCAATAGAGAACTACATGATGTTCAAGAAAACAATGCAAAACTTGATTAATACCGGGGTGATAAGGCTTGATTCGTCAGGCATGGGATCCAACTCCTCATCTAATTATGGTGGACGTTGAGGAGACGGAACGATCAGGGTGGTTCAGGAGTAATGCCCAAGCTAGAAGGGGTATTAGGCGCATCTCAGTCTTTCTCGTCCTAGATGATAGCTTGCATAATTAGTCTTGCATTTTCTGTCTTTCTTTTGTGTTTTAATCAATCTTGCTACTATTGACCTAAAAGTAGCAATGAATCTTTGTAAAGGCCACATGTTTTCAATTACAATTAAGAGATACCTTTTGTTAAAATGTTTTGTATAAATTCCTTTATCTTCAAAAATTCTTCAGATATCATATGCTTATGACTCAATTACAAGATGATTGGAATGTTGTGATCACGATGAAGTATGATTCCTCAATCAGTAGCTTTGGTCAATAAAGCAAGAGATATAAGATTACTGCTCATTCGATGATGTTTAATGATAAGAAAATCTCCTAAAAAGGGCCCCCGATGATATTAGATGGTCTTGAGAATTTCCCCTAAGAGAGACTGAGGAAAAGAAAAAGAAAAAAGAGAACAAATATTAAACAAAAAAAACTCCAATATTCAAAACCTGAGAATAGGTATATTTGAACAAGAGTGTGGAAGTATTCGGGGCACTCCTCTGAAGTGATAGACCTAATAAGGTAGCAATGCACCACCCGAAGTCTTTGCTTCATGAATGATGGCAATATTTTCAAATTCATGACTATGCCAAGTAAATTGGAGCTCAGTTGTATACTCCATCGTGATCTTCGAGATAAAGGACTGTGATGAGTTGATTTCACCGAATTAAAAATAAGGAAAATGAAAAATAACAAGAAAAAAGAAAAATAGCAAAAAAGAAAAAAGAAAAAAAGAGAGAAAAATATTTCTATAGTTAGATGCATTCTGAAGCCACTTCGAATTCTCGAGAAAATACTAGTAGGGGTAAGTAGGAAAAGCTTGAATATGTATAAGGAGAAAATATTGAGAACTAGAAGGAGTGATTTTCGAATAGATCGAGCAAATACGATAATCATGAGGATAAACCGAGCAATCTGAGAGGAATTCAAAATCTTCAAATATCGCCTCAGCTTCCAAAGGTTAAAAACTGAACTTATAAGGTTGAGACTAAAGCACTCGATATCCGAGGAATTTCTTTTCCATCCTTTATTTGTTATTCATTTCATTTAAAATTTTTGTGTTTGCCAAAGTCCATTTAAATTTCGCTTTATTTACAATTATTAAATTGTTTTATTTTTATCCAAAAATTGACAAACAAGATCATTAATGCAAATGATCATCTTTGACATGAACCGAGAAAAAGAGGCAATGTATGATATTGGGTGTTGTCGAAAAAGATCATTTTGATTATGATGTGATACATTTTGAGAGGTCAGGCCAACGTAAATAAGTAAGGACTACTCGAGCCTATTGAGGTTGCAGTTTGAGCAAAGATAAACATCAAACCTTTGGGGCAAAATATATTGGGACATTAAAGAGAGTCCATCGGAAGGCCCACAGATAGAAGTCATAGTGGAACCCGAGGGAGTAATCCCAAATAAATAAGTTTAAAACGAATGTCAAATTACCCAAGCCTGAGAATTGAGGGCCATTACCACAAGCTAGAAATATGAGTATTCTGAAATTGATACATCAGAATCTTATAGTAGAATAAGAATAAGAGAATAACCGTGTTTATTTGAGAGGAGAAGAATATGAAAGAAAAAAAAAGGAAAAAATGTCAAATTTCGGATGCTAGCTAGTCTTCTACCATATTTTTTCAGAAATACAGATCGAGTCTTAATTGAAGAAGCAAATCCGAGAATTCGAGGGTACAGGTTTAGCTTAACATTGCAATCTAAGAATTGTTGTAAAAACCCAATAAAAAAAACTATGGTTGGTGCAAAGCTTAAAGAAGTGAGGCATTTTTGAATAGAAGGTTCTCACCCATTAACGCTAGTCAGTTCTAGCCTTTTGAGAAGTCGAAAAAAAGAAAAAAAAGAAAAAAACGAGGATAAGGATGATCTTTTTTCCAAGTATGAAACCGAGGGAATTTGGGTTATATGTCCATGTTAGTCTTTGAAAAAAAATGAAAAATGAAAAATGAAAAAAGAAAACAGAGAAGAAGAAAAAGAAAGAAAGAACAGGCCCCTAGGTGAATGTCGAACATATAGAAGATGATTGAGTTGCAGAATTGAGGCATCTTGTTTTGACCGACACAATAAAGGCAGTCCTCTTTTAAAGACAAGATAGATTTAGAAGAGATGAAAGCCTGATGTGATAGGAAGCGATAATCTATCCTCCAAGAAAAAAAAAGAAAAAAGAAAAGAAAAATAACGTTCATGCATCATTTAGGGTAAGATTCATCATTTAGGTTAAATATTCATGCACTATTTAGTTTAAACATTCATGCATCATGTAGGATAAATGTTCATGTATCATTTAGGTTAGATACTCATGCATCATTAGCATTCTCATTTCATTCCATCATTACATTTTTGTACATTTTAAACAGGAATTTGGAAGAGGGATCAGAAACTTGATCTACAACTTACTAGAGAAGAAACAAGTCTAGAAGAATCGTGAGTCCGTGGATTTATTCGATGAAAGACAATATGAGGAAGAGAAAAGGCGAAAAAGAACAAAAAGAAAGAAAAAGAAGAAAAGGGAAAGAAAAGAAAGGAAAAAATAACACTCATACATCATTTAGTCCCACGAGAAGAAAGATGAACCTCAGCAAAGAGTTAAAGTTTGTGGCTTTCCAACCTTTGGGGGCAACAAGCTTTCTGTGTCAAGGCGATCAAATAACGAGACATCATAGATGAGGCATTAGGTATTCTCTAGAGTGAGATACCATATTTTTATGAGATATCTAGGTACCACTTCGTATTTGAGCTACAGAGTTGCTTAACTTAATCCTTCCTTAAGGATGTTTACAAAAAGAGAGAGAGAGAAAAAGACAAAGCAAAAAAGAAAGAGAGAGAAAAATGAGGAAAAAAGAAGAAAAGAGAAAAAAAGAAAAAAAAGAGAAAGAAAGAAAGATATATGAGAGAAGACTATAAAAAATTGACACTTTTTATGATATTCGGATATTTGATAAAAGAAAGAGAAAGAAAACGAAGAAGAAAAAGAATAAAGGAAGAAGAAAAAAGAATAGAAAAAAGAAGAAAGAAAAAAAAAGAGAGAAAAAGAAAATAAAATGAAAGAGGAGAAAAAGAGAAGAAGAACGAAAAGCAAGAGGAAAAGAAAAAAGAAGAAAAAGAGAAATAAAAAGATAAAAGAAAAAGTGTTTTAAAAAAAAGAAGACTACTAGAAATTATTTTTTTATAAAGATATTTAGGGTATTAGAGAAAAAGAAAAAAATACTACAGCAAAATAGGTTTTTAACGGTGTTTTTTTAGTTCTATAGTGACATTTTTAGCGCCGCTAAAAAGTTTTCTGGTGCATAAAAAAACACCACAAGATGCGCCACTAAAACCAGCGCCGCAATAATCTATTGCGTTTTTCAGCAAAAAAATGCCACAAAAGATCAAGATCGATAACGACGTTTTTGAAATAAAACGTCGCAAGAAACTTTTTCTTTAGTGGCATTTGTTTTAAAAACACCACAAAAAATTTCTTCTTTACTGGCGTTTATACTTGTAAACGCCGCAAAAAATCTCTTATGTTGTGGCGTTTTCACTTGCAAACGCCGCAAAAAATCTCTTTCGTAGTGACATTTCTACATACAATCGCCGCAATAGATCTCTTCTTTAGTGGCGTTTTTTTACAAACGCCACTAATAACACCATATTTTCAAAAAAAATAATATTATATTATTTTAATATCAAATAATAACACCATAAATTTATAAGAGAAATAAACAAATAGCTCAATATCATAATATGAAATAACCCATAAATATATCATAGAACAAATTCAAATCTATCCTCAAAATTTAAAATACAACAAACATGGGTTTAGGGATAACAATAACTGAAATTATGAATTAAAAGATATGATGTTCACTCATCATAGAAAGATAATTATAACAAATCAGAATCTGTCAGTCTAGTACAAGAGAAGGTGAATTAGCTCCAAGCTTGCTAGTCAGCTTCCTTTTCAAACTCTCGATCTCTAAAGCCAAAACATAAGAACAAAAAAAAGAATCAAAGGATAGATAATCTCCAAAGTAGCACATCAAAAAATATAAGATAAAAGATAGACTACATAAATAAAAATAGTTAGAAGTAAAATGACACCATTCTCACCAGACTTCAGGCGTCCACCAGGGAGTTTGCAGAATGTGTTCTCAATCTGCAGAAGAAAAATGTACGGATGATTATGTTATAATTATCTTTCTAAGCAATGAGATATAGACAAATATTAAATCCTACAAATGCATGATCCAAGCAAAACAATTTGAACCAGCGTACCAAGAATATTCCACCAATTTTCAATAATATTTAAACTTCAATAATATTGGATCTAAAAGTAGATCAGCGACATCAAACTTTAAAACAAATTGAAGCACAACAATTTTCCTGGCATTAAAAATGTTCCAATTCAAAGATTTAATTATCATATTCATCAAATCTAAAGCCATAAAGCAATCATAAATTTATGTTCTTAGACCTGCATAAGAAGATAGTATAGGTTGTAAGAATCTAAGATGTAAATATGATACACCAATTATTAAGCATATGTTAATGCATTTCAATTACATTTAGGACACACTTGAAAGCCAAGTTTTGATTCACGTGCTATGTCCCCTACTGGATGGAAGAACCGACAGGAAAGATAATGAAAAGACCAAAGGGCATTAAGAGTAGTAGCCCGACGAAAAAACACATTAATTGATAATAGATATTAACAAGAAAGGCGAATCTCCTTACCAACTTTGCTAAGAAGACTTAGACCAATATTGTGAGCATGTACTGAACCGGCCATGGTAATGCATGGGACTCCCATGTATAGAGATTTACACATCGTTGTTGTTCCGGCATATAGAAAGGTGTCCAGACTACATAAAGATAAGTAACAACTGTTAGACAGGAACGGAAAACATGGAATTATTTTTCGATTAAAACACTTGGTAAAGTCTTAAAACAATAAGGAGAAGTATCCAAGTCCTAGAAACATAGAAATCTATGAAAAGGAAGAAAAAATGAGGAAAACTTAGCAAGGCATAGAGAATACAATAAAATTCTACCTGATGTCCATAAGAGAATAAGCTTGCATGTAATCAAGTTTAGATAATAGGTTAATTATGAACGTCGTAACAAATAGAAATAACCGAATAGCATTAGTCATCAAACAGTACCTTTGCCAGATTATTAAAGTTACCGAATGTAATGAACCCATTGGCGAGTGTAGGAGTCGGCGAAACAGGTCCAGCCTCAAGGGAAGGAGTATAACAAAGGAAGCATTTCGGAAGTCGAACTAACTCTTCAACATGCCTGCAATTAGGTATGATTATTGTTTGAAAACCATTTACGTATCTCATAAACTTAAGGATTCTTATTTAAAATGTAAACAACTATAAACTTTGAAATAAAAACAGGACATACTTCTGCTTTGTATCACAAGGAACTGCAAATGAATCAGTGATTCGATAATCAATGGTAGGCAAACCAGTAGTATTGGGATAGCCAATCCAAGTTACCTGCAGTAAAAGACATTAAAGAAATCAAAGAGAAATCAAAAAATTATTGGCCTACCAAATCAAGCTTAATGGAAAAGCAAAAAATCACCATGCATAAACAGAACACTCAAAAGTCGACTCAAATTCCACTCCAACAGATTTCTTTTATACGGAAATTCTTTTAGTGCAATCAATGATGGAAGAATTTTAAACATGAAACAGGTAGGAAAACAAAAAATATGGAGCCTCAAGAATACCTGAGCTGGTGTGGGTCGACAAGCCATGGTTCCCAACAAAAAATATAGATCTCTCCATAACCCACCCTTTCTCACGACCCTTTCCCTAAATCTAATAGTTTTTGCATCGACCTGTAAAATCATTTGAATGCAAGTTTAGAAAGGAAGATATAGTCCATTATAAGAATATACCTTAAAATTCTGGTTCATAGATGGTTACGATTGGCTCAATCTTTGTAGTTTTTCTCTTTCGCCCAAAATATGATGAAAGCGTGTATGAAATAAAAATCAAGAATCAAAAATCGGGTTTAATTATTTATCTGTAAACTATCGATTTTAGGGACTGGGTGCAGGTAGGTAGACGTTGATGGAAGACCGGCAAGGCGAGGAGTCCGGCATAACGATGTGGTTCACTCCGGCGAGGAGCAGTTGACGACAAGACGAACAGGGAGGAAGGGGAAGATCTGTAGAGGATTTCAATATTTAAGAATGAATTTTCCCGATAGCTTTAGGTTAGAAGAGGATAAAACGTTGTATACTTTACGCATTTTGATAATAGAAAATTATAAATCTTTGTGACGTTTTTATATAAAAATGCCGCTAATAGGCAAGTATTTGCGGCGTTTGCAAAACACGTCACTATATTTGAGATTTTGCGGCGTTTTGACAGATAAACGCCACTATTGATTGATGCTTTTGCGACGTTTCTCAAAAAATGCAGTAAAGTTTGGTCTATTGCAGCATTAGTATAATAAACGCTACTAACATTGTTTTTTGCAGCGTCTTTGCTCAAACACCACTATATGTAATGTATATTGCGGCGTTTTCTCTATAAACGCCGCTAATATCGCCGCTATAGACCAATTTTGGTGTAGTGAAAGAAAGAAAAGAAAAGGAAAAAGAAGAAGAGAAAGAGAAAATGAAAAGAAAAAAAAGGAAAAAAAAAAAGAAAAAAGAGAGAGAGAAAGAAAGAAAGAAAAAGGGAAGACTAAAAGAAAAGCAAGAAGAAAGAAAGAGAAAAAGAAAAAAAAAAGAGAAAAAAAGAAAGAGAGAAAAAGAGAAAGAAAAAGAGAAAAAAATATGAGAAAAAATTATCAGAAATCGGTATTCAGATATTGGAGAGGAGAAAAAGAAAGAAAACAAAGAAGAAGAAGAAGAAGAGGAAGGAATAAAGTTAAGAGAAAGTCAAAGTCGACTAATTCAGAGAATGTAGACACCAACAAAGGATTTTTTAGTATCGAGACGGTATACGCTCAAAGAGAGGGACCGTTCACCATGACATACGCCTGAATAAGGGGGTCATGCTTTGCGACATACGCTCGAAGAGAGGGGTCGCCCACCACGGTATACGCTCGAAGAGAGGGACCGTTCACCATGACATATGCTTGAAGAAGGGGGTCATGCTTTGCAACATACGCTCGAAGAGAGGGGTCGCCCACCATGTTATACACTCGAAGAGAGGGGTCGCCCACTATGCTATACGCTCGAAGAGAGGGACCATTCACCATGACATACGCCTGAAGAAGGGGGTCATGATTTGCGACATACGCTCGAAGAGAGGGGTCGCCCACCACAATATACGCTCGAAGAGAGGGACCATTCAACATGACATACGCCTGAAGAAGAGGGTCATACTTTGCGACATACGCTCGAAGATAGGGGTCACCCACAACGGTATACGCTCAAAGAGAGGGACCGTCAGATGCTGCAATGATCAGAAATTAGAACATCTCGAAGATGTGGATTCTATGGAGAAGGGATCAACATTGTTAGAATTCCAAATTTAGGGTTTCATATAGGAGAGACTCAGATCGAGAACTTCTGCGGAGAGCTTTATATAGGGAAGGCTCGAAGATTTTCAGAGACTGGTTCTATATAGGAAGGACCAACATTTCAGAGTTCAGAGCTTAAAGTCTCATAGAGGGGGACCCACAGCTTTGAATCTCTTAATTTGCTCAAAATATCTAAATAAGGGAGCCAAAATTTGCCTCTGAAAATTCTCTTTTGATGTATGCAGGTGATACCGGTCGTGGCCAGCTAATCAGGGGACCAAGGAATGGAAGGATATCAAAATCGTAGAAAAGGGCTTTTAGATCAGAGTCTTCAAACAGAAAAGTCGGATAAAATTAGTGCTTATTGTCTTTGCTTCATCATTGTTTTACAACGATAAGTAAAGAGGGGCAACTGTAATCACTAATTTTATCTGGGGTCTAAACCCGATTTAATTTTTTCTATAAATTCGAATAAAGGGCATTAATGGATTTATCGTTATATATATATTTTTTTATGTACATGTAAATATATTCTTTTTGTTTGTTTTCCTTTATTCTCTTTTTATTCATTTTCCAAATATATATATATATATATATATATACATACATTACTATTTTGTTTCTTTTATATATAGTTTTCGATTTTTACTACTAGTTTACCTATTATTACTATTATTATAATTAAAAAATCCAAAAAATCTTTTATTTAGTTATTTGTTAGTTATTTCGTCTATTCTTCTTTCGTCTAACAACAGTCATTTAACATTTGTTATGTTATATTAAATTATTATTACTTTTTTCATTCAATTTTTCATATTATTATTGTTATTAGTAGTAGTAGTAGTTTAGTTATTATATATTATTTATTATATATATCAGATTTTTATTATGTAAATAAAACCCATATGCATATATATGAAGTGAAGAACCCATGTAATTAAATATATATTCATAATCCAATATTAAATAATACAAGCCTAAGGTGATTTTAATTTACACCAGCCCATATTTTAATTACATGAATCCATTTCATTAAGCCCACACGTCTAACCCAACATGAAAACCCTAATATGATAAACAAACTAATGATATCTTCATCTTGTGCAGCCGCTTAACAGCCGTTGGATCCAGATCCACACGGAGAAAAAAGCCTCTAGACTTCCACGCGCTCACGCGCGCCCATTGTGATCCCCACGCGCGAGTGAAGGCCATGCGCGCCTCTTGGATTCTAGATCCTTTCGTCTCCCCGGTCGCCGGCCGTTCTTCACCAGTGGTCCCCCTCAACTCGCCGAATGCCACATACACACACAAAAACAAATGCATCAGATATGTACGAAAGTTCAAAGATAATTCAACCATTTGCAGAGACAAATCAACACCCAAAATCAAATGTACAACCATAAATTTCAAAGAAATCAGAAGCAAATGAGCTAAAAATTGTCAGAACCATACACCAAATATCAGAGCATAATCGGCCACTTGAACAGGGATTTTCAGAAGCGAAAAATAACAAAAATCGAAGTGTAACTAATAGGAATTAGGGTTTTCTATTCTATGTAATCCTCATTCGGTTATATAACCGAATGGAACATTTTTAAACGGCCCCCATCATTGGCATCAATCAAAAAAATCAAGAGTTTCCAGTGGTACTTTCTTCTTTCCTTTTCGCATGTAATAAAGAAAAAAGAGTCTAGCGTTTTAGTCTTTTACCTTTGGGGTGAACGCTGGTTCGATTCTTCAATTCTTCCCCGTCGCCGGCAATAAACTCACGGCCATTGTGTCTCCTGGTGAGCCGAGCTAAGGGAAGGAACAAGCAAATCCTTCAAAAATCTTCTTTTTACTCGGTCTTTCTGAGTAGCTTTGTTTTCGTTTTGGGGTTTCATAAAAATTGTTTTTTCAATCAAGTTTCGGTTCTAAATGGAGGGGAGTTGTTTTCCCCGATTTGGTTTCGAAAAAGAAAATTTTTAAGGGTTTTCAAGTTCGCCGGCCACCTTCGATGGTGGTCGGATTCTGAAAAAGTGGTTGGTTTTCTAGGTTTGGTGATGAAGACGATGAATATTCATCATTTTCATCTAGGTTTGGATGAACAACTCAGAGGAAATGGAAAGGGGTTCTGTTTATCTCAGATTTAAAATGTGGAAAGGGTTAGATTTAATTTTTGTTTGGCTTATATACTCAGGCCCTCTCCTAAAAATGGTTTTATTTGTTTTTAAAACCCTCCGTCCCTCTTCATTTGGTTTCGAAGTCCCTGAAAGTTCTCTAAGCTTTTCAATTTTGTCACTAATTTCGTTTATAAACACTTATTAAATTGGTTTATTTGCTTTTTGACCCTTCCGTGTCTAAGAGTTTCTGTTCCAGGCCCTTTCTCACTTCAAAATAGTATTGTGAGGGCCTGGGAGATTCTTTTTTCTTTTAATTCGGTCACTCTTCAGAAATAAAATTGGTTTTTCACTCATTTTAGTCCCCTAAATTTTATTTTTATTTTATTTTGGCCATTTACAGTGTTGGTTTTGTCTTGTTTTATTTTATTTTACTTTATTTTATTACACGTTTATTTTGTTTTCTTTTTCATTATTGTGTTATTTTGTCTTATTTATTTTCCTCACATATTTACATTGGTATATGTATTTAGTTTCATCAATTTATTTACATGTGTTTACCCTTTATGCTCTCAATTATATTATGTTATGCTTGTTTAATTCTATTTGTATATATTATTTACGTTTCTATTACATTATGCCATACACCTTTATTATATTTTTGTATATATCATTTACATCATGTTTTTAATTTATGCATTATATTTTATTGTATATATGTTTACTTTGTTTATTTTGTATTGATCGTGCATTTTATTCATATTCATTTCTCTATGGAGAACATTTTTATTTTTGTTCATGTTTTTATATATTTATCTTTAATTTCCGTCATGATTATTTTTGTTATATCATGTGTCTTTTATTTATGTTCTTTGTTATGGTCCACATGCATTTTACTTTTATATATGTTTTCTTTTGTTGTATTTGTTTTTATTTATTCATGTATTGCTTAATTATTTGTTAATTGTTATTATTATTACATGCTTTACTTTATGCACTCTCATCGTGGTTTTGTATATATTTATTTTTATCTTTGTCATATACTTAACTTTGCGCTATTGCTCATATCATTTATATTTTATTGTACTTTTTATCATGTCATGTTTTAATTTGTATATTTTGTATTATTATTCGTGTTGCATGTTGTGCATTTTTGTCTACTATGCTTTTAATGATTTCGCCATGCACTTATTTTATGTCATTTATTATCTTTTCATTTTATGCTCATGTTTTATTATTTATGTTGCATCATAACTTATATTTCTTTGTTTTTGCCATGTCTTTAATTATGTAATGTTATAATTATTTTGTATTTTTCCATTTAAACCACATCCATTGTTAATTAACGAACTTAACTTCTTTACGTCTTTATTCAGTCGTAACGGGCCTGTATTCCAACGTAGTGGTCACGGTGTATGCGTTGTCTTCGAATAAAGTCACGGTAAAAAATAAAACTTAATTCGAATTTTTAAACAAACATTAATTTAAATGTCACTTTAATTTTTAAATTTTAAAATTTAGTAAGCGTTTATTTTAAAGGTGTCAATTTTATGAAGGGTTTTAAATCCTAAACCTGTTTTAAAACCGTAACCGACTCTAGGAGCTATTTTTTTTGAATCTCTGATTTTTACGGTATCTGACCTACCAAAGTGGCCGGTGACGACTCCCAACGTTTTTTAATCCCTAAGAAAATTAATAAAACCTTTAATTTTTCAAAATCCCTTTTATTTTCAAACTTTAATTGCAAATTCTTCACAAATCCCCAATTTTATCTCAATTCTCAATTTAAATTTCAAACCCTAGATTTCAAAATTCCCAAATTTTTGTAACCTAAATCCCTAATTTTTCAACTTCAATTCTAATCCCTAATTTTCGAAAACCAAACCCTAATTTTCTAATTTTGGGGCAATTTTAATTCCCAATTTTTAAGCTTCCACTAGTGACCTTACACTTACATTTTTTAGATTTTTAAGTTTCAATTCAAACCTAACATTAATTTTTGGCAAAAGGATCGCTACAGTTGGCGACTCCGCTGGGGACTAATTTTTCCAAACGAGTCAAGCCTTGTTTTTAAATACCGCTTAATTAATTTTGGGAGTTATGGAATAAAACGACAATTAAATTATTATTTGTTTATTATTTTGAGCTTTCAACACATGTCAACCCGTTTCTATGTGGGGGGAAAATACTAGTGCTTTTGTGAGGATATTGTTCCTTCGTATGGGCCTAGAAAAGTATCTTCGGGGCTCGACTACCCTATGCTTTTGTGAGGATATTGTTCCTTCGTATGGGCATAGCGAAAAGATCCTCCCGGATTGAACTCGATTAAAATGAGCCTATAATGGGTGATGATCGGGGGCCTTGCTACTCTTAGAAGAGGACATCGAGGACAATTTGGGTACCTCATAGTACCGAAACTGCATGTAGAGAACATAGAAAACCCACCCCATTAAAGCCGTGTAGAACCTAGGGTTTTAGACGAAATAAATAGGGTTGTTTTGTCTCTCGCTTTGTTGGCCCATTTATTTATTTTTCTAACATTTTCGTGTGTGTTTTATTTGTATAGACATATCATATTTAAAGGTATTGATCTAAGTGGTTTGTCCAATTAGAGGCTTTCATCCTAGTTAGAGAAAAAATAGAAAAATAAGAGAGAGAAAGGAAAAACAGAAAATTAAAAAAATATGAAGCAATAGAAATTTGAGAGTGGAAGAAAAGAATAAAACGTGAGAAGAATTGAAAATAGAAAGAAAAAAAGAATGAAAAAGAATAAGGATGAAAAAATGGAAATTGAGAGATTAGAAAAAAAAGGAAAAAGAAGAGAAGAGAAAATAAGAGAAATGAGAAGAAAAAAAACATTAAGAAAATAAAATTAAGAAAAAAGAAAATATCGAGAGAAAAGAAAAATATAAAAGAGAAATAAAAGAGAAAGAGAAGAAAGAGAAAATCGAGAGAAGAAGAAGAAGAAATAAGAGAGAATAGAAAAATTAGAAAATTAACAAAAGGGCATTAAGATCTCTTAACCGATGAGAGTTGTTCGGAGGCTATCACTAACGTGATAAACACCTTTAAGTGCATTCATGCATTGTTCATCTCATGTATTTATTCGTGCATTTCATGTATTTATTCACGCATTTTCATCTCATGTATTTTCAAGCATATAACTTGCATTAATTAATAACATAAGAGGAATAATCGAGGATATCATGTGGCAGCTTTTCAAACACTATGTTAATCAAATGGATAAGAACTTTACTAGGCAAGGAGTGATCCCGAGAGGTGCATTCATGTCTGACGCTAGGAAGAACAAGGGAAAAACCTCAGAACAGTACAACCCTAGCAATCTTGTGGCGAGGGTGAGTAAACTTGAAGGATTGCATGAGCTAGTGACCAAGAATAAGAATGAAATACTGCTAGGCATGAAGAGTCTTCAAGATGAAACTAGGGAACAATTCAGGGAGTTAAGAGACATAATGGCCTCTCCGATCAAGGGAAAGGGTCCGATAGAAGGTCCTCTCATGCAAGGAAGCAAGAGTCAGGATTGTGAGGAGGTTACTCTATCGAAACAAGACCAAGCTATTCTTCGCCAATATGAGGTAGCTTGTAATGCCAATGTCTGCCCCACCGAACTAGTGTTGGATAAGGTTGAAGTCGCTCTCAGGAAAATTTTATCTTCATCGGTGGATGGGAGCTTCGAAGGATGTTTTAAGGGGCAAGAACGTTAGGCGAACTATGAAGTTGACCACCCAACTCCTTAGACCTTCAGGAGTTTCCCACCGCACGCAAGAAACACAGCCCAAGTTCCTAAGAGAGAGAAAGCAAAGAAGACCTTTACCCCTCTGCCTTTTTCCTACAAGGAGATGTACTCTATTTTGTATGAGGCAAACCTGATACAACCCACTTGTGTCACTCCCTTCATACCTTTATATCCTTCTTGGTACGATGTTAACGTACATTGCGAATACCACGCCGGCGTAACAAGGCACTCAATAGACAACTGCATGATGTTCAAGAAAACAGTACAAAACCTCATTAATACCAGGGTGATAAGGCTTGATTCATCAGTCATTGTAGATGACTACTCTAGATACACTTGGATTCTATTTTTAAGTATAAAAGATGAAGCCTTAGAAAAGTTCATCATATTTCAAACATTTCTCAAAATGATCTTGATCAAAGAATTTCTCATATTAGAAATGATCATGGAACCAAATTTCTTGGTTCTATTTTTAGGTAAATTTGATACAAAAAGTGATGAAGTCATTTTTCTTGGATATTCTTTAAATTCAAAGGCTTATAGAGTTTTCAACAAAAGAACCTTAGTTGTAGAAAAGTCTATACATGTGGTTTTCGTTGATAACCTCCTTCCTAGGAAGGATTCTTGTGATGATGATGTAGGAATCATTGAAACCATTGATGATGGACAAGCATCAAAGGTGGATGAGATTCCAACCAATGAGGAAACACAAGATCCTCCAATAGAAGCTTTAGGGAATGTAAAGCTTGAAGAAAAGGAATTGAGCTACTCAAGGGAGTTCAACTATGTCAAAATTGGTGAAATCTTAGGTGATCCATCCAATGGGGTAACTACTCGTTCTTCTTTTAGATTAATGAATTATATTGCTTTTATCTCATGTATAGACCCTAAAAATATCAAAGAAGAATTAGGTGATGATTATTGGATATTGTCTATGCAAGAAGAGTTAAATCAATTTGAGAGATGTATGGACATTAGCTGATAGGACTAGTAATAAATCTACTATAGGAACTAAATGAGTTTTTAGAAATAAACTATATGAGAGTGGTAACATTGTGAGAAATAAAGCTAGATTAGTTGCTCAAGGTTACACTCAAGAAGAGGGGATAGATTTCGATGAAACCTATGCACCTGTAGCTAGATGGAAGCGATTAGGATGCTACTTGTATTTACATGTTATGATGATTTCAAGCTTTTTCAAATGGATGTCAAAAGTGCTTTCTTAAATGGTTTTCTAAATGAAGAAGTGTATGTTGAACAACCACCAAGTTTCGAAGATCCAAAATTTTCAAACCATGTTTTTAAATTAACAAAAGCTTTATATGGTTTGAAACAAGCTCCTAGAGCTTGGTATGAAAGACTTTCAAATTTTTTAATTGAAAAGGGATTTGAAAAATAAAAGGTGAATACTACACTTTTTATAAAAAAGTTAAAAAATGACATCTTAGTAGTTCAAAATTATATTGATGATATAATTTTTGGATCTATTAATGAATGTTATTATCAAGAACTTTCTAAGCTAATGCAAGGTGAATTCGAGATGAGCATGATGGGGGAGTTCTCATTCTTTTTGGGACTCCAAATTAAGCAAAGGAAGGATGACATCTTCATCAATCAAGCAAAATATATCAAGGATATGCTCAAAAAGTTTGGCTTGGAGAATGTGAAACCTCAAGTCACCCGTATAAGCTCATCTACTAAGCTTGACAAAGATGAAGGAGGTAATTGTGTTGATTCTAAATTGTATAGATCCATGATAGTTTCTTTGCTTTACCTTACCGCAAGTAGACCGGATATCATGTTTAGTATTTGCTTGTGTGCTAGGTTTCATGCTAGTCATAGAGAATCACACTTAGTAGCCATTAAGAGAATATTTAGGTACCTTAGAGACACACCTTGTTTAGGCCTTTGGTATCCTAAAGTCTCATCCTTTAATTTACATGCTTATTTGGATGCGAATTATGGAGGTTGTAAGATAAATAGGAAAAGTACTTCCGGAACATGTCAATTTCTAGGTAGTATGCTCATATCTTGGTTCTCTAAGAAACAAAATAGTGTAGCTCTTTCTACCATCGAAGCGGAGTACATATCCTTAGGGAGTTGTTGTGATCAAATTTTATGGATGAAACAACAACTCTTAGATTATGGCATTAAGGTAGAATTAATACCTCTTAAGTGTGATAATACTATTGTCATATGTCTTACTAAGAAACACATTCAACACTCTAGAACCAAATACATAGAAATTAGACACTACTTTATTAGAGATCATGTGTCTAAAAATGATATTGTTTTAGAGTTTGTTGACACCTTAAACCAATTAGCGGATATTTTTACCAAACCTTTAGATAAAGAATGCTTTTGGACCCTTAGGAGAGAGTTAGGTCTAACTAGCCTATATTGACCTCTCAAGGGTTATTTTTATGCAAAATTGCTTGTATCTTGAATGAAATCATGCCTATGTTGTTCTTGCATGTTGATGCTTCTATGCATGTTGCTAGGGGAGTATGAACTTGTTCATGCATATTAATCATGTCATAACATCATATGCATGCTTCTAAGGGCTTTAGAGACTCATTTCTAGTACTTTTAGAAGCCTAAAATGTAAAGCAAAGCTCGAGGGTATCGATACAGCTAACACCTATTTCAATACCTGTTCATCAGTTCATCTGGGATTTTGTCTGGGAAGAATAGGTATCGGTCCTTGTTTTGATACTAGCATCGAAACAGACCTGTTTTGATACTGGTATCGATACTCGAGGATGCAGATTGCTTTAAAACACTTTAGACCTAATTTTAATCCCATTAAAACACTTTCATAATTAAAGCTCTCAAACCCTAGCCGACCTCCTATATATCCCTCTCAATTTCGTCGGTTTTAACACAAAATTAAGAGATCTTTCTTGGGGATTTTGCATCCAAACATCAAAGTCTTGACAATATCATCAATCGGTTCTCCACAATCCATAAATTCTTCTTAATCTACACTCAAGGTATAATTTTGAAAAACCTTATTTTCGTTTGATTATAGATTGTTAAAATTAAGATTTTGAACCTATTTTGAATGTCTATTGTATGGGTTTTCATAATCCTAAAAAAAATTTTAAAATAAAAAATTTTCTCAATCGAATATAAATTCTTTTTCGAATATTTTTTATGGTTTTTCAAAATCTTTCAAGATTCACAAATACCTTGAATTATTAGATTAATCCTTAGGATTGAATTTGATTGTAAGAGCATACATATTTTTATCAAACTAATACATATTTGTGTAAATCTCTAGATCATGGCACCGAAGAAACGATCCCGTACCGAGGTCGGTTCTTCTTCAGCATCTCGTATGTCTCGTGTTAATATCCAAGTGGTTTTTGTATGATGTTTGGACACCGATAGTAGGGTTGACAATTTTAATATTTTTCGCCATCTTTCTCTCAAGAAAGAACATTGTGTGGATGTTCACTTCATGAACTCACACAAGTTCCCCTTTAAGTATTATTCAAAACTCATCGAGTGGATGTTTTTGAGCTTTCTCACACATTCCGACAAGTTTTTTCCTACTCTTATGCCTATCTTCTATACTAATGTCAAATGTGTTTTTGATCCTCTTGACAAGAAAAAGGTTATTGCCATTGAATCTTTTCTCATAGGCAAGCATTTTCAAATCGATGTCTCTACCTTTGTTGATGTGTTTGGCCTTGAGGATGAGGGTAATACCGATGAAACCTCTCTTGGCTATTTTACCAGGTTGGTCACCCAACTTAACGTTCATAATCGTTTTCTTCATCTTATCATATCTTGGTGGATTCGTTCATCTAATGGTAAGTTTTCTCGTATTCGTCAAGTACATAGTTATTGGATTAAATGTTTTCATCAAAATGTTCGACCCAATCTTGCACAAATTGTTTTCTCGAACATTGTTTGGCATATCCAAAATCGTGCTACCCCACTTGTCCAATCCTTTCCATATGCATGCATTCTTAGTTCCATCTTTTTACATTTGGAAATTGATTACTCTTTCGACAAAGTAGGATCTCTAAAAGAGCTCATTGGTGAGACATCCCTCAACCTTGCTCACTTCCAATACGTCTCCAATGGAGAATAGGTTCAGGGTACTCCTTCTCCTCCTCCCATTGATCCTGAGCCTCTTCTCCAAGTTGCTCCCAACGAAGACTTGATGACTTTTCTTACCACTCGTTTCGATAACTTGGATGCACAATTTGGTACTTTGACAAATCACTTTGGTACTTTGAGTGCTCGCTTGGATACCATGGATGGTAGACTTGACTCTATGTCCACTCAATTCCAATCTAGCTTTGACTCTATGAGCACTAGATTGACGGGATTAGAGACCCAAGGCCATGCCATACGGATCTCCATTGAGGCCCTTCGATATAGTCAAAAGCTTGATGAGAAAGATGAGGATGACAATGGAGACAATAAAGAAGGCGAGAAAGACGAAGAAGAAGACGATCATGATAATGATGATGAGATGGGCGATTAGTGTCCCTTGCTCTATCTTTATGCTTTTCTATTTGGCTTTTTAGGACTAGTTTTGTTTCCTTAAGCATTATGTTGCATTCATGTTAGAACTTATGCACTTTGATATTTCTCTTATGCTTTGGTTTTATTATGTTGAATTTGGATTTAAGTATTTTATGCTATGGATTATGGTTATGGATTATTTTCCTTTAATGCTTTATCTTGCTTTATTTCTTGCTTAGTACTTCATTGATTTTGATCTAATAAAAAGGGGAGAAATTTTTATGTTTTTAAGTTTAGGAAACCACCAACTTTCAATATTTAAAGTCATGCACATATTAAGGGGGAGTTTTCAAAAGTTTTTTTTTTCAAAGTCTTTGAATCCAAAAATATTGATTTAAACTTAAAAATTTTCAATGGTTTTGTTATATCAAAAATGGGGAGATTGTAAAACTAAATTTGATTTTGATATAACAATTAAGTATAAGGACTAATTTGTAATAATTTTTTAAGTCCATAAGTCAATTTTTGATTTTAAGTCAAACCAAGAACTTTGAAATAAAAATTCTAAGTGTTTTTGTACGAGGGTATCGATACCCCAAGAACAGGTATCGATACACCTAGGTTTCTAAAGCCTTGTTCTTGAGATCAAGAATAAGTATCGAAGCATCATTCGATACCTTTTCTTCACTGTCGTCCCACGTTTTGAATCAGGTATCAAAACACATCAAGGACTTCAAATAATCCTTTAAATCTTTTAAAAATTGACTCCAGGTATCGATACTGGTATCGATATACCCCTTAGTCCCCAACGGCTATTTTAGCATTAAATGAGTCAACCATTGGTGGTAGTTAATTTTTTATTGGTGGTTAGCCTGTACCAAAACATGATTCGATACCCAACCTTACAAATTCATAAAGGTATCGAAGCATGGTTCAATACCTCTTGTATTAAATGCACGGCTCTTTCTATTCTTGGTCTGTTTCGAAATAGGTAGCCCGTGTTTTGATACCACCTACTGTAGAGTACATTTATGAATGGTAGATGAAGTCTCAAGGCCTTATTTACATTCCCAACAACTACAACGGTTAGAAATCAATGGGAAGGTATAAACTGAAGTATTTTCAATAGCATTAAAGACTATTGAACCTCAAGCAACATCCAAGCACACAAATCCAACTCAAAGCACTTCATTGCATATTCTTGCTCCCAACTCTTGTAATTTCATTTTAATCTTTTGTAATCTGAGTTTGGGGAGGGTTTGTTTGTATTTGGGGCAACATATATCGTGTGAGAGATTATCCATTTGCCTACTTTTCTTTGTATTATCTTGTGAGGATTGAATCAATTCTTGAGTAGAAGAATTGATTCGAATTATAACGGTTATCCCTTGAACCGAGAAAAAGGTCGAATTCTATAGTGAATTGGTTTCAAAATCCTTAGTGGGAGCTAAGGTAGTGGATGTAGAGCTTGTTCGAAGCTTGAACCACTATAAATCTCTTGTCTTTCAATTTTAGCATTTTTATCGAAAATTTCTCAATCAAAATTTCAATTCCCAATTCACACCCCCTCTTGGTCATACTTCAACATCGATCAACTCAAAACTTACTCGATTCTTCTTAGCTAACAACTTTTATATTCACCAAAATTTTCATGAACCCAAACTTATCTCTTTAAGCTCTCATGGAATTTTCTCCCTTCTTCTAACTTTGGTGTTCACGAGAAAATGAGGAAGAAGAGAGCAATTTTGGCTTATTTTGTTTGTTCAATTAATTGGGTGTAAAAGACTATTTTGCCTTTAATGATATACCTAGGCTTGGTTTATTACAAAAGGTAGTCTAAGGAAATCCATATTTTATCATGCAATGTCCAATTTCCTCATTTAATTTAATTTGATCCCTCACTTCTAATCTAATTAACACATGATACCATTTAACTTATGAATTATTCGGTCCATTTTGCTAACCCAATTTTAGGATGTTACAATTTTTGAACAAGATAATCAAAATGTTCACATATCTGACATTGTGTTCTATTGGAGTTGGAATGACCTCTATCTCTCCCACGATATGAATTGACATTGCGTTGGACTTTTGAAAAAGAAGAAACTTGATTCTGAATAAAATCTTCATTGTATTCACTTTTGTTATCAAATTCTTCACTTCTAGTTACTTGTTGAACTACACCATTAGCTTGAAAAGACAACCCTTCTGTCATGAATTCTTTTTGTCTCACCTCACAGTCAATAAGCATTTTAGTGAGACTTTTTAAAGTTTGAGTCTCTTTTGATGCAATGACAATTACGAACTCAAATTCAACAATCAACCCAGATAAGATGACACTAACTTGTTCCTGTTCTGCGACGATATTTCCTTAAGCATTGAGCGTGTCACATATTAGTTTGATCTTGGCTAAATACTCACTAATGGACAGACCTCGTTTTTTCTGGGAATGAAGACTATAACACAAAGAGGACACCTTAGAAGTTGACTTGCAGTAAATAACCTAGAAAGAGCATTCCAAATAGCGTGTGCAGTAGCCAGTAGTTAACCCCGTAAGATGAGGTAGAACATCAGAATTTATTATAGACAAAAAGCCAAAGAGCCAAAAGTTTATCCTGCTTGAAGTAAGCACGAAAAATATGATTTTCAACATGTTGTCCTATTTTATCAGTAGCAAAATTTTTCAGAACTTTATGATCAATTATAAAACTATTCAGACCATATACTTCTATAATCAACATCACCTGATGTTTCCAGAGAAT
Organism: Abelmoschus esculentus; assembly: GCA_035048815.1. Taxonomy (NCBI): domain Eukaryota; kingdom Viridiplantae; phylum Streptophyta; class Magnoliopsida; order Malvales; family Malvaceae; genus Abelmoschus; species Abelmoschus esculentus. The sequence goes on along the minus strand of JAUCBN010000013.1, from coordinate 10,795,286 downwards.
ATAACTATTTTCCGTTAATTTTATTGTGTCAAGTTTAGGAAGTTGTTGCACTGAATAGACACCAGAATCGGTAGCAATAGAAACAAATAAATATCTGATGCAAACAGGCAAAAAACCAAACACATAAGGATCAACAATGAACCAAAGGTACACAAACGATCCTCTCAATCAAAGATACAGAGAAACACTATGAGGACAAGTTATATTGTCTCAAAGTAAACATGACTAAGATACACAAGTCTCTAATCTAAAGACACCTACGAATCACTAATATGTTCTTCACCAATCATAATACGAATAGATTTTCTCACGATTCAACTGGTAGTCATAGAAATGAAGATCGAAAAACCGATGTAGAGATTTAAGCAATAGATGAGTACATAAATCTTATCAATCCATGTTTGATCTCATCGTTAGATCGTACGAAACAAAGGCACTAACGAGTAAGAACAAAAACAGACAAGAAAACGATTATTGAGTTACCTGCTTAATTAGTCCATACATATAGTCATCTTCACTAGAGATTAGATTATCAACGGAAGATAATAAGCACCAAAAACTTTAACCTGACTCTGATACCATATAAAGATTCTTTCAACTAGAAAGCAAGCACAAGAGCATATGGAAGAGAGACGATACTCTCAGATTTTATTATCGTTTTAACATGATTTTTGTGATCGTTTTAAGATTTTTTTTCTGTGGTTTTTTTCTTTTTCATCTTTAAAGAAGGAAAGATAAAAAAAGACGAAGAAGAAAATTCAGTTTGCAGAGGATGTGATGGATCCGGGAGGCGATGGGGAAGAGTTCAGATTACTGACGAAGAATCATATTAGAATATTCGACAACGATTCTTCTTCTTCAACGAAATAAAGGAAATTGGTTGTGGTAGAAATGGAGGAGCAATGCCTTCCAATAGAGCTTTTTTTTACAATGAAATTATAAGAGATCGTGGTGTTCAACGACTTGCTTACTCTTGCTGAGAAAATGAAAGCAGAACTGTCTCTTTTTTTTCTACACAATCAATTTCATTTGCTACAATTCTGTAAGTTTAATTTTGTGAAATAGTAGCAACTTTGTTTTTTTCTTTTTATCGTGATTTGTGTAAAAAGATAGAGTAACTATATTTATAGTAAATGAACTTTTAGGATACTTCGAATTTAGTCATTAAATTTTTAAAATATTTATACAATCAAAAAATATTTAATTTATTTTTAATGTGATCATTGTCGTTAGTATCATTAAATAGTGTTGACGTGTTATATTAAAGTTTTTTTTAAATAAAATATTATTTTTTTTAAATTTACAAGTTACCATAAAATTCTATCATTGAACAGAGTAATTATCGTTTAATCTCGACGTGAGAATTTCGTTTGATTAATTTTATTTTAAATTGATCTGTTGATTGGAAAGTGACAAATTAAAAAGTTAACTTTTAGTTTAGATTCATAATTATTTGATATTTGAAGAAATTAAAAGATTTTTAACATATTTGAACCGATAGAAAAGAATAGAATAATAAAAACTACACAAAAAAACGACAGTTCAATAAAAAAAAATCAAAAGCTTATTTTTAGTATTATATTATAACGGTGGAATTAACTTAAAATCAAATTATATTAATCGTTTAAATAAAAAAATCTTTTCACCGTGCACGAGTTCATTAAATCAAAGCAATAATCGAATAAGGACATTCTTCCATAAAATATCAACAAGTTAGTGTTAACGATTTTGGGAGAAGAACAAATAAAGAAAATAAAAATTTAAATAATAACATTTTTAATATAAAAAAATCAATTTATTAAATTATTTTATATTAAAACTAAACTAATAACACATATAAATTTTAAGAACTAAATTTGTAATTATATCGATTCATATCACCATTCTCGACTAATATCAATTCATATCACCATTCTGGACTAATATTTAAAAGTAATGATCTATTTGTATTATTATTATTATTATTATTATTATTATTATTATTTTAGTTTACGACATGTAAGCCTATTTCACATGGATTTGATGGGCCTGTCCGTGTTAATGTAAACTTCTCTAACTGAATTCGTGTCTCCATGTGCTATAATTTATTTAAATTATATTTGTACACTTAGAAAATTCTCGGGGTAAAAAAAATCCACTCATTGGAAAAATAATTAAATTTAGATTCAAATAATAAAAATAAACTAAATTAAGTATTTTATTCTTCATAATATTACTCAACCAAAAACAAATACTAAATTAGAAAAAAAAACATCTTTTCATTCTTAAGGTGGGTGTATAAGTTATTTGATCTTATACAAAATAATTAAATTCTAATTTCATAAAAAACAAATTAAATTTAGAATTTCACTCCTATAAAGCTATCTTCTCTTTATTTTAAAAAAATTATTAATATATAATAATACCAATATATATATATATATATATATACACACTAACAAAATACATAAAATTATACATATCATATATCATTTAGCATACATAACAAAATCATTTTTAAGGCAGGCCAATTGAAGTAGTTTGACAAAAATAGACAAATTATTTCATACATGTCATTAATCTTATACAAAATCAGGATGTCGTATATTACCGAAAATAACTTGTCAAACTAGAATCTATTCTATAAAGAGATATTGATATTTGCTCTGCTACTACTTTGATTATCTATGTGTATAACTAGAACACACGTTATGTATAATTTAATGAGGCATAAGAAAAGTAAACTCTATAAAGAGATGTTGATACAAAGCTCTGCTACTACTTTAATTATTTATGTGTATAACCAAAATACACGTTAAGTATAACTTAACGAGGCATAAGAAAAGTAACATATAATAAAAATACTTAATAAAATATGATACTTCAATAAATATAATATTCTTTGACTTTTAAGTATATTTCATTTCATAAAATCATATAACCCAATGTAAAAATCAAATGATTAAGGTACGAGTCGTGTACTATAAAGTACCATAATAAAGTGATGAGTACAAACGACATGAAGTGTCGAGTACAAGTGTCATAATAAAGTGATGAATACAGGAAATATAAAGTGTCGAATACAGACGTCACAATAAAGTAACGAATACGGACTACACGAAGTGTCGAATACAAGTGACACAATAAAGTGACAAATGGGCGACATGAAATATCAAATAAGGTCGTCATAATAAAGTAACGAATACAGACGACACGAAGTGTCGAATACAGAGATACAATAAAATGGCGAATACAACCTACATGAAGTATTGAATACTTCTTAAACTTCTAATAAATAACATACCACTAAATTTCATTGTGCATACAAAGGATATTTCAAAAATTCATTACTTAAATGAGTTTTTCAAAAATTCAAAATTCAATATATATATGTATATATATATGTGTTATGAATAATATTTATCTATGTGGATGTCTATCATAATAAGAACTTTATCATTATGAATATTATCTTCATTAATTAGAGTTTAATATATTATGTACTTCTTATGCCTATAAATAGATGAGCTTGTGAAGGCATTGTACATAAGTCAATATTGAGAATAATACAAAGATCTCTCTTTATATCTTCTCTTTGTTCTTTCATTCTTGTTCTTTATTCTTGTTTTATTTCTTCTTTACTTTATTCATAACACGTTATCAGCACGAGACTCTAACCAACGGAGGTATTTGTCGTTCGAATCTTGATGGAATTTTTAAAAAAAAATTGTTACTGGCATAAATCAAAGATAAGTTCTTCTCCCTCAATTATATTTTAATTATCGATTATTTTCTTTCTTGATCTTTAACTTGATTTTTAATTTAAAAAAAATCTTTGGTTGTTTGGTATTTGTGTAGCGATAAAATCACTCAATTACCGTGATTCTTGTTGACAATTCTAAAGTTATCAAGTTTGGCAAAGGGTAAAAACCGATCACTATGGTAAAAGTCAATTATAGTCTAATTAATTAATATATTCTTTGTTATATTGGTTTAATCCGAGTATATTGGCTGGACATTCCGTTCTGTAAGGCTACTGGTCTCAAAGGGGGTTCTTTTTAAAGGATCTTGTGGACTGATTTAACAATGCCGCATATAAGGATTAAATTTTTGTTCCTTGTTGTTTATATATATTGGTTGATCAATTACTATTTAATAGTATGAATTTTATAAAATCTATATTTGCTTGAAAGCAATATTTTTACGTCGAAAAATCGACTATAGACTTTTCCCAAGTTCAAGTTACGAAAATCGTCTTGATCCAAAAAATTTTATGGGAGGCATTCCCTGAAGCGAATGCATGCATGATGATTATTCCATGTAATTATTGGATTTATGACATTCCTTGAAGTGAATGCAAGCATGATGATTATTCCATGCAATTATTGGATTTATGACATTCCCTGAAGTGAATGCAAGCATGATGATTATTCCATGCAATTATTGGATTTATGACATTCCCTGAAGTGAATGCAAGCATGATGTTTATTCCATGCGATTATTGAATTTGTTTCATTCCTTGAAGTGAATGCAAACGTGATAATTCACTATATGGTTAGTGAATAAAACTCAATTATGTGACAGAGTATCATTGATGAGGATATGCTAGAAAAACATACTCAACTTTTTACACATTAATGTTGTCTTACAGACACAATATCATACAAGGATTTTCAATACCTATCAGTCTCCGCTCCATTCCCTGAAGTGAATGTGATATTTTATAGCGAAAAGAATAAATATCATATTAGTAATTGTGGTCATGATTGAGATCATAAAATAGACATGTATAAGATGATTATTTTGAGAATGCTTATATCCACAAGAAGTGGAATTATAAAGATGACAAGAATGATAGAGATCACATCAAAATCTTTATGTTATCAATGCGATGGTATAAACCATTGATCTCATACTTGTCGAATGCCAAAGTATTATGGACTTTATCCATAATCATGAATGATAAATTAAAGAAAATATAAACAGATTTTCTTTGTGGCAAAAATTATGGCGTTGCTGGTCCAACTCAATTGGATATTGTTAATTTTCTCATAATCCTTCAAAAGAATAAATTCGCCATTTATTTTAATTTATGCTATTTATGCTTGACAGACAGTGCAAGTATTCATACAATACTTAAGCATAAGAAATATATTCCCATTTAAATACAAGAAAAAATGTGAGTACTATATCTCAAAGTACTAAAATATCAATGCTTTGGAAGATCTTTTGAGAGTTTATTTTTTATAGATAACTGATTTGATATAATATGCTATATTTAATATTTTGTCATTTCCCGAAGTGAATGGTACAAAGCACATATTTTTCATTCCTTAAAGTGAATGAAATAAGCACATATTAAAGGTGCATGATTTTGCATATTTTCCCATTTTAAATTCAAAGGAATAATGTGAGTATTATATCCGGAAGTACTAATATCACAGAAAGCTTCGACTGAGCATCGTTGAGGAAATATGTTATTACCAAATGAGACTTTATCTCATATTTACAGTGCATTATACTCGTCAAAGTCGCAAAGAGACTTATTGAATTTTAAAGATATTTGCAGAAATATATTGAGAATATTAGTCAAGGAGATGCTGACTATCTCAATATTACGAGTATAACTCAAGGCAATAATGAAATAGGCAAAATTACATGCACTGCCATTCATAATGTACTACATAAGAATTAGTACAAATTGAAGCTCATGCTATTATAAACTAGATGTTTACTAATTATTTGGCATGACCGGTTAGCCATCCCGGTTCAATTATGATGCGAAAATTTATTGACACTTTTATGTGGTCACTTATTGAAGAACTAAGATTTTCTTCAAGGTAATTTTCATATGATACTTGCTATGAAAGCAATTTGATTATTCAATCATCAACAGTTAATATAGAGTGTAACTCTATTAATTTTCTGGAACGGATACAAGGTGATATATATGGGCTCATACATCTTTCTTAAAGACCATCTAGATATTTTATGATTTTTATCGATGTATCGACTAGATGGTTATGTGTATCCTTGTTATTAACCCGCAACTTGGTGTTTGCGAGGCTACTTGCTCAATTGATAAAATTATGGGGATATTTTCCAGATTATTTTCTAAAGACAATCAGTCTTGATAATGTTGATGATATATAATTTTACATGTAGTATCACAAATTCGCATCAAGCCAACAAATGATTATAAGTTCTCCCTATTATAAATATTTTTTGGTCAGGAACCAAATATTTCTCATCTTAGATTTTTTTGTGCGATATATGTTCTAATTACTCCACCACAATACACAAAGATGATTTTTGTTGGAAATATGTATCAGATTTAAATATCTTGAGCTTCTGATAGAGAATTTATTTATAACCTATTTATTGACTATCATTTTAATGAGTCAATTTATCCAATATTAGGGGGAGAAAATAAATAGTTGGTGAAAGAAATAAATTAGAATGAATTATCATTTTCTCTTTTTGATCCACGTACTACATGAACTATAAGTTCAATGGATAATTCATTTAATAAATCAATTGCCAAATGATTTTGCTGACCCTAAAAGAGTGACTAAGTCATGTATACTAACTATGATGCTTCGATTAAATTTGATGTCATGGATTGACAAACTCTAGTTGCTAATGAGTCTAACTTACACTTGAAGCATAGTAGACAAGTAAGTTCCAAAGAAATCCTCGAACAAGAAAATGAGCTATATTTTATGATGGTATGATTGAGAAATCAATGATTATAAAAATCTCTATAGGAGATTAAATGGTCTCCAACAGAGACATTGACATGACTCAGGTACCTGATAATAAAGAGATCTCAATATATTATGTCATGTCTGTTATAAGTGGAACTGAAATTAAATCGACGTTGTTTATATATTTGTATGCAATATAGCACTAGAGATTTTATTTGATGATGTGGATCATGAATCATTTTCAATTGACAATGTAAACAAAGAAATGATTGGTCAACATAGAAAGAGGCAATTAAGGCGAAACTAAAATCTCTTTCAAAAGAAAAGTATTTGGGCCTATAGCCCATACATTGAAATATGTAAAGCTCGTGCATATAAACGAGTCTTTGTGAAAAAGAGAAATCAAAAGGGAAAATCATGAGAAATAATCTCATTGGTTGTACAAGAATTTTCACAAATATATGAAATTGAATGAGGAAAATATATTCCTCTGTGGTGGATGTAATTATTTTTAGATACTCTCGCAATAAATGAAATGACTTAGTTTAATCTAATGGATGTTGTTATATCTTATTTATGTAAGCCTCTTGATAACAACATTTACATGAAGCTTCTAAAAGGATTTAGACTGTCATAAGCAGTTAATTCAAGTTCTCGAGAACATTATTCAATCATATTGAATATATCTTTTTATGGCTTGAAACAATTTAGGTGTATTTGGTATGATCGCTTCATTGAATACTTATTAGCATAATGCTATATGAATTATTTCCCCGAGTATTTTTATTAAGAGGTTTAGCTCTGAATGTTTATTATTGTGTATGTCGATGATTTGAATATCGTTGAGACTCGTGAAGAGATCTCCTTAAATCCTTGTGTATCAATCGACATATAGGAAAATGTTGAAAGAGACTTTACATGCATAATGCATATTCATTAATCATCCTTATGATTGCTAGGTCTCTCAATGTAAACAAAGATTCTTTCTATCTCAAGAAAAGAGTAATGATATTCTTGATCTAAAAACATAATATGTACATTATTTGATCTGAAAGCATCATATCTTAGCTAGTCCAGAAATATTATTTAAGTGCTATGAGATCATTACCTTTAAATAATTGTTATGCATGAGGCAAAGCTGAAATATGTATTTGGCTAAACATATCCTGAATATATGTGAATATTTTTACAAGATAAGATGCAAGCTATCTTGTACATAGATAATACAAAATTTATATCTCAAGGTGGATACATCAAATATGATAAAATGAAACATATTTCTTCAAGTTTCGTCCCTCATGATTTTCAGATGAATAATATTCAATGAATCATTTCAAGCAATGATTTAAAAGATTTATCCACTAGTGCATGATCTACTTCAACATTTGAAGATCATATTCAATATTGAACTATGAAGATTCAAAGATCTTATATGATATTTTCATGAGGGGAGTAAATACGCGTTGTACTTTTTTCCCCTTAACCGAGGTTTTGTCCCAATGGTTTTTCCTGGTAAGGTTTTTAATGAGGCAACATGTTATGCGTATCAAAGATGTGTGTACTCTTTTTCCTTCACTAAGAATTTTTTTCCCCATAGGGTTTTTATCTTAGTAAGTTTTTATGAGGCACATTATCTTCATAGACATTCAAGGGGGAGTGTTATGAATAATATTTATCTATGTGGATGTCTATCATAATAAGAACTCTATCATTATGAATATTATCTTCATTAATTGGAGTTTAATATATTATTTACTTCTTATGTCTATAAATAGATGAGTTTGTGAAGGCATTGTACATAAGTCAATATTGAGAATAATACAAATATCTCTCTTTATATCTTCTCTTTGTTCTTTTATTCTTATTCTTTATTTTTGTTTTATTTCTTTTTTACTTTATTCACAAATAAATATATATATATATATTAAACTCAGGTACAAAATAAGACTTAACTTATATGTCTATTATTTACACAGATACCACACTTCACTAACGATACCTAGGAGACTCCATATGTGTTATTGGTGGTGAAAACCTAACCAAGTCCTCTTTAATTCGAAATGGTAAAAAACATCATGAGCTTGTAAAAGGTCAAAATGAAGAATTACCAGATGATGTTCTATATGACAAGCAAGTATAAAGTTACTAAAACCAGAGGAACAAACCATTATTAACATTTTATATATATATATATATATATATATTGTGCAATTCATATTATTGTTACCCATTAAAGGAAAATTCATTTTCTAATTTGATCACCTGAATACAAGACACAATTTTTAACTTCAATAATTTGAAAGAAGTATAGGTTTTGAGAATTGGGTCACGGTATTCGGTATGATCCAATAAATTTTAGATAAAAAGTTAAAGATATAAGTTTTTAAAAATTTATAGATAAATTTTTGACATTGGCAAGACTTGACAAATAAAAAATTTAAAAAACAAATTAACATCCTTCCAATATAATTCTCGTGAATTAGACTTAATTCGAGCTCATAGGGCATGAATATCATACTAAAGGGATACCTTAGGTATAGAAGGAATTACTCTAGTCGAAGACTAGGAACCTATACAGTTCATAAAGAATATCCCAGTCGAAGACTAGAAACCTATATGGTTTAGAAGAAATTACCACAGTCGAAGACTAAAAACCTATACAGTTTAGAAGGAATTACCTCAGTGAAAGACCAGGAACTTATATGGTAAAAAAAGAAAGAAAATAATAATCATGCAAATATTTTCAAAATATCAAAAATCATAGATTATATTTTTCATATCAGACACAAGATTTTATTTTCAGACAATTGAACTTATGATTCGGATCAAAGAGATAGGTTTACGTTCAAATTGGAGAGATTAAGTGTATGTTAGAAACGTACTGAAATGGTTTATTGATGCTCAAAGATCCTTGATAAATACAAATAGATGACACTGGACTTTAGTTCTATTTAGATTGATATAAGACTTAATAACCTTAATAAAAAAATTATATAATTTTCAACTTCATCAATCATAGACCAGTTGTTGATACAGTTAAAAATATGTATTAATTTTCACACCAATAAATTGACACGTAATCCACAAAATAAAACAAAGAAATAAATTTAAATAACAGTAAATTAGAGAACGATATCACTAGTTTTTAAAATGATTTTGAAACTTTTTTGATTTTTTAAAAAAAATAAAAATTAAAAAATGGTTTAAAATTTGTGTTGAAAAAACTATTGGAGTCGTCACCGACCATTATGATAGATCGGATACTATAAAACTAGAGATTCTAAAAGATTCTAGTTCGGGAATCAATTATAATTAAAAATGATATTATCATTTTTAAAATCATCCAAAAATTAACACCTTTAAAAATGATATTATCATTTCATAAATTAAAATAACATTAAATTAAAATTTGAATAAAATGATATTAAATTAAATAAAGAGAAACCGCTTTAAATTAATAATTTGACATCCTCAAATGAAATCTTAAGCAAAGCCAATAGGAATAACGTGATAAAAAACGCAAAGGCCATGAATTTAAATAATTACACATGCAACAATATCCATGTGCAAGTAACATGAAGCATAATGAAAAAGATTAATGTGTAAAGAAATAGAACAAGCATTTTAACACATTATATACAAATAACATATGATGCAACATTATTTAATGTAAAAAAATTATATATACTATACGAACCGAAAATAAAAGGCTAAGATGATAAACTAACCAATAATCCCACTAATATATTCAAGCAACAAACGACGTATTAAATAAAAACATATGCTGGGTATTGAAACAAAAATAAAAGAGGAAGTGCCACTGGATTCGGGGCTGAATTGAACAAATATGAACCTAAAGGACCGGTTTGTTGAAAAGATTAAGAAAAATAAAGTGAAATCGGGACTTAATTGAAATTGAAGATAGAATTTATGGGGTTGGAACAGAGGTAAACCATTTAAAATCATATTAAACAAATTTAGGGACGAAGTTATATGATGGAATAAAAGCGCGAGGACCGCAAAATTAATTTCGAAAGGATGAGGATGTTAATGATAATAAATATAGACCATATTTAAAATTAAACATATATATTTTAAAACCAGCTAACCCTTTTCATTTTTCTCATATAGATGAACTCAAAACCTCATTTTTTTCTGAACCCAGATCAACGCCTTTAAAGTGTTTATCAAAATTTTTTAAAAAACACACATAAACACCAAAAAAAAAATGAACAAATCCCAGAAAATCGTCATTTTTTTTGAAAACCACCTCGATGGCCATCGCTAACATCGGCTAACAAAGTAAAATCACTTTAAAAATCTTCTTTTCCAAAACCTAAACCTCGATTTAAACCTTGATTTTAGAAAAGCAAAGTCAAAATCTTGCTTTTCGGGAGATTAAAATCTAGAATAATCATTTTTTAAAAAAATAAAGATGGAGTAACTCCTTTTGTATTTGATCTAAAAAGGCTTCTTCCCCTCTTTTGTTTGCAGTTCACCAATAACATGATGATCGAGGTTTATTACGGTCGAAGAAAAAAGAATGAGAGAAATGAAGAGGTTGAGATTCTCATACGAGCCTTCATTTGTCTGCGCATACAATCTAAAAATAGAAAGAACAAGGAAATATCTAAAAATTTCTTTTTTGCGTTTTTGATTGTTCGAAAACTGGGAAAAATTCATTTACATTCTTTTCGGCTTTGATCTTATAGTTGAATTACATGAAATAGAAAAGTAAAAAATTAAAATTAGAAATTAATCTATTGGCTGCCACTCTGATTTGGACGTATTTATGTGACTCTCTACACTGCCGGTTTGCCTCCATGAGGCTATTCTAAAAACTTTTGTGTTTTTTTTTTATAAAAATGGAGAATATATTATCACAGGCCTCGTTAAAAAATTCCCTAAACTTAAATTGGAGGAAAATAGTACATATAATAATATTACATAAACAATCCAAGAAAAAAACTCTACAACAAAACCATCAAAAAGAATTAAACAAGGATAAACATCAAAAGAACACAACTAGACCTCAAACATCAAGATCATCATGAAAAAAATTAAGAACGACTTCAGGAGGTTGCAGAAAAAGTCGAGCCTCAAAATTATCATAAGAATACAATCTTGCCATCATATCGGCCGCTTTGTTACCTTCACGAAACACATATTTGACATCGGCTTGCGCAAAGGTTTGCATAATACTTTAAATTGAATAAAATAAAGAAGAATCATCTTGTCTCGTATCACTATTCCTCAATACACAAACCACTTTGACATTATCAGATTCAACTATAATAGGCTCTGTATTCATGTGTATTGCACAATGCAAACCCTCCAAAATAACCCATAATTCTGAATTAAAAATGGAACACTTTCCAATAAATTTTAAAAATCTCGTAATCCATAGACCATTAGAGTCTCTAATAACACCACCACAAGAAGATTTTTCATCAGACGAGTTTTGTACACCATGTACATTAATCTTCCAAATCCCATAAGATGAACATGGCAATCACGCGCTCGTGAGACATATGAATGGGCACGCATAGATGCGTGAGGCATATGGATAGTCATCTCATCTTCACATAGGGACCGTTAGATTTAATTCAGTCATAAGGATCATGAAGGCAGTGACTACGCGAGAGAAAGAAAAGCATAATTAGAGTTTTAGGGTTTTATAATTAGATTAGGCTGGACTGGGCCTACAAGCTAATTAGGTTTTGAATTTTTTTAAATTTGTATATGGACATCATTTAATAAACATATATAGGGCCATTTTATTAAACGAAGCTATTAACATTTATATATTTTGTATATAGTAATAACACTAATAATAATAATAATAATAACAATATAGTAGTTACTTAATAATAATAATAAGGGTGTAAATGAACAGAGTGTTCGATAAGCTATTCGTGAACCGTTCGTATAATGTTCGTTTATTAATTTAATTAAACGAGTATAAAAAAATATTTTATGTTCGATTAATAAACGAACGAACACGAACATAATTGCATTCGGCTCGTTTATGTTTACAAACAAACTCGTTTATGTTCGTTTACAGGATCGTTTATATACCCGTTTATAGGTTTGTTTATGTTCATTTATAAGCTCGTTTATGTTCTTTAATAACCGTAAATTCAAAGTATATAAACGAGCATGTTCACGAAGGTTAAATGGATATGTTCGTGAACGCTAAATAAACATGTTCATGAAAACTAAACGAACAAACAAACAAACATGTTAAATGGATATGTTCGTGAACGCTAAATAGACAAGTTGATGAATATATACAAAAGAACTCGTTCGTGAACGCTTAACGAACATGTTCATGAACGTTAAACGAACAAATTATCGAACATATAAACGAACACGTTCATAAACATTAAACAAACCAAGCCCGAACATGACAAAAAATAAACGAACCGAGCTCGAACATACATTAAGTCAAACAATATTAGGTTTAGAATAATAAAATTCATAAACAAACCATAATATTAAAATGTCACATCTCAGGATTCAAACCACAATACAAAAATATTAAACACAATTCAAACCATGATATTAAGTCTAGAATGATAAAATCCATAAACAAACCATAATATTAAGTCTAAAATAATATTAAACACAAATTAAACATTGTTAACATCTTTTGAGATTAACTCGCTCTCTAAATTTGCCTCATTAAGCGATAGTTCGACAAACTATAAATATCCAATATCTCCCAATAAATCAAAAGTATCTCCACAAACACCCCACATCTTGGTTTTCTCATCCACGTATTGACTAGATCTAATTGATAAAAGACGAAGATTATAGTGAATGTAAACTAAATCTTTAGCGCGATTCAGATTTAACTTATTCCTCTTAATTGAGGGAATAAAGGAATAAGTACTCCAATTTCTTTCACAAAAAGAGGATTAAATAGGTTATCCAAGCACTTTAGAAGCTAAATCTTGGAGCAATGGGTTTTAGCACCGAAGTTAACACACCAATTTTTCGGATCCGAAGAATACCTCTTTGCAAGTGAAGTCAAATTTTCAAAAGGCCCACTCTTAAGTGAGAAACAAGCATTTTCATCCAAGATTTTGTCATAATCATCATTATTTGAAAAATAACCTATTAAAACACTTCATTGTCTCTCGAGATATTTTACCATCTCTATGAGGAGAAATTCTACTAGGATCCTTAGTTAGCTAACCATCACTATAAAATCTTTAACATATTAAAAAAATTAAACATGTATCAAAGAATTTGAATTTAAAAATATAAAATTCAAAACTAACAAAGTTGTGTATATTAGATTTTGTGAGAGAGTTAGACAATAAAGAGGAATATAACTCTTTGTTCAACGAGCTATAAGAATCTCATAAACAACATGGTAAAAAGGACTAAATTCTAAAAAAGAATATTTTTTTCTGGTAAATTTACACTCTACTTTCTCAATCACGGAATCTCTATCTCATATACCAAATGAAGACATGACTTATCAGTGTCACATACTTTAAGCATGTCATAGATGAGTTTTACAAAATCAATGATGTAAGCTATTTTATTCCACCAACCATCACTCATAAGTTTCTTCTTCACAAAGTTTGATTTCCCATGTCATGCTATTTATAGGAATTCCATTAACCACTTATGATCATTCTTTGAAGTCTGATACGTGTTATATATGCGCAATTTAGTGTAATTGAACACGTCGCCATGTAAAAACACAAGTGATTGGGTTATGATTGAACTAAATAATGAAAACTAAATAAAGATAGAAAAATCAAATAAAGAAGGTGGTCAGGATCCAGTTATGTTATATAGTGGATTTGATCAACTCGTTTTTGTCCAATGCAATTGTACAACACTGCCTCGGCAGTACTAAAAATTACTGCCTTGACAACGAAGATACTCACCCGCCACGACAATCTCTTGCGCTTGGGAAGACTTTATCAAAGTTCGGCAAAGTGTCCTTTAGTACCTCCGCTTATCTCTAAGTCGAAGTACTGTTAATGATCAGTCTTTGATGATACCTCTCGGCGTGAATCAATTATAATCATCAACCAATCTCACACTTCTCTTAGCCGCTGAATCTCTTAACATATCTCTAGTCCGAGTTAGTGTTTCCCGATTGAAACACCTTACTTATTCCTTTCGTGAATTTAACTCTCTTGATATTAGATAAATAGATTACTTACAAACTTCTCTCTCAAGCTTGAATGCAAGAACGAAGAATGACAAAGAATAAGAAAACTTCGATATTTTATTGCATTGGAAACAAGAAACAAAGTTTAACTTCCTCACACTAATACTTTACAACCTTCACCTAAGCCTAAACATATTTAGAACAGAATGTAAAAGGAAAGAAAAACTAAAAGATTAAATCTAAGCTCTCTAATTCTATGAATTGATCGAACGCCCTTCTCGTTGGAAGGCTTGGTCTTATATAGGCTTGGCCTAGGGTAAACCTTTCCTAAGTAGAATAAAACTTGGAGTAGGAAACAAGTCATGTACAAAAATAAAATATTTATAACTTTATTCTATTTAGAATGCTTTCCCGCGTGGTCTTGTCTTTGGGCTTTCCATGTGCTATCCAGCTCCGATCCTTAGGCTTCTTGTCCAGCAATGTTTTCCTCATTTTTCTCCTCAGCTTGCCTACCATATCGTTGCTTGTCCTCTGCTGCCTCGGCATCAGGTCCTGCCTCAGCCTCTGTTTTCTACCACGACAATGCTTCTTCCTGCACAAATACAAAAATACAGTAAAGCTTGCCTTTTCTATAAATATTATATTTATCAGTATAATCCCTAAATATATCATATTAAGTATATGCATTGGTCCAAGTAGGTGTAGAATTGGTGATTAATGCCCATGAAAAGTGCAGAAAGTGATAATGAGTTGAGCACTGACCACACCCCCAAACTCGTACTATTGCTTGTCCTCAAGAAATGCAAACCATCAATTTGCCAAACTGTATTCCCTCTTGGTCTTATGTTTCAGTCTATTCTCGCCACCATAACTTTCTCCATTCTTTAGACTTAACTTTTCGGTTACCTAAGGGTTTACCTAGAAGACAAATTATAAGGTTTTGTGAGTGTGTGCGTTTTTGTGGAAAAGTTTGATTAAGGGCCTTCTTAGATAAACTCTAAGTTCAAGACAAATAGATTTGGATTTAGTGTACTCTTATTTTCTAAACAACCAATTCTTGAGCCAATTTCGGGCACCTCAAGTATTGTGTTTTTCTTATCAATATTTCTTTATTTCTTTTTTTATTCTTTCAAGCATACTAGAGCCAATTTCGGGCACCTCTAGTATGAAGAAGACTAATTCCTAGAGCTGGTGATAGGCATCTCTAGTCATTTTTCCAAAAATCTAAGTATGTATCACCTAAGTTTATTAAATGAATTCCTATAGCCAAACAAGTCCCAAAAGTGTTTTAAGGTCAACCTTATAGCAAACTTTTAAGTTTTTCTCCTTAAGTATCCTAGAATTAAGTCTTTAGAACAGAACTTAACCATGGTAAGGAGAAAGATTTCTATTGCCTTAAAAGAATAAACTAAGACAATACTGATGATGGGCAGTGTAAAAGTATAGGTAATATATTCAAGTAAGGTGGTGGACATAAAAAAATCACTTAAATACTCTCTTTTCATGGTAAAGCCGCGATAGTGGATTGCCTCGGTAGTGGCTCTACACCCTCAAACTCGAACCAAGCATTATCCTCAATGCTTAAATTAGGGGCACACAATAGGCAAAATAAATATAAAAGCAACATATAAGGACTTCGAAGAGCTGCTTTTGACAATTAATTTTATGGGTCTTGTTGCTGATTGCTGCATCTTTGGTGATGGCGAAGGCTGAGTTTTTGCTTGTCTTTGTGGCTGGACTCTTGTTGGTGGTGTCCGTTGCATGGGAGCGTTCACCTCTTCTCCTCCTTCATCTTCGACAACTTCCTCGGTCACCATTATATCCGTCCCTCCTTCATTTGCTACATCTGCCCAGGCATGGTGAATGTTTGGCCCGGTAGCTTCTGAACTTTGATGTACATACACATCTATCTCCTCTGATAGACTGCCCATGATGATGGGGGATCTTGGGGAAGTGCTAAAGACTGTCCTTCTCTTCGAAGGTCTTTTGTTATCGGACGATGCCGTGGCAGAATCTGTTGCCCTAGATGGGCCAGCAGTGTGAAACTATTGCTGAGGGACTGTGTGGAAGAATGGTCTCGGTACACCTGGAGCTGATATTGTCTCGATGTAGGGTACAACTGTTATGAACATGTTGGTGGGGAACTCCGGAAATTGCAGCCCTTGGCCTGGAAAGTTGTGGAGCATCATTTGAGCAAGTATGCTGTTGAAGTCTCTTTGATACTCCATGTATCTCTACTGCCTAAGATCCATAGCTGTCATCCTCTATAATATTTCCTGGTATGGGTTTACTGTGGCAGTGGTGTGGGCAGAGTCATGCATGTCTGCCGTGTATTGGGCCCCGACAGCAGTGTCATCAGTGAACTGCTGCGGAGTTGCCTGGATAGGTTCTGCTTGCGTGATCTGCATGATCTTGTGGCAGAAGTCTCTGGTCCATCCTCTTATATGGGTTGTGAATTCATCTGTTTTAGAAGTGGGTACACCTGCAGCATTACAAATACTAGTAATTAAACAAGAAAAATATAAAGGGCATTTATCCTTCTTATCACATTCGTAATTTTCTCATAAAATAATTCCTCCAATGTTTATGCTCATATTGTTGATGATAGATTGGATGAGCACCAATCTCCTTCGGTCCACCGTACTGTTGTGGGAGGTTGGAATAAGACGTCTGTTTACAAAGGTATTCCATAGCTTGGCCTCGGGTTTCAAATTTTTCCTTGCTACGGATCCTCAATGGGCACCGGTTTCCCAAGGAGTATTGTCGTAGAATAAGTAGTCTTTAATCAGCTCATAGTCTTCAGCGGTGACATTCTCCAGGAATTCGACATGGACATCACGTATAGGGATGAGGCCATAGAATTGATTGATTATCTCGGCATCGAGCTTAACAGGCCTGCCTCGACAGTGAAAAAAAAGAGTCCTTGCTAGGCCTGTGAGCATAAAATTCCCGCACGATGGTGGTATTGACCTAGATTGGATGGAGGTAGAAGATCTCCTAATCTTGATATTTTATCTTGTCGGACAAGTAATGTTCGATGCCAAAATTTTCTTCATCAGAATGTTGGAACCCTTGTTCCTCCCATAGTTGCCGAGAAATGAAAGACCTGTTGAATCGGTCTTCAACAGTTACTGGGGCAAAGCGTTTGTAGGTGGCCATGAGTAAGTGGTTTAAGAGTTGGGATTCTTGTAGATTTTCTTGAAAAAGTTCTGAAATTTGCAAAAAGGCTTGTAAGTAGGCAAAGAATATTTTGAGAGCAAGATTAGCAAAGTTCTAAAAAAAATAAGAATGCAAGAGTGCATAGTTCAAGAGGGAGAGATTTCTTATATAGGCCTCGGCCTTGTGGTTGTTTAAACCACTAGCCGTTTTGTAGCCGTTTAACTTTTATTACCGTTTGCATTTACTGCCACAGCGGGAATCTCAGCAAACTAGCCGTTACACTATTCTACCCGTTGGGACTGCTGCGGCTCTAAAACTGTTTTACTACCTCGGCAGAATTCCTGCTGTGAACTATTTCTCCTTTATTCTTGCTTATTGTCCTAAACAAAAATTAAACAAAAACAAGAAAATAACTAAAGTAAAAAATAACTTTTAATTAAACTAATCCTAATATAATAGTAAAAAGAAAGGAAAGAGATTATGTCACTGGTGGAGTGCATGCGAATGCATCTCCCAAGGTGATTATCTCTTGTTGGCCAGAGTTATTCTTCAAGTGTTGGCCATTGGCTTCATGTCCCTCCCTTTTTGTCCTGATTTTCATTGCTCTCTGTATGTCTAGACAGTGTGTTGTGATATTGGTTTCCTTCACATCTGCCTTAATTTTCCCGCCAAAAATTATGCCATAACAAATATCCATTTTTATGCCGAGCATACTATCGAGGCAGTAGCTGTTGAAATAATATATCTTTGTGCCAGCATCTGTGGTGTGAAGGACTTTGTACTCTTCTGCATCATCATGTCTTTTCAAATTGTGGAATACATTGAGTTTGACTTGTTGGTCATTGACCCTCATTGTCAACTCTCCTTTTTCCATATCAATTAACGTTCGTCTAGTGGCAAGGAAAGGTCTCCCAAGGATAATCGGTGTATTATCATCTACTTCATAATCAAGGACAAGAAATTCAACAAGAAAAAAAATTGTCTACTCTTACCAGTATATCCTCGATTTTCCCTTCGGGTTGTATATATGGTCGATTCGTAAGTTAGAACATTATAGTAGTGGGTTTTGCTCTTCTAATTCCAAGCTTTTGGAAAATAGACGTGGGCATTAGGTTGATGCTAGCTCCAAGGTCACATAGGGGCTTACCTTCATAGTGGTTACCAATTGCACAAGGTATAGTAAAGCATCTAGGATCCTTCGATTTTGGTGGCATATGATTGTATAGCATTGCCATGCATCCTTCTGTAGCAGCCACTGTTTCAAACTCACCTAGCCTTTTTTCTTTTAGACACAATATCTTTCAAAAATATAGCATAATTAGGCATTTATTCAATTGCCTCTACAAATGGTAAGTTGATGTGAACTTGCTTTAAAATTCAAGAAATTTCTTAAACTGATGGTCTTGTTTTTTTCTTTTTTAACCTTTGTGGGAAAGGTGGTGATAGTATCATCTCTTCTAGGGTTTTTGGTTTGGAATTTAATACCTGGAACCATTATGTTTGTTGCTGTCTCGATAGCTTGTTCAGGTGCTGTCGAGCTCTCTATTGGGGTAGTGTTATCTACTGTGATATTATCAGTTGATTCAGCATCCAAGTCCTCTTTTTCTGGTTCTATTGGTGGGACTTTGTCTGCTGGGCGTTCTACCTTCTCTTTCAGCTATAGATCACTTCTGGTAGTGATTGCTTTGCACTGTTCATGGCCCCATTACCTTAGCAACTTCAATATTGCTAGGTAATCCTCCTTGTGGTCTAGTATTTATGTTATGGGCAAACTACCCAACCTGGGTTTCCAATGCCTTAATTGCAACCTCTTGGTTCTGTAACCTCATCTTAGTTCTATTTATGAATGTATTTGTTCTTTTGATGAAGTTACTGTTCTCTGCCATATATGATTCAGTTTTCATCATGAATGCTTTTAAGGAATTTTCCAGAGAACTTACAGGTTACTGCTGATGCATCTACTACTGCGGCAGAGGCTGCTGTAATTGCTGCTGCAGCAGATGTTGCATTTGTTGTTGGAATCCTGGGGTTGAGTAGTTGGATTTAAGTCATTGTTTGGATTGGTCCATGAAAAGTTTAGATGCTTCTTCCATGAGGGATTGTATGTGTCAGATATCATATTGTTTTTATTGTAGTTTCCAACATACATGCTAGACTCTTGATTCTGCATACACTCATAAGAATTGTGGTTACCTCCACATAAATTGCAGTAAGAATCAATAGCCTTAACCTCATTGTGTTCTACTATATCTGCATGTTTTGCACCATTTTGGTAAGAGAGGCCAATTGTGCTACCACTAAATTTGATGTTTCTAATTCATTTACTGTGGCTTGGCGTCTTACTCCTCCTCGTCTTGATGTAGGAAATTGAAAATCTTTATTTGCGAGTTTGTTCAGTATTTCAATAGCTTCTTCAGATGCTTTATCCAGGAGTATTCCATTTGCAGAGACATTTAACATCATCCTTGTCGGGGCATTGGTTGCATTGTAAAACATTATCACTTGTGTCCACAGTGGAAATCTATGCAATGAGAACTTATGCAATAACTCTTTGTAGCGCTCCCATGCCTCATACATAGGTTTGTCATCAACCTGTCGACAAGAAGTAATTTCATTATGAATTCTATCATATAAATTGGTAGGATTAATTCGAGTAATGAAATCTCGACATAATTCACTCTAAGATCCTATTGATCCTGCTGAAATGCTATTTATCCAGGTTTTTACCCTATCCCTTAGTGAATAGGGGAACAACTTATAGTACGCTTTGAGGGTGGCATAGGACTTAGCCATTCATTTGAATGGTGGTAAAGAAATAGTATTCAAAAGTAACAAAAATAGAACTTATGCTATGAAAGCAGAAACCCAACTTATAGTACGCTTTGAGGGTGGCATAGGACTTAAACCCTTAGGAAATAAGTTCCTAGAATCTTAAGTATGGATAGAAAAGATAGGAGATGCCACAAACCTATATAATAAATTTGATAAGTCGATATAGTTCTAAAAAGAACAAGCTTGAGAGCAAACTCACAAAGGAAGTTTTGTATTGATCCAAGATCTGAATTACAAATGAATTTAAGTCCTGTTTATAGTTTTCTAAGAATATTGGCTGAAATGGCCTTCAAGTTTTAGGATAACCATTCATTTGAATGGTGTCTCCCTCCAAATCTATTCGAAAAGACGTAACTTCTCGGTCCAGCCTGCAAGATCTTTATTAATTTTGCCATATCTCGAGCTTCCGATATCGAATTGATGCGATTCAACATGATTTGGAAAAATAAGAGATAGGGGAACAACTTTTATTAAGACACCGAAACCCAGTTATGCTTGTATCCTGCTCGAAATTGGAAAACAAGTGGACCGTCATGAATCTGTTCAATGAAAAGTGTTATCTCTTTGTTTTGGCGCCCACTTGCTCTCCCTCCATGATCTTGGCACCCAATGTAGATAATGGACGGACATGATGCTTGGTGAAGGGTAGGTGACCTTCGGATGTTGAGTTGAGAGTGATAGCTAGAGTTGAGGTAAGCTTATCGAGCTAGGAGTGAGCTGGATTGAGCTGAGCTATCTAGCTAAAATACTTAGCTAAAATTTGAAGCTAAAATAAGCTAATCCGAGCTGCCTTTAGCAAAGTGAGCTGGTCCATTAGATTCCTTATACTCTCTTCTAGTGTGAAGAGTGTTTTAGAACTAATCTGAATCTCCTAAGTCCTCGTTTTGAATTATGCTTCATTTGAGCTCGTATGGGATTTATGAGCTGACATGGAGCTATCCTTTAGTCCTTTAAGTACTTTAGGAGTGTTCCATTTATTTCCAAACTATTCTGAAGTTTTCTATTTGTGTTTCTAGCATTGCCTTTCGTTTAGCTTCTTCTGAGCTAAATAAGCTAACACCGAGCTAATATTTACTCCTTGAACAGTAGGTAAGTCCTATGAAGAAAACATAATAATGGAAATAATGAGAATACTTAAAATAACTTAACATGAGTTTAGAACTAAGCTGAAACTTTAATCAACATGGTTATAATAACTATTCATTTTTATAGCTTAAGTAATATAACTCTTAAGTAGTTTAATATAAGGTATATAAAAGTAATAAATACTAAGATCAGCAAGATAACACCTCTTTGATCCCATGTGTGAAATGAAGTATCTTAATATAAGGTATGGGCAGAAACTAAGATTGAGTGTGCACATATCATCCCCTCCTTCTTTTAGTCGATTTGTCCTCAAATCGAAAGGGTTTTCTAACGAATATATCCTTGATGTAGGGGCGATCAATTGTTTCAATGATGGAACAAGTTGATGAAACTTTTTCTTGAAGTAGAGGCCTCCAAAAGGGTCATTTTCGAAGTGATCTTCAAAATATCCCTTTTCGAGATAGTCATTCATAACATGTTCCTTTGGATCCTTCTTTCATACCTCTTTGAATCTTCATATCCCTTGATGTAGAGACTTGTCTTTTGGATATGTTTTTCTGAATCATCTCAACCGTTGGCGTAGAGATGTTTCCTTTGGAATACTTCAAGTAGTTATGTTTTTTCAACTTCGATCCTAGTGCATTTCCATATTATCATTCTAGAATAGATTGATAGTACCCATTTCATCTCCTTGAATTGGTCATCACAAGCAAGTACAATTCCATGTAGATTGATGAATTTTCTGCAAAATGAACCATATTTAGTAGAGAATAAACATATAACAAGATGAAAAGAATTTGCAAACCCTGGTGGATGTTTAATGTGCATTGGTTGTTGAATTTTCTTCAAGATCTGCACGACACTTGGAATGTCAATGATTGTAACTATTGGAACATCATATGTCACAACTTTTGAAACATCAAAAGACTTGTCTTGTGTGTCTCCAAAAGTCATGGCTATTGATGCTTCAAATGACACATCCTTTAGTTCTTGAAAAGGCATAATTTTTGAATCATCTCTTTGAGAAGATAAGACTCTTGGATTGCCCTGCAAAATAAAAGAAGGAATAGAAAAAGTAAGGTCAAATAAAATATGTGTTTCTTTTTTTTTCGACTCTGACTTCTTTTTTCTTTTTGATTTTCTCATTTTCAACCCTATTTTTTTATCAACCATTCTTTTATTTTTAACTCCAATAATTCTATCATCCACTTCTTTTTTTTCAATTTTCTCAATTCCTTTCATGACTTCAATGTTCTTTTTCAATTGCATTTGATCTTTCTTCACTTGTTCTGGAGATAAAGGCACTAAGGTGATATTTCTGCCTTCAAAGGAAAATGAAAACCGATTGGTGAATCCATCATGGATGGCCTGCTTGTTGAATTGTCATGGTCCTCCGAGAAGGAGATGACTTGTATTCATATGCATTATGTCACGCAGAATTTCATCTTTGTACCTTCCAATTGAGAATGGTACAAATACTTGTTCTTTGACCAAGAATGATTCTTCATCATTTAAGCATTGCAAATAATAGGGGTTTGAATGATTGATCGCCTTGAGTCCTAACTTTTCCATCAAATAAGTGCTAGCAATGTTTGTACAACTTCCATTTTCTATGATAATAGAGCACACTTTACCATTTAAATGGCATCGTGTCTGAAAGATGTTTGATCGTTGTTGATCATCTAGCACGTCTTAAAACTTATTTTCTTTTTTTCCCAAGGATGATGGATTGTTGTAAGAATTCTGGGACATGGTTAGTGAAAATAAAAGAAAAAAAAATATAAACCTCACAATACACTAAAAAAATTCCCCACGGTCACTCCAAGTAAAAGAAGTTATTACTCAAATCACTCGTGTTTGCACTCTAGGACTTATTGGCTTTTATTGTCCTCTTTTGATCTCACAACTCTATTTCCTTTTACCACTCGACCTCTCGTCACAAATTCTTAATAGAATTAACTCAAAACCTATCAAAACTATTAGTATAGATGTTGTTAGCGTTTGGGCTACAAGATAAAGGTTATGTTAAAGAAAAGAAAGAGAAAGAATAAATAAAAGAAAAATAAAAAAGTGCAGGGACTAATATGAAAATGGTATAAGAATAGAACTAAATAACAAAAGAAAGACAATACATTACCACAAAACTTACTTACAAACCAATCGTGAACAATCAAACTTTATGAAATTCTCCGAGTTGGTCATTTGCTTGTTTTGTGCTTCTTGCCATCACTTCAAATGTGAATTTGATTTTTTTGAACTTTTTTTTTACTAAATCAGACTCTTTTAGATGAGAAAAATCTGAATTTATAACTTTTTTTTAATTTTAATTTTTTTCAGAACTAAAATTCACAAGGTGGCTTACTTGAATCTTTCTTTGCTCTGATTACCATATGATACGCTCTAACTCTCCAATTATTGTTGTAGAGATAAGCTTTGATTGTCCTGACCATGATTGCAAGCAAGCCTTGATTCTCGTACGCGTTCCTTCTTGTTTGATGAAGAAAAGATGGTGAAATAGTGTAAAAAGGGCTGCGGAAGTATAGGTTATATGTGTAATTGGTAAGGGATGGTTGGGTGATATTTTGGTTAGGGAAATAAATGAAAAAGGTGATAGTAAGGATAGGGAAGTCGGCTATGGTGATGAACGAAATGGTTAGGATGAAATATATGTAAGGTGGTAAAGAAATAGTATTCAAAAGTAGAACTTATGCTATGAAAGCATAAACCCAACTTATAGTATGCTTTGAGTATGGTATAGGACTTAGACCCTTAGGAAATAAGTTCCTAGAATCTTAATTATGGATGAAAAAGATAGGAGACGCCACAAACCTATATAATATGTAACCCTTAAATTTAACCTAATTTCTTAGATTAAAAGTTAGGGTTTACCTTACCAAAACTTGTTTTGCAAGTTAGGGTTTTTATAAATTTAAAATTAATATTTAGATAAATTATTAAATAATTAATAATTTAAAATACTTAAAATTCAACAATTAAAAAATACCGAGTTCAACCCATAAATAACAAACATAAAATATTCTAAAATCCAAATAAAGTTACAAGTCCAATATACAAGAAATAATATCCAAATGTAATTAAATAATCCAGAAACCAAAACCGTAAAAACATATGATAAAAATATCTGAGTCAAGATCTTCCAAGTATCGTACGTAGCCTAGGTCAAAGATATGAAATAGGAAATTGAGAGGGTGTAAGCTAGGGAGCTTAGTATATCTCTAGCCTGCAGATAAATAGGATCAGATAATAGAGCAGTGCAGATGAAAAGATGTATGCATGAAATGCACTCAACACCGAACACCATCAGAAGAGTAGGTCGAGTGGGTGTAGAGTCTACGAATAACAAAATGTTAGACACACTACTATGCCAATAACATATAAGTACACGTAACAGAAATAATACGAAACTTACGTGTGGATCCCGAAGACTGATAAACAGGTGAGAGTATAGGAGGAGGAGGAGGCAGATGCTCATGGTCGGAATCTACGTCACCTAAACCAAACAGAAACTGATTCAGAATCCAAAATTGATATATTCCAGATAAGCATTCAAACTTAAAAGTCCTAAAAATGATACTTCAGGTTCGAATTTTGAAAAACGAACTGCACTATCGGACTCAAGACGTCAAAAAACATAAAGTGGGACCGGGTCAGAAAAAGTCAATGCTGATGTTAGCATGGTCAACACTAGCGTCAGCAGATGGCGTCATTGGGTCAACAATGATGTCAGTAGATAACATCAGTAGTGATATCAGCGGATGATGTCAGTATGACGTTAGCAGATCACAAGCCAAGTCGGGTCGATCACGGGTCAAGACAACTTTTCCCGAGAAAATCTGAAATTTCTAGATTTTCTCGGAAAATCTAGAAAATTTCTAGAAATTCCCAGGTCCGATTTTTCATATTTTCTGGTTCTCAAAAATTCTCATTCGATTCGATTCAAAATACTAAAAACACCACCCTTTTACTCCGATTTGAACACTTTTACTTCATAAACGATTCAACTTAAAGCGAATCAAAACTCAAAACCTAAATTTCCTTTCAAACCAATACCATCCGAAAAATCTCTTACAAACAACACACCATATTCGATTATAACAAAAACAGAGATACAAAACAACCAACCGAAACAGAACTAAACAAGAAAGATATTGATGGCTTACCAAAACACGCTTTTGATGGAATGAAGGAAAAACAAAAGAGCACGAAAAAGTTTCTCGATTGTTTGGCAGAGATCTTCGTGAACAACTTGAAAAAGGAACAAATGAAAATTTTGGTTTGGTTTCAAGGTTGAGAACGAAAGATTAATACATAATAATTCGAATTAAAGGAGAAATTAAACTCCAAAATGTAACTGAAACAAGAAAGAGGGAAACTTAAGTCTGAAAATTAACCAAGGGTAAAATTACCAGATAAGAGCCCGATCTCTTCAAAAATAGCAAATTGGTCCCTAAAAATCCCCAATTTCTAGGGTTCAAATTATGGATTTAGGGTTTAAATCTAGGAATTTAAAGATTTAAATTGGGGAAGATTTGGGGTGTGACATAATAGATTTGATAAGTCGATATAGTTCTAAAAAGAACAAGCTTGAGAGCAAATTCACAAAGGAATTTTTGTATTGATCCAAGATCTGATTTACAAATGAATTTAAGTCCTATTTATAGTTTTCTATGAGGTTTGGCCGAAATGGCCTTTAACTATTTAGATAACCATTCATTTGAATGACATCTCTCTCTGAATCTATTCGAAAAGATGTAACTTATATGTCCAACCTGTATTGTCTTCAGTAATTTGGCCATATCTTGAACTCCCGATATCGGATTGATGCGATTCAATATGAGTTGGAAATATAAGAGATAGGGGAACAACTTTCATGAAGACACGGAAACTCAGTTATTCTTGAATCCTGCTCGAAATTGGAAAACAAGTGGACCATCATGAATCTATTCAATAAAAAGTAGTATCTCTTTGTTTTGGCGCCCACTTGCCTTCCCTCCATGACCTTGGTGCCCAATATGGATAATATACGGACATGATGATTGGTGAAGGGTAGGTGACCTTCAGGTGTTGAGCTGAGAGTGATAGCTAGAGGTGAGGTGAGCTAATCGAGTTGGGAAGCTATCTAGCTAAAAGACTTAGCTAAAGTTTAAAGCTAAAATAAGTTAATCTGAGCTACCTTTAGCAAAGTGGGATGGTCCATTAGCTTCCTTATACTCTCTTCTAGTTTGATGAGTATTTTGGAGCTCATCCGAATCTCCTAAGTCCTCGTTTTGAATTATGCTTCATTTGAGCTCGTATGGGATTCGTGAGCTGACATGGAGATATCCTTTAGTCCTTTAAGTATTGTAAGAGTGTTTCATGCATTTTGAATCTATTCTGAAGTTGGCTCCTTATGTTTCTATCATTGCCTTTTGTTTAGCTTTTTTTGAGCTGACACGAGCTAATATTTACTCCTTGAGCTGTAGGTAAGCGCTATGAAGAAAACATAATAATGGAAATAATGAGAATACTTAAAATAACTTAATATGAGTTAGAACTAAGCTGAAACTTTAATCAATGTGGTTATAATAACTATTCATTTTTATAGCTTAAGTAATATAACTCTTAAATAGTTTAATATAAAGTATATAGAAGTAATAAATACTAAGATCAACAAGATAACTCCTCTTTGATCCCATGTATGAAATGAAGTAGCTTAATATAAGGTATGAGTCGAAACTAAGGTTGGGCGTGCACATATCAGTTTTTCAACATTATTTTTTATTGAAGCAAAATGGTTTGCAATTTATTATATCCAGGGGGAACATAACTCGATATATTGTGAGTTGCAGCAAAAGTAAAAGCCTTGCGATAATGAAGATTTCTAGGAAGATTAAAAGACAAACCAAATATGTAGAACATTCTTGCAATGTTTTATTTAACTTGGCTCTACTATTCATGTCGAATGATCTAGCAAGCGGTGACAAGTTAGATTTTTTTTTAGAAGAAGATTTAATCTCAACTATAGTTTGAGATTGACACGGCAAAAAAACTTTTCTAGTTACTCATTCTTTCTTTTTCTTCTCTCACTTCTCTATCAACTTTAATATTTCACGTTTTTGACTTTTATTTATTTTTTTTACAAATTGCAATTCCTTTACCGCAAATTGAAGCAAATTTGTCTTTATCCTAGTATAGCTTTCAACACGAGTTTTACCATAGATGTTGCATCGAAAACTCCAAGTTCCTCCAATATCTTCTCGTTTTTCAATTATTGTTACATAATCCAAAAATGGAGATAGATTCTCATTTCGAGGTGATGAAATTAATCCACTTCTACTAGCACTTTCACTCCTATTAATTTGAGGTGTCATATTTAAACTAAATTGATCTATTTACATTAAACAAAAAGATATATAAATTGATATTCAAAAATCTTGAATCAATAGAATAAAAATAAAAAAATCTATAAAATATTAGTTCAGCGATAAAACTACAACATTCAAAAAATTACAGTTTCAATGGTAATGAAAACTTTTTAAAACAATTCATTTTCATATATAAACAATCCACCCCAAATAATTTATTTAAAATCTACTGAGATAAATTAAAAAAATCCTTTATATAATCATTCTCATTTTCTTTAATCTTTCTGGCTGAAAGCTAGCTAACTCATGGAATATTAATGGTAATGAAACACAAATCATCGTACATACAATGATTGGAATCTAGAAAAACATAATTTATACTCCAAACAATAACCATTAAATATCAATTAAGCTTTTTTCCTATATATTTTTTCAGGAATCAATCAGTAGCTTAACGATCAAATAAACTAAGAACGGATACATACAATACCAATAAAATTATAGCAATAATAATAAAAAATCATTAATACAGTCTTTTTCATTCTCGAATATTCTCGAGAACAAAAATAAGTTGAACAAACAACTAGTCTTCTTTCCTAAAAATATTCTTGAAAGCCTAACACTTATGGTATACGAGATGCGATTTTACAGAGAGATTACAAAGTAAGATCTGATCTCCCTATCCTATCATAATCAATTCCAACATAAACACAATTAATCTTATTTTTTATGAATTTTGAGACAAACGATAAACCAAAACAAAAAATAAATCTAGAAAAAATTTTAAAAAAATAGAAAAAATAAAACAACAAGAAGAAAAGTAAGCCGAATTTGAAAGATTTCACAAGAATCACAATCCAGTTTTGATCTACATTTGGTTTGAATCGTTTGATAAACAAAAGGGTAAAGTGAATTTGCGAAAAACTACACGTGAGTGAGTATAAGACAGACCTTATCGATTCAGTTTATTTTATTTTTAATATTTTTCAGCAAAATATCTAAAATAACCCTAGGGACGTACGTCAATATTATGGGTCATCCCTGAAACGTCCTCAAAACTCATATAGCCATCCCCGACCATTTTTTACCGTACCCTATTAATATGGGATGTCTCAGATACGTACCCTAGTCATCCCTAACTCGTCCCTGTCCCAGGGACATACGGGGTATGGGAAACGCCACTATGTCAACGTCTCTGTGCTTCCTTGTATATATATATATTATGGTCGATAGTTATAACATATTCATGAAGAAGTTATTAGTAAGGTATTCTTCGATAAGTTTATCGATTTTTCGATTATGATATGTTATGTCTTGAAAGTTTCATATGATGCATATATGAATTATAAATTGAAAAAAAATCGAGACTGAATTGATATAAAATGTGAAGAGTGTTATATAAACGTTATGCTTACATGATAATATTAAAGATCATTGTAAAATAATATTGACCACATATGTACATGGTAGTGTTTAGGGGATAATGACCACATATCCGATTTTAACTAATGTTCAAGTGGGCAAATGATTTATAAATGAAAATGCTTACCGGGTTTTGACAAAACCCAGGTATTGTTGGGTCAAGAATGAATCTTCTAAATTAGATCTAAACTTTTTTAATTATTTAGCTGAGCTAAGATGTTAGAAAGGAGTGTACATGAGAAATGTCAATGAATTTAAAGTCTAGACCGTGAGTCGTATTTTGAAGCTTTTATCTCAGGTTATAACTGTAATCGTAATCACCCATTTTTTATCCTTTTTAGTATTTTATTATTAATTATTATAATATATAATAAGTATAAAAAAATAAGAAAAAAACAAACAAAAAAGAAATGAATGGTTTTTTTTGGACCACAATGGTCCACGTCATCATCCCTTCCCCCATTGCCTATAAATACAAGGCATGGGGCTCCCATTTCACACAATGAAGAGTCGGTGAAGGTTGTCCCATGAGAAAACCTTTTGGTTCTCGGGTGGCCAAGGACCGGGGGAAACCCGCGGTCCGACCCGGTTCGATCGGATTTTATTTTTAAGATTCGATCTAGTTAAAAATTTTGGAGGGGTCGTGGTAAATCTCGATGTGAAGTTTATCAGGGTTAGCCGTTCGAATATTTAGGTATAATTTCTATTTTTTATATTTTATTTTGAATATTTTTAATGTTTGAATATTTTTAATGAAAATTGTTGTTTCATAATTTATGTTGTAGATTAATATTAATTTATATTTATGTTTTAGATTAATATTTATTTATTATTTTAGATTAATATATATGTATGTTTTATTTTATATTTTAAATTAGTCTTTTATTTGTTGGATTAGTATTTATGTTTTATGTATTTATTTTTTATGTGTTGTATTTATTTTATTTGCTTAAGTTGCATGAATGAATATTTAATTCTGTTAATGCGGGCCCCTAAATTCGATCGTAAGCGAGGTCAGTACCAATATGGTGATAGTGGTTCGGACGCTTATCTTCGAGTTTAGGTGTTTTAAAATAAATGCGCACATTTAATTAAAAATTAATTTGATCATCAAATTAGCCTGAAAAAATTAATATTATTAAAGCGGTAATTATTAAAGTACCAATTTTGGACGGTGTGGAGGTGTTAATCTTTCCCCATCCGTAACCGACTCTCGAACCCCAATTTTATCGAATCTCTGGTTTTACGGTGTCCGGTCTACCTAAACGGCCGGTGGCAACTCCAACTTTCCAAAAATCATTTTTAAACCGAAACCCCCACGTAGAAGACATTAATTTTTAAAACGAAATATCAATAATGTTTTTCACATCGAGGAAGGATATTTTTAGCGACATCATCGAAACTCGTTTTTTAAGATCGCTACAGATGGCGACTCAGCTGGAGACTAATTTTGTTTTTCTTGAAACAAAAAGTGAGTCAAGCTTTTAAAATAATTACCGCTTTATTAATATTAGAGATTTCAGACTAAAGTGACGATCAAATTAATGTTCAATTAAGTTTGCGCTTTTATTTTTTCACATTTAAAATTTACATCTAAACCCTTCCTTCTAAGTGGTGGGAAAATGCTAATGCTTTCATGGAGATATTGTTCTCCCATGTAGGCCCTAGTCGAAGTACCTTCGGGGCTCCACTACCTTATGCTTTCGTAAGGATATCGTTTCTTCGTATAGGCATAAGCGAACGGGTCCCCCTGAACTGAACCGGTCAAGATGAGCCTATAATGAGTGATGATCAGGGGTCTTGCCACTCTTAGTAGAGGACAACTTGGACAATTTGGTCCCCTTTTATAACCAACACTGCATATAGAGAACTAGATTACCCGCCCTATTATTATTTTTCATGGTACAAACATGTTTTTCTTCATGTTTTTATTTCTTTTTTTTGCCTACATCATCATATTTTGCATTGCATTAGGAGTTATTGATTCGAGTGATTCATCCTACATAGGAAATTTTTACCATGGAAGCGAGGTATTTGAAAATTTCAACCTTAGTGTTAGAAACCGATCAGAGATACCAATTAAGGGATGAGATTTGGCATGGTCATAATATGTCAAGACTTCTTTTATCCAACACCGATAGGAGGACAACCAAAGAGCCCAGATATCAATCTACCAAACGACCAGGTAATGACAATGCATTTATTTAGGTCTACATCAAAATGTTAGTCCGGGATTCCAAGCGAACATGAGAGATATAACAGAAAACCAAAGTTTGATATATGGGTTATCAGAGACACAAAATCGATATCATCTCATCGTCTAAAGGTCAAATCAGAATCAGGCATTAGTCTACCAAGAATAGGTAACAACTATGCATTTGGTTCGAGTCAACAACCGAATGATAACCCGGGATTACAAACAAACATATGGATGTAACAGAAAGACACGAGAACCTAACAACAAAATGGGTTATTAAGGGTGCAAAATCGGTGCCACTTTGCCATCCATAGTTCAAGTCAAAGTTTGATATAGAGTGTTGATCAGGAAAAGGTAATTGACCAAATTCTCAAGCACATCAACGAAGAAGTGGATTTTATCAGATTGCAAGAAGAAGAACAAGGGATCAGCATCTTACTAACCCACTTCACGAGGATCAGAGTCACAATTCAAGATTATTAAAGATGATTCAGAACTTTGGAAGGAGCATTAGTGAGAAGAAGCCACTACTAGGAGCACTGACACTGTAAGGTTTTTCAGATTTTGACAAAGACCATTGTTAGATAAATCTCAAGACTAAGGTTAGAAGGGTAATGAGAAATGTGACCAGGTAAACCGAGGAAACCAAAACCTATGATGTAACAAAGATTTCCAGATCAAGCAAGCAACTTAAGGCCATATAAATCGGAATTAGGGCTAGCACTTATGTATATGACTAGTTCCCCCGATGTTGTAATGGACCCTCTATTTCTCGTGAAAGTAATCCAGTAGGGTGATTACCAACAAGAATTAATACCTTCATCTGCATACATTCGGCAACATTTGCATCAGCATTCGTATCATATATGCATTTACCCATTTAGTCATTATTTTGATAATTTGCAGATCACGATCGATCGGTAAGTCACCATATTACCAACATCTTAGACCTGGTTGTAACTGAGGAATGTATTAAAGATGCAGACAAAAGAAGGAAGATCAAGGATTCCTATAGTGCAACCCCTCAAAACGAGAGTTAGGATAAAGATGGGTCTCAAGGGAGGCTAACTTCTCACTTAAATGTTTGACCAATGATTGCATGCATCTTTGTTTTCTTAAAAGAATGAAGTTCAATTTACTACTTTGAGCCCAAAAAATAGCAAAGACATGTTGTAAGGGCATGCGTTTTAAAATTATGTTCCTTTCACCCATCAAACAATTTTACATTCTTTAATTCTTTGAACATTCATTCATTTTACATAACAAACATTTTTGAACACGCATGTACAAATCATTTCACACTTGGTCCATGAAATTTCAAATGTGGTAGCATCTTTGCTTCAATCTCAAAGACCGACCCTAAAGTTTTGTATATTCAGAAGAAATTGAATGTTGCGGGGATATTACAAATGAGAGTCTTCACTAGTCTACTTAGGCCAAAAGAGGAACAACATCAGCGAATAGACAATGGGCAGTTCTCATTTTTTGGAAAAAATACATTCTCAAGCACTCGTTGTTCAAGATACCAAGAGTTGATCTTAAATTTCTATCCCCTAAAGACTTTCTCAGGACTTCCAGAATGATATGACGAATGACATTTTTACCTCACCTGAAGAACAATACATGATCAGACAAATTAGATACTAAAATCAGAAGGATATCGGAAGGAAGCAGTCTGAAGCGAGCCTAAATCGAGTAAAAGAGGGTTTTACAGATTGCAACATCAGGAAATTACAAGAAAAATGACCAAATTCATGCAATAATAGAAAATTACAAGAAGGGAATCAAATCCAAGCAAAGGATAACAGAAATGTACTACAATTTGGTGGTATACTTGTAAATTTTGAAAGAGGAAAGAAAAAAAGAAATAGAGAAACAATGTTATACGAGCTGTATTTTCAGATCAGACGATCTAGAAGCAGAAACTCGATCAAAAGAAATGAGACAAGGATAAGCAAAGAATCTTTATTCTATGTACCTCAAGATCTCACAGACTTGTACAAAAGTGAACATTGAATCTCGTCTAAGACAACTCGACGTGAAGATTACCAATTTTGAAAAAAGAGAATGAACTCTAGGGTAAAAACCTAAAATAGGCAGTCTAGAGCGAATAAAAAAATAGAGTAAACATATCAAAAATGCAAATACATTTACTGTACACACTTCATATTCAGATTAAACAATTCAGAAGCAGAAATTCAACCAGAGGAAACGAGGCAAGGAAAAGCAAAGAATCTTTATTCCAAAGGCCTCACGATCTTATAGATTCATACAGAAGCGAATATCAAAGCTCATCAGAGGCAAGATGGCATGAAGATTGCCAATTTTGAAAAAGAGAATGAACTGTAAGGTAAAAACCTAAAGCAGACAGTCTAGAGCGACTCAAAAAGATGGATCACAAATACAAAAGCCTTTTTACATCGATCATAGACTCAGGTCTTGCAAGCTTTCAAAGACCATTATGATCATTCAGGGACATCCAAACTAAATGAAATTGTCTTCAGACCACACTTCTACCCAAAGGTTAACCTTGCTTCAAGGAACGTCGAGCTTCGAAGTGCCTGATCGACACCTAAATGAGAGAAGGATAAGGGAGGATGAGAAAGAAATATAATGACTGCCACCAAAAAGGGGGTAGCCACTAGGAAGGAGATTGTTCCTTTTGAAAGCTCGATAGTCAAAAAAGACTAGGCATTTGCCTATATCCCCGTAATTGTTGATGATCTTTTAAATATACTCTTCATTAGAGTTTTTCTTCGCCAGATTGGGGCAAATATGTCATTACATTTGACATTCAGGAAGGAAAATATGTTTTAAATACTTTTTGCAATGAACTTCCAAATTTCATACATTTTTCAAAAGATTTTATTGCATAATGAAATACATGCAAATAAATTCATTTTTCCAAGAATTGAAAAAACAGAGAGTCAACCTCCAGTGAGGTACCCTGATGAGCACAGAAATGAAATCAAGACACAGAGACATCCAATCAACCTTTATACTAATCCCGACGAGAATACAAAGAAAATGAGCGGGGTATCATTATCCGCAAAATGAAAGAATCGATGCTCAGACCAAAATTGACTAGAGATGTCATTAAGAAGGACATATTTTGGTTAACAAAGCCTACATGGTCAACCAGATGAGAACCAGGGTATCATATTTTTGAAACAAGGTTAACAGAAGCTCATGCATCATTGCATACCAACAAATAGGTTTCACGTGTGCATCTCGAACATACATCACGAACATATGCATAGTGAAAATGCTCATTCACCATTATTTTTTTAAATTGTCTTACAAAAAAAGATAGATACTAGTCAAGAAGATGTCCTTAACAGAGATTTCGTGCACATTTGCACCTTTCAGCAAAAAGAAGAAAAAAGATTAGGCCAAAGAGGCCAACATTTTAAATTTGCAGAACCGGACTGGTAGAACCGGGACATCATGAAAAATGAGAAAAAGAAAAAAGAAAAAAGAAGAAAAGAAAAAAATATTTCGAGACGAAACTTGGCAGACAATGAGTATGTCCCAAAACAAAAGATAAATCGAACAAAAATATTCAGACTTTGGGGCAATCGAGAAACCCATATGTTTATAGAAAAGAGTGAAAGCCTTTTAAGATATGAGTCCCGATTCAAAAGAAGATTGACAACCACTTAGCGTGAGTCCTAACCAGATGTTTTCAGATAAAATTGGCAGCCACTCAGGTGTGAGTCCCGATTCCGAAAGAAGATTGGAAGCCACTCTGACATGAGTCCAGATTCAGAAAGAAGATTGCCAACCAGTTAGTGTGAGTCCTGACCAAATGTTTTTAGAAACAAGATTGACAACCACATTGGCATGAGTCCTGAATTTGAAAGAAGATTGACAGTCTCTATAGACGTGAGTCTTGATTCAGAGAAAAATATTGACAGCCACTTGGCGTGAATCCCGAAATACTCAAAGATGAAGGTTCCAAACAGAAGGTACCAACATGTTTGAAGTTCCACAGAAAGAGAATTTACAGTAGTTCTATACAGAAAGAACTCACAACATCAAACACAAAAAAACTCATAGCTCTATACAAAAAGGGCTTCAAATGGATAAGTTCATCCATGACGCGATGATTTTATATAGGAGAAACCAACAACATCAAAAAGGAAGAGTTTTATATAGGAGGGACCACATCTTCATTTTCGTCTCTGAGATTGATGCTTTATATAGGGGAGGCACTCAAATCGAGACTTCAGAGTGAAAGGTTTCATATAGGAGAAACCTTAACTCCGAATCCAGAAGTAAGAGTTCTATATAGGAGGGACCTTATTTTGTAGGATCCATCGTGACACTGAAGGTTTTATATAGGGGAGACCGACAGCGTGGAAGATTTAGAGTTTCATATAGGAGAAACCCCTATCTTCTTCATAGTTTGAGTGAAAAGCTCCATACAAGAGGGGCACATAACTCAAGACTTTAGGGTGAAGGTTTTATATAAGAGAAATCAAAACTCATGATCTAGAAATGAAAGCTCTATATAGGAAGTGTTTTTGTTTTGCAAGATCTACTCAAGGCGAATGGTCATATATAGGAGTGACCTACAGGTTTAAAACTAGAAGTCAAACAAGTTCGATACAGAAGAAACTTATGAGCCTGAAGACTCGGTCAAGAAAGGTGGAGAGTTTCAGAAAAACACACCATTCCAAGACCACTGATAGAGAAATTGATTAAAAATGAGTGTTTTTTTATCTTTGCTTTGTTCTCGTTTCACAAGAACAAGCAAAGAGGGGAAATTGTAATCACTCATTTTTTTTACCCTTTTTAGTATTTTAGTATTAATTATTATAATATATAATAAGTATAAAAATAAGAAAAAAAAGAAATGAATGGATCTTGTATGAACCACAAGGGTCCACGTCACCATCCCCTTCCCCCATTGCCTATAAATACAAGGCATGGGGGCTCCCATTTCACACAATAAAGAGCCGGTGAAGGCTGCACAATGAGAGAACCCTTTGGTTCTCGGGTGGTCAAGGACCGGGGGGAAACTCACGATCTGACCTGATTCAATTGGGTCTTATTTTTAGGATTTAATCTAGTTAAAAATTTTAGAGGGGTCATGGTAAATCTTGGTGTAAAGTTTATCAGGGTTAGCCGTTCAAATATTTAGGTATAATTTCTATTTTTTATATTTGTATTTTGAATATTTTAATGTTTTAATATTTTTAATGAAAATAGTTGTTTCATAGTTTATGTTGTAGATTAATATTAATTTATATTTATATTTTAGATTAATATTTAAATATTGTTTTAGATTAATATTTATGTATGTTTTATTTTATGTTTTAAATTAGTCTTTTATTTGTTAGATTAATATTTATGTTTTATGTATTTATTTTTTATGTGTTGTATTTAATTTATTTGCTTAAGTTGCATGAATGAATATTTAATTCTATTAATGTGGGCCCCTAAATTCGGTTGTAAGCGAGGCCAGTACCAATATGGTGGTAGTGGTTCAGACGCTTATCTTCGGGGTTAGGTGCTTTAAAATAAATGCTCATATTTAATTAAAAATTAATTCGATCGTCAAATTAGCCCCAAAAAATTAATATTATTAAATCGGTAATTATTAAAGTACCAATATTGGGCGGTGTGAGGGTGCTAATCCTTCTCCATCCGTAATCGACTCCCGAACTCCAATTTTATCGAATCTCTGGTTTTACGTTGTCCGGTCTACCTAAACGGTCGGTGGCGACTCCAACTTTCCAAAAATCATTTTTAAATTGAAACTCCCACGTGGAAGACATTAATTTTTAAAACGACACATCAAAAATGTTTTTCACGTAGAGGAAGGATATTTTTAGCGACATTATCGAAACTCGTTTTTTAAGATCGCTACAGTAATCACTAATTATATCTTGATTGAAAAGTCAGTTTTAATTTTTTATTGAATAATGTGATTGTTATAATATTTTATAAAAACCAAAAATATTATATGAATATTGATCATTGATTATTTTTTTAATTTGCCTTTTCATTTGCTTTATATATATCTATATTACCTTCGTTTTTCATCTTTATTTTAATTTTATTTTCGATTTTCCTTTTTATTAATATTATTATCATAGGTTTTCAGTTAATTAGTAAATTGCTATTGTATTTGTATTTATTATTATTATATTTATATTGTTTCTATTTATACTAATATTATTTTTATTTTATTATATATAGTATAAAATAAATAAATAAATAATTGTGTTTTAAATTAAAACCCAAATTTTAATAAACAAAATTTGATAAAAAATAATAACCCAATATTTATTAATATTGAGGGTCTATTATTTTAAAACGTGACAAAGCCCGAAAATAATAAATATATTTAGCCTAATTTCTAGCCCATTTGAAATTAACTCTAATCTGATAACCCTAATTGACAAAACCCTAATGCTTATCTATTGTCTTTTGTGCAGTCACATCTTGGTCGTTAGATCTAATTTAGATCTAACGTTCTAGATCAAAGATGAAGAAGCATTTAGAACATCACCTTCCACACGCACCCTCTAAAGATCCCACACACGCCGATCCCATATTCCTAGACAACTTCTCAACTATCGCATGCAAACCACGTGTAATCCCCTAATCTTAAGTTGAGGTGTATGTTAGGTTTAAAACGTAGGTTTGTAACTTTAAAGTCATGCAAAAATACTTTGCGAATAAAAATTAGGCTCATTATATAAAAATAATTATTTTTGTATATTGTAATAAAAACAAGGAAAAACTGACTAAACAATGTTAAAATTGTCCAAAGCTCCAAATAAAAATTAATGCATGAAATTAAAAACATCTCAAATTCTTAATAATTCCCAAAATAATTAGAATAAAAGAGTGTGAGTAACTGTGCTGAAAATGAAGGATCTAAAAAATAACTAAAAAAATAAGTTGTAAAGTCAGTTTGTCTTTATAGTGTAGAAAAATATCACAATATCACTCAGTTCGCAATCACAAATATAACATAGATTTCTAAAGTAAATAAACACAAAGAGTTATGAATAAAATGTCAAAGAGAATTATTCCCATACCCTGAACGCCAATCACAGTGGAAAAGCCAACCGATCATAGTGAAGGTAGTTCCCTAAACCCCTCACCCCTTATTTCATCAAACACAGTATGGTAGAACCAATTTCCTCCGTACAGTCCCACCCCATGCACATGCTATGCAATCAATGTCACAGTACTCAAAGGTCTCATCATAGATATTCATACAATATACAAAGCACACAGTTCAGATAGTCTAATCGTCATAGACTCATAGTGTAACACAAAAATCATAGTATCACATCATATGTCATAATATTACAGTATCATAATAGATAAATAACCACAAAACACAGAAATCTAGCACATGAAGAGAACATACCTCTCGTTGCACCAACAATAACATTGACAAGAATGTTTTCCATAATCAAAGCTAAGTCTTGGTCTATCTGAGTCATAACCTACAAACGAGTTCTAAAAATCAATCTCACTCTAAAAATAATAATATACCAACTAAATAGACTAAAAATAAAACATACGCATATCACGAGCGGTAGTCGGAGAAGACAGTTGAATAGAAGGCGAAGAAGAAGGTGTTAAAACGTCTTCCTAAGAAACAACATCATTTAAAAAATGTCAATAAACTCATATTAAAACCATGTCCCAAAATCCACTAACTCAAAATAAGGAACAATGGTCAAAATGGGGTTTTAGGTTTGATTTTGGCCAAACGGACTACAAAAACGGACTCAAGACATTAAAAAAGTTCAGGGTAGGTGTCTTGAAAAAAAGTCAACTGGTGAAGGCTCAAAAGTCCTATGTTTTTTCACCTTTCACCAAATTGAAGTATTTAAAGTTGTCAAACCCACAGGGACTGGATCGACTACCCTACTTCTTAAGCTTGCACTTTTAAAAATAAAGACACAAGTGATTGGATGAATTGGGATAACTAAATTAACTAACTTAAAAACTAAATAAAGAAAGAGAATAATATTGATAGAAGTGAGGCCAGGTTGAGTACTTTGTAGAGGGGAATCTAGTTGCCCTATTTATCAACTTATTAATGTAATGTGTTAATTTATCGCCTCGGCGGGTCGCACTAAGGGTCACTACAGCTGTCTAGGCGGGGTTATGCCTTGTCGACAATTCAACTTTATATAGTTCAACATAATATCCTTGTACGTCTCCTTCTTATCCCTAAATTAAGAGAACTATTGAAACTCACGTCTTCAAGATACCTCCCGACGTGAATTAAGGGTGATTAACAACCGATTGTATGCTTCCTTTTAGTCGCTGAAATCCTGGGTAGCTTATCTTTAAACCGGATTAGTTAATACCCTTGAGCAAACACCGTATTCTCTCGTTACGTTAGCCTAACTCTCTCGATATTAGACAAATAGGTTTTTCTTTACATACTATCTTATCGAGCTCATATGCAAAGAAGAGTAATTACCAAGAGAGAATAAACTATGAAAATAGGTTTGCATTAATAAATATTAAATATAATACAATTTCTTCCCCAACTACTCCACAAAAAACCTAAACCTCGAGAGGGTTTTAGAACATGGTGTAGTCGGCGGCTTAAGGATTTTGTTATGGAAATCCGACTCTCCTCTTCCTAACCCCTTTGAGTGGTTTATATAGGTCAAGCCCTAGGTTAAATTCCGCCACATAAGGAAGGAGTTATACAAGGAAAAGAATACTTCTTATTAAACTATGACACTTTATTCTATTTCCTAAAATAACTCTTTATTCCTGCATTGACCTTTGACTAAGGCTTGACTCCTTTTATCTGCTCTGGCTTTTTCTCGCTTTATGTCCGTTATAATTGGTATCTTTTTCTCTCGCTATCGAGCACCAGTAGTCAACTTTAATCTGCTACCGCGGCCTCTAAATTGTTGTCGTGGCGAGTTCTTATCTGTGTTCCAGTTTAGTTCCAACATCCATCATCTTATTTATTCATTCCTATGATGTAGTTTTCTCTCATAGAAAGAAAACCATCAAATGTATCTGTTTTATGCCCAATAATAGATAAATTCATGATTTAAGTATTCAAATATTGAAATATGGAAATTAAGCAAAATTATCCAATATTGCCCTTAAATATATCCTTTATTAGCAATAAACGAGTGGAAAAATGATATGAAAAATAAGACTTTTATACACTTATCAAATACCTCCAAACTCGAACTATTGTTTGCCTCAAGCAATGTAAAAAGATAAATTTAAGTAAGGAATTTTAAAGTAATATACCATCCTTCCTGCCGTGGTAGAATTCTTTTCTTGATTTGGCCTCTTCTTGGTTCTAGGAATTCCTCGGAACTGGACTATAAATCTTAATGGGTGTGTGCATAGCTATGTCAAAGTTGATTTTCTAATTTCTAATTCTTTTTATAGCTCAAGACTTTCGACTTAAATTTTTCTTTGAATATTTTTCTTTTCTTTCACCCTAATTGTGTATAAATATATATTCCTATATACTTATATTGCTTGAACCAGTTTTTGGCACCTCAAGTTTTTAGCTATTCTCACTAGAGCCAATATCGGGCACCTTTAGTAAGTAGGAGAAAGACTAAGTCCTAGAGCCAGTGATGGGAACATTTAAGGACTAAACTACAGCCAATGATAGACACCTCTAGTTAAGATCTAAGCCTAAGTCCTTATTGCTTTTTCAAAAAAATGAACTTTTAAAATCAACTAAGGCTAGCAGTGTTTGAATGGTTTCACGCACATAGTCTAATCCTAAGTATTAATCCTAGTAAACTTTTCTGAATTCAAGTCTAGTGAATACTGTAGACTGCGACGACGACTGGAGAATTATTACTGCCGAGGCAGTTTTAATAAAATTCAATAGACTTAAAAAAAATTATGCAATTATTATTAAAAATTGTAAAGACATAAATTAAGGCAGTAATAAGATAATTTGAATACTTCTATACATAGCAGATATTTACATATTACAAAATAGGATCAATATTTCCCCAAACTCGAGGGATGCATATCCTCAATGCATGTAAAGTACACAGAGAAAATAAAGAAAAGCCGAAAATAAAGAAAAAAAGATAAAAGAAAAGGACTATCGTCCTTTAGAAAGTGGAGGATCCAAAGGAATCCTTGGAATCGCTGTCGATGAGGAGCTTGTGGCGGGTCTTTGGTGAGCTCACCATTGGATTCTTTACCGAGCATGGCGGTTGAACTCAAATAGGAGTGGGGACTTTTATTGGTTCATCCTCCGTATCGATGTTGATCGGAAAGGAGGATTCCTTTCTCTTCTACTGTCTTTGTGCTGTAGCCAAAAATTCCTCGGCAACTTTGAGTGGGCCTTTTAGATCCTCAGAGAAGTTGCTCCAGATGAAAGTGTTAGACTATGATGGGGTGTCCCCTCTGTTGATGGAGTCCATACGGAGGAACTCAGCTACAGAATCTGTCAAGAATGGTTTTGTGGCTTCCGCAGCGATTGTGGCGGCAGGAGAAACTCAAACAATTATGGAGGCTATTGTTGATTTGGCAGGTGCAGCGGAGGTTGCAGAGGCATGGAGAGCTTGACTATAAACACAGGGAAGACATTCTTGCAGGAAGGGAATTCGTCCCGAATGATGGTAGTGATGGCGTTGTTCAATTCCCTAACATACGTCATAAAGGCCACCTACCATTTCTCCATGCGCTACAGGATCTCTAGAACTCTTGTTGGTGCTTGCGGTGCATACCCAATTGGGTTTGCTTATTCTGGTGCCTCGATAGATGCAGCTTCATTGGCCGGTGGGATGTAAGCTTGTGAGACCGCTTCCTCCACTTATATTCTCTTCATGTATACTTCGCGAGTCCAGCCTTTTCTTAATAGAGTACAGAGATCAGACGGCAGCG
Source organism: Abelmoschus esculentus (assembly GCA_035048815.1). Lineage (NCBI taxonomy): Eukaryota > Viridiplantae > Streptophyta > Magnoliopsida > Malvales > Malvaceae > Abelmoschus > Abelmoschus esculentus. Next base: position 10,752,527 of record JAUCBN010000013.1, on the reverse strand, counting down.
AAGGAACTATTTCGAGATTGCATAGATTTGAAATAAGGTAGGGGAAATAGAGAATACATCTGTCTTTTTCAGCTCAGTCAAATATTTGTTCGCTAATGATTCTACCAATGTTAATCCGCCTATTGTGGATTCTAGAGTGAATAAGGGCTAGCCTCGGACGATCTACCATCTAGTTGTGTGATGTTGGCAGTAAATTTCGCTTAACAAATATGTTCCAGAGCTTTGCCTCTGGTCTGAGATCTCAGCGACTAACGGATCCTCGATGTTTGCCAGTGTTCCATTCTGCTCTTGGAAGGTAGAGTTCCATCTTCATGGATTCATAATCCATTGTGGTTAAGGCAACGAAAAATACAGTGTGATCATATTTCTCGATATGGAGTCCAAAGAAGGCGTTTATGGTGATATTTGCCATTGGGATGGCTCGGCCACAAACATATATGTATGAGTTGCTTGGTAGAGGTTTGTGGACATAGAATTCGCGGACCCAGTCGATATTTGCGGAGTCTGGAAGGTGATTTTGGATAGTATGAATGCCTCTATTCCAAGATCATCGGCATCAGGTGTAGTGGAAGCCTTGTTTTTCATAGACTTGCCAAGTTTTGAAGTTACAATTATAATCCTTTTGTACGTCTACAGTCGCGAACCTTGTAAATTTTGTTGTCGCCCCGGTAGGGTTTTGTTGTCGAGGTGTCATTGGATGTTGTGGAGAGCGAGAAGAAAATTGAAGAGAGTAATGATAATAAAATAAAAGGAATAGTGAAAGATAATAATCGTTGTCTGTGTTTTTATAGGCCAAGATCGGCACGACGTTTGAGGGAACTGGGCGTGATTATTGCCCTTGGCGTACAAGAGACGCAACTCCTAGCTGGCAGAATATCGGCTAAGAAACGATGATAGAAACGATTATCATTGATGATAGAAACGATGTAGATTTTGAACTTGGGCGGTAGAATATCGGCTAAGAATTTTCTGCCTCTTGGATTAGGTCGCTTATTTAATTGGGCTGATTATCTTCCTTTATTCTTCATTAATGGTCCCAAATAACTGTAAATAATAAAAATAATGACTGTAGAAATATTAAAAATTCTAAAAACTAAATTGCAAAAATTTAAATATAATCGTAAAACTAAAAACTAAAAATCTAATTCTTAAAACATAAAAGTAAAGAAAGGATAATAAGATAGAAAATTAGATTACTGGTGGAGTGTAATAAAATGTATCCCTAGCAGCAACCATCTTCCTTTTTTTGAGTAGAGGAGAAGTTGATATCCCTGTTGTTGTCTCCTTGTCATGCGGTTTCTTTCTAATGTACTTTTATTCAAGGGTTACGCTGCCTCGGCAAAGGTTGCCTCGGTAGGTTTTGTTCAGGCAGTCCATTTCTGCATTGAAGTTAAATTCAGTTTTAACTTTGATTTGTTGACATTCGTCTGGTTCTTTTGGACGCCTTAGATTTTTGAACACATTGACATTCACTTGTTGATCATTCACTCGTATGACCAGTTCTACTTTTTCGCAGTCGATCAATATTCTGACCTTGGCTAGGAACGACCTTCCCAAGATGATTGGAGCATTTTTATTTGCTTCACAATCTAAAATTAAGAAATCAGCAAGAAATATGAATTTATTTACTCTTACCAAGATATCTTGTATTTTTTCTTTTGGTTGCACGTAAGAGCGATCTACTAGTTGTAGCATCACTGTGGTTGGTTTTGCCTTCCCGATGCCTAGCTTCTAAAAAACTTAGGCATAAGATTTATGCTGGCACCTAAGTCACACAATGCCTTACCACATATTGATCTCCGATAGAATAGGGTATTATAAAGCTACTAGGATCTTTTCGTTTCGTTGTGGCTTTATTATGTAGCATTGTCACACACCCTTCAGTTGGAGCACCAATTCAAATTCCCCAATTTTTGTCCTCTTGGATATGATATCTTTAAGGAACTTAGCGTAGTTGGGCATTTGTTTGATTGCCTTCACCAAAGGTATATTAATATGTACTTGTTTAAGGATGTCTAAGAACTTATTAAACTGATATTCTTGATTTTGTTGTTTCAGCCTTTATGGGTGATGAGCGCCTAAAAGGTAGTTATTTACTACCCTTCTTATGGTACTTTATGCACCTAATATACACCCACTTGAACCGAATCATATACTCTTTGCTCAAATATTGGATGTTCCATTATCACCACATACAAAGTTAATATTTATAGAGAATGCAAATATTATTACAATTTCAGTAAATGTAGGAATATCTAGAGCCGAAGTAGAAAAAAAGTTATGTTAAGGCCGAGGCAGAAGACTGGCCGCGGCAGAATCCAGTGTGGCAGCACCAACAATGGAGGCGCATTGAAAGATAAAAATATAGAGAATATTCTGGAAGAAACAGCGCATCAATTGGACCAGGCTAGCGTACTCAAAGCCCAATTCAAAGACCAAACAGGAAACCCTTTCTAGAAGGCGGCAAACTTGGAAATATCAGAATCCTTGAAAAAGACTTGTTCCCTACTCCAAGTTGAAGTCTATTTAGGAAAGGTTTACCCTAGGTTAAGACTATAAATATACTAGCCGGCCATATTGTCTAAGAGAAATGATTTGTGGAGAAAACCCTTCCTCCCTAAGAATTGTACTTCCACGATAACATGTTCTAAATTTCTTAGGGATAGGTGAAGGTTGTTGATATTAGTGAGAGGAGATTGATTCTTGTATTCTTGTTCTTATGCAATAAAATCAGAGTTTGCTTATCCTATTGCCATTTCTTATTCTTGTATCCAAGCCCAAGAGGGAAGTTTGCAAGTAATCTATTTATCTAGCATCGAGAGATGTAGGTTCACGAAAGGGATAAGTACGGTGTCGGCGATAATAACTCGGCCTATATACCCTTGTGGAGGCACTAAGGGGTAGGTTAAGAATTTTAGCAGCTAAAAGAAGTATTGGATTGGTTGGTGGTTATCTTTGGTTTATTCCGAGAGGTATCGTCAAGGATTGAGCATCAATAGCACTTTGACTCAGAGATGAGCGGAGTCACTTACGGACACTTTGCTGAACTTTGATACATCTGCCCACGAGCAAGAGATTGCCATGGCAGAAGCGGATCATCATTGCCGAGGCAATATCTTTAGTACTATCGAAGCAATGTTGTGCGATTGCATTGGACAAGAAGAAGATCAATTGAATCCACTAATTGAAACAACTGGATCCTACCTGTTTTCTCTATAATTTTTCTCAACTCTTTATTTTATGTTTTGTTATTTAATTATTTAGTTAGATAAAACAAATCATCTTATTTGTGTTTTTATTTTATTCTCAGGAGCAAGGGAATGAAGGAAGACATATTAAGTATACCGATCCTTGTGGAGACGATACACGATATACTTATCATTTTATTACTTGACGATGTGTACATTAGCGCTTATACCATGACTATCAATGGGAAAGATGGTGGTAAACGAAGATCTTCAATCTTTTCAGAGCAATGAAATCTTATTTGCGGTGTGGCTACGGTCTCTTCTGCTACGACATCATCCTTAGAAGCGTCTGCTGGTTCCTTTGCCTCAGTTTTTTCTTCAGTAGCCCCTTATGGGGCTACTGTTTCAGAGTTCTTACCTACTTTCCTAGCAGTTATTTCATGGTCCTTCAGTTTTAAACCACTTCAGGTAGATACAACTTTACATTGTTCATGTGGACTAGTTGTAGCGACTTCAGTATCACAGGGTAGACCTCCTATATGTCGACTTTTCATCTGTTGTGCCATCTATCCTACTGTGATTTCTAGCGTTTTGAGAACAGACTCATTGTTTTGCATTCTCATATCTACTTTGTCCCTGAAACTATCGACTCTTTGGATGAATTTATTTGTGTTTGCAATGTAAGCACCAATATAAGCCATGAACGTTTGCAGCGTATTCTCCAAAGTTTGGACATCTTATGTTTACGGCAGCGGCAGCGCCTGCTGCGGCACTTGCTACTTAATAGTTCTGGTGTTCTGTTGAAATCCAGTAATTTGCAAAGGTTAAAATTGCGGGTTTAGTGCATTATTGGGGTTACTCCATGAGAAGTTCAGGTGTTTCCTCCATGATGGATTGTAATTATTGGACACATTATTTCTATTAAAATTTCCAACATAGAAGGTGAATTTGGATTTTGCGAGCATTCGTTCGAGTTGTGATTGTCTCCACATGTTTCACAGAAAACAATGATAACTTTTACTTCTCGAACATGGCTTGGCCTTTGCAAATCCTTTACCATATATGTCAAGGTTGAAAGTTGAGCCAAAATGGAATCTGAAGAATCAGGATTTTTAATACCTCGCCTTGTTATGTTGCGTCTAGTGGTCGGGTGTTGATAATCATTCTTTGCTAACCTGTCCAGAATCTCTAGAATCTCATGGGGTGGGCGGTATAAGAGGGTTCCATTGGCAGAAGCATTAAGCATCATTCCTGTGGGAGTGTTAACTGCATTGTAAAAGATTAATACTTGACTCCATCTAGGCAACCCATGCATGGGGAATTTTCTGTATAGTTCTCGGTATCTTTCCCAAGCCTCATACATAGACTCATCTTCTTCCTGTCTAAATGATTTTAATTCGTTTCTCAATTTATCTGTCATGTTAGTATAACCGAAACATGCCGAGAAGCTTCGGCATAATTCTGTTCATGAATTCAACGATCCAGGCTAGAGGTTGTTTAACCAAGATTTTGCCCTATCCCTCAGTGAATAGGGAAACAATTTTAATTTCATGATATCGGCAAAGACTCCCAGAAACTTAAATGAATTACAAATTTCCAAGAAGGTCTTAAGATGTTGCCAAGCATCTTCATTGGTCGATCCCCCAAACTGACCTATGGTGATGATTATATTGAAAATGACCGATTTAAGCTCAAATTATTTTGCCTCTATATTAGGCATAACAATAGTAGGAGTTAATCCATCCAAATCTTCCTTCAAATAATCGCGGACGGTGCATATGCGTTCCTATCTTAAAAGGTTTGTTGGGTCAACAACTGCGATTGCACCGCGGTTGTCTGCCTCAGTGGTATTTATTCCAGCTTGTTCTGTTGGCTAGGTGCAGGATTCATTCTTTCTCATACCCTACGTTTTAGATTTCTTGTTGTTCTTTCGATTTCTAGATCGTAAGGGTATTGGTTTTTAGACAGATTGAACCTGGTCATACACAGAACAACCCTAGTGAGTTAAAGAAAAACTAAAAATATAAAAAGAAAAAGAAAAAGAAAAAAGGGGTGAAGAAATAATTATTAGTAAAATTGAACGCCAGTCCCCGACAAGGACGCCAAATATGGTGAAGGCTCGGAAGTCGTATGTTTTTTCACCTTTCGCTAAATTATAGTATTTAAGATTGTCGAACCCACAGGGACTGAATCGACTTCAATACTTCTTCTTATGAATACAAGGAAAAGAATACAACTTCTTATGAAACTATGACACTTTATTTTATTTCCTAAAATAACTCTTTATTCCTGCATTTACCTTTGACCAAGGCTTGACTCCTTTTATCTGCTCCGGCTTTCTCTCGCTTTATGTCCGTTATAATCGGTATCCTTTCCTCTCTCTTTTGAGCACCAGTTGTCATCTTTAATCTATTTCCACGGCCTCTAAATTGTTGTCATGGCAGGTGCTTATATGTGTTCCAGTTTCAGTTCTATCGTCCATCCTCTTATTTGGCCATTCTTATGATGTAGTTTCCTGTCTAAGAAAGAAAACCATCAAATGCATATGTTTTATGCCAAATAATAGATAAATTCATGATTTAAGTATTCGGATGCTGAAATATGGAAATTAAGTAAAATTATTCAATATTGTCCTTAAATATGTCCTTTATTAGTAATAAACGAGTGGGAAAATTATATGAAAAATAGGACTTTTATACACTTATCATCAATGATCAAAGTCAACAGTCAATGCTCAAGGTCATTGCTTACGTCATCGAAGACATTACTGATAACATCATCACTTACATCACATATGATGCCAACAAGCTATGGGTCAAATCAGTTCGGGTCAAATTATGATAATGCATTTGGGTCAGATTTTAAACTCGGGTACGGGTTATGGGTCACAAAATGGTTTGGTTTGGTTCAAATGGTTACCTGTTCAAGATGAACCCAGTCCGGTTTGAATTCTTCTTTCCCACAACACCTACACAACCAACCCTTAACCCTTTCCTTCTTCGATCCACAGTAAGGTTTCGAACACCCTTATGGTTATCGGTGAAAACTAACCGGCGATGACTATTTCAACATCCCCAACATCCTCCACACACCACCTATTAGGCACCCACCTAAACCCACAAACATCACCTTCAACTCATCTACCTCTCCTTCCTTTGAATACCCTTAACAACACCAGCCCTCCATCTCACCGAAACATCAATATGTTGCACCCAACCACCACCTATTTCAAACCCTGGCGAACCCATAATCAACCCGACGAACAACCTCGTCCATACAAATGCCCAGAACCAAACAATGCATCAAGCATGAGACTTACCGAATACCTTCTCATTGACCGGACCACGATTACCGACAGCCAAGTCACCGTCAAACAACCATCACAGGAAATAGGACTCGCTGGATTGTCAAAAATTTCTCACCAGACTTCACTATTCCAACAGGGTAGTGAAATTAAGAAGAAAAATCCCGAGAGTGAGGGAAATTAAACAAGAGGAGTTTTACTTCTATTAGGGTTAGGATTATACCCTTGTAATTCCGATAATATCCCTTGATCAGATTCAATTCTCTAATTTCTAAGGTTTAAAATTGGGAATTTTAGTTAATTTAGGGTTTTTCCTTTAGTCTGGTTTTGTGAGTGTTACACAACGCGCGGTTCACTGGTGCCCGCATTATCATATCTGGTGGTCCATCCTCATCTGGACGCCATCATGCATAAACAAACAAAGAATCAGTTTCAAAAATGACCAAAATCTAAGGAGTTACAAAATTTCCAGAGAGAATAATTAATTAAAATCAGAGTTGGCATGAATACAAACACATCCAGAACAACCAATGGTGATTTATAACTTTTTCTTTCTTTTTAATCTATTGTAAAATCGATTTTTTAAACTCAAAAAAAATAATGTAAATAGGGTTCCCTTTTTTTCAGACTTATCAAATACAAAGAGCAATTTGAGAGGTAGATTCAAGCTATCATATTACATGCAAAATAAAAGGAAATAGTTTAGTTTTTTGTTTCTTACCCCACTCTTTTCTTTTCAATTAGATCTCTCATCTTCTTGGTTGATAAAAATTCAGTCATTCCTCGAATTAATATGGTGAATTAACTAAGGGTGAAATACGAACCCTTTTTTTTAAAGAATTCAACCAAGTTTTCATTTATTTGTTTTTTCATTCAGGAAAGGAACCATTTTTTGATTTTCAAATAAGGAAGTTTTTGTTTTGTTTTGGGTTCGGAAAAAAAAGAATATGGTTTTCAAATAATTTTGATAAAACAGAGAGAAATGTTTGGTTTTACCTTGCCGGTCGGCGCTAGCGACAACTGACGCGGTCGATTTCTGGGAATTATGACGGCTTTTTGGGTTTTCTAATGAACATTGTGAATGTTCATCCTTTTTGATGGGCTTTAGATGAACACCCTAGAGAACTCTCGGTGTTCTTTTAATCAGTTTAAAAATAAAAGGGGAACAATGAATATGTTTAAAAATTTTATGTTTTATACTCGGGTAATAAAAAATGGATTATTTACAACCATTAAACCCCCCTGTATTTTCATTCTAACTCACTCAATCCATGTGCTTTTAGTTTGCTTTGTAATTTTATCACAAAATTATAATTAATCCAATTTTGTAGGGTTAAATAATCATTTTTGGTCCCTTAAATTCAATTTCTAATTTCAGTTAAGAACTGATTTTAAATTATTTGTTTTCCTCTCCTTTTCAAATTGACCCTTTACTTTTATTCTTTTATAGATTTCATCCACAATCGAAATAATAAGTTTTCATTTTAGTTTTCTAAAATTTATTTATTTTCATTTTTGTCGTTGATTTTAATTTATTTTTCTTTTTGTTTTCGATTTGACCTTAAAATTTTGTTTTTATTTTATTTTGGTCCATTTCCAGTTTTAATATTTTATTTTATTTTAAGTTATGTTGTTTCTTTCTTATATTTAAGATTAGATGTATGTTCTTGGTTTTTATACATGTTTATCATTTTCTTACAATGTGTATGTATGTTTGTATTTATTATGTTTTTTTGTATATATTTTTTTATTTGCTTAAGATGCTCAGATTTAGCTTAATTAATGTGATGTCTCTTTATTCGGTCATAAACGGACATGGTACCATTTGTAATGATAACGGTTTGGGTGTTTATCTTCGAATATAGAGATTTTTAAAATTAACTTGAACTCACAACCAAATCCTTATTTAATGGCACTTAATTTTTAAAAATTCATTTTTAACCTATTTTTCAATCAATGTCACACTTTTTAAAAATCATTTTAATACCTTTTTATGATTCTATTTTTATCAAATTAAAATACTTTTAAATTTTAGTGAACCTTTTATTTTCACCTTTTTATTTTTATTTTACTCTTTTGGGTTAAACCTTTTCAAAATCTAATTTTAGATATACCCTTTTGTAATTTTTAAAATCCTTAAATTTTCAATTTTCTAATTTCCTTTTTTTAAAATTATTTTCTCAATTTCTTGTTTTCCAAATTTTTAAAATAACAACGTTTATTAACTTTAAACTCTAATTTTTGAAGGGTTGCTAGAATAATCTGTATTAGTAGTTTAGATAGCGGGATAATATATTATCTATTGAATAAGTTTCTGGTCTTTGAATGGGGTAATTCCTTTTGTATCGTATAGGTTTCTTGTCTTCAACTAGGTTAATTCCTTGTGTATTGTATAGGTTTATGATCATCGATTAAGGGTAATTCCTTCGGTACAGTATAGGTTCCTAGTCTTCGAGTGGGTAATTCCTTTGATACCTTAGGGATTCTTAATCTTCGACTGAGACAATTCTTTCTGTACCATATAGGGTTTTGGTCTCCAATTGAGGTAGTTCCTTCTATATAGGTTTATGATCTTCGACTGGGGTAATTCCTTATGTATAGGTTCTTAGACTTCAATTGAGGTAATTATTTTTGTATTAGGTTCCTACGCTTCGGTTAGGGTAATTCCTTTTGTACCTAAGGTATCCCCTTAGGATGGTACTCATGCTCTATGGGCTTATGTTAATGTCACACATGATACTTATGTTGGAAGATAGTTATGTCGGTATTATATTTTTTTATTATCAACACTTATTTAGTATTCAAGTTATCAAATCACAAAATGACTTCATTACCTTTAACGGGTAACAGTAGTATGAGTTACACACCATATTCATAATATGTTGATAATGATTCGATCCTCTAGTTTTGGTAACCTTATACCTACTTGTTGCATACATATCCAACAATTTTTTACTACTAAGCTTTTCATGCTCACTGTTGATTGCTTAGAAGCTAATTGATTCTCGTGCAAGTATACACATCGAACAAGTAATAAAGTGTGTGAGTGAGATCGTTTCCACGAAGATTAGGTAGGAAATTTTAAAGATAGTTAACATACAAAAGATAAGAAAATCCTTTGTATAAACATATGCTAAAGCAATTCCACAATTGTCACCAAAATGTTTTATCAAAATAAAAGTAGTCACAAGAAAGTAGCAAAATAAAAGTCAAAATGGAGTAATAAATGAAGCTGCACAAACACAACACAAAGGAGAATTCAAGCTTAAGACAACCTACGTTTGTTATGGCAACGACTTCAATGTTTTCCGGAAAGGCTTACTGTTCTTACTAGTTTAACAAGTGTTCGACGAATTTTACTAAATATGCCTCCACTATCCATAGTCAGAAGGCCTAACACTCGAAAATGCTAAGGCATTACCTTCCGATCTTAACCCTAACACATCTAATATTGATGAAGTTCTACCCCTTTTAGTCGTTGAAACTCTCCTTTATCCCTAAGGTGAGTTAGGATTCTGCTCCCACAGTGACCATATTGTTCATGTTGGTCTAGCTTTGTCTATCCCTAGATCTAAGCTTCCCGAATGCCTTAGCTATGGCAATCTCCTGAGAGCTCTTATAAACCAACGTTTAAGAAAAAAGGTGCTAGCTTTCATGAACAAAACACTTAAACAAAACCATAAAAACAGTACACACATTCATTTAAACAAAATAAAATCATTCATAACAAGCCTAAGCCATACTAGTTTAGTTAATGGCTAGGTTTAACAAACTATTCAAAATTTTTCCTTTGAAATACATTTTCAACAACTTAGAAAAGAGGTAAAGAAAAGTGAAGAGGAAGGAAGTCCTAAACGCTTTTGCCGTGAGACTTTTCTAGCTTGTCGCTTCTCCTGAAGTCTTGTAAATCCCTTCCTTGAAGCTCTCCAACAATGGTGGCTTGTCTCGAGGTTGAAGATGAAGGAAAGTGACCTCCTTTCTTCTTTCTTCTTCCTCGTTGCTCTCCTTAAAGTTCACTCCTTTTCTCTATTTGATTTCACCATTTTTTTGCTCCTCTTTGCTAAACTTATGGAAGGAGGCTTGGACTTGTATATATAGGAGGTTTCTAGGGTTTTGTTCCCTGAAGATACAAGGAATATTCCTTGTATTTCTGCAGAGAATTGCAGCAGGTTACAGGAGAGGTGCAAGTGGACTGAAATTCACGTGTAAGGACAGTGGGCTACTGGTTTTTCTTTTCTGCAGTTTTGTTTTGTCTTCACACAATGTTATAGAATCTTGAAGTCCGATCCAACACTAATTATGCTATAGCATCTCTTCTGTTCTTTCAACTTTGCCCCAACAATCTGCACACCACCACCAAAGAAATACCCTTTAAAGCAACATCTTTTAAAGTAAATGAGAATATAAAAGGAAAACCTAATCTAAATGCAAATGCAAAGGAAATGCAACTAAATGCAATGCAAATGAGCTTGAAATCAAACAAAACCTTAAGTAAAAGGATAAAAAATATACGCTTTTTAGAGCATTAACACTTACTCTATTTTTACCATCGTAGGGAGCATTTGTTCATGTTTCAATGATTGACATCATTATGGAGAGTTTCCTTGGTGTTATTTTAGGAGTGTGGTATTTATGTAAGAGTGGAGATATGTTACGTCTCATATTTTGTATTTGGCTTCATCCTATATTTTTTAAAAATTTTATGTAGAAGTGATACTTTAATAATGTTTTATTTTTATTTTTTATTATAAAAATATTTTATTTGAATTTTTATAATGGATGGTTTCTGTGCTCCAAATGTGACCTTGTAACGCCCCAAAAATGGGCTTAGAAGTTAGTGTGTCGATTTAGTCTAGCTCGGGATTAAATACTTAAAAATTAGTTTTCAATTGAAATAAATAGAGAAAGTATTCTAAAATCCTTATTTAACATATATTTGAATTTTGTAAAATTAATTTTGAAAATTGACCCTTGAATCCCTATGATTTTGAAATTAGTGACCATTTTGTAAAAATTGAATCCCTAAGGTTTTGTTAAATTTTAAGGGTTGCTGCGTAAGGATTCGAATTAAGGGTTTCTTTGTGAGTTTGGAAGCATTAAATCCCTTAGTTTTTATGGTTGAAACAAGGAAAGAGGTAGGATATCTCGTTTGAAGAAGTTCGGTTCGATATCGGTGACTTGTCGTACAAGAAATGGCTTTTGGTTAGTGGATTTGAGAGTGAGTTGCTTAGGTAGTGTTTTACATTGTTTTTTCAAAGTGTTGGGAGTGTATAGATGGTATGAGAAACCTCTCTATACTCTGAAGTAAGTTTTATGTTTGCTCTTATAAATCATTTTTTTCCATACCATGTTATTTTGCTATGTGTTAGTCATGCTTGTTAAATAATTGTGCATATGTAAATATGCATGTGAAAAAATGCTCGTATGACTTTTTTTACATTGGTTTTAATGTCTCCTCAGTTTGTTTTCACAATACATTAAATATAGTTTTTATTGGTTTATGCAAGTTTGTGCATGAGTTAGAGGAAAACATGTGATCTACCTACTGTTTTTGATGTAAAACTTAAGCATTTGATTTTAGTTTTTTGTTGGATATTAAGATAATGTTAATAGGATAAGTTGATTGGTCAATAGGATATACAGTGCACTATAAATACAAATTCGTACTTGTTTTAAATTCCTTAAGTGATGCATTAGAGGTTAGTTTAGTTCTGTGTGATATGATTTTCATATTGCATTCGGGTATGGCAAACTATCCTAGACACTAAGGTAATATCTTTAGATTGTGATAGTCAATCTGTGTGAATTGGTGTAAGATGTCATTCACATGTGTCCGATTATCCCAACGAGTAAAGGTAAGTTCATTCGTGTCACTTAACCAACATGCGAAAAACACAAGTGTAAGTGATTTTTTGTTTTGGTATAATTAGAGAATTGCACGTGTTTTAACAATGAGCTCAAACATTTTGAAATCCTTCCTAGGTAAGGCATATAAGTCTTAGTTTTGTGGCTTATCCCATGAGTTAAAAACTTTCCGATTTTTATATTAGTGACCAAGTAGTCACAAGCTATTTTCTTGAGCATGACTCGATTTATAAATAATTTTTAGTATAATATGGGCTGCATTAGAAATAGTTTAAAATGTTTTATAATTCACTCACTAAGATTTGGTTTAACCCCTTTCTTTCCTTGTAATATAGAGAATAAGTGAAGTGGTCGTTCGAAGAAGCAAGGAAGCTACTTAGTGCTTTTATTTCATTTTAGCTCGAGTATGTTATTTTTAAGTTTGAACCTTAGGTAGTTGAGGCAATGGAATATATAACATATATGTTTGGAACTTTTTGGTTATTAAACTTAATATGCAATTGATTTATTTGAGATTTGTTATGACATTTTGAAGTATGTTATGACATGTTCGTTATTGTTGAATTATACTTGTGAATTATTTTTTGGGGTAAGCAATAAGTGATTATGCATCTAGAGATGATATTGAAAATATGGTTTATTCCTATAGGTCTTATATGAATCTAGTGAATCTTTGTTTTTCGTCTAAGGTATGAAACTTGTGAAATCTTTACTTTCTGGGTAGAGGGTTCTGATACCTGTTCATAAGGTATCGATACCTATGTAATTTAGATATTTTTAGACTTAGATAACTATCAGAGTTAAATTGAACATGTTAAATAATTTAGATATTTATTTGAATCAAAAAATATTTTAAATATTAAAAGTAAATAAATAATATAGTTTAGGGGTTGATTTTTTATTTAAACCTTTTAGAAAGTACAAATAACTTTTATTTTATCTTTAAAAACAAAAACATATAATAAACTGGAAAGTTTTTTATAAGAATTATAAGGAAAATTTTACAACGTACGTTGAACACCGTTGAATATCACTACGTTGAACATTGTTGAACACTATTAAATTAATTAATAAAGATAAAAATCTTAAGGACTCAATATATAATTATAAATTATTTAAAATAAAATTTTAATTAAATTAATTATACATTAAGTCCTCGAGTTTCTTAATCTTTGTTAATCAATTTAATAATATTCAGCGTTAGTGATGTTCAACAATGTTTGGTGTAATTGTTGCGCTTAGGAAGTCCTACACCTTTATGGTAAAAGCGCACACCTTTGCAAGTTATAGTATTTAAGATATCAATCCCATAGGGACTGGATACCTACGTAGCTTATCGCTCTTGCACTAAGGAAAAGTAAAATTACAAATAATTTATTGAAATTATGATTAACTAAAAAACTAAAACAAATAATTAATAGAATTGATGATATGATGAGAAGTCTAGGTTAGAATTGTTCGCAGTGTGGAATCTAATTGCACATTATTCTCGTCTTGTTAATTTAAAAGGTTGAAGTATCGTCTCGACGGATCACTAAAGGGTCACTTAGCTACCTCGATGGGTTATGCTTCATCGACAAATCAATAACTCATAGTTTGACAGAGCATCCTTTATTGACTCCTCCTTATTCCTAATTCGGAGTGCTATTGAAGGTCACCTCTTGATAATACCTCCTAGCGTGAATCAAGGATGAACGACAACCATCTTCACTAGCCTAGGCAAATATGTATTTTTTTTGTAAACTTATCTTCCGAGCTCGTATGCAAGAAAGAGTAACAATTAGAGTGAATAAACTATGAATTATGAAATTGCATTAATAAAAATCAAATAATAGTACAATCTTCTTCCACAACTACTCCACAAAATAAACTAAGTCTGTGGAAAAATTTAGAACATAATGATGATGGCGGCGGCTAGGGTAAAGGAAGGAAGCCTTGAATTCTAATCGGTATTTTCTCCTATGCCTAGGGGTTGGTATATATAGGATAAGCTTACGTCAAAACTTCCCAAAAGTAGGAGTACTAATTGGAATAAAATATAACTTTAATATTAAATATAAGATCTTTATTTTATTTCATAATTTTACTCCTCTTGAACTCTTTAATCTCATAGATTTGATCATAATAGCTTGCCTTGCTTTCCTTTTCTTTGTTTCTTCTCTCGATTGTCTCAATAACTTTGAGTTTTCATTCTCTTTCTATCGCACACCATATTTCTTCATTACTTTTCTACCACGATAGTTGACTAGACGCCCTAATGGGTGTTTTACTGTATTTGATCTAATTTGCATCTTTCCTATTTTAGCATCTATTGGTAATATTTGGTTTCATTGGACGGTCTATTCTTTGTCTAAGAAAGATTTCTTAATCGTATCTATTTTCTTCCAAATATTGTATAAAAACAGTATTTAAGAACTTGGATGTTGAAATGTAGAAATATATAGAGTTATCTATTATTGCAATCCAATTCTATCAATTACAAGCAAATATTGAGTTAATTAGGGTATAAAATATAGGACTTTTGAATAGTTAACCCCTAAACTCAAACTATTTCTTGTCCCCAAGCAATGCAATTATATTCTAAGTTAGAATTTTTAAGGTAATATGTCTTCTAGTCTGTTGCGGTGGAGCTCCTATCTTTGTTGTACCTCTTTGGGTTCTAGGATTTCCTCAGAATTGGACTATGAGTCTTGTGAGTGTGTACATAGTTATAAAAAGTTGATTTTCTTAGTTCTAATCCCTTTTCTAGCTCAAGACTCTTGACTTATATTTTTATTCTAATTTCCATTTTTCCCTAAATTTTAAATATATATATATATATGCTTGTGTGTGTGAGAGAGAGTATATATTTATAAGGCTTGACTTGGTTTTGGGCACCTCAAGTGTTAAAGTATGCCTACTAGAGACAATATCGAGTACCTCTAGTAAGCGAAAAAACTACTAAGTCGTAGAGCCAGTGATGCGCACCTCTAAAGACTGCACTAAAGCCGATCATAGGCACCTTTAGTTATAATCTAAAGTCTAAGTCTCTATTGATTTTTAAGGAAAAGAACTTCTAAAATCAACTAAATCCAGCAGTGTATAAATTTTTCAGGCTTATAGTCTAATCATAAGTATTATTCCTCGGATATCCTCTAATTCAAGCATGTTGAAAGTACATTCTGCTACGGTGGGCTGAATGACATATTTTGCCAAGTCAATGTGCTTCATAAAATTAAAAACTTAAAGAATTGCAGTAAGACGTAATTAACAAAATAAGAGGCAACTTAAGATACTACTACAAATTTCATACATTGCAGATATATTTACATAATATAAAACATGACTAATATTCCTCCAAACTCAAGAGATACTTTGTCCTCAATGCGTGAAAGATAAATAGATAAGATAACCGAATAAAAAGAAAAGCTAAAAGAAAATAATCACCCTATATATTAGGAGATTCAAATGAACCTGGTGAGTCACTGTCGATTACTATCTTTTGTTGTCTCCTTGGTGGTGGTTGTGCTGCTCTCAACGGGTTGGTTGTACGTTTTTTGACGATCTTAGGGGTTGAACTCGGATGGAAGTTGGCTACTTCTCAACTTCCTCGTCAGAATCGATGGTTATCATAGTAGTGGTTGAAGCTTTCATTTTTTGGCTGGATTGGATTTGCTGGAAGTATATCATTGTTGCTTTCAGCGGAGACTCGTTGTTCCTAAAAGAAGTACTCTAGTCGAATGGATCAGAGTCTTCTAGGGTGTTTCCTCTATTGGTGGAGTACATTTTCTGTAACTCTGTAACACCCTAAACTAGGCCTGGTATGGCACAACAATTAGTTCTATGATCAATTAAAATTAACTATACAATTGCGAGATTGAAAGCTAGATATACAAGACAATAGTGAAAATTATTGAATTAATTCTTGTTAGATCAATCTAGACTAGGATATAATTGAATTTAAAGGAAAATAGAAATATAAATGTCAAGAAATTGAAATTTATTAGATCAATTAATAAATTTAGGACTTAATTGAACTAAAGAAGAAGTATGAAGCTAGAATAAGGATGCAATTGAAACAAAAATAAAGAAGCAAGATTTGCATGTAATTGAAAAATATGGTTTGCAAATTTAGATAATTAAACCATATGTTAAGACACTTGTCAATGGCTGGACACTTTAATGATGATTGAGCCTTACTTTATACAAAAAAAAGAAATAGAAAAATAGAGGGGAATAGCCGGCTATGCAAGGAGAAAGGAAAGAGAATGAAAAGTTCATCTTCCCCCTTGCATTACATCTCCATTTTCAAAATTGAGAGAGGGATTCAAAGAGAAAGCTTCAATCCTTGCTGAAATTCCATCAATTAGCCATTGATTTAGCAAGTAAAGAAGAGGTTTTAGTAGCCAAAGAAGCTAACTTGTGCTATTAGACATATTTGAAGCTAGGTAATGTTCTTGTTCTTTCTTTGAGTTTTGGTACTGGTTAGGAATGTTAGATGAGTAGATTATATTAGTTATTGCTTGTTTATTATGTTAGAAGCATGAAGAAATGAATGATCAAGCTTGGATTAGTGTTTGTAACCATAGAATTTAAGTTAGTCAAATTTTTCCAGAACACTCTATTTTGGATTGCAACTTTGAAAACTCCCCTAGATTGATGTAGATGGTATTTTAGGCTGAAAATAGAAATCTAATACCTCCATGACTCTACTTTAAGTGAAAATTAATGGCATCTCATTTGGAGTTATGAAATGAAAGATATAGAGGAATCAAAATAAGTGGTTCAGGTTGTCCCAAAATAGGATTGCTCTAACTTTAAACGAAATCTGGTAACAAAGGGTTAAAATTCAAAATGTGAGTTTAACATGTTCATTTACAAAATCTTTTTGGATTTCCAAGGGTATAAAATATGGTAAATTTGGATAAGTGATCTAAGAGATATGCTAATTTTTCTAAGAGATAGCAAAGCTGCCTATAATGGACATATTTTGTTTTTGGCATTAAGACTCTTAATTCATGAATTGTTTTGCTGGAATGAATTCTATTGATATGTTATTATATTATATAGCATTTTAGAGGATGAAAGGAGGTTGATAGTGAAGGAAAGAAAATATTGGAGCTTGCAAGAAGGAAGAAAAAAGAAATCACCATTTACAACCCTTGATAGCTTGGAGTTTTTGTGAGTGTAGGTCCTAAGCACTCTCTTGTTAACTAAAATGTCATGTAATTGGACTAAAATATATTTGGTAATAAGGGAAGGAGGATAATTTGTTTGATAACTTGTATGATGCCATGAATTGGTTGCTAAATTGCTAGGACTAGACTAGTTCATGTACGTGGCTTGGAAATGTTGAGGTAAGTTATGGCACGCTACTACGGGATGCTAGGTATGTGAATCATGTATGTGGCGTGTATATGATGATATGAATGACCTTGATTGATACCATTATATGAATGACCTTGTTGGATAGTTTGATATGATTGGCCTCGTTTGATAGCATGATATGAATGTTTGCCTTTGTGATAAGAAGCATTGTTAGTATTTCTTAGAAGATGATCAAATGTTATTAAAAGATGGTCAAATAGACTTGATGGTTAATGAAGATTTTATTTAGCCTTGATTGATAGTTGGTCTTAGATAGTACGACATTCTTAGAGTCTAAGCTCATCTTGTTAGTACTTCGGTACTTTTGTTTAGTACTTCATGTACTTTTGCCTAGTACTTCCATACTTTTGTCTATTACTTTATGTACTTTTGGTTGGTGTTTTTTAAACCTTTGTTAGATACTTTAGGTATCTTTTGTTAGTATATTTGAGGTACTTTTGTTAGGTACTTAGTGTATCTTTTGTTGACTTGTTTACCTAGTCTAACTAACACCAATGCAATAATTGGTAAATGATTGAATATTAAAGGCTTAATATATGAAAAAGCATATGTATGTGTATTTGCCAATGTAAGCATTTGTTATAGTTATGAAATTGCTAATAAAAGCATTGAAAATGAGAAATTGTTATGGCAGCGTTTGAATAAATAAGTTGCTAAAAGTAGCATTTGAATATGACCTTACTTAATGAAAGTTTGGTATATGGAATTTGACTAATGAGTCATATGTATTTGATATATCCTAGTTAGTGCTTGATCATATGCGTTGTTGCTCTTGGAATACATGCTTAAAGTATGATAAACATGATATTGGTTTTTGATATCTTATGCATGATTGATTTAACCATTTTGCTATGAATATGGTATGTTGTTTGAATTAAGCATGTTACTCATTTTATACAAATTGTGTCTAAAACGGTTAGACTTAAGTGCTACCTCACTAAGTATTTATCGTACTTATCACTCTTTTGTTTTCTCCTACCCAAAACATCAGGTTCTCAAGATAAGGAGCTAAGTTGAGGTTGTTCGGAGGCAAGCACAAGCAGCAAATAAAGTATGATATCTTATTTTGTAAGACACCTTATAGTGGTGGCATAGTCTTGTATATGTTAGTCCATGCATTTTTCATTGTATACATGGCTTGTATATTTGGTTTTGTGTATTTGGCATGTAAATAATTGAACTAAGCTTTTTGGTATGTAAATATTATGGCTAAATCATGGTAGTATTATATGAACATGATGGGTACGTATATGGTGCTCTTAATCTTGTTTGGATGAAAGAATTTGGTTTCATACTTGAATGAATGACCTAGGTGACTAGGTAATTCACTTGTTGCTTGAAAAGAAGCAAGATACGTCTTGTTAGGATTCGATTGTTTGTTCATTGCCTGAATAGTTCTTGTCTAGTTAGCTATGTTTCAAATAGGTCCTTTTATGCAGGAAAAATCTTGCATTTAGAGAATGAAAATTAAAGTTTTCTTGAATGTTTTGATTTAGTTAAGTTTAGTGAATGATATATGCCTGTTTCAAGATATCTAAGCATGCTTGTAGGTCTTTAAATTAAGTGGAACGATGAAAATAGATAGGTTTGACATATAGCCGAATGGTTCCACGATTTAATAGGTTGCTTAGACCTTAAGTTTGACCAAGTTTTTTACTTGCGCTTAAAGAAATACCAAATGGTTACCTTGTTTCCCAAGAAAAACCAAATAGGTCACTTTGTTAAGAATCTATTGCACGTTTCAATAGGTAACCTTTAAGTCACAAAGTTATGGTTAGAATAATGCCTTATAGGTAATATCAATTTTATGACATGATTGATAACTTGTATGTAAATTGATATCAAAATTTGAATGTTTAGGTGAATCACAAAAGATAATCAAGATTATAAAAAGGTTAAAAGTTTTAAATGGGTCCAAAATTTAGATTAACTCTCAAATGCAATAACAATGAATTTGGCTTCAGATATCAACGTATGCTTGTTTGGTTTTTACCCTGTTAGGAAAGCATGAGTATTAGTCCTATCTCCTAAACCTTGATAGTGGTGTTACAAACTCGACTACTGATTATGTTGTTACCGTGAAGGATTTTGTTGTTGCGGTAGCTATTATAGCGGTAGGAGGAGGATTCAATGGGATAGTCGCGAAGGCAGAGGCAAAAGCAACAGAGGGTACTCATGCTGGATGTGGTGATAGTGCATTAAGATCAACTGCAAAATCGGGGAATGTTGTTGAACATTTTGGAAACTTTTCTAGTATTATTTTGATGATAACTGTGTTAAAGTCTCAAACGTACCCCATGAAGGTCAGCTACCTTCTCTCCATGCGTTGCAGAAACTGTAATACATCTCCTCCTACTACTTCTGTTGGGTTTGCTTGTTCTTCAACTCTGACGGGATCTACTACTACAGTAGGGGTGACGAACGCTTGATGGACGACATCTTCGATCTATATCTTTTTATGTACACTTCTCACGACCATCATTTTCTTGTTGGTGTGTAGATCTGTTGGCAGCATGGGTACCCTCTACAGGCGGTAAAGGCTCGTAATGAGACAAAAGAAATATAGCATTCCCTTGTCCATGGCAACACTATTGAAAATCTGCTTGCTTATGATGCGCGGCCGACATTTATTCTTTGATTGTGGATGATTGAATATATGAGCACTAGCCTCGACAGATCAATAATTTGATTATGTGATGTTGGCAGCAAGCACCTTTTGATGAAGGTGTTCCATAATTTCACTTCTAGTCAGAGGTCACGACGTCTGACAAAGTCGCGATGCTTTCCACTATTACAGACGACACCTAGCAAACACAGTTCAGTCTTCATCTGCTCGTAGTTTGCGGTTGTCAAGGCAGCAACAAAGGCGGCTTGCTCATCTTGCTGTATGTGTAGGCCGCAAATGTGTTTATTATTATATTTTCTACTGGAATTGCTTGGCCCCTTACAAAGATGTATGGATTGTTGGGTTAGGGTTAGTGGGCATAAAATTTGTAACCCCTTAGCCCAGCCTAGACGGAACCGACACTAATGGGTTACACAGAGAATATCTAACCACACCCGTGAAGGTCCGATTCAATAAACAACCCTAAAACCAATATATATATATATATTCTAGATGCATAGTTACATTTCTACGTGTCTTGATCTCATATAAAGCATTAACGGAAGCAAACTGATCACAAACTAGCATCTAATTAAATACTTAAGTAAGTTAAGGACTAAAACGTAAAACTTTTAAATTCTAATGATAAAGTAGAAATTCTTTTCATAAAAGTTCAATTAAACATACAAGTAACCTTCTCGGTAAATTTCAAGTCAAACGGAGCATTCTTACATCATCAATTTCATGTTTCACTAATTTAGGGACCAAAAATGTAAATCTTTCAAATTACAAGGACTTCCTCCAAATTAAGTTAGCCATCTTGAAATTAAATCAATTTTATGCATTCATGTGAAATTTCAGCTCAAAATAATATCTGTAGGTACCCTAATTGAACAAAGAAAGATATCCGAGACTAAAATAAAATTTCCAATAACTATCAATTTCTGGCAGCCAAAAGTTTCAAAACCTTTCATAAAGGTTTCGAAACTTTTTGTAAAAGGTTTCGAAACTTCCCTGAAAGTTTCGAAACTTTTCGTGTTCAATAACTTTCCAGAACGAAATTGCCCGCAAGGTTTCGGAACCTTCCTGAAGGTTTCGGAATCGGAACTTTCACTAATGTTTCGAAACTTTGCGTCTGGAACCTAAAAGTTTCGTCACCCTAAGTGAATATTAACGATTCAATACACAACCATTAATCACTACCAACTATATGCATAAGTCCTAAGCATAACTAACAACATATAACGCATGATTATCAACGTCAAGAACATCAAACAAACTATAGGCATGCTACCTAGAATATGATTAAAATCATAATGATCATGCTAGTACATGTTTCAGCAATCCAAACAATACCATAGTCCATCAATTAACAATCAAGCAACATAGGTTTTATTTTAACATAAACCAAAGTCAAAGTTCATACTCCTCACATAGGTTGGGTTTACACATTGCCAAGCCCCAACTTATTTGCCAAAACATACCAAATTTGAAGTAACCTTTCCCCTTGGTTTCCTTGCTCCGAATGTAGTCCCGAGTACCTTTATTTTTCTACAAGGATGAAAAGAGAGCTTAAGCAAACATGCTTAGTGAGGAAGCTTTACACAAGATCATCAATGCATCTATTTAAAACCATAATGAAACCATAATTTGCAATGCATCACTAAATCATGCATGCTATCATTTCATGCTCATGTTCATTAAATCAATTGCTTCCTTGAGTTTGCACAACCTTATCAAAACAATTCATGAATGATGCATAATGTCCTCATTAAATTCATGTATGTATATTGGCATTCTAGTGACCACTTATTATGAATCTTGAGTTCACCAGATACACGGATCCATTGTTAGAGACCATTAGTCTCGTCATGACACGAAGTCACCATTGACATGACACCAAGTCACCATTGACATAACACGAAGTCACTATTATAACACTACCACGACGATTGGACACATAGTCACCCTTGTTACGTGTAGGCAATATTCTTTATTCTCAATAACGTTTATAGTGCACTTAAGACAATCCTAATGACATGTCATTCCTATTCGAATCTAGAGTTGTGTAACTAAGCCAATATCATAATTAAATGTACATGATAATTTGTTGCTCATAATACATGCATAATATGTTCAACAAATGAATTGAAAGTCATGCCCAAAGGCACCATCATATGTAAGGCAATTAAGCATATTGTATTCCAAACCTTTTCTCACATTTCCATAACCATGGATTCTTTGATAAACCATGCATTTCAGCAAGTATTTCTCATGCATGCATCAATTCAAAATCATGTTTATGTATTTCCAAAAAAATCTCATTGCATTACCAACATCAATGCCTTTACGAATGTAGCCGAAACTCATGTTAATATATCAAAAACATTTACTTTACTTACTCTTGAACTATGGAAAGTTTTTACACACTTCCATAGTCCCCAAAACAGAACCGTACCAATGCGATTCGCTCTAAGTCTGAAAACACTCACCGACAAGCGAAACGAGCCCTCGCTGATGCTCCGATGGCAACGCCAATGCACCAGCCACCTAAACACCTTCTTGTACCACCTATACATCATTAAAAACAAAGAATATTCATATCATTACATGCTCAAACCAGCAGTCATATTCGATCACTACAAATCTATCGAAAACTAGTCTAAAAGACTGAAAACTAAGTCGAAACGCATCCGAACAACATCAGACCAAAACCTAATGAATCTAACATCTAATCCACTTCAATTATGAACCAAAAATACATCCAAACCATCCTTATATCTCCAGAAATATTAAAACACCTAAAATAGCCCCTAAAACAACCGAAAATCACCTTAAAACAACACCGATTGCATTATTCCGGGATTAAATTAATTTGCCATCAATTGAAGACTCAATTAATCATTTAATTGATATAATAACATAATTAAATCCATCTAATTACAGCATTGAATGAGATCTAAAAAGATTTCACAAAAACATTCATTAAATCATTAGATCTAGCATTGAAAACATAAAATCAAGTTTTATTTAATGATTAGTAAGCTAATACTTGGGAATTTCAATAAAGAACCTTGAAAAAAGAGTTGAAATTCAGCAAATTTACCTTAGAGATTTGATCTACCAAAAGATGAGAAATCCTCTCCTTGATTTCTTGAAAATTGATGTTGATTTGTAAAAATTAGTGAGTAGGCATTAAAGAGAATGAAATGATGAACAAAATGCAATAAATCTTGTTTAAAAAGATGAAAAAATCAGCAAGTAATTGAAGAAAATTGATGAAGAAGATTGAGAGAAAATAGAGAGAAAATGATGGGAAAATAAGTGGTTAAGAGAGAAAATGAAATTATCATCTTTTAATAAACTAAAATCATTTTGGTGGATAAATCATTAATTAAAAATTAAATTGGGTTTATGTCCCTCTAAGGATTCTAAGTATAGATTGCTTTCCAATTTAGTCACTAAAAATAGAAATTTTCAAAAATCACACATTTAGTCCCCAAAAATTTTCAAAAATTAAAATTTGATCACTAATACATAATTAAGCTCAATTAAAAATCAATTTAAAGTTCAAATTACATTCTTTTAATTTCAAAACATCATTTTAATATTTCTAAGCCATTTCACAAAATTATTACTTGTCTGATTAAAATATTATTATTTTATATTTTCCCGGAATAACGAACCGAAGAATCCGATTCGACCCGAATCAAATTCCCCTAACTAATACCCAAACTTCTAACCTTAAAATCGGGATGTTACAACTCTCCCCCTCTTAAGAAAATTTTTTCCTCGAAATGTACCTAAAGCAAACAAGTGAGGAAACTGTTCCTCCATGTTTTTCCTTGTCTCCCAAGTTGCTTCTTCAACACTCTGGTGTTTCTAAAGCACTTTAACCAAATCTATGGTCTTTCCTCTAAGAACCTTTGTATCCACATCCAAAATCCTCACTGGTTCTTTCTCATAACTCATATCCGCTCTCAACTCAATCTCCTTAACCAGAACAACATGAGAAGGATCCGATCTATATCTACGAAGCATTGACACATGAAAAACATCATGCATCCTGCTCAACTCCTCTGGCAACCTCAATCTATAAGCAACAAGACCAACACGCTCCAACACCTCATATGGTCCAATAAAACGAGGACTCAACTTACCCTTACGTCCAAACCTCATCACCTTCTTCCACGGAGAAACCTTAAGAAATACTTTGTCTCTGTAGCGACCCTTATAAAATTCTTAAAAATAATAGGTGTGTAGTAAAAAAAGGGGAGAAAGGGTCACTAGTGGAATTGAAATTAAGGTTTGAAAAGTGGAATTTAGGGATTTGGGTTTGAAATAAAATTTTGGGGAAATTAGAAAATTAGGATTTAAAAATTAGGTTTTTAAATTGTGTACAAAAATTGGGAATTTTAAAATGTTAAAAGAAATTTGAAATCTAGGGTTCTTTTTTTTAAAAAAATAGGAATTGGAAAGTTAAAATTAGGGATTTGGGATTTAAAAAAATTAGATTGCAAAGGGAAATTTTAAAATTAGGGATTTTAAAAAAGGGTGGAGTCGCCACCGGCCACTTTGGTAGGCTGGACACCGTAAAAACCAGAGATTCGAAATGATTTGGGTTCGAGAGTCGGTTACGGTTAAAAACGGATTTAGGGTTTAAAACCGCCCAAAATTGGCACCTTTATAAATTACCGCTTAATTAATTTTAGATTTTTTGGATTAAAGTGGCATTTAAATTAATTTTTATTTAAAGATTCGAATCAATTTTATTTTTACCGTGTCTTTATTCGGAGGCAACGCATACACCGCGACCATTACGTTGGAACACGGGCCCGTTACGACCAAATAAAGACTTTTAATTAGACTCATTAATTTAATGTGGTGTATGTAATTTACAAAATTAAAAAAAAAGTAATATATATATAAACATTTACATGAATAAAAAACCATAAAATGCATGGCATATATACAAAGCATGTAACAACATTAACAAAAATAAATAAATAAATATCATGAATAAAAAGGTACATAAACACTTAAGAATATTATACAACACATGATAATAAAGATTAAAATAAATAGACCAACAAACAAATAACATATATAAATAAACAAAACAAAACATATAATAAACAAATAAAAATAATAATAAAAGATACCAATAAAAATATTCATATTTTCATTGAACCATAAGAATGGAATACACAATAAATATTTCAAAAAGAACTATATACATTTAAATATGCTCGATTAAAATCAATCCACAAATTAAACTAAACGGTAAAAGTAATGATTAGATTAGGGCATAACTTGAAAAATAACCGACCGAATGAGTGAAGTGATTCAATGAGAATAAAAATATAAATAATGGAGGCTACCAACTTATAAATGGAAATGGAAATAGAAATGGAAATGGAAATGGAAGTGGAAGTGGTTTCGGTAGTGAAAGGAAAAATGGAAATGGAAAATGGTTTTGGCAGGCATGCGGCTGTGAAAAAATATGGTTCTTGGTCCTTTATTTTTAGGGTAAATGTTATATATATAGTTAGGGTAAAGGGTAACATATGGGAATAAAATAGGTTTAGGTTTTAATATATAAGGGTATCTATAATATGATGGAGGGTATTTTAGGTTTATCCCTTTAAAAATAATAACCAATTAAAAACAAGACCTTGGGCACCAAATAGGGATTTTTATTATATTTTTTTATATTATAAAATTATATTTAATAGGTCAAATTTATTTATGGTTTGGGCTTATAAAAGTGGGCTCTAATAAAAGACTTTTATTTATATCATATATTTATATATTTTTGGATTTTTGGTTTTAATTAAGAGATAGTAAGGATAATAATAATTATAAAACAAGTGATAAAATTAGGGTAAGTTAAGATGATTTGGGTATTAAAAAGGGATGTGGATTGATTTAATTCGAGCATAAACCCGGATAAAATTAGTGATTACAGTTGCCCCTCTTTGCTTATCGTTGTGAAACAATGATAAAGCAAAGACTACAAGCAATAATTTTATCCGACTTCCCTGTTTAGAGGTACTCTGATTTCTGATCATTGCAGCATCTGATGATCCCTCTCTTCGAGCGTATACCGTGGTGGGCGACCCCTTTCTTCGAGCATATGTCGCAAAAAACAATGTTGATCCCTTCTCCGTAGAATCTACGTCTTCGAGATGCTCTGATTTCTGATCATTGCAGCATCTGACGGTCCCTCTCTTCGAGCGTATACCGTGGTGGGCGACCCCTCTCTTCGAGTGTATGTCGCAAAAACAATGTTGATCCCTTCTCCATAGAATCCACATCTTCGAGATGCTCTGATTTCTGATCATTGCAGTATCTGACGGTCCCTCTCTTCGAGCGTATACCGTGGTGGGCGACCCCTCTCTTCGAGTGTATGTTGCAAAAACAATGTTGATCTCTTCTCCATAGAATCCACATCTTCGAGATGCTCTGATTTCTGATCATTGCAGCATCTGACGGTCCCTCTCTTCGAGCGTATACCGTGGTGGGCGACCCCTCTCTTCGAGCGTATGTCGCAAAGCATGACCTCCTTCTTCAAGCGTATGTCATAGAGAACGATCTTGTTGACAAGTGATGTCTTGCCTAGAGGCTTTTGAGATTGTTGGTTGCCTTGACTTCTGGTTGTCTTGGCATGAAAAAAAAAAATCTTTGTTGGTCTTTGTATATTCTCGATTGGTTGACCTCGATCGTTTCTTTACTTTCTTCGTCGTCTTCTTCTTCTTCATCTTCTTTTCTCCAATACCCTGAAAATCTTAAGGTATCGATCTTTGATCATCTTTTCTCATATTTTTTTCTCCTTTTCTCTTTTTTTTCTTTTCTTTCTTTCTTTCTTTTTTTTTCTTTTTCTTTATTTATTTTTCTCTCTCTTTCTTTTCTCTCATTTTTTCTTTTTTTGTCTTTTTCTTTTCCTTTTTCAAATATCCTTAAGAAAGGATCGAATTAAAAAGAAAATCATCTTGAGAAAATCATCCTTAAGAAAAGATTTAATTGAGAAATTTGTTTTGAGGAAAAAAAACCTTTAAGCAATGATCAAATTAAGAAATTAGAGATTTGAGCAAAATATCCTTAATAAAGGATCAAATTGATAAATTTGCTTTTAAAAAAATATCCTTAAGGAAGGATCAAACTAAGAAGTTTATTTTGAGAAAAACATCCTTGAGAAAGGATCACATTGATACATTTGCTTTTAGAAAAGCATCCTTAAGGAATGATCAAACTAAGAAAATACATCCTTAAGAAAGGATCAAATTGAGAAATTTGCTTTAAGAAAAGCATCATTAAGGAATGAGTTAAGAAACTTGCTTTGAGAAATGCATCTTCAAGAAAGGATCAACTCGAAAAATCTGCTTTGAGAAAAGCATCCTTAAGGAAGGATTAAGTTAAGAAACTTGTTTTGAGAAAAGTATCTTTAAGAAAAGATCAACTCAAGAAATCTTCTTTGAGAAAAGCATCCTTAAGGAAGGATCAAGTTAAGAAACTTGCTTTGAGAAAAACATCCTTAAGAAAGGATCAAACTAAGAAGTTTGTTTTGAGGAAAATATCCTTAAGAAAGGATCAAATTTTCTTTGAGAAAAGCATCCTTAAGGAAGGATAAAATTAAGAAACTTGCTTTAAGAAAAGCATCCTTAAGAAAGGATCAAATTTAAAAATTTACTTTGAGAAAAACATCCTTAAGGAAGGATTAGATTAAGAAATTGGCTTTGAGAAAAGCATCCTTAAGGAAGGATTAAGAAATTTGTGTTTTAAGGAAAAACATCCTTAAGAAAGGATCAAATTTGAAGTTCAAATATAAAGTGGTATCTTGCTTTAAGAATAACTGAATATCTCATAAAAAGGTGGTATCTCCCTTTAGAGAATACCTAACATCTCATCTAGATGTTTCGATATTTGATCGTCTTGACACGAAAAGCTCGCTGCCCCTAAATAACCAAAGGTTGGAAGGCCTTTAAAAACCACGATCGTGTAATTTGAATAACTTTTGATCTTTGCTAAGATCTATCTCTGTAGATCAAATCTTTAACCAATCTTCAAAATTCCTGTTTAAAAAGAGTAAAATGCGATGATGGCACGAATTAGGATGCTCATGATGCATGGATATCTAACATAGATGCATGAATATTTAATCTAAATGATGCATGAATGTTCTTTTTCTTTTTCTTTCTTCTTGGACGATAGGCTCTCGCTTTCTATTTACTAAACTCATCGGGCTTTCATGCTTCACCTTGTCTTGAAAGGAGATCATCGTCTTATGCCGATCGGAACAAAATCTTTCGTCTTCTGTAATTCAACAGCTCATACTTGGTTGACAATGACACATCTGAACCAGTTGTCTCCGAATTCAGTTGCATTCAGTTTATGGTAGTAGCTCTCAATCTCATATTCAGGCTTAGATCACTTAAGGTCTATCTTCAACATGTACATTGGGGGTTATTCTCTTGTATTTTTATGTCTTTGGGTCATCTGATTGACTCTCTTTAGGCCCTCGATATAACTTTTGCCCCAAAGGCTTGATGTTCATCTCTGCTCAATCTCTAACCACAATAGGCTCGGGTAATCTTTGTTTATTTATGCTAACATGAAATCTCAAATAATATCATCTTTCAAACGAAGTGGTATTTTCAAGAGACATCTTGTATCATACATTGCCCCTTCTTCTCGGGTCATATCAAAGATGATCATTTGCATCAACGACCTTGCATTTTGTAAATCTTTTTGAACAAAACTTTTATTAAAAAATAATCTGCTAATTGTAAGTAAAACAATATATACATGTTTTGGAAAATCCAAAAATTAGAAAAGAAAAGAAGAAAAAAACATGGGTTCCTTGAATATCAAATGCGAGAGTACCTTAGACTCAACTCTTTGTGTTCGGTTTTCAACCTTTGAACGTTGCGGCGATATTTGAAGTTTTGGAATTCCTTTTAGATTGCTCGATTCATCCTAATGATTATCGTATTTGCTTGATCTATTCGAAAACTACTCCTTCTAGTTCTCAATATCTTTCTCCTTTTATATATTCAAACTTTCCGTACTTGCCCCACTGGTATTTTCTTGAGAATTCGAAGTGTGCTTCAGACTGCATCTAGACATATGGGTACTTTCTTTTTCTTTCTATCTCTCTTTTTCATTTTTGCTTTTCTCTCTCTCTCTCTCTCTTTTTCTCATTTTCTTTCTTTTTTTTTCTTTTTTTTTTCTCTCACATCTATTAATTTTCTTCTTTCTTTTAAATTTCGGGGAAATCAACTCATCACAATCCTTTGTCTCGAAGGTAATGATGGAGCATACAACAAAACTCCGAGTTACTCGGCATAGTCATAAATTTGAAAATATTACCATCACTCATGAAGCAAAAGATTTGGGATGGTGCATTGCTACCTTATTAAGTCTTATTGCTTCAGCGGAGTGCCCCGATACTTCCACACTCTTGTTCGAATATGTCTATTATTAGGTTTCGAATATTGGAGTGCTTTTGTTTAATCTTTTTTCTCTCCTTTCTTTTTCTCTTCTCTCTTTTTTTTCTTTTCTTTTTTTTTTCCTTCTTTCTCTCTTTTTTCTTTTTTTTCTTTTTTTCTCTGGATGCAATCTTTTTACTTAGAGGAATTCTTGAGATCAATCAATTTCACCGGGCCTTTTCTAGGAGATTTTCTTATCATCGAACATCACTGAAGGAGTAGTAGTCTCATTTCTCGTGCATTACTAACCAAAGCTACTGATTAAGAAACCATACTTTATCGTAATCACAACGTTCCAACCATTTCTGAACCCACGTCACAACAAGCATGTGACATCCAAGGAACTCTGAGAGAAAAAGGAAAACACATATGTTTTTAAAAATATGCATTCGAAAAAAAGAGCAAACATAACATAAGCCCTTAAAAAAAAGTATTTGTTACTTTCGCGCAAACAGTAACAAAATTAATTGATGCAAAACTTAAAATGCAAGGAGGTAGAAAATGAACATCCAAACTCAAAGATTAGAATCTTCCCAAAGATCATGTCCTTTAATCTTTCTTAAAACTTCAGAATACCGGCCTCAATCAGTCCTTGAACCTTGTTCCTCAAAGCTCCACAATTCTCTGTTGTGTGGCCTGTGCTCCCCGTATGATAGTCACATGTGGCATTGACATCATATCCTTCAGGGTAAGGAGGATCCTTTGGCTTAGATTGCACCAAAGTCAAAAGTTTCTTCTCAACGAGAATTGGGAGTAACTTGGTGTAGGTCATAAGAATTGGATGAAGCACCTTTGTAGGTCTTGTATGAGTATGGGGACGGCCCTGAGTTTGATTGGTTGAGTGAGAACTCACCACATAGACATGAGAATCTTCCTCTTTCTGAGAAGTTGTGCTATAAGGGTCATTCATCTTTCCCTTCTTAATAGCATACTCGATGCGTTCTCCGGTCATAACCAACTCCGCAAAACTACTGATAGGGTGGCTTATCAAGCGATCATACAACACTCCCTCTAGTGTATCCACAAACATTTGAGAAAGTTCACTTTCGTCGAGCGGAGGTTGTACTTGTGCTGCAGCATCACGCCAACGTTGAGCGTACTCTCAAAGGCTTTTGTTATGCCCTTGTTCCATCCCTTGTAGCATGAGCCGATTTGGAATCATATCGGTTACGTGCTTATACTGGTTTGTGAAAGCTTTGGCCAGATCCTTCCACGACTTAATTTGAGCACGGGTTAACTGATTATACAACCTTGTGGCAGATCCCACCAGACTATCCTGGAAATAGTGGATTAACATCTTCTCATTGTTAGTAAAGCCCGTCATTTTTCGACAAAACATAGTTATATGTACGATAGGGCAAGTCGTCCCATCAAACTTCTCAAAATCTGGGGTCTTGAACTTATATGGGATCTCTAAACCTGAAACTAGACTAAGCTCACTGGCATTCAACCCATACCATTCTTCTTTATCCTCTCTTATTAGAAGCTTTTCTTCAAACTCGTTCTTCGTTTCCTCTAACTGCTTCGAAAATTCAATCTTTAATTTCTCTAGCTCATCGAAGTCTGGAATGTTATCCCCGACATCTTCTACATTAGTGAAAGTCACACCTGGTGGGGATTGGGTAGAGGCACTGGCTTGAAGAGATGATGTTACTACTCCTTGTGGAGGTCTAGAAGTGTTAGCAACAAAAACAGGAGGGCCCAAGGGGTCTTCAACAGAACATTTTCTTTGTTGGTCTTTCACTTTTCTTAGTCCCATCAAGTGAGCAATTTGTTTCATCATGTCTTGTTGAGACTTGATCATAGAATCTTCTAATTCTTTTTGAGTGCGCTCTAATTGCCCCATAAGATTGGCTTCTAACTTGGCAAAGTCTTCTTCCATTAGCCCTTCTTGGTGTTTGTAAAATGCAAGCGAGAAACCTTCAATTACGGATACGAGATCCCATAATTAACCTCCTTGTTTAATTAATGCATGATATATGCTATGAGATGCATGAGATGTATGCATGAATGCAAGTAAAGGTGTTGATCCCGCTAGTGATCGTCCTTTGAGCAACTTTCACCGGTTAAGATCTTAATACCCATTATTAGTTTTTCTTTTTCTTTTCTTTTTCATCTTTTTTTTTCTCTTTTTTTTCTCTCTATTTTCTTGCTTCTTTCTCTATTCTCTCGATTTTCTTTTCTTTTTTTTTCATTTTCATTGTTTTTTCCTCTCTCCTTTTCCTATATTCTAAATTTTCTTCTTCATTTTTTTTCTTTTCTCTTTCTCTTTTCAATTTTTTCTCAACCTTTTCTTTTCCTTAGTTTTATTTTCTCATTATTTTTTTCTTCCTTTTTTATTTCTCTTATCTTTTTCTCTCCTTTTTCCTCTCTTTCTTTTTCTTGTTTTGACTCTCTAACTATAGTGAAAGCCTCTGATTGAACAAACCACTTAGTTCAACACCTTCATGAAATGTTGATACAAAAATGATAAAGCAAAAATGTAAGCAAGATAGGAGACAAAACAATCCTATTTATCCCATCTAAAAGAACCTAGGTTAACCGCATGGCTCTAATCGGGTAGGTTGACTAGATTCTCTAAATGCAGTTTTGGTTCTACGAGGTACCCAAATTGTCCTCGTTGTCCTCTTCTAAGAGTAGCAAGGCCCCCGATCATCACCCATCACAGGCTCATCTTGACCGAGTTCAATTTAGGGGGACCCTTTCGCTATGCCCATACGGAGGAACAATATCCTCACGAAAGCATAGGATAGTCGAGCCCCGAAGGTACTTTGCTAGGCCCTTACGGAGGAACAATATCCTCACGAAAGCATAGCGTTTTCCCCCCACTTAGAGACGGGTTGAAATATGTTGAAAGCTCGAATTAATAAATAAATAATAATTTAATTTCCACTTTATTCCACAACTTCCAAAATTAATTAAGCGGTATTTAAAAACAAGGCTTGACTCGTTTGAAAAATTGGTCCCCAGCAGAGTCGCCAACTGTAGCGACCCTTATAAAATTCTTAAAAATAATAGGTGTGTAGTAAAAAAAGGGGAGAAAGGGTCACTAGTGGAATTGAAATTAAGGTTTGAAAAGTGGAATTTAGGGATTTGGGTTTGAAATAAAATTTTGGGGAAATTAGAAAATTAGGATTTAAAAATTAGGTTTTTAAATTGTGTACAAAAATTGGGAATTTTAAAATGTTAAAAGAAATTTGAAATCTAGGGTTCTTTTTTTTAAAAAAAATAGGAATTGGAAAGTTAAAATTAGGGATTTGAGATTTAAAAAAAATTAGATTGCAGAGGGAAATTTTAAAATTAGGGATTTTAAAAAAGGGTGGAGTCGCCATCGGCCACTTTGGTAGGCTGGACACCGTAAAAACCAGAGATTCGAAATGATTTGGGTTCGAGAGTCGGTTACGGTTAAAAACGGGTTTAGGGTTTAAAACCGCCTAAAATTGACACCTTTATAAATTACCGCTTAATTAATTTTAGATTTTTTGGATTAAAGTGGCATTTAAATTAATTTTTGTTTAAAGATACGAATCAATTTTATTTTTACCGTGTCTTTATTCGGAGGCAACACATACACCGCGACCATTACGTTGGAACACGGGCCCGTTACGACCAAATAAAGACTTTTAATTAGACTCATTAATTTAATGTGGTGTATGTAATTTACAAAATTAAAAAAAAAGTAATATATATATATATAAACATTTACATGAATAAAAAACCATAAAATGCATGGCATATATACAAAGCATGTAACAACATTAACAAAAATAAATAAATAAATATCATGAATAAAAAGGTACATAAACACTTAAGAATATTATACAACACATGATAACAAAGATTAAAATAAATAGACCAACAAACAAATAACATATATAAATAAACAAAACAAAACATATAATAAACAAATAAAAAAAACAATAAAAGATACCAATAAAAATATTCATATTTTCATTGAACCATAAGAATGGAATACACAATAAATATTTCAAAAAGAACTATATACATTTAAATATGCTCGATTAAAATCAATCCATAAATTAAACTAAACGGTAAAAGTAATGATTAGATTAGGGCATAACTTGAAAAATAACCGACCGAATGAGTGAAGTGATTCAATGAGAATAAAAATATAAATAATGGAGGCTACCAACTTATAAATGGAAATGGAAATAGAAATGGAAATGGAAGTGGAAGTGGTTTCGGCAGTGAAAGGAAAAATGGAAATGGAAAATGGTTTTGGCAGGCATGCGGCTGTGAAAAAATATGGTTCTTGGTCCTTTATTTTTAGGGTAAATGTTATATATATAGTTAGGGTAAAGGGTAACATATGGGAATAAAATAGGTTTAGGTTTTAATATATAAGGGTATCTATAATATGATGGAGGGTATTTTAGGTTTATCCCTTTAAAAATAATAACCAATTAAAAACAAGACCTTGGGCACCAAATAGGGATTTTTATTATATTTTTTTATATTATAAAATTATATTTAATAGGTCAAATTTATTTATGGTTTGGGCTTATAAAAGTGGACTCTAATAAAAGACTTTTATTTATATCATATATTTATATATTTTTGGATTTTTGGTTTTAATTAAGAGATAGTAAGGATAATAATAATTATAAAACAAGTGATAAAATTAGGGTAAGTTAAGGTGATTTGGGTATTAAAAAGGGATGTGGATTGATTTAATTCGAGCATAAACCCGGATAAAATTAGTGATTACAGTCTCCAACAGCATACTGTATCTCTCTGCACTTTAAATCGGCATAGGACTTCTGCCTATCCGAAGCTTCCTTAAGCTTAGCACAAATAAGCTTAACCTTTTCATCTGTATCTTTCAACACTTGAGGCAAAGAAACATACTTCTGCCCAACTTCCTTCCAACACAGAGGTGTACGACACTTACGCCCATATAAAAACTCAAACGGTGCCATCTGTATACTTGTCTGAAAACTATTATTATAAGCAAACTCTACCAACGACAATTGCTTCTCCCAATAACCTTGAAACTCGATGATACAACACCTCAACATATCTTCCAAAGTCTGAATAACACGCTCAGGCTGACCATCTGTTTGTGGATGATAAGTTGTACTAAAGCTAAGCCTCGTACTCAAAGCAGCCTACAAACTCCTCCAGAACTTAGATTTAAATCGCGGATCTCTATCCGATATGATCGATTTAGGCACACCATGTAACCTTACCACCTCAGAAACATACAACTCCGCCAACCTATCCATGGAATACGTCGAATACACGGCAAGAAAATGTGCACACTTCATAAATCTATCAACAATCACCCATATGGAATCCTTTTTGGACGACGTTAAAACCAAACCCGTCACAAAATCCATAGTAACTCTCTCCTATTTCCATTCTGGAACTTGAACCGACTGCAACAACCCTGCAGGAAACTGATATCCAGCTTTCACCCGCTGACACACCATACAACGAGATACAAACTCCGTCACATATTTCTTTAAACCAACCCAAAAGTACACATTTTTGAGATCTCTATACATCTTTACACTATCCGGATGCATAGCAAACGGACTAGTATGAGCTTCCACCAAGATAGCTTACCTCAACTACTGATCATCCGGCAACATGATCCGACCTCTAAAACACAACACCTCATTATCATCAAAATGATACTCGGTCGGTCTACCCTCAGCAATATCCTCCATAAAAGGTACCAAAGCCTCATCCATTAGCTGTTTCACCCTGATCATCTCAACCAAGATAGGTTTTACTTGCAACTCTGTTACCAAACCATCTTCCTTAGAAATACTCAATCTAGCAAACATTGTTCTCAGCTCAACCGTCGCCTTACGGCTCAAAGCATCAACCACTACATTGGCTTTCCCCGGATGATACTCAATAGACAAATCATAATCCTTAAGCAACTCCATCCATCTTCGTTGTCTAAGATTCAAATCCTTCTGTGACATGAGATACATCAAACTCTTATGACCCATGTATATAGTACACTTCTCACCATACAAATAATGTCTCCAAATCTTCAGAGCAAAAAACACCGCCGCTAGTTCCAAATCATGAGTTAGATAATTCTTTTCATGCACCCTCAATTGTCTAGAAGCATAAGCTATAACCTTCCCCTCTTACATCAAAACACACCCGAGACCAACCTATGATGCATCACTATAAACCACAAAATCCTTACCGAACTCGGGTTGAGCCAAACTGGAGCACTAGTCAACACCTCCTTCAATTTCTCAAAAATCTTTTGTTGACTTTCTTTCCACTCAAAAGGAACCTTCTTTTGCAACAGCTTGGTCATAGGAGTAGCAATGCTTGAAAATCCCTTAACGAACCTACGATAATACCCAGCCAAACCTAGGAAACTCCGAACCTCCGACACAGACCTTGGTTGCTTACAACCCATAACAGCCTCAATCTTCTTTGGATCAACACTAACCCTTTTCCGACACCAGATGACCAAGAAACACCACTTCCTTTAACCAAAACTCACACTTACATAGCTTAGCATACAACTGGTTCTCTTTCAACGCTTGCAACACTATCTGTAAATACCGATCATGATCTTCCTCGGTACGTGAATACACAAGGATATCATCTATGAATACTACCACAAACAGGTCCAAGTACTTGTGAAACACCCTATTCATCATATCCATAAAAGCAGCAGGGGCATTCGTCAACCCAAACGGCATCACCAAAAACTCGTAATGACCATACCTTGTCCGAAAAGCCGTTTTCAACACATCCTCTTCTTTCACCTTCAACTGGTAGTACCCTGATCTCAAATCAATCTTCGAGAACACACTTGCTCCTCGAAACTGATCAAACAAATCATCAATCTTAGGCAAAGGATACTTATTCTTCACGGTCAGATTATTCAGTTGTCGATAATTAATGCACATCCTAATCGTGCCATCTTTGTTCTTCACAAACAACATCGGTGCACCCCAAGGTGATACACTCGGTTTTATAAAACCATGGTCAAGCAACTCCTGCAACTACATCTTTAACTACTTTAACTCCTTAGGTGTCATACGATAAGGAGCAATAGACACCGGATTAGTACTGGCATACAGCTCAAACTGAATTACATGCACAGAACCTTCTATATTTTAAAATAAAATAATTTTCACAATAGAGTTCACTTTGGCGACTTAATGCTTCAATTAATTTACCTTAAAATATATAACATAAATATACCAATATTTAAACTTAATATTTATAATAGTCAAAGTTGAGTTTTCTAATAATAATTAAGATTCCAAAGTAACCTAAAATAAGCTTATCTAAATGGGGTTACTAGAATTTAAATAACCGAAATCATTGACTGTTCTTTTTCAGAAATTCCTTAATATGCATTTACCAAAACTAATGTCGATCAAAGTATTTAATCTTTAACTAAAAGTTAAAAACAGGAGTATCATACAAATGAGTAATTCTTATGATTATTACTTAAAATTTTAATATAACTATAATAATCTAATAATAAAAAAACTTAGATCAAACCGAATTAAATATATATCAATACCAAATATATATTCTATAATACATAATAACACATGATCAAAACTAAAAACTGAATATATTAATTAAGTAACTATATAAGTAGTAGTGTACTTTAAAAGTAACATGTCGAAAGATCATTCAATCATAACTTAATAGACATAAACTGAATATAAAGTTTTAAGAGCTAACCTAAATATAAATTTTTTAAATCATGATAAATTTATTACGACAAAGCCCAAATTAATTATATTTTTCTTTATTACCAATGATCAAAACTAAAAGTTTGATCGAACCGAATTTAATATATATTTATTTCTAAAGGTTTAACTTAAAACCTAATGACCAAAATTGAATTTTGATCCAACCAGAGTAAATAAATATTTTAAATAAAATATATATTTTCTAAATTAATAACAATGTGTATTAAAAATGCATTTTAATTGTTCTTAACCGGAATCTATTAGTCATGAAAAAATCATAATTAATCCATCGAAATTAGGAATATAAAATTAACATAAAAGCGATCTGTGATAATTACCAAAGTAATCAATGGAATTAAAAATTATTTAATCCCGCACTTACATTAAAAAGAAAAAACGAATTTCCGAATTGAAAAAAAAAGGTAAGCAATTTCAAATTACAAAATCAATAACAAATTTCACAAAAATTGATACGAATATTCCCGATAGAGAAAAAAATATATATTTCTCACGAAATATAAGAAGTATCGAGAAGAAAAAAAATGTGAAATACCAAATTTTAATATTTATGTCGAATAAAAAAACTCAAATCAACATAAACATATAAATCCGAGATTTTAAATGGACAATAAACAATAAAGAATTTAAAACCCAAAAACTTAGATCTCAATGATTCGACAAAGTTCTAGCACTGATGCCACTTGTTAGAATTAAAATACATTCGATACGAATATAAACCCAAGATCTATACATGTCAAATCATTAAGAACAATAAAATAAATAAATTGAATGTGGAAGCGTACCTGAATTAATCGATAGAGTTTTTTCAGAGGGTTTGATCTTCCAAGAAGTTAGGTTACCTCTTGCCACACAAATCTTAGACGGGAAAAAGAGATATGCAAGTTAACCTAATTCTTGGGGACCATAACCCCTTTATATAGTTGATTTAATAATCAACTATTAAGTATTTATAACTTTGTCCTTCATCAAATTATAAATACACCTTATGGTATCTACACTTTTAATTCCATGAAAATTTAATACCTACAATACGTGTAATATAATTGGTCACTTAATTACGTGTTAAACTTTATAATAGCAATATACATTATATATATGTTCTCATTATTATTCAATTTTAATCTAACATTGTAAACCACTTGCTCATGGACTGGTCACCGTTGGGGTGGCTCTGAGCCAGTTGGAACCTGATGTTGAACTTGGTCTGGCACCGTTCATTTGGAGGAGAGATGTCCTATTCCTTCGGATTCCAACGACTGTTTTAGTAAGTTGGATAACATAATTTCAGATATTCGAATAAAATAAATTTATGAGTCGGTTACGGTTGAAAACGTTTTTAGTATTTCTATGCTACCCAAAATCGATACCTTAAAAATAACTAGAACTTATTTAATATTAGACTTTCTGAATTAAAGTGATAATTAAATTTAAATTCGATTATATGTACAAGTAAATTTTAAAGACATCGTTATTGAAGCATAAACTGAAAAAACCACCACCAGTACTACGATAGTTATTGGACCTGTTTACACCCGAATAAAAAGATATTGTAATATTCGAATTTTGTTCGGGTTTCATCGTAAATAAGGTCGTTATGTAAATATTAAATAAATAATGAATAATTAGCAATCTATATAATATATACAAAATGAATAAATAAGTAAATAAAATAAAACAAAACAAAAAATATATAAAAATAATAATAAAAGGAAATGGAAAGGTGGTTACCATAGGGGAGTTTTTCGGCTGCTAAAGAGAGGATAAGAGGGATGATGTAACCCCCTTAGCCCGGCCTAGACAGAACCGACACTAACGGGTCACACGGGGAATATCGAACCAAACTCGTGATGTTTTCATTCGATAAACAACCCTGAAAACTGATATATTTTTTTTATCTTTTCTAGATCCATAATTATGTTCCTACATGTCTTGGTCTCATACAAAGCTTTAACGGAAGCAAAATGATCACAAACAAGTATTCGATTAAACATTTAAGTGAATTAAGGACTAAAATGTAAAATGTTTAAATTCTATTAATAAAGTAGAAATTCTTTTCATCAAAGTTCAATTAGACACACAAGTATCCTTCACGGTAAATTTCAAGTCAAACGGATCATTCTAACATCATCAATTGCATGTTTCTCTAATTTAGGGAACAAAATGTAAATCTTTCAAATTATAAGGACTTCGTCCAAATTAGGTTATCCATCTTGAAATTAAATCAACTTTATGCATACATGTGAAATTTTAGCTCAAAGTAACATCTTTAGGTACCCTAATTGAACAAAGGAAGATATCCGGGACTAAAATATAATTTCCAGCAACTATCAATTCTTGGCAATCAAAGGTTCCGAAACCTTCCCTAAAGGTTTTGAAACTTTTTGTAAAAGGTTTCAAAACTTACCTGAAGATTTCGAAACTCTTCGCGTCCAGTAACTTTCCAGAATTGAAATTACCCGCAAGGTTTCGAAACCTTCTTGAAAGTTTCGAAACTATTTGACAAAGGTTTCAAAACCTTCACTAAGGTTTCGGAACTTTGGGTCTGGAACCCAAAAGCTCCGTCACACTAAGTAAACACTAACAACTCAATATACAACAATTAATCACTACCACTATATGCACAAGTCCTAAGCATAATTAATAACATATAACACATGATTTTTTTAACGTCAAGAACATCAAGCAAACTATAGGCATGCTACCTAGAACACGATTAAAATCATAACAATCATGCAAGTACATGCTTCAACAATCCAAACAATACCATAGTCCATCAATTAACAATCAAGCAACATAGGTCTTACTTTAACATAAACCAAAGTCTAAGTACACACTCCTCTCATAGGTTGGGTTTACACATTGCCAAGCCCCAACTTATTTGCCAAAACATACCGAATTTGAAGTAACCCTTCCCCTTGGTTTCCTTGCTCCGAATGAAGTCCTGAGTGCCTTTATTTTTCTGCAAGGATGAAGAGTGAGCTTAAGCAACATGCTTAGTGAGGAAGTTCTAGACAAGATCATCAATGCATAAAACAAAATTATTTATAATGTCATGTTTGCATCCTTCATACATTTTTAAAATGAGTAAAGCTAAATCATGTTTATCAACATTGTCAAAACATTTCATGTGTCATGCCCAAGAATACCATTTCATTTCGTGTATGCATATTGGCTTTCTAGTGATCACTTAATATGAACTCTTAGTTCACCGAATACACGAATCCTTTTATTCATAATTGGAGACTCTTGGTCTCAACATGCATCGGTCGGATACTTAGTCACCCTTGTATACATGTTTCCCCCACTACGTACGGTCGGACACAAAGTCACCCTTGTTTACGTATGGGTCAACTATATGCATGGTCGGACACAAAGTCACCCTTGTTTACATATAGGCAAACTCTACACGCACGGTCAGACACAAAGTCACCCTTGTTTACGTGTAGGCATCATCATCATTCTCTTTATTTTTATAGTTCACTCAATGCTAATGACATGTCATTCGTATTCGAATCTAAAGTTAGTGTCACTAAGCCAATATCAATGTCAATCATGCATGTTAACTTGCTGCTCATAATGCATTCAAATAATTTTCATCATGTGAACCTTAAACCATGCTCAACGGCTTCATCATTATAGGGTAAATAACCTCATCATATTCCAATTCATTTTTATGTTTTCATAAGCCATGAATACCTTTATAAATCATGTAATTTTTTTCAGCAATTAACACATGCATGCATCATATCAAACCAAAGCCATGCTATTACAAAATCTTATTGAAACATTGTTCATCAATGCCATTACAGATATAGTCAAAAATTTAAGGTAATGCATCAACATTATTTAAAACACTTACTCTTGAACCATGGAAAGTTTTCACACTATTCTATAGTCCCCAAAACAGAACCGAACCAATGTGATTCACTTTTAATCCGAAATTAGTCACCGACAAGCAAAACGAGCTTTCGTCGATATCCCGATGACCACGCCAACGCACTAGCACTCAAGCACCTTCTTGCACTACCTATAGAACATTAAAAACAGAGCATTCTCACATTATAACTTGCTTAAACCATCAGCCGCATCATACCTCCATAACACTACCAAAAAACCTAGCCGAAATGTATCTGAAACATCATCAGCCCAAAACCTAATGAATCTAACATCTAATCCACTTCAATTATTAACCAAAAACACATCCAAACAATCCTTATATCTCCAGCAACATTAAAATACCTAAAACAACCCCTAAAACAACCGAAAAACACCTTAAAACAACACCGATTGCTTTATTCCGAGATTAAATTAATGTGTCATCAATTAAAGACTCAATTAATCATTTAATTGACATAATAACATAATCAAATCCATCTAATTACAGCATTGAATAAGATCTAAAAAGATTTCATAAAAACATTAGATCTAGCATTGAAAACATAAAATCAAGTTTCATTTAAAGATTAACAAGCTAATACTTGGGAATTTCAATAAATAACCTTAGAAAAGAGTTAAAATCCAGCAAATTACCTTTGAGATCTATCCACCAAAAAGATGAGAATTTCTCTTCTTGATTCCTTGTAAATTGTTGTCGATTTAATAAAATTGATGATTAGGTTTTGTAAAGAATGAAGAGATGATTAAAATGAAGTAATTCTTGTTGAAAAGGGTGGAAAAATCAGCAAGGAATTGAAGAAAATAGATGAAGGAAAATGGAGAGAAAATGAGAGAAAAAGATGAGAGAAAATAGGTAGTTAAATGAGAAAATGATTATCGTCTTTTAATAAACTAATTAAAAAGCATTTTGGTGAATAAATTATTATTTAAAAATTAAATTGAGTTTATGGCCCTCTAAGGATTCTAAGTATAACTTTCTTTCTAATTTAGTCACTAAAAATAACAATTTCTGAAAATTACAAATTAAATCCTCTATTGTTTTCCAAAAATTACAAT
This sequence comes from Abelmoschus esculentus, assembly GCA_035048815.1. Lineage (NCBI taxonomy): Eukaryota > Viridiplantae > Streptophyta > Magnoliopsida > Malvales > Malvaceae > Abelmoschus > Abelmoschus esculentus. Next base: position 10,710,021 of record JAUCBN010000013.1, on the reverse strand, counting down.
TTGGTCACTAATGCATAATTAGCCACAATTAAAAATCAATTTAAAGTTCAAATTACATTCTTTTAATTTTGAAACATCTTTTTAACTATATTCCAAAATTGTTACTTTTTTAATTAAAATATTTTTATTTTATATTTCCCCGGAATAACGAACCGAAGAACCTGATTCGACCCGAATCAAATTCTCCTAACTAAAGCCCAAACTACTAACCCAAAATCGGGATGTTACAGATGATGGTCGGTTACAAAAGGGTAGGAGTTCGGAACTCCATGGTCTCCGGGGGGGATATCCAAAAACTTTCGAAACTGTTAAAGATCCTCCGAATCTAAATTCCATGGCCTTCCATGATATTGTCAAAAACCCACATATCAAAGCTTTCAAATGCTATCTTTTTTGAGACTTTGTTGTTGAAAACCAATCTATAATTTCCTTCAAATTTGATCTTGAGGACCACTTGGGGTGCCACTACAATTGTTGGCAAATAGATGGCAATGGATGCTAGAAACGGACAAACCCTTTAGTCAATCGATGATCCAAACAATGGTATCGCCAGAGGGATTGTGATGGTGGCTAATGAAGTCCTGTTCGGTGACCACACTTACAAATGGTTGTATTTTCGTTGGCCATGGATTTAAGGTTAGTTTGGATTCTTCAATCCCAACTTCAATGTTGAAAGTTAATTCTTTGCATTTTGTATTTTTAAAATTATGGTGGGATGATGTATTTTATCTAGGAACACATATTTCTTAATTAAGGTTATTTCTAATATCTCTAATAAAATTTAATTTGATCCTTAATAATTTATTTAGTGCTTTATTTATTTATTTGATTTTTTTATTTGCATATTTTAAATCATATAGCATATTTGTTAAGGAGAACATTTAATTCACTTAGATAATTAAATTAGAGAATTTTTAGGGTTAGTCACTTTAATTAAATAATTAATTTAAATAAGGAGATAATTACTGTAACGATGACATTTTAATTATATACCTCGGATACACTAAGTGGTTAGTGTTTTGACATAACATGACGTTGACCAAAAGAGTATACTTTCATATCGCATTCAACGTGCCATCGAAACCTAGAAAATGATAAATAATTTATGTTTAAAATTAAATAAATTAATTAGGTAAATAATTAGAAACACCAATAGTATTATTAATGTTATTCGGTGTCGAGATGGTAGTGTCCGATCATTCGGATGTTATCATAATACACTTAGTGAAATTAATATTTAATAGGGTTTAAATATTTAATTAATGAAGCCTTGTATGTTAGAACTTGAAATGGATAAGGTTATAACCGGTCATGTATTTAAAACCTTCTAGGTTAGAATTTATATTTCTTTAAATACGAGTAAGGTTTCCTATCTAAAGGACGTCTTATTCAATCCCGTATTTAAAAGATAAGTTTGAAGAAAAGCAACCTTCATTCTTTCTTCTTCTCGGGGAACAAGAGCCAATGGTAATTTCATTTTCTGCCAGCGTTTTCTCATGTCCACTTGTGTTGCTCGATCTTCACAATTTCTGATGAATTGTTTGTGAAAATGTTTGAAAGAATTTAGGGTCTTATTGTTTGTGATTGTGGTATTTAGACTTTAGTATTTGATTGTTATTATGTAGAAATTGAATAATCTAAACCAATTGGTTGGATTGAAAGAACAAATTTTTTTTTAATTTTTATTTTGCTATGAACCTTTTTTTGCTTACAGGAAGTTAATCAACATGCAAGATGTAGAGACTTGGCTAAGTCGTCCACATTTTATAGTACAATTTATATGTAGTAGAACTGAAGGCTGCTTTTCTTCAAAGTTATCTAAGTATGGGATGATATTTGTCATTTTTTGATCTCCCTTCTCAAAGAAAGAAAATAAGAAAAATATCATTTATCGTCCCATTTGAGACTGATGTTTTTTTTCTTTCTATTTAACCTAAACCAAAGATCTTCCCTACACTGGACAAAAGAGGATGAAAATATGTTCAAAAGTAAAATATGTTTGGTTGTGATGCCTTGTCAATCAGAGGCAGAAAATAAAAGTGAAAGACAAAACCAAGAAAAACAAGAAGTTCAAATTATTGATATGAAAGTTGAAGTAATCTACAAAAAAATGAACAGAAAGTTATATGAGATATTTTGATGAGATGAACTACTGTCAAAAGAAGTAGTTCAAAGGAAATGACCTCTAGGGTGAAAACCCAAAAAAGGGCAGTCTAGAGTGATCCGCAAAGAAAAAAAGAGAAAATTATTTCATCAGAGTACGTACAGATCAGTGCGATAATGATCCTTGGTTTTATAATCCTTAAATAATTATTTGAGCCTATATATCCTTTCTGTGATAGCCATGAGCCATAACCCATATTACAAGCCACAAAAGACTATTTTGACCATATGCGGGCATTGGAGCAAGAAGAGTTAGTCTTTAGAATACATATCGCCTATCAGGGTTAACCTTTCTTCAACGATTTTTAGTCTTCTAATGCTTGATCAAGATCAGAAAAAAGGAAAAAGATTGGGCATAGTGAGTTAGTGAGGCAAAGAGTGTCACTTAAACGGAGTAGAATTAGAAAAATAAGAATGTTTCTCCTGAAAGTCTAATGAATTGGAAAATGGTCACATCGGAATTGATCTTTGCAAATTGGTTCGAAACATCTATTGCACTTGGTATTCAAAGGCCTAATTTTATGTTTTCTTGTTTGTCATGACTTTCAAATTATTCAGTATTCTCAAAATTAGTAAAATAATATCTTGAGCTTTTTCGCTTTTTATTTTAACAAGCATAATGCAGATAAATTGATTAGAAACAAGAAAAGCAAAGGATTTTATGGGCCTTACGATGATGCATTAATCCTTTAAATGCAGACAAAACAGGAGGTAGCCTCAGTACGTGATTAATGATGAAAAGTCAGATGAGGAACAAATAAACCTCAGAGTTGAAAAAATATTGGAGCAACAAATATAAAACAAGTAAATTTGGGTCAAAAAGAGAATATTGACCATTATTTCAGGCAAAATATAGCCAGATCAATTCATCAAGTGGGGAAATTGTTACTGTTAGGACACCACAAGACAAAGAAGCTCTATGGGGTGAATATCAGAATGAGAAAACAAGACAATTATGCTCAAATTTGAGTAGGGCAATGTTGCAAAAAGAATGAAGCTTGCATGCTTGAGCAAAAGAAATGATGAAGTCCCTCAGAACAGAGAATAAATATTTTCCAGAATAAATCTTCTCTGGTGTTTAAAGGTTGAAAATACAAGAAAAGATCATATGTTGAAGACAAGAACAAACATCATTAAGATCGTGGTAGACTTCATTTGTTGCAATAAAAAAGAGAAAAAAGAAAGAAAAAAATTTAAAATGAAAACCTGAAAAGGTGCTTTAGAGCAAAAAACAAAGATCTTGAAATTTGAACCTGAGTATGGGATGAGTTACCATATCAGTTAAAGAAGATATGTCGGGAGATAAAGCAAGAAATTATGAGTACTACCTAAAGTTAAAATTTGCCCAAGTGGTCATCAATTAACATTCATGCATCATACGGTTAGACATCCACAGGGTAAAACAAGCTAACTCATGCATTCAAAACATATTTGGTCAATTTTAACATGAATTTGTCAGATCAACAAAACATTCCAGATCAGGACAAACAAATATCTCAGAGGAAAGAAATTTGAGAATAAACATTTTAGAAGATGTACGAGGAAATTCAAATGAGAAGAACAACTTCGTATTCTATGATTTGTTTGAAGGAATTCGAATGAGAAGAACAACATCAAAATTTGGAGAAGTTCAAATGAGTAGAACAACTCCAGATTCAATATGAAGAAACAATATCATATTTTATGACTTGATACCGGTTTGAAGAATTTCATAATAAGAAAAACAGTTTCAAACTCTTCAGTGAAAGTGGAGAATTTCACAATAAGAAGAACAACTCCAAATTTCATTGTTAAATCCCTCGGGTAATCACTAAGTTTTCAGGGTATGATGTTAAATCCTCCGGGTCATCATTAAGTCTTTCGGGTATGATACTATATCCTTCGGGCCGTCACCTTCGGGAGTGATGATATCGTTTGCACAATCAAGGAGGTAATTCGATCCTAAATCCTTTGAGTCATCAGTAAGTCCTCCGGGAATGATGTTAAATCCTCCGAGTCATCAATAATTCTATCAAGCATGATGTTAAGTCCTTCGAGCCGTTACCTTCGGGAGTGATGATATCGTTTGCACAATCAAGGAGGCAATTCGATTCTAAATCTTCTGGGTCATCAGTAAGTCCTCCGGGCATGGTGTTAAATCCTCCGAGTCATTATTAATTCCTTCGAGCATGATGCTAAGTCCTCTGGGCCATCACCTTCAGGAGTGATGATATCGTTTGCACAATCAAGGAAGCAATTCGATTCTAAATCCTCTGGGTCATTAGTAAGTCCTCTGGGCATGATGTTAAATCATTCAAGTCATCATTAAGTCTTCCAGGCATGATGCTAAGTCCCTCGGACCGTCACCTTCGGGAGTGATGATATCGTTTGCACAATCAAGGAGGCAATTCAATTTTAAATCCTCCGGGTCATCATTAAGTCCTTTGGGCATGATGCTAAGTCCTTCAGGAAGATAAATTTGAAATAATGAGAACTTTTCAAAGATTATCAAAATAAAATGATGATGTGTTGGAAATAAAAAAAAACAAAACAAAAAAAGAAAAGAAAAAATGTGAAAAAAAAAACAAAAAAAAAGAGAAAAAAGGAAAAGAAAAAGAAAACGTAACGAGAAATTAAAGATTTGTGTTCCATGCAAGAAAATCAACATTGAGCAAGATTAATCAAATTAAACCAGCATTGTGTTCAAAAGAAAATGTTCAGGTTTGAGTAGAAAAGCAATGACGATGATAAATTAAAAGATGATGTTTTTTTTAATTTAATTCATGTTGAATTTGTATTAATTTATGACTTCTGTTTTTGCAGAGAGGATTCAAGAATCAAAGAAAAAACAACAGAAATTGGCAGAATGTCTATCGTGAGTCCCCTCTATCCAAACAGAAATTGGCAGTATGTTCAGCGTGAGTCCCCTCTATTCAAAAAAAAAATTGGCAGCATGTTCAGCGTGAGTCCCCTCTATTCAAACAGAAATTTACAACATGTTCAGCGTGAGTCCCCTATATTCAAACAGAAATTGGCAACCCACTCGGCGTGAGTCCCTTTATTCAAACAAATTTAACTTCAAGCTTCGTTAGCATAAAAGGTGGCCAAGAAGTTTAGATAAAATTCGTGTCTTTTCAATCTTTACTCCTCTCATGTTCCACAACATTGAGCAAAGAGGGGAATCTGTAATACCTGAATTTTGTATGGGATTCATCGTAAATAAGGTCATTACGTAAATATTAAATAAATAATAAATAAATAGCAATCTATATAATATTATACAAAATGAATAAATAAGTAAATAAAATAAAACAAAATAAAAATATATAAAAATAATAATAAAAAGAAACGGAAAGGTGGTTACCATGGGGGAGTTTTTCGGTTGCAAAAGAGAGGATAAGAGGGATGATGGTCGATTACAAAAGGGGGGAGTTCGGAACTCCATGGTCTCCGGGGGGAATATCCAAAAACTTTCGAAACTGTTAAAGATCCTCCGGATCTAAATTCCATTGCCTTTCATGATATTGTCGAAAAACCACATATCAAAGCTTTCAAACGCTATCTTTTCTGAGACTTTATTGTTAAAAAACAATCTATACTTTCCTTCAAATTCGATCTTGAGGATCACTTGGGGTGCCACTACAATTGTCGGCGAATAGATGGCAATGGATGCTAGAAACGGACAAACCCTTTAGTTAATCAATGATCCAATCAATGGTATCGACAAGTGGGATTATGATGGTGTCTAATGAAGTGTTGTTCGGTGACCCCACTTACAAATGGTTACATTTTCGTTTGCCATGGATTTAAGGTTAGTTTGGATTCTTCAATCCCAACTTCAATGTTGAAAGTTAATTCTTTCCATTTTGCATTTTTAAAATTACGGTGGGATGATGTACTTTATCTAGGAATACATATTTCTTAATTAAGGTTATTTCTTATGTCTCTAATAAAATTTAATTTGATCCTTTATCATTTATTTAGTGCTTTATTTATTTATTTAATTTTTTTATTTGCATATTTTAAATCATATAGCATATTTGTTAAGGAGAACATTTAATTCACTTAGATAATTAAATTAGAGACCTTTTAGGGTTAGTCACTTTAATTAAATAATTAATTTAAATAGGGAGATAATTACAGTAACGATGGCATTTTAATCATATACCTCGAATACACTAAGCGGTCGGTGTTTTGACGTAACATGACGTTAAACAAAAGAGTGTACTTTGGTATCGCATTCGATGTGCCATCGAAACCTAGAAAATGATAAATAATTTAAGTTTGAAATTAAATAAATTAATTAGGTAAATGATTAGAAACACCAATAGTATTATTAATTTTGTTCGGTGTCGAGATGGTAGTGTCCGATCATTCGGATGTTATCATAATACACTTAGTGAAATTAATAATTTAACAGGGTTTAAATAATTAATTAATGTAGCCTTGTATGTTAGAACTTAAAATGGATAAGGTTATAACCGATCATGTATTTAAAACCTTTTGGGGTAGAATTTATATTTCTTAAAATACGAGTTAAGGTTTCCTATCTAGAGGACATCGTATTCAAGCCCGTATTTAAAAGAAATATATTTTCTTATCCAAAAGGATATTCTCATTCGAACGATATTCATTTGACAATGACGAATTGAATTAATATTATTATTCAAAATATCGAAATGCCACGTGTAATTAATAAGGTACCGATCTCGGGCGCTTATAAGGGTCGTCCTTACACGTAATCGACTCCCGAACCCAAAATGTTTTAAAAAGAATCTCTGGTTTGTTTTACTGTGTCTGGCCTACCAAAGTGGTCAATGGCCACTCCAAGTCATTTTTTTTTAAAATTCAAATAATATATGTTTTATAATAAAATCCCGATTTCCATAACTAATGATTAAAATGGTAAAAATTCGATTTTTTCATAATTTACTCGTCAGGCTATTTTTCACTTTTCGGTTTTAAAATGGTCGCGACAGCTTGGCGACTCCGCTGGGGCAATTTTTGTGAGTCGGGCCTAATTTTTAATTACATGTGGCATTTGGTATTTTGAATACTAATATAATTTCTTCAATAGATTGTCGAATGGATTTTCTGACGAATGAGGGTAGGATTTTCATTGTGTGATATATCTGTCATTCATGCAGAAGCTCTCGACTCGGGCTTTTATCCTTGAGTGGGAGTTAGATATAATCTGATGTGATGCTCTCCAGCTCTGACTTTTGGATTTATGTCTACTTCCGATATACTAACCTTACACGTTGTGAGGTCTTTACCTCCATTGTAAGGAACCTATACTATCGAATCGATGTTTTATCGTTGTAGTAGACGTTAACGACTGTTTGACAACCCAGTATCTAGACCAAAACTCACATGTGCAGAGTAGAAACCTACCCCTACCAGAGCCAGACAGGGACCATAAGATAAGGCGATATACTATCGAAGTGCCGCCAAATTAGGGTTTCTTTGTTTAACTGTTCTCTGGTTAATTTTTGTACAGCATAATATGCTCTCTGGTTATTTTTTATGCAATATAAATTGCTCTCTGGATATTTTTCGCAATTTAAATTATTTTTATATAAATTTATTTTTGTTCATATTATTAATTCATCATACTAACACTTTTTTATGGTGTGTGTGTGAGTTCATATAGCATGAAATAGAGGTATTGATTAGAGAGATAGTTGTATAGACAATGGTCATAAACTAAAGTGTTTGATAGACAAGTCGAAGACAATATATCGGGAAGGATCATATTCAAAAAGACTCGGTACAAGATCAAAATTAATGTTCGAGGAGACCAAGTACCAACCATACAAGATTGTTTCAGGAGACTTCAAGCATAACACATGTTTGCTAAAATTAAGGGTAAACTGGGAATTCTTCGACGATAACACGAAGAGTCATTTTTGATAAAGTTTCTTAGTTGCTGTCATGAGGATGGTTATAACACCAACAACTACGAGGTTTTGCTACAACGTTTTGGTAGGTGAAAAGAGTTAGATTTATGTTGAGTTTAACAATTGTTCAATCTTTAAATCGGTTTTAGGGGAAAGTGTAGAGATAAATGAGAAATTAAAGTCAAAGATAGTCAGAAAATAGATATTTTGCGGATTAATTAGGGGCATTCATATGGTTAGTATTGACAAATGAAGACTTAGAGAAGAAAAGGAAATTGCGAGCCTAGGATTGATGTTCAACTTTCATGGATGAAGAGAATTATCGAATGATGAAGCTGAGAAATAGAAGAGAGATTTAGAAAATTAGACACGATAGACAGAAAATCAGTTTAGAGTTTTGAACCAGTGTTTCAAGTGAAGAACAATATGTTGAAAGCCAGTCACCAAGGTTATGCAGAATGAAATTAGTGATCATTTTTAGAACCAAGTACAAGAAATGTCAGATATATATAGATTTTACTCGATAAAGTTGTAGATTTGTCAACAAATTTTCATCAATATACCAGTACAATTGTCGAATCAGACTGAACGAGGTGATCAACCAAGAAGTTCGAGCCAACTATCTTCTATCAACAAATTGGCTTCTCCTTGTATTCGATCTTTTGGTTAGATGAGTGTTGTCTATGACTAGCTCTTGAAATTGATATCTCTTGCATTCATGCATCGTAGAGTAGATTTATATTTAAATTACTTTATTTTTAAGAGTTATATTAATATATTTTTGTTCATAATACTATTTTATTATTCTGACAGGTTGACATCTTTACTTTATTGTATTCATACATATGTTTATTTTATATTTCATATCATAATATTATCATTTATCAACATTGTATTTTGAGAGGCATAAATATCTTAAGATTAAGAAATTTTAGAAAGTTATTGAAGACCGCTTAGGTAACATGAAAAAGATCATCCGATCTCACCCACAACTTTTTCACTAGACCAACACCCTTCGATAAACTTAACCAGGTCAACATTGCTCTTGATTTCGTAACACTCTTAAACTAATCCATTACAATCCATAATTATAATTCACACAACTTTTCCCAAATAACAACTCACTGACGGAACCATCATACAACCTGATACTGTGATCAACCAACTCTTATCTCACTTAGTTTTTTTTTCTAAGCCAAACTTCTGCCTCTTTAACCTTTCCAAACTTAATGCTACTCCTCCGTCCACTTAATATTAACATCCTTCTTAATGTTAAGAAACAACCACACAGAAGAAAACTAATCGTAAACAGATAACTCAACAACATAAACCCTTGCAACACTTCCTAACGATAAAACAAGTTCAAAAAATTGTTTGATCAATAATAGTTATAAACTACCCAACGTTCCTTATCACACAACTTCTCTGTACAGAGATATCCAAGGATTACATCCAAAACCTCCATAGCAACCTTATCATATCCAAGTAAAACCTGACACAACTCTTTATGAACACAGCATGCAAAAGCTAAGTGAAATGACACAACCACCACCTCTCAAGGTCCACACAAATCCGTTATGCATCCTTCATCACCTCAACTCTTTTTCTAAATTATTTATTTCTTTTCCAAAAACCCAACTAATGTTTTCCAAAACAAAACACAAGATCAGCTTCGCCCTTAACCTAACCATTTTCTGAACCATACCAAACCAAAGATACCTAGTAGTACTCCCATCAAACATAAAGATAACACGAAATCTCTTACACAACCTAACTTTCGACGAAGAAACCTCACAAAAGTCAGTATTCCTCTTTACTAACAACAAACTTCAATCAAAATTACTCTCAAGGTACTCAACCTAAGTTCAACCATCCACAACTTCAAGCCCAACTAACCAATCCTTATCTAAGATTACTTCCCAACCAGAACAGTAACTTAACCCATTAGGCAATAGGCTCAAAACCAAGAAGAGTATCTTCCAAGCACCTTTATAAACCTATAACTTTTCCCTAAAGAACCAATCTCAACACAACTTTTTTTTAAGAGGGAAACATTTGTAAATATGGACAATGTATGCATGAGTCCTGTATGTCACCCTAGATTCCTATGCAAGTGCATGTAAATGCAATCTAATGTCATACTCAAGAATGCATGCATGTCCTAAGATGTCTAATGTATATGCATATAAGTGATCTTATACTATGGATGATTATTGTCCATACTCACAAACAACATCCTCAACTCCGGAATTTTAACTTTCTACCTCTTCAACGTTCCAAACCATAGAAACTTAGCACTCAAGAGTATACAACCACACCATAACCCGAACGCTTCTAACACATTCAATTCACCTTGCACACAATGCACTTTGAAACTCCTAAAGGCACTCTAGTGATCTAGTCTCTTACTACTCACCAATACAACAAATTCTCAAACTAAACTAATTTAAAACCACTTTACACTCAAACACGATCGAGGACTCAGTCAACTCAAGACCGGATGCCACAACACCATAACACAAATCTGTTTACTCTTTTTGACCTTCGTAAGTCCTCTATTACCAAATTTTAGCTTTGTTTTTGATCTTATATCAAGCACAATATAATAGAAAAACAATTTTAACATGCAAAAACATTTTGCAAAACTTGTGAGATCAACACAAAGCAAGTTTCAAGTAGCTCAAGTACAATACAAAACAATTTTCTAGTAGTAGTTAGAGCAATGGTACCCAAAAATAAACCCCCAATAATATATACTTAAACATCACATAGAATAATCATCAACTATGATTAGAATCAAGTACATATAACTATGCAACAAGTGTATTTTTCACATGTATTAAGCATCATATAAAATCACCTCAAAGTCTCAAACATTAACTAATGCAAATTTAAACTAGTTTACTATACAACATGGCATATCAGAAACCACAAAGTTCATGAGATGTTTAACTTATAAATCATTTTAAGACCAACTAACTGCAATGTATGAAACATTTAAAATCTAAACACATTTTACTTTTATAAATTTCACATGCAAGATAACCTTAAAACATGGTTAAAATAATAGTCTATGTCACATAATATTCACTTCACCTAGTCAAGAAACTCATGGAAATGTTCACATTTACATATAACTACTGTCATAGCAAAGCAACAAGATTCCATCATGCTTACAAACAATAATTCATATAGCAACATTTGAGCATATGAAAATTTAATCATGCTTTATCAACAGTCATATATATAACAAACATTCAATAACATAAAAATTTTAATCATTCTTGCAAACATTATGCTTGACAAACAAAAACATCAGTTACTATGTCACAACACAAATCAATCATATATAACGAACACCGTGCATATAATACAATAACATAGAATTTTCAAACAATCACCGTGCATAAGCAACATTTAAAACAAATTTAACTCTACAACATATCAAACCAAACATCCCAAAAGGTTTCGTAAACCTAGGCTCTGATACCACCAAATATAACCCCCTCGACCTAGTTTAGACGCCACCCGATTCGAACGAGTTATACGAGGAACACCAAGGTTAATCTGGAGATTCGCCCTGATAAATAAAAAAAATATCTTTTATCTTTCTTTTCAAAACAAAATTGTCCTTAAGTTTTCTATTTTTACAAAATAGTCACTAATTTCAAAATCTTAGGGATTTAAGGGTCAATTTTCAAAATTGATTTGACCAAAGTCTAATATATATTATTTAAGGATTTTGGAATATTTTTTCTCACTTTATTTTGATAGAAAACAAATTTTTAGGTATTTAATCTCGAACTAGGCTAAACCGACAAAATCAATCCACTAGAACTCTAAACCGGTCTCTAAACTTTTAGGCCCAAATTTGGGGTGTTACATTGATTATCTCAATATTACGAGTATAACTCAAGGCAATAAGAAAATTTTGCAAAATTACTGAAATATCAATAAGGGAAAATATGAATATTATATCTTAAAGTACTGAAATATCAATGCTTCAAAAGAGCTTTTGATGGTTTATCTTTGATAGATAATCGATTTGATATAATATGTTATATTTAATATTTTTCATTCCCCGAAGTAAATGGTACAAAGCACATATTTTTCATTCCCCAAAGTGAATGAAATATAACATATATTAAAAGGTGTATAATTATGCATATTTTCCCATTTTAAATTCAAGAGAATAATGTGAGTATTATATCTGGAAGTACTAATATCACATAAGGTTCCGACTAAGCAACTATTTTATTGCCAAATAGAATTTTATTCTATATTTACAGTGCATTATACTCGTCAAAGTCGCAAGGAGACTTATTGAGTTCTAAAGATATTTGTAAAAATATATTGAGAATATTAGTTTAAGGGATGTTGATTATCTCAATATTACGAGTATAATTCAAGGTAATAAGAAAATCTTTTCAAAATTGCATGTACTGACATCCATATTGTACTACAAAAGAATTAGTATAAATTGAAGCTCATGCTATTGTAAACCATATGTTTAACGATAATATTATTTGGTATGACCGGTTAGATCATCTCGGTTCAATTATGATGCAAAAATTTGCTATCACTTTTATATGGTCATTTATTGAAGAACTAAGATATTTTTCATAGTAATTTTTCATGTGATACTTGCTATGAAAGTAATTTGATTATTCAATCATCAACAGCTAAGATAGAGTGTAAATCTATTAATTTTCTAGAATAGATACAAGGTGATATATATGGGCTCATACACCTTTCTTAAAGATCATCTAGTTATTTTATGATTTTTATCGATTCATTGACTAGATGGTTATATGTATCCTTGTTATTAACCCGTAATTTGATGTTTGCAAGGCTACTTGCTCAATTGATAAAATTACGATTTCCAGATTGTCTTATAAAAATAATCGGTCTTGATAATTTTGATGATATATCATTTTATATGTAGTATCACTAATTCGCATTAAGCCAACAAATGATCATAAGTTCTCCCCATTATAAATGTTTTTTCGTCAGAAACCAAATATTTCTCATCTTAGATTTTTTGGGTGTGCGATATATGTTCTAGTTGCTCCACCATAATGCATAAAGATGAGTTTTGTTGGGAATATATTTTAGATTTAAATATCTTGAGCTTCTAATAAGGGAATTTATTTACAGCTAGATTTACTGACTATCATTTTAATAAGTCAATTTACCCAACATTAGGGAGAGAAAATAAAATAGTTGGAAAAGGAAATAAATTGAAATAAATTATTACTTTTTGTTTGATCCACAAATTCAACAATGTGAACTATAAGTTCAAATGATATTTTATTTTGCAAATCAATTGCCGGATGATTTTGCTAACCTTAAAAAAGTGACTAAGTCACGTATACCAGCTATGAATGCTTCGATTAAATTTGATTTCTTGAAAGGATAAACTCTAGTTGCTAATGAGTTTAACTTACGCTTGAAGCGTAGTAGACAAGTAAGTTCTAAAGATAAAGAAATCATATAAAAAGAAAATGAGCTATTTTATGATGGTCTAATCAAGGAAACAATGAATTATGAAAATCTCTAGAAGAGATTAAAAGGTCTCCAACAGAAACATTGACATGACTCAGGTACCTGATAATAAAGAGATCTCAATAGATTATGTCATGTCTGATAATTAGTTGAATTGAAATTAAATCGCTGTCGTTAATATATTTACATACAATATGGCACTAAAGATTTTATTTGATGATGTGGATCATGAGCCATTGTCAATTGGACAAAGAAATGATTGTCCAACATGAAAGATACAATTAAGGCAAAACTAAAATCTCTTTCGAAAAGAGAAGTATTTGGGCTTATAGCCCGTACATTGAAATATGTAAAGCTCGTTGATATAAACGAGTCTTTGTGAGAAAGAGAAATCAAAAAGGGAAATCATGAGACATAAGCTCATTTGGTTGCACAAGGATTCTCACAAAGACATGAAATTGATTATAAGGAAAATATATTCCTCGGTGGTGGATGCAACTACTTTTAGATTTTGATCAGTTTGGCAATAAATAAAATTACTCAATTTTTGCCTAATGGATGTTGCTACATCCTATTTGAATGGGACATTATTTGTGAGACGGAGGGAGTATATATTTTGGGATTTTTCAAAGATGTTAAGTAAAGATATTAGATGATAATTAATAATAGTGATAATGAGATAAACCAATAAAAATTTATGGGGTGTAAATCATTTTTATTTTTCTCATGCTTTCATTCGTGTCTCCATTTTAAGTTATAGGGTTTAGGGTATAAGTTTTAGGGTTCTAGTTTAGGGATTTTGTTAGGGTTTAGGGCTTAAGGAATTAGGAGTAGAGTATATTTTTTTAGGGTTTAGGAGATAGAAAATAAGGATTAGGGTTTAAAATTTATTTTTTTAAAATTTTTAACAGGAGGCTTGGATGGAGACATGATAAAGAGATAATTTTTTTACTCAAATCTATGATATATGTATATATATTAAATATATGTGTAATAATCTTATTATTATTTTTCACAATAATATCGACATAGTTTTAGATTTTCACGTTAATTGTATTGATAAAATTAATTAAAATAAAGCTCATTATTGAATTATTAAAAGCAAAGCAAAAATAAAAAAACAGATTACTACCCTGAATAAAACTGATTACAAGAACTTTGACTATAGCCCTGGCCGGCTTATGAACGGGCAAAATATTTACAGGCAAATTATTAACCTGATAGGGAAGCATATTTGATTATTTACAGATAATTTATAATTACCGTTTTAATAGAAAAATGGACGGATGCTGCTATGCTACAAGATGAAGTAGACCTTCTATTTACCAACCGAAAGACAAAACAACTAAAACTATTTCACATTTTAATAGATATGCATTTCATTAGAAAAACAACCTGTTTGGTGTCCTAAAATCGCAGTGGGGGTTTGGACGATGCAATAGGAGCGATCGCACAGGTTCCTTATAAAAGAGGATCTCGAATTTTGATAAATTTTATTCATTAATTGTCACTAATTTCAAAATTTATTTTAAAAAATTTTGAAAATATTCTTGAAAAAGATAGTTATAATTTTTAAAACGTTATAATTATGTCTTAAATGTAACAATTGATTATAGAATTTTATTGATTATTTCTATTACTATTGTTTTTATAGTTATAATAAGGTTCTAGACAGACACAATACAAACAACTGAGGTATCTAAAATGGACAATTACTTTTAAAAGTTACATTTTTAGAACCAATGAGGATTATGAACAATTATTTCTAAGGATCATATTTTAATAAATTGTACATGGCTCCTAAAATTTTTGAACCGCCCCTGTCTTTATGCTCTGATGAGTTTTCAGTGTATTCTGGTCTTACATCTTAAATACATATAAACGAAAAATATGCCTTTCCCTAACAGGTTTATGCATTATGTATCTCATCAGAGGCAACACAAGTAATTCTAACATACAAATGAAGCTGTACAACATACATATTCTCTGAAATTGAACTTGATAAAGAAGCAACATTTGAAATTAAACATAATGACAGATTCTCTGAATAACTACCTGCATTATTAGGTGCAGCTAGTCCAATTGGTCATGCAGAAGCTGTAGAGTGAGGCACGGGAGCTGAGTTAGCCATCCATTCAGCAAGAGAGATAGGAAGAGCAACAGGTGTGGGCTGAAAAGCCTGTGCATATATGCATAAGATGCCAAAAGAAATACACAATCCAAAAACAACTTAAAGTTACTTGGGAGTTAGAACATCTACAAGCTTACACCATGAGCACCCAGCGGAGGAAACCCCATGCCTTTGGGACGACACTCATTAAAGGATTAATGATATGGGAGCTCGTGCACCATTTGGTTGTCCACAACTATGGTCTACAAATAGTGTTTTTACGTCTGGATTAGACCTTGGATTCTTACAAAGTTGATGTTGCCAATTCAAATTGCATAATAATAACAAGGACGACTTTCGAGAAGCTCATGGAGCAAGTAATTAATGAATAATGAAGTTTAGAAACAAGAATATAACCTTTGATTTATCAGTCTTGAATTCTTCAAGGTAGGACACCGAAGCTTATCAGAGAAAAGGGGTTAGCCTATGTTGGAAATATGACTTAAAATCTTTCAAATATCAAATTGGATATATAGGGTTTGAGTAAAAAAAAATTTAAAAGTTTAAATTTTAATTTGTTAAGATAGATTTTAAATTTTAAATATATTTTTTTTCTCTTTATTAGAAATAGCTCTATAAAGTGAGCATTTCATATTGAATAAAATCATACTCTCACACAATAATTTTTGTTCCTTATTATTATTCTTAATCATAACACTTCAAAAACCAACCATTGGTATCATAGAGCTCTTTATCTTGAGGGAGAGACAAATTTTACAATGACACCACCAGTCTTTAATGGACAAAATTACCAAACTTGATCTATTAAGATGAGTGTTCACATGCAAGCTCTTAAAGTCTGAGATGTAGTGAAAGAGGATTATGAAATTACTCCACTTTCGGTGAATCCAATAGTGCTCGAGAAAGACAAGAAAAGCTAAAGCAAAATCATACTTGTATTTTATGGTTTCACCGTCAATTTTCACGAAAATAATGCGCTTCAATTCTCTAATAAAAAAATTATTAAAAAGATTATAGATACACTTCTTGAAAAATTTGAACCTACAATTAATATCTTCATTAGAGAATACTAAAGATCTTTCAAGTATTGCTTTGGAAGAACTTTTAACATTATTACGTGTTTCAGAAACCAGAAGACACATGAGACAAGAGAATTTCATAGAAGGAGCATCTTGAGTCCATAAATACAAGAAAATTTCAAACAACAAACAAGCAAATAAATAGATTATATCCACCATGTCCTCAATGCTAAAAAAAAACAATCTTTAACAGAAATGTTGATAAAAACCAAATGTGAACTGCAACAAATGTGGAAGACAAGGACATGTAAAAAAGATATGTAAAACTTAATTGCAGCAAGATGTGACCAATGTTGCAAAATCTTTGGCCTGACAATAGTGATTGTAGATCTCTTTGTGAAACTTGTGACCAAGGACAAGAATGAACTCTTTGTTGCAACTTGTGTTGTAAATAAAAATACTCATGAGAGTTGGTTTGACGATAGTTATTGCAGATCACTTTGTGGAACTTGATAACACAAACATTTCAAAAATTATAATTGGAAATGACCAATATATTCGAGTAAGAGACAAAAGAACAATAGTTGTGTAAAGCCAAACAGGCGCACAAAGCATTTTTGATGTTTTATTTGTGACTGACATTATCAAAATTTGTTAAGTTTTGGGCAACTTATCAAAAAGATTTAAAACTCTATTTTAAGATAAACAATGCTAGATCAAAGATACATAAGGTACAAAGATAATCAACATAAAAATGAAAGGTAAATTTTAAGTTTCAACGGAAAAGACTAAAGGCTACATCTTCTAAATCAAGAAGGAGTGTTGGAAATATGATTTAGAATCTTTTAAATATCAAATTAAAGATATGCAGTTAGAGTAAAATCTTTTTTAAAGTTTAAATTTCAATTTGTTAAGAAAGATTTTAAATTTTAAATATATTTTTGTTATCTTTTTGTTAAAAATAACTCTATAAATTGAGCATTTAATATTGAATAAAATCATACTCTCACACAATAATTTTTATTTCTCATTATTATTCTTTTTCATACACTTCAAAAATCAATGACCTCTATTATTTTTTTTAAATTTTGTAAGCATTATACCTTTAACAGATTTGGTATCCCCATATTTAGATAGCTGCTCATTTTCTCTACATATTATCATAAGTCATAAAATTGCATCAATCAATGATTTAAAGACATAAAGAAGCCAAAGTTTTTCCACAATGACCAAAGAATAAACCGACCATCGATATTTCATTCATGCCAAAAGTTTTTTTGTTATACTCAAATGTAAATTTTGTTAAGAAATAGAGATTTCAAAAAAGCAGACTAGGTTTCTAGAGAGAAAACTTAAAAATTTTCATTACATCAGGAATGTTTTCTGTTCATAAGTATATCATGTTTTTATCACCTCTCTACAGATCGCAATAACTAATTTCTCAATAGACAAAATATATCCCTTTTACATATAAAATTACTATATTGGTCCATAAGAGATCAAATCTATTTTGGGATGCTCCTACGGTTCCTTGGTTTTGGATAGG
Organism: Abelmoschus esculentus; assembly: GCA_035048815.1. Taxonomy (NCBI): domain Eukaryota; kingdom Viridiplantae; phylum Streptophyta; class Magnoliopsida; order Malvales; family Malvaceae; genus Abelmoschus; species Abelmoschus esculentus. Next base: position 10,691,778 of record JAUCBN010000013.1, on the reverse strand, counting down.
TTGATCCGCTGCTATACTCCATGAACCTCTTCATTGCGAACGACATCGTTTTCATCCAGTCCAACCAGTTTGTTCAAATCCATGTAATCAATTGTTAAGTCTTCTATGTTTTTTTTGTCAAAAATCCCTAATGTCGTTTGGAGAAACCTTAAATTACCCTGATTTTTATTCTTGTTCATGACATTTTCTAACTTTCAGTGGATCTTTGTCCTCGAGGATCAAAATTTGAAAATTAAAAGACCAACACACTATATTCATCCCAAGTTTTGTTCTCATTTCCAAGATTAGTCCACTGTATCAACAATTGAGTTACAACCTGATTGTTACGTTTCATCATCCTCTTGTCTAAAACCATAGTCGAAAAGATTTTTACGTGTCTATCTCCAATCATTTCCGGTCACACAATTGATTTTATGCTCTAATGCCCTAATTTCTTCTTTAAGAGGTTAACATGAAAGACCAGGTGTAGTTTTAGAATTGTCAGGTAGGACTAATTTATAAGAAACGGATTAATCTTCTATGTGATTTTATAGGGATCATTAAACTTAACTATCAGTTTGAGATTTCTTTTCAATGTGAAGGAAGTTTGTTTTTACGGCTACAATTTGAGGTAAATTTCATCTCATATTACAAATTGTCTTTCAGTCCTTCTATTGTCTACATAATCACTACAGCAAAATAGGCTTTTTGCGACACTTTTAGCGGCGTTTTTATAATAAACGCCACAATATTTTTATCTTTAGTGGCGTTTTTCTAGAAACGTCACTATATATAATTCTTCTGCGGCGTTTTTGGAAAAACGTCACTAAAAACCATGTTTTCTGTGGCATTTTTGGAAAAACGCCACTAAATACCATGTTTTCTGCAGCATTTTTAAAAAAACGTCACTAAATACCATGTCCTCTTGAGATTAAATCACACTCATTTTTTATAATAAGGAAGAGAACCTATTGTGTTTTATATCTGGACCATAAATATTAAAACAATCAGCCCATCCTTTTAACTTATACATTTTTCAATCTAGAATTTTTTTTCTCGACTCTTCAACTTTCTCAAAGATATTCTGGACTCCATCTACCCTCCACTCCGTCGTGGCTTTCAACATCGTTGTCAACTTTCACTGTCGGCGGCGGCTTTCACCGCTGTCGGGTTTCACCGCCGTCGTCGGCGTGTTCCCCAATGTATGTTGAACCTAACCCTAGTCACCACTCGCTGATCTACCTTCCGTTTATCGTCTAAGAGCAGTTAAGCATTCCGTTCATCAGGCTCCCCATTATTAACATGTTTGCTCGTAGGCATTGGTAAGTTGTTTCGTTCTTCATTGGGGGAAAAGAAAGAAGAAATTTTTGATTCTTTTGCTGATTTAAAGAATTTTAGATGTAGTTCAAATGATGGTTTTGAGTTGAGGATTAGTGGCTAATACTTTTACCGACAACTAATCCTTCAAAAGTTTCAGGTAATCCCTCAAAAGGAAAAAATTGATTTTTAATTACTAAAATTCAATTTTGATTTTCTGCTAAAGAGAAAACAAAACCCTAAAAAGTTATTTGATTTTTTTTTTTCGATATGTTTGGTCTCATGAATTTTTTTTGTTGTGTGATAGTTTTTAAGTTGTTCAACTCTTGGTGCAGCTTGATGATGTGATAGATCTTGTGATCCCAGAGGCAGCAATAAGTTGGTTTCTCAAATTAAGGAATCAACAAAGATTCTTGTTCTTGGTCATTTTGGTAAGATAAATATTGTGACTCTTTGATGTTGTGCAAATGGAATTTGTAAAGTGGAGCTTCAACTAAACTTCTATTTTTTGTTTCGTTAAAGATGAAATTTATCATGTTTATGTTAATAAATTAGCTATGGTGGATATGGCGAAGCGCATTGCTATGGATGCAAAGATAGATTAACCTGAAGCATGTAACACTGTGGTAATTTCCTTTAATCAATTTCTTGTTTCTATCAAGTAAAATTAACTAAAATTGTCCTACAAAAATGCAGTCTGTTTCTTACTTTAATTTTTCCTTTATAAATTTCTTGCTTTTTACTGTTTGTTTTGAAGTTCTTAACCATTTTGTCTACAAGAAACACTTCTTGTACACAAGGAACTGTCTAGTAATGGTTTTCTCAGTGAGCTTGTTATGGAACTCCAACATGAAGGTATGCTTATACAAGTGATTTTTTACCTACTTGGTACTTTCAAAATTGTAGATCACTTACAGTTTTTAGATATGTTTGATTCAATCAATTGGTGGATTTCATAGCCTCTTTTCTAATATAGTTAATTGGAAATAAACATGGTTCATTAGCTTCCATGGTTATTGTTAATGTTTGTTTCTTCTTTTCGATGTAGTTTCTTACGTGGTTAATGATTCTACTATTGAATTGTGTTTGTGTTTATTGTTATCAATACAAATGGTGATTTTAAGATAACTTGAGCATTTACATGTTGGGCATATGTTCATTATATTTTCCATCAATGTTTAACTTTTAGTATTGATTTTTTTATGATTTACCCCCATTTTATTGTTTTTTGTAGTAGTGGTAGCAATTGAAATGTCTTATACCATCTGTATTTTAACTTCTCATTGACCATAAATTATTTCAACTTGATTTTTCTGGAAGTTACATCTTGGTTTTTCTTGAAGTTGTATGTTTGGCATCTCTTAATTTTCTAATTTTTACATATACCTCTAAATTTTCTGATTTTTGTTTATTTATTTATGAAATGCTTTGAAAATGTGACATGTGGCTGTGCAACTGGAGTTGTTGCTGCTTTCCGAGCTTCAGTTAGGGGTGTATTGTTTGCGTCGGAGGAAGTTACATCTTGATAAACAACTTTGTTCGTAACTACTATTTAAATATATGCAGAATCATGTTTAGGTTAGGACTAAATTGTTCTAATTATTTTTATTTTATTTCCATTTGTATCTTTAGTTACACAATCATATTTGTCATGTGTAAGTGTAGATATAGATCTGGATGGTTATATATTTTGTTCTTATGTATATTTTCTTCTTATGCATATAGACATATTCTCATTCACTGTATGCTTTATGTTTTATTGCTAAACCATTTTCAATGATTCACAGTGGAGTTCTTAAGAAAACAAAAGATAGTGCCATGTTCATTCTGACAATCATTCTTGGATTCGGTTTTGATAAAGTATACCTCCATGCTAGATACATTCAACTGGTGAATAAGCACGTACGGTTTGAAGATCTCTCAACCGGGCATGGATCCCGATAATGAACTGACATGGAAGATGACAAAGAAGAGAGATGACCAAGAAATTATTATTATTATTATTATTATTATTATTATTATACAAGAGTTTGTAAAGACAATGAACATATTATTATTATTATTATATAATATTATTATTATTTTTATTTGAGTTTTTTTTTAAATCATATTATTAGTAGCGGCGTTTGTAAAGAAAAATGCTGCTAAAGAACATGTTTTTTAGCAGCGTTTATAAAAAAATCGCCGCTAAAGGACATTTCTTTAGCGGCGTTTTTCTCAAGAGCATGTCCTTAGCGGCGTTTATAAAGAAAAACGTCACTAAAGAACATATCTTTAGCGACGTTTATAAAGAAAAATACCACTAAAGAACATGTTTTTAGTGGTATTTGTAAATAAAAACGCCACTAAAGATCTCGAACTTTAGCGGTGTTTTATCCATAAAAACGCTACAAACTATTGCGGCGCTGTTTTAGCGATGCTTCTTGCGGCGCTTTTCTAAGCGCCAGAAAGGATTTTAGAGGCACTAAAAAACGCCGCTATAAGACTAAAAAAACACCGCAAAAAACCTATATTGCTATGGTGAATATTTCATCCTTCATTGTTCGTTTTCAAATTGTTCCTTTAGTAGTAAACACACTTTGTATACTTATCAATAATCACCATAGCACAATTAAACTTTATGAAAGTAGGTAGACCTCCTATGAAATCTATAGTTATTATCTTTCAAACTTGATTAAGGACAACAATAGATTTAACAACTCTGGTTTTGTCACATGTTCCTTCTTAACTCTTTGACAAATTTCACAATGCTGAACATAGTGTTTTACTGTGTTCTTTATGCATGATCAATAAAAATAATTATTTACCCTCTAATAAGTGGATTGGATGCCAAAATAACCTCCCTGTGGAGAGTCATGTAACTCTCTCAATATTTGTTGTCTCAATTCCCCATGCTTCCTAACATAGACCTTATTTTCTAGCCTCAATATTCCCTTTGAATAACTTTATCTCTCCTTAAATTGTTTATTCACTGCTACAGCAATAATAGTTTTCTGGGTTAATAGATCATCTTTATGATTATTTTTCATTTTTTACACCCATTTAGGAATGAGACAAGTAGTGGTCAAATTCAATTGTCCAGTACTGCCTTCATTTTGTCTAGAAAGAACATCTATTATCACATTATTTCTTTCCTTCCTATATTGAATGGTATAATGCAATCTTAGGAGTTTTGAATTGTAGGGATCAACTTTTTTCTAACAGGTACTTCAATTACTCGTGATCTTTTTTAAGATAGGGTTACCCTCATAAGTATGACAAAATATTCTTTTTTATAGATAAATAGATCAATGTGTTTAAATTTTAAAATCTTACTCAAATAAACAATGAGTCTTTCTTTTTGTGTCAGAACAAGTTTATTCCCTCTATCACTAACATCTGTTTTAAGACATAATGCGTTCTTGAAATTCAATTCACCATAACATTTCACAAATATTTTGTAGTACATTGTTAGGCCTAGAGATCCTCTTAGGGATTTAAGACTTTGTGACAATGATAATTTTTTCATTGCTTTCACCTTGCCTAGATCAGTAGATAATCATTCTCATTGATGACGTAACTCAAATAATCCATATATTTTTGTCAAAGAAACACTTTTTTTCTCTTGGCATATAACTTATTATTCCTCAGCACCTCCTAAAACCATTCTCACAGTTTATGGTTCTCAAAGTCTTTGTTGTAAATCAAATATCATCGAAGAATATGAATACAAATTTTCTCAAGTATGGTACAAATAGTTCATTCATTAAAGTTAAAAAATTGTTATGACATTAGTCAAACCAAAGGGTATCACCCTAAATTCATAGTACCCTTGATGATTTATAAATACAATCTTAAGAATATCTTCTACTTTAACTCTAATTTGTCAATACCTTGATATAGGGATAGAAATGGATCTTGTATTCGACCCAAATTCGTAGATCTAGATCTATTTTATGGAGTCTGAGTCTTAAAATTTTAAACTCAATGAATTTGGACCAGATTTGGATCTTCTGCTTAAAGTATGAATCTCAATCCGGATATAAAAATAAGATCCGAACCTAGATCTAGACTCGTTTACCTATTTATTAAAAAACCCACCTTTAGTTTTAAAATATATATGAATACATAATAGTAGGTTTTATATTTTACATTATTCTCTAATATAATTTTTATTTATTTATAACAAAGAGACTTTTTGAAGGAATACATGCTTATTCCATTATTAATGAAGATTATATTGATGATGCGAAAATGATAAATATTATTGACATGTTATGTAAGAAAGTTATTATATTACATAACCTTAATATTAATATTTAAATTTCACAAATATTATTTTTATAAAATAAAATTTTTACTTTGGTTGGTTGTTGTTTGTTTTAAGATATTTATGATTTAAGTAGTGATGAAGACTAGCACCCTAAGAGATAGAAGTACGATACTCATTTTGTGAAAAAAAAATATTTCATGATTTATATTTCTTAATGTTTGTGTTATTTAAAAGATATTTGTATAATTGTTGATTTTTTAAGATTTTAGTTTATCGTTTTTTATTTTGATACTAGTTAATTGAAATTAAATTTTCCTCCCTTGAAGTTGTGATGTGCAATTAATTAATGTCAGTTTTATTGAGTTAAAAAATAGATCGAATGATCAATTTTTAATAGATCTATTTTAGACTCGGATCCGTAAAATTCATTAGATCTGGATCTGAGTCTCAATTTTTTATACCCACGGATCTAAAATAGATTTAAATCCATAATGTAAAAATAGATCTAAGTCTGAATCTAGTTGGGTCTGGTGCAGATTCTACCCTTCGTCATCCTTACCTTGATGTAAGATCTATTTTTAAAAAATATCCGGCCCCATTTAGTTAATCTAGAAGATCTTAAACAAAAAAAAAAAAAAAAATTATTCTTCTCAGTGGCACTGTTCAACTGTCTATACTCAACAAAACCTCTAGTTTTCATCTATCATTTTTACCGTTAAACCAGGGACATCAAAGGGACATTTATTAGTTTGTATGACTAAGTTAGCTAAGATTTCAGCTACCCACTTCTGAATCTCTATCTTCTGATGATAAGAAAACATGTACGATCTTAGATTAATGCATTGTGTACCAGCCTTGAGAACAATAGCATTGTCAGGAGAATGTTAGAGTAATGTATCAGGTTTAGAATCTGTTAGTCAGTTGTGCCAGCTGTATTGACAGCTGAAATAATCAGTTACATTTGGCGTACTCTGATAGCCTATATAAAGGCTTTGTTGACCTTTATTTCTGATATGAAAAATTTCTCTTTGTATTCTTTTACCTTCAGCTTTATTTCTATCCATGTTTACTCTCTTCATTTCTGTCAATTGCTTAAGCTTCCTCTTTAGATAGTTCTGTTCATGATTCTAATAGTTCCTCAGTTCTAGAATCTAACATGGTATTAGTTGTTGCCGCCGGTCCTGACTTCTTCGGTAAGACTTGCTACGTCGATTCAGGTCAGATTGTTCCTTTGCATTGATTGGTCTTCTACCCTATTTTTTGTTTCTTGGTTTGGAATGATCTTGCGAAGGTTTTTGCTGTCTAATCGAGTGTCATATGCTGTTATTGGCTTGTTTTGGTTCTCTTGATACGTGACTGGTGCTAGTTAGGTTTTCCCTTTGTTTTGGTGATTCATCTTTGTTTTTTGGCTTCGTTAGATTTGTCTGTGGTTTTCATCTTGCTTTCTTGTGGTGGTTGTTTCTATTATGGCTACTCTCGATAGTTCTGTTCAATTGCTTAAGCTTCCTCTTTAGATAGTTCTGTTCATGATTCTAATAGTTCCTCAGTTCTAGAATCTAACAATGGCTTCTCTGGGGTGAAAACCACTTAGGTTCTTCAAAAACTTCCTGAAACTTACTTAAGATAAGTTATAAAATAGGTGAAACAGTTGTTTCCTCTGCTTCTAAATTAAACAATTAGACTTTTAATAGTTTATATGTTTTATATAAAATTTTGGATCTGTAATTAATTAATGATCTATACTTAACTTTTTCCATTACAAGTAATGGGATTTTCTTCTTAAACTCACCCTCTTAATCTCTTTTGACTGTTGCTTGTATTTTCTCAATTGCTTATTCATATTTATTGCATTATGCTAACCGTACTAATGTGGATGACGAGTATATTTACTACTTTTTCATCAACTGGCGGATGATGAGAATATTTAGGTCGGGTTTTGATAATTTTTTAATTATTGAGTATTTGATCTGACTATTAGATAGTTTTAAATTTTATTTTTATTGTAAATTTTTTAATATTTATATTTATAATTAAATTTAAATATTTAAATTAATTATATATTTGTATTACAAACCTTTTAAATTTAAAAAATTTTAAATATATTTTTATTAACTTATTAATACTGAAAAAAATGAAATTAATATTTTTAATATCATTTTAATGATAAATTTTAATATATATGTCTAAATATTATAAAATTACTTTTAGATCACTAATTTTTATGTTCCATTATGTATTATAAAATTTTAAATTTATGTGTTTAATATGTAATATTTTAATTTTAAAATAAAATAAAAAATTATAAATCAAATACATATTATCGGATTAACTGAGTATTTAAATTTTGTGATACTCAATTTAAATAAATTAATATATAAATAAATAAATAAATAACCAACGAAACCAAGTACCTAAAAACTAAATACCCAATAATTGACACCTGAGGTTTGGGAGGAGACTCTCTTTAAACTAAGACGGATTCTAGTTCTAAAGGCGTATATCGAACGAGTGTAAATCGTTTGTATTTTTATTATGTTTTTATTTGTGTTCCTATTTTAAATTAGTGAGTTTAGGGTTTAAAGTTAGAGGTTGTGGTTTAGAAAATTAGGTGTAGATCGTATTCTTTTAGGGTTTAGGAATGTAAAATTTTAAGATTAAAATTTAAAATTTATTTTTAATTTTTTCAATAGAGAGCATGAAAGAAGACACAATTAGAGGACAAAAGATTTATAGAGTATATGAAAAAAATATCCATAATAAATTTATACATTACTCGATTCATATTGATCAATTACTAAATCAAATACCAATACTTATACCAAAAAGCAAATAAGCTCTCTTTTTTTCAAATGCAAACATTTCTTATCGATTAATAATAATAATAAGAGAAGATGAGACGCATATTGCCACGTTTGGTAAGAGGCGAGGATATTAATTACTAAACCACTTTTGTTCGTAAAAGATGTGGAAAATCTTTTCTAAATTCTAGCCTTTGTGGAAAATGATTTCCATAATAAAGTAAAGGTCGGAAAGATTCCCAGATGGAATATGATGCAAATACACAACTGATATTATCAACATGCATTTGTTGTAGACTCTACGCTTTTTGGAAGTTTTTCAGAGGGATTAGATTCCAGTTTTGAACTTTGAACACCATAAACTGGTGCAAACATACAATATTCATAGATATTGCAGCAAATATGGCAGTGCCTTATCTTCCACAGAATCTTTAGATGAAGAATGTAACCCTTAAAATTAACCTAATTTCTTAAATTATAAGTTAGGATTTACGATATAAAAATTTGTTTCGTAAGTTAGGATTTTTATAAAATTAAACGTAATATTCAGATAAATTATTAATTAATTACTAATTTAAAATACTAAAAATTTAACATTTAAACAAACTGAGTTTAACCCATAAATTATCAAATAAAATAAAAGTCCAAAGTTTATTATAAAATAATAATGAAAATGTTTGGAATTAAACATTGTTCCTGAAATCACATTAAAAATCTGAATACTGAAAACATACGTAATATATCTGAAAACGGGATCCTCCAAGTACCGTACGAAGTCTAGATCTGTGATCTGAAACAGGAAACTAAGAGAGTGTAAACTAGGGGAGCCTAGTGTGTCTCTAGTGTACAGATAAACAGAATCAGATAACAGAGTAGGGCATATTATATAATGTATGCATGAATGCACCCAACACCGAACACCATCAGAAGAGTAGGTTCCCCAAAACCACTCTAACTCCATCACACCAAACAGAAGTGAAAACTCGACTCATAGGTGGAGCCACAAAACATAAGTGATATATTACAGAACCACTAAACAGAAGTGAATTAATCACTAAACTTCCCCTTACACATATAATCCAACCAGATGCAGTGTTATGTGCAGATACAGAAACAGAATGCAAGCCTTATATTTTCTAACAATAAGCATGCATGATAAATATCAGAATCGGTAATGTAAAAACGGGATGATGCATGAACATACAAAATTTAACGGAAATTGCACACATAGAATAATAAAATTAACAGAAGAAAACACACCTGAACAGAAGGCTCAACGACGATACTGACGTCGACTGGACTCGGCTCTACCACTAGAATGTGCAGGAGTAGAACCTACGAATAACAATTATCATTAGACATCCTACTATGCCACTCTACTGATAAGTACACTAAACAGAAATAATCGAAACTCACGTGCGGGCCCGAATGCTGATGAACAGGTGGTCGTCCAAAAGGAGGAGACAAAAGCTCAGGGCCGGAATCCACGTCACCTGAACTAAACAAAAACTGATTCAGAATCCGATACAAATAACTTCCAGATAACAAGTCGAACTTAAAAGCCCTAAAAACGACACTTCAGGTTTAAATTTCAAAAAAAGGATAGCGCCATCGAACTCAGGACGTCGAAAAATGTAAAGCGGGACCAGGTTAGAAAAAGTCAACGCCGACGTCAACACGAACACGCTGATGTCATTAGATGACGTCGTCAAACAATGCTGGCGTCAGCATGACACCAACATGACGTCAGCGAGTCATGGGTCGAGTGTCGGGTCGGTCGAGTCGAGTGTCGGGTCGGGTCAGGTCACTATCAGGTTCCTAGGATTTTCCCGGGAAAATTTGGAAATTCCAGAAATCCCAAGGAAACCCAGAAGCTCCCCAAATCAATTTAAGCACTCCTTTAGCCTGTTCGATTCAAAAACTCAAAAACCGAACCTTTACACTCTGATTCGAGCACTTACAAACCAAACTTCGGTTCAACAGAATCTTCCCTTAAACCAACATAAGACTCGGCTAAAACAACCCCTCCAACACTCTCAGCATACTATTCAAACCAAGAAGAAAACACACCACCCACCCGAACCAAACACTTAAACGACAGATTGAACAAAACCAAAAGGAGTGAGTGCTTACCAACAAATCGAACCAAAGACGAAAACTCAAAACTCAAAGGCAGATTCGACAGATTGATCAGTTGATTCGAATGGTAAAAGAGAAAACGAATTCGAAAACAAAACATTAATGAGATTTATTCTCCAAAACAAAACCGAAGCGGAAGAAGGGGACGAAAATTGATTTCCCAAAGAAAAAGAGTAAATTACAGGAGAAGGGTCTGAACTCTTAAGGATTAAAAACAGAGCCCCAACTTTCAAAAATTCCAATTTGATCCCTGAAAAATCCCCAATTTTTAGGGTTTCGAAATTAGGGAGTAAAGATCTAAATTGGGCTAAATTTTGGGATGTGACACAGGCCGAGTCTGTGCAGGCTCATATCCAAATAATAATATTCCCGACTCTTCATTTTTCTTGAAATATCCGTGTCAGACACATGGAGAAAATAAGTAAACCTTAATCAAAACTTTCCCATGTCTTAAACATTCTCATTTACATATACTGAAATTTGAAGCAAAAGATACAAGTGTGAACGGAGAAACATACTGCAAATTTCCAAAACTCAATAAGAAATTAGACATTCAGGTAGCTGCTGCAAATACCAATCTTTGAAATGGGGAGTTTTGATCTAATTACAATAGTGTAAGAAACGTGACGAATGGTGCCCCACGTTCATGGTTAGCTGCGCTAATGATGGTAGGAGTCAATTACGGGTCATCTACACCTCTGTTTGCCGGTATTCAAGGGAGAATCTCTGATGCTTTTAGAAAGAGTATTGGACAGTTGCTGAGATCCCTCTGGTTTCTTCTTTTGTCTCACTTGTTGAGATACACGAGAGTGGTAGGATAAGATGGCAAGATCGTTAAGATCTTGCAATGGAGTGAGAACTTTCACAACATCGTCCATTGTAGGACGAGATTTCGGGTCCTGATGGAGGGAGCTGAGAGCTAATTGAGAAACTTTCAGTACTCCTTTAAGAGAATAGTTCAGCTCCAAGCGGGGATCCACCAATTGGTAAATTTTTCTCCTGTCAGCTAAATACGGTCGAGCCCAAGTAACAAGATTCTGCTCGCTACTTGGCCGCTTTTTGTCCATTGACCTTCGGCCTGTCAAAATCTCAAGTAATACAACACCGAAGCTGTAGACATCACTCTTAGACGTCAAGTGTCCTGGGAAAAACAATCCAAATATGGCAGACCAATGGTTACAAAATTTAGTTAAAGCAATACAAGGTAAAATGTGCCAGTTCTGTCATTTTTGCACAACAGGTGCCTATAAAAAAATGTCGAGTTGAATGTCCTTAGAGAATATATAGCACTAAAGCTTTGAACTAGTTTAGATGATCTTGCTCAAAATTTGATACCTGTCATAACATATTCAGGTGCAGCATAACCATATGTTCCGACGACCCTGGTAGGAACGTGTGTTTTGTCTCCTTGAGGACCGGCTTTCGCAAGACCAAAATCCGAAAGCTTTGCGTTATACTCCTGGAAAAGAAATTCCATATTAGTGATTCTATGGAACTAATGCTATATATAGGACAGGTTGATACCGTCACCTACATTAATCCATCATTTTACATACCGAATCTAGTAAAATGTTGGATGTTTTGAAATCTCTATAAATGACTGGTTCCGGACCACCATGGAGAAAGGCCAAACCTTTTGCTGCCCCAAGTGCAATCTTTATTCTATTGGACCATGGAAGAGGTATTGTCCCTTTGCAAAATTAGACAACAAGGCAACAGCAACATGTATGCCATGTGAATTTCTATTAATATACGAGAGTAGAGATCCCAGACAGTGTTTATCGAAGTTATATAATATGCTTCAGATATGCAGGTGAATCCTGGAAAGTTATCGGATAGCATTCGGACAGAAAATTACGAGTCATACAGCATGTATTAACTCAGTCACCTTTCCTCTCCAATTGTTATTCATTTGTGGTACAAGCCTTATCATCCTATGCATATTGTTGATTTCATGAAGTCTACTTGATGACTAAGAAACGCTTTATTACGATTATAAGCTCGAAATAAGAAACAATTTAAAAATGCAAAATGAATATATCATGGAGCAGTGATATTTCAAGAGAAAAACAACATGGGGGTGATTTCCCGCATATCGAATGAAACTTACCAAGCTCGAAAACGAAGAGCCCTGACAAGAAGGCATATGCTAACAAAAAATTTCAACTTGAAATACCAAATCAGGGAAAATTATATCAGAAACTTGGTCGGCAAGACAGAAGGAAATGGAAAAACTCACTTCTAAACAGATGGTTTTCAAGGCTTCCTCGGGTCATAAATTCATACACAAGCAGTCGTTGATCGTCTTCAATGCAGTAACCAATAAGTTTAACAAGATTAGGATGATGAAGCTGTCCAAGGAAATCAACCTCAGCCTGCATTAAAAAAGAATCATTCACATTAAACTCTCAAGTTTCAGAATTCTACCAATAGTCTCTTTGACATTGAAACTACTAACCCAAAGCACATATTTTTTTTTCTACTAACCACCCATTCTCTATGGCCTTGAAGACCATCTGGTTTCAAACTCTTGACTGCAACCGTGACTCCCGAACCGGGTTTCGCCGGAGCAGTACTGTTTTCCTCTATCCATCCTTTGAAGACATAGCCAAAACCACCCTCCCCAAGTATGCTGTCAGGTCTAAAGTTCCCGGTAGCCGATTTCGACTCCTGAAATGTAAATTGAAGAAGCAGGCATGGACATTTGTTATCTGATGGCAATGGATCAGGATTATCAGATGAAAGATGAGCTTCATCTGGAGGGTACAGTTCTCTATTACTTGCATTCAGATATCTTGTCTCAGTAGCTGCATACAGGAGATTGGATTAAAAGTCATAATTTCATAACAGCTAAAGAAACAACATGGATCAATTTTAACTTCAGGTTGAGAATCATTCAATGAAGATCTTGACTACAATGAACAATAGGCAAAGCTAAATCCATCTAGGTTGGAATTTGGGAACTTGTCAGATTTCTAATGAAAGAAACAAATCTGAAATCCCCTTTGTCCTCTTGTACAAAGAGACAGTGCCATGATTCTCAGTGACCCAGTGAAAATGATATTAGCTGACAAATAGATACAAGAACAACAGTAACAGTCTTACATTCAGTGGCCATAAATCATCAGAGATTGTTCAAAAATCCCATTTTGGAACTTGAATGTCCCAGAAAGAAACCATCTTTTTGCTTAATGAACTCAAAAATCTCCAACTCTAAAAGAAGAAAGAAACATACCAGTATCATAAACAAGACTAGTACGAGGAATGGTGCTAGCGGAGTCACGGGAAGCAGAGGGCTTGCAAACGCCGCGTTTTAAGGCAGCCCAGCAGCCACAGTTTTTGGCATCCATGGAGAATAAACGACTTGTGAAGTGTTAAGTTTGGAGACAAAAGTGTTAGCTTAGTTACTTCAAAAGGAATTTATTTCATGGGATGGTACTATAACTGCATGAAACCAAATAGGAGCAGAAGAAGAAAAAAAAGAGTAGCCATGGGAGAAGAAAGTAAAGGATGAAGGAGAGAGAGAGAAAGTGGAGGGAAAAAGGAATGAAAGGGATATAGCAGGAAGGCATCAACTGATGATCAACAAAATTCACCATCATTGCAAGTGTGTACAAAAAGGAACATTTTTGCCACCACCTTTTTCTTTATGTGTGGGGATGTCCATTCCTCCTCTCGAGCTTTTATTCAATTTTGGCTTAATAATTAAATTGACCCTTTTACTTTAGTGAAATTTTTATTAGTTTTTCTTCAATTCGATCCCTTAACTTTCAATTTATTATAACATGATCCATTAATATTTTCTGATAAAAATGTCATGTGGCACTATTAGATTCTATCATGTGTAATATATAATATATATAAAAATTTTCTTTCTGCATAATCTAATTATATTATAACATTTAAAAAAAGCAACTCAAGGACTAAAATTATAACAAAATGAAAGTTGAGGGAGGATTATAATTTTTATAAAAGTGTCAAAATGATAATTTTTTTGAACAAATCAAAATGATAATTTCACTAAGGTAAAGAGAATAAATTTGATATTAAGCTATTAATTTTTATTTTATTTTGGTCTTATTTAATAATTAATAAATAATTATTTTGTTGAGCTCGAATTGATCAACCGAAAGTGATCAGAAAGGATAGTTGGTTTTCAAGTAAAATTATTTGAGGATTATGCAATAATTTATAATAGTTCAACTTTTTAAATTAAAGTCTACATTTACTATTTTAACTTGACACCACTAAACATTTTCGTAAATATACTAAATTTAAATTTAACCTTTAAGGACACTTTACCATTTTTTTGAAATTTATGTCAAAATTTCAAGAAATTTCTCTTAAGATTTTTATCTAAATCTTTATATATTAAAAGAGAAAGAAATTTAAGCAAACAAAGAACAATTCTCACAAAATTAAATATTTACTCAAACTCTCAAATACTCTATGAAAAAAAAAGAATAAAATATTTCTCTTGTCTTTTTATTTGGATATATTATCTAATATTTTCAGATATCTTAAACTTCGCTTTTGTAGTGTAAAATAAAATACTAGATATTTATAATTGTTGAAGATATTTTAAAAACTCTTTAAAAATCATAAAATAGAGCATTTAATACACATGCACAATAATTTAAAAACCTTTAAGATAATTTTCATAAAACTAGTTGTTACCGGACTAAAGGTATTAAAATCTTATACATGATTTTAAAAACATAGGTAGGTTTTGATTTTAAGACCTTACTTTCTAAAAGTTTTGAGACCTCTTTCAAACCTTCATTGAAATATGTCAAATTGATTAGATTTCTTAAGGTATATATATATAGCAGGATGGTTTAAAATATTATACAAATATTTTAAAAATATTTTTCAAGTTTTAAGGACTTTCAAATTATTTTTAAAATCTTTAAATAAGTCAAAAATATTTTTTACATAATTTTTTATCAAATAATAGCTCAATAGAATTACAATAGCTAATAGTAGATAATAGTTAACGATAGTTGATTGCGAATAACAAATTACATTAACTAATAGTAAATAAATGATTATATTATAACTTATTTGATTAGCAGACTGCATTAGTTGATTGTATAAAAATGTTTGGTAGAATTAATTGATGGCTGATAACAATTTAATTATTTGAACAAATAAAATTACATACAAGGACGTAATTATATTTAATACTTATTTAAATAGTTTAATAATTATCACTATTTTAGATCTAATAATGTTAATTATATTATAAAAATTAATTTTTTAGTATAACATTAATAGGTATTTTATTGTTTATATAATTATTTTTAATATAATTTAATTAATTATTAAATTTAAATGATATTTGAATCATATGTATTAATTTGAAGACTTTTAATTGTTAAGGGTAATTTTTACAGTTTTTATGTTAAAATTGTAATATCAGATTCCGATCCCGATCCAAAGTATCACATTCGGATTACCCTAAATTTGACCTATAAAAAATTTCTTTTAAAACACATGTTCTAAAATCTCTAAGATGCTATATTTCATAAATTTGCATAGATCAAAATAAAATAAAAGTGATTACAAAATAGGAGCTTATTTTCAAAATACATCTACCGACTCAAATAAAATTCAAAATAATGATACAGACTCAATTTGTGGTAAGGTCCTATGAATACAATAAGTTCAAACTAAAATGTCAAATACTATACTCTTTCATAGCTCCAAAGTTGGGTCATCCACGATGTGCTCTTCCAAAGCTACATGTCCTCTACGTACGAAAAATACTACAATTTTGCATGATGAGATAACAAAGCTCAGTGATACATTTCTACTCTATCGCAGTTCATGAATATCATAAAAAGAAATATGTATGATAAGATAGTTAAAACTTTACAGAAAGACTTCTAAATTAAGGGTTATCTTCTAGCCTACCTTAGCTAGAGTTCTCAAATACTTAACTCAAGGTAATGTTATGTAGGAAGATTGAATGTCGTAAAAGGCTTATCCATTAATTAACATAGTTTATTGAGCTACATGAGTTCACATAACCTACTGAGTTAAAAGGGACATACCCTAACACATATCCCTCGAGTATAAAAGTTATAATCTCTCAATCTATAAAATGTACATACTCGCACATGACAATCATACCTATTGGCCAACATATCCCTACTTTACCCTTGTTCACCTAGCCGTCGGGTTATTAGCTCACATAACCCAAATACCCCTCCCTTGATTAAATACCCCAAACACGTTTTCAATAATTAAGGTTTAGTATTTCTAAACAATTAAATCACTTATGGAATCCTCTTTAGATTTATTCCATTACCTAAAGCCTCATAATTACATTAGTGTCTCATCAGCACATAGCAGGGCTTCATAATCTCTCTCTCTCACACACATATATACATACAACATGACATGGTAGAAGAGATATTGACTCTACTATAACCGCCTAGATACATTGTATGCATGACAAATTCATAGCAATTTCATAGTATTTTTAATAATCAAATCACATATGTACCATAGGTGAGTGTGCTACTTTTAATAGGCACAAGTCTTGGAATAGTCACACTTATATAGCTATTTTAATGTTTCTTGATGTCTAGAGTGGACTACTTTTAATGAATAATTTGTGATATCTCATATCAACGTATTCAAGCATGGACATATATTTCTAGTGTCACTCAATCAAGTGGCCTTTGATATATTTTCCTATTATGTAGGAAGGGCAAATCCTATCTTGATCATTCATATCTCACTACATATATTGCAATATGTCTAATACCAGTTTTTATAGTGTAACTAATTACGAGACACGTTTAACTGCATCAAAACATAAAACATCATATGTTGAGATAGTAATAATCTCAAGTCTAAGAATCATACATATAGTTGTCACTATAAGAAATATTGTGATCGTCACATAATAATCCAAGATATATGCTCATAGTGGGTCAATCCAACATATTACTCTCTAATAATATATTCATGTATTAATTCTGACATCTCTATGTCAATGATAACTCATTATCATCAATTAATCACATGTTAGTTGTTGCGTGTAGAAAGAGTTGTGCAATTAGTGCAAGTGTACACTTCGTAAGTAATAAAATGATAAATATATCGAGTATCGTCTCCAAAGGGATTGGTGTACTTAATATATTTTCTTTTCTCTTCTCTCTCTGCAAAAGAAATAAAATAAAAGACATATTAATTTGGGTATTCTGATTTAAACTACTCAACAATGCTCGGAGTACTACAATTTTACTATCTCGACAGTGAAGGTTTTCGTCCGTCGCGGCAATCCCTTGCTCTTGGGTAGACTTTACCAAGGTTCGGTAAAGTGTTTTCTGATGACTCCGTTTATCCCTAAGTCGAAGTACTTTTGATGATTTGTCCTTGATGATACCTCCCGACATGAATCAACTATAATCACCAACCAATCTCACACTTCTTTTAGCCGCTGAAACTCTAATCTATCCCTAGACCAAGTTAGTATTTTCCGACTAGAAAAATACCTACTTATTCCTTTCGTGAATCTAACTCTTCCAATATTAGATAAATAGATTTCTCACAAACTTCTCTTCCGAGCCTGAATGCAAGAACAAAGAATGGAAAAGAATAATCAAACCTTGATATTTCATTGCCTGAAACAAGAAAACAAAGTACAATCTCCACTCACAACTACTCTACAACTTTTACCTAAGCCTTAAAGAATTTAGAACATAATGGAAAACAAAGAAAATTCTAAAGTCTAGGGTGAACTCTCCTCTTCTAGTCGTGTGCCGGTTATGGTTTATATAGGCTTGTCCTAGGGCAAACATTTCCAAAGTAGGAATACAACTTGGAGTAAAACACAAGTTAAGTACATAAATAAAATATATTTATTTTATTTCCTAGTTTATTCCTCTAAGGATTCTTTTCTCGCGTGGCCTTTGACCTTGACTTTTCGTGTATTTTCCAGCTCTGATTTCTATACTGCTTGTCTTAAAACGTCCACCTTATTTTCCTCTTCAGATTGCCTACTATATCGATATTTGTTCCTCAGGTACTGTCGTGGCCTCAGGTGTTGTTGTGGCCTCAGGTACTACCGCGACATCAGGTCTACCTACAAATGCATATAGGTGCATTAAAGCTTACATTTTCTATAAATATCATCAAAAGCAAAATATTCAAATATCACACATTAATTTCATGCATTAGTCCAAGTAGATATAGATTAAGTAATTATTATCTATGAAAGGTATAAAAAGTGATAGTCTTTTGAGCACTTATCACACCCTTAACTCGAACTATTGCTTGTCCTCAAGCAATGCAAACCATTAAATTGTCATACCTTATTCTTTATTAGTCTTACGTTTTCATCTATTCTCCCCACCATGACTATGCCTATTCTTGAGCCTTAAGCTTTCGGTTACTCAAGGACTTACCCGGAATCAAGCTATAAGATTTTATGCAAGTGTGAGTTCCTGTGGACAAGTTTGATTAAAGGTTTTCTTAAAAAAACTCTAAGTTCAAGACAAGTAGACTTGGAATTAATGTTCTCTTCTTATAAGGACAACTACTTGAGCCAATTTCGGGCTTCTCAAGGATTGTGTTTTCTCATCCAGATTTTTTTAGCATACTAGAGCAAATTTCGGGCACCTCTAGCATGAAGAAAAGTGAATTCTATAGCCGGTGATAGGCACCTCTAGCCAATGTTTCCAAAAATCTAAGCCTTTATCATATAAGTTAATTAAAAGAATTCCTATAATCAAACAAGTCCCAAAAGTATTTTTAGAGTCAATCTTATAGCAAGCTTCTAAATTTTCTTCCTTAAGTATCCTAAAGTTAAGCATTCTAAAAAGGAACTAACCATGATAAAGAGAAAGATTTTTATAGCCTATGGAGAATAAACTAAGGCAATAATGATGTAAAGCAATGCAAAAGTATGGACAATATTTCAAGTAAGGTGGTAGAAAGAAAAAAAATCAAAATCGACTTAAATACTTCATTTCATGGCAGGGACACGACAGTCAGCTGCTTTGGCAGTGAATCTACACCCTCAAACTCGAACCGAGCATTACCCTCAATGCTGACAACTATAGCACACAGCAGGAAACAAAACATGAAAATTAACAAGTAAAGAGATAAATGTAGCATGAAGGTATAGAAATTAAAGCGTCTTCGAAGAACTGCTAGTAGCAATCAGTTTTCGTGGCCTTGCTGTTGTCTGTTTGGTTTTTGTTTCTTGTGCTGGTGATGGCTGAGCTTTGGCTTGTCTGGGTAGTTGAACTCTGGTAGGTGGTGTCCTTTGTAAAGGGGCATTGACTTCGTCTCTTTCTTCTTCATCATCAATTTCTTCTATGGGCATTATTGTTGTCCCTTCCTCGTCTTCAACATTCATTGCATCTGTCTCGACATGATGGGTGTTTGGCCCGGTAGTTGGGTCTAAAATTCTCGCACAATTGTGGCATTGGCCTAGGCGGGTTGCAAGCAAAAGATTTGTCATTTTTGATATTTTATTCTATCGAACAAATAATGCTCTATGCCATAGTTCTCTTCATCAGAATGCCGAAATCCTTGTTCTTCCCATAATTGCCTTGCAATGAAAGATTTGTTGAAACGTTCTTCAACAATGACAGGTACGAATCTGTTGTATATTGCCATGGATAGGTTGTGAGAGTTTTTAAGAAGTCTAAGAGAAATAAGCAGAGATGTTTATGAAAGTTGTTAAGAACTTTGAGATAGATAAGCAAAGAATTCTAAGCAAAATCAAGAATGCAAGAGAGAATAGTGCAAGGTTAGAAAGTGTTTATAAAGGCCTCGACCTTGTAGCCATTTGAGTAGCCATTTGAGTAGCCTTTAGCATTTACTGTCGCGACGAGAATTACGTTAATCTAGCTGTTAGGCTGTTCTGCCTGTTGGTGACTGCTGCGGCTGATAAGTGCTAAAGTCACTATCACTTTCTACACTTTTCATAGTCACTTATCATCAATTCTACACCTACTTGAACCAATGCATGGACATAATATGATAAATTTTGGGATTATACCATTAAAGATTATATTTATAGAAAAGGCGTACTTTACTGCATTCTTTTATCTATGCAGGAACAAGTACTGCCGAGGTAGCAGAATGAGGCCGAGGTAGGACCTGATGCCGAGGCAGCAGAGAAGAAAACGACAATATGGCTGACAGCTGAAAGAGAAAATTAAGGAGAGCGTTGCTGAGCAAAAAGCCCAAGATTCAGAGCTGAACAACACAAGAAAAGCCCAAGGACAAGGCCACGTGGGATGAAACCTTCTAGAAGATCAAACTTGGAAATATTAAACCTATGTGCATAACTTGTTCCCTACTCCAAGTTGTACTCTAATTAGGAAAGGTTTGCCCTAGGCCAAGCCTATATAAGGCATACCCATTCTAGGGTTTAGAGAGGCAAAAAATAGAGAGATTTAGATAGCCGAATTTTGAGAGAGTCTTAGGAACAATATTTCCCATCATTTTTTAGGTTTTCCTAGGGTTTTGGTGAAGGTTGTCAAGTATTTGTTGGAGGAGATTGTACATTGTTTCTTGTTTCTAATGTAATAAAAGATCGAAGTTTGCTTATCCTTTGCCATTTCTTGTTCTTATATTCAAGCTCGAGAGAGAAGTTTATGAGTAATCCATTTATCTAATATATAGAGAGTTAGATTCACGAAAGGGATAAGTATGATATTCAACTTGATTGGAGGATACTAACTCGGACTAGAGATAGGTTAAGAGTTTCAACGGCTAAGAGAAGTGTGGGATTGGTTGGTGATTATAATTGATTCATGCCGAGAGGTATTATCAAGGACTGGTCATCAACAGTATTTCGACTTAGAGATAAGAGGAATCATTCAAGGATACTTTGTCGAACTTTGATAATTCTGCCCAAGAGAAAGAGATTGCCGCGGCGGGAAACATTGTCGCTGCCGAGACAGTATCTGCAGTACTACCGAGGCAGAGCATTGTAATTGCATTGGAATAGAAGCAGATCAATCAAATTCACAATACAACACAACTGGATCCAACCCTATATCTCTCTCATAATTCTCTTTATCTAGTTATTTTATTTAGTTTAAATCAATATTCAACTTATCTGTGTTTTTACTTTTCTTTTATAGAAGCAAGAAGACCAAAGGAAGCATATTAAGTATACCAATCCCTGTGGAGACGATATTCGATAAATGCTTATCACTTTATTACTTGACGACGTGTTCACTTGCACTTAATTGCGCATCTTTTTATACGCATCAAGTTTTTGGCGTCGTTGCCGGGGATTGACAACTGAATTTTTTTTCTTTATATTATTGCTTTTATTTTTAGTTATTTTTATTTTTATTTTTATTTGGTTTTTGGTTTTTGGTGTATGACCAGGGCTAACCCTAGCAATCCATTGCGTGAGATCGACCCCGAAATAGAAAGAACTTATCAAAGGCTTAGAAGACAGATCCAAGGAGCCATGGAAGTGAATCCAGGAAATCAGAACCTACCTGAAGGCATTGAAGGCCATCAACAGCAACCACCGTCACAACCACTATCGCGGCAACTAACTGTAAGAGGCTTTCTGGTGGAAGATTTAAATGGATTGAACTCTGGAGTAGTTACACCAGAGATTGAGGCAACCCACGTTGAACTTAAACCTATAATGTTCAATATGCTTAATACTATTGGACAATTCAGTGGGGCTGCAACAGAAGATGCCAGACAACATCTCAAATCCTTCATGGAAGTATGCAACTCTTTCAAAATCCAAGGAGTTCATGGAGATATTTTAAGGCTGAAACTCTTCCCCTATTCACTGAGGGATAGAGCCAAAACCTGGTTGAACAACATTCCGGCAGGATCAATTGGACCTTGGAGTGAACTCTACCGAGAATTCATTACGAGATTTAACCCTACAAATCTATATGATCGAATCCGTATTGAGATTACTTCGTTTAGACAGGCTAATGACGAACCTATGTACGAGGCTTTGGAACGCTACAGAGAGTTACTGAACAGATGTACACTATATGGATTCCCATTATGGACACAAGTAGCCATGTTCTATAATACCACCAATACCCCGACAAGGATGATGTTGGATGCCTCAACAAACGGCACACTCCTTGACAAGGCCCCGGAAGAAGCTATAGAGATTCTGAACAAACAAACTCGCAAGGAACGATTTCCAATTTCCTACTTCTAGGCGAGGACGATTAAGACGCCATGGTACAGTGAATGAACTAGAAACCAATAATTTGGTGGCAGCACAGTTGGCATCCTTAACAAAAATGGTTCAGAACATGCAAGTACAACAGAATACTCATGAAGTAAAAGCTATAAATTCTTCTAAGTATATACAAGACGAGGAAAGTGGATTTTATGTGGGAAATTATAACCGGAATAACAACATGATGTCAAATACATACAATCCGGCTTGAAAAAGGAACCTAAATTTTTTATGGAGTAATCCTAACAATTCCTTAAACCCCACCAACTAGACCTCTAGTTATCAACATCCACTACCACAGCAGCAAGTGCAGCAGTAACTACCGCAGCAGCAGATGCATCAGCAGCAACAACCTATGAACTCACTAGAAAATACTCTCAAGTCCTTTATTATGAAAACTAAATCATATATGGCTGAGAACAGTAGCTTCATAAAGAGGACTGATGACTTCATGAACAGAACAGAGATAAGGCTGTAAAACCAAGAAATTGCTATAAAATCACTGGAAACCGAAGTTGGTCAATTTGCTCAAAGACAAAATACAAGACCACAAGGGGGATTACCTAGCAATACTGAAGTTGCTAAGGGAATGGGCCATGAACAGTGCAAGGCAATCACAACAAGAAGCGGCTTGCAACTGAAGGAAACAATGGGCAAGTCAGCAACCAAAGCTCCACCAACAATGCAAGAGGATACAGATAAGGAGGACTTGGATGCTGAACAGACTGAACACGAAGATGATGCCCTAGCAGAGAGCTCGGAAGTACCTGAACTTCCTGCCGAGACAGCGAGACAAATAGTGATCCCAGGTATTAAATTCCAATCTAATGAAACCCTGGATGAGATGCGACCACCACCACCTTTCCCACAATGGTTGAAAAAACAGAAATAGGACCACCAGTTTAAGAAATTCCTTGATATTTTAAAGCAAGTCCACATCAATTTGCCATTTGTTGAGGCAATTGAACAGATGCCCAACTACGCTAAATTCTTGAAAGACATTGTGTCTAAGAGAAAGAAGAAGCTATGTGAGTTTGAGACAGTGGCAGCAACTGAAGGATGCATGGAAATGCTGCACAATCGTATGCCACCCAAACTGAAGGATCCTGGATGCTTTACCATACCTTGTGCGATTGGTAACAATTATGAAGGAAAGACACTGTGACCTAGGAGCAAGCATAAATCTTATGCCTAAATTAGTTTTTCAGAAACTTGGTATAGGAAGAGCAAAACCTACGACAGTGCTGCTCCAACTTGCGGATAAATCCTATGTGCTTCCAGAAGAAAAAATTGAGGATATCTTGGTAAGGGTTGACAAGTTTATTTTCCTTGCCGACTTCCTTGTCCTTGATTGTGAAGCAGATGAAAATGCACCGATCATCCTAGGAATTTCCTTGCTACTGGACGAACCTTAATAGATATGGAAAACGGAGAGTTAACAATGAGGGTAAATGACCAGCAAGTCAAACTCAATACATTCCATAAATTAAAAAACATGATGGTCCAGAAGAATGCAAAGCCCTCCAAACAGCAGAAGCTAATGCCAAAATATCCTGCCTAGGTAGCACACTCGGCAGACTATTTGGTAAGAAAATTAAAACCAAAGGAGAGATAGAAAATAAAGAAGGGATTGGCCATCAACTGCAGAGAAAACCAGACCAACAAGAGACGAGCAATTTGGGAGATGCATTTACATGCACTCCACCAGTAACCTAATCTATTCCCTTCTATTCTACTTTATTATATTAGGATTAGTTTCACTTTAGAAGTTATATGCTTATTTTATTTTTAGTATTTTCTTTTTAGTGATATTTTCCTTTTATTATTAATATGTTTATTCAAGTTTTCTTTTTAGGATAATAAAATCAAGAATAAAAGAGATATAGTTCAGAGTAGAAACTCTGTCGAGGGTAGAAAACAGTGTCAGAAGCCGCAGAAATCCCAACGGGCAGAAAAAGTGTAACGGCTATCTACCGAGTTTTCCGTCGCGGTAGTAAATGCTAATGGGCAGTAAATTCAAAACGACTATAAAACAGCTAATGGTTAAAACGATCACACGGCCGAAGCCTATATAAAAAACATTCATCTCATGAACTATTCACTCTTGCATTATACTCTTGCTCTCACAATACTCTCACAATTATTCTTGAAATTTTTTAGAACTCTCGATCAAAACTCTCAATCCTAAAATCATCAATGACAGCATACAACAGATTTTGCCTCGCCACTATGACAGAAAGATTCAACAAAATCTTTTATCGCTCGACAGCTGTGGGAAGAACAAGGATTTCAACAATCTCAGGAAGAAAATCTCAGCATTGAACAATTTTTGTTCAACAAGATTCAACATCAAAAGTGGCAACTCTCCTGCCTTCAACTTGTGCAAGCCAATGCAACCATAGTGCGTGAGTTTTATGCAAATGGACCAAGCAAGGACAATCTCTTTTTCCACTATTAAGACAGACCTGTACGCCTTGATGCTGAAACAATTAATACATTCTACGGCCTAGCATCGAGACGAGATAGATATGCCGAATTCATGGACGACATCACCATTCAAGATTACGAGCAAATCAAGGAGGAACTTTGTTACAATAATACTCTATGGGAAACCGGTGTCCATAGGGGTTATGTGACAAGGCAAAGCCTCAAGCCCGAGGCAAAATTATGGTGCACATTCGTCAAGAGACGCCTCATCCCTACTTCCCACAACAACATAGTGGATCGCAAAAGATTGGTACTGATCTAGTCAATCATCAACAAAAGGAGCATCAACATTGGAAAGATCATCCTTCGAGAAATTCATGATTGTGGTAAGAAGGAACGTGGACCATTATACTTCCCATGTTTAATATCTTCTTTATGCATTACTGCAAGAGTACCAGTTGAAGACACCGACGAATACACACCAACTAGGAAAGGATAGGGGAGATAATTCTGTCACAGAATAATGTAGATCACACTGGCAGAACCTGTCCAGGCAACGCCACAGTAATTTACTGCTGACTTCACTACCGGAGCTCAATATACGGTAGAGATGCCAGGCACTGCCGAAGCCCCTGCTGCAGCAGACCCCTACCAGGAAATTCTTCACAGGATGGAAGCCATGGACCTTCGCCAACAAAGATACATGGAATAAGAACAAGACTTCAACAATACCCTTTCTCAGATGATGATGTAAAACTTCCCCAACCAAGAAGTGTAATTTCTAGAATGCCTTACAAACATATTTGTAACGACAACACCTTACACAGAGACCACTCCAGCCCTAGGGACGAGACCATTCTTTATCTCCAGACCGCAACAGTAGTTCCACGCAGTTGTCCCATCTAGGTCAGCAGACGCTGCCGCGGCATCATCCTCAAGCATAAGACCTTTGAAGAGAATGAGAGTTTTCAACACTCCCCCAAGATCGCTGATACCAATGGGCCATCTATCGGATGAGATAGACGCCTACGTTCATCAGAGCTCATCAATTGCCGAGCCTAGTATCCAGCCTGCCGGGGCAGATCCAGAAAATGAAGTATGCACAAAGATCATGGATACAGACGATGAACGAGGGGAAGAAGTCAATGCCCCAATAAAAAGGGCAACACCTACGAGAGTTCAGTCACCGAGAAGAGCAAAGCCATCACCATCACCAAAGGCACAACCATCAACAACCAGACCAAGGAGACAAATTGTGGAAGAGAGTTCTTCCGAACTATATTAATTGTTCTTCTTTATTATTGCTTATATAAACTATTTTTTTATCTGCTTATATTTTTTACCTACTGCCTACCCCTAATTTAAGTATTGATGACAATGCTTGGTTTGAGTTTGGGGGTAAAGAGCCACTACCGAGGCTTTCTACTGTCGCGGTCTTGCCATGAAAAAGAAGTTTTTAGTGATAAAATTTTTTGTTTTATATCCACCACTGTACTTAAAATTGTTGTCATACTTTTGCACTACTCTTCATCAGTATTGTCTTAGTTTATTCTTAAAGGCAATAGAAATCTTTCTCCTTACCAAAGTTAGGATCTGTTTTGAAGACTTGATTCTAGGATACTTAAGGAGAAAAACTTAGAAGCTTGCTATAAGGTTGAATTTTAAAAACACTTTTGAGACTTGTTGTCTATAGGAATTCTTTTAATAAACTTAGGAGATAAAGACATAGAATTTGGAAAGGTAACTAGAGATGCCTATAACTAGCTCTAGAAAAAACTCTTCTTCATGCTAGAGGTGCCCGAAATTGGCTCTAGTATGCATAAAAGAATAGAAAAAGAAATAAAGAAGTAAGAAATAGAAAACACAATACTTGAGGTACCCGAAATTGGCTCAAGGAATTGTTGTTATAAGTAGAGTACACCAAAACCAAGTCTATTTGTCTTGAACTTGGACTTTATCTAAGAAGGCCTTATTCAAACTTGTCCACAAAAACAAACACACACACTAACCTTATAGCTTGTCTTTTAAGTACACCCTTAAGAAACCGAAAGGTTAAGTCTAAAGAATAGACATAGTTATGGTGGGGAGAATAGATTGAAGCATAAGACTAAGAGAAAATTGAGTTTGACAAATTGATGGTTTGCATTGCTTGAGGACAAGCAATAGTTCGAGTTTGGGGTGTGTGATAAGTGCTCAACTCACTATCACTTTTTACACTTTTCATGGGCACTTATCATCAATTCTACACCTACTTGAACCAATGCATGGACTTAATGTGATAAATTTAGAGATTATGCCATTAAGGATTATATTTATAGAAAATGCGTACTTTACTGCATTCTCTTATCTGTGCAGGAAAAGTACTACCGAGGCAGCAGAATGAGGCCGAGGTAGGACCTGATGCCAAGGCAGCAGAGAAGAAAAAGGCAATATGGCTGGCAGTTGAAAGAGAAAATTGAGGAGAGCGTTGCTGAGCAAGAAGCCCAAGATTCGAAGCTAAACAACACAAGAAAAGACCAAGGACAAGACCACGCGGGATGAAACCCTCTAGAAGATCAAACTTGGAAATATTTAATGTATCTGCATAACTTGTTCCATACTCCAAGTTATACTCTAATTAGGAAAGATTTGCCTTAGGCCAAGACTATATAAGGCATAACCGTCCTAAGGTTTAGAGAGGCGAAAAATAGAGAGATTTAGATAGCTGAATTTTGTGAGAGTCTTAGGAACAATTCTTCCCATCATGTTCTAGGTTCTCCTAGGGTTTTGGTGAAGGTTGTCAAGTATTTGTTGGAAGAGATTGTACCTTGTTTCTTGTTTCTAATGCAATAAAAGATCGAAGTTTGCTTATCCTTTATTATTCATTGTTCTTACATTCAAGCTCGAGAGAGAAGTTTGTGAGTAATCCATTTATCTAATATCGAGAGAGTTAAATTCATAAAAGGGATAAGTACGGTATTCAACTTGATTGGAGGATACTAGCTCGGACTAAAGATAGGTTATGAGTTTCAGTGGCTAAGAGAAGTGTGGGATTGGTTGGTGATTATAATTGATTCACGCTGAGAGGTATTTTCAAGGACTGGTCATCAATAGTATTTCAACTTAGAAATAAGCGGAATCATTCAAGGACACTTTGCCGAACTTTGATAATTCTACCCAAGAGCAAGAGATTGCCACGACGGGAAACATTGTCGCTGCCGAGACAGTATCTGCAGTACTACCGATGCAGAACACTGTAATTGTATTAGAACAGAAGCAGATCAATCAAATTCACAATACAACACAATTGGATCCAACCCTATATCTCTCTCATAATTCTCTTTATTTAGTTATTTTATTTAGTTTAAATCAATATTCAACTTATTTGTGTTTTTACTTTTCTTTTACAGAAGCAAGAAGACCAAAGGAAGCATATTAAGTATATCAATCCCTTTGGAGACGATATTCGATAAATGCTTATCACTTTATTACTTGACGACGTGTTTACTTGTACTTAATTATGCATCTTTTTACACGCATCAAGTTTTTGGCACCGTTGCCGGGGATTGGAACTAAATTTTGTTTTCTTTATGTTTTTGATATTATTTTACTTATTTTACATGCAATGAGTGAATTTGTCTCCAAAGACTGAAAAATCGTCCATAAATATCTCTAGGAAGTCCCTTATCATATCAGAAAAAATTATCATCATGCATCTTTGAAAAGTTATCGGGGCATTATAAAGGCCGAACGATATTCTTCTAAATGCGTATATCCCATACGGGCAGGTAAAGGTGGTTTATGCTTGGTCTTTTGGGTGTATGACAATCTGTTTATAGCCTGAGTAACCATCAAGAAAACAATAAAAAAGTTTACCAGCAAGTCTATCAAGCATTTCATCAATAAAGGGTAATGAGAAATGATCCTTCTTTGTTGTCGATCAGCTCATTGTTGGGATCAGCTCATTGTTCTTATTGGTTATTACAATCATGCCACCTTTCTTGGGTACATATTGTACCGGGCTTACCCATGCATTGTCAGAGATAGGGTAGATAATTCCTGCATCAAGCCATTTGATTATTTCCTTACGTATTACCTCCTTCAAGGCATGGTTAAGGCTCCTTTATGCCTCAATAGTGGGCTTATGATCTTCCTCTAAAAGGATTTTGTGCATGCAAACTGCTGGGTTTATTCTCTTCAAGTCATCAATTAACCACCTAATTGCCTTCTTGTGCTTCCGCAGCATCTCTATCAAGCTTTGTTCCTGTTCTGGCTGCAACTCAGAAGAAATAATTACAGGCATTATATGGTTGGTTCCCAAATAAGTATATTTTAATTTTTCAGGTAAAAGTTTTAATTCAATAACCAAGGGTTTCTTACTTACAAATTTTTCATCCTTACCTAGGTAATTGAGGGGTTCAAAAGACTTACCTGGAAGGTATGCTGTCCAATTGGATTTCTCGATCTCTAGTGTTTCAACACTGTCCAAAACTTTGCTTTAGCAATCATCAACTGTACTATAGAGGCATATCTATGGTATGTTGTCAAGATTGCTGCCGAGGTAGTAGTTGCTGAGACAGGGTATTGCGCTGTTTGTATCTGTATTATAGATCATCTGGCATTCTTCTAGATCATCATGTCTTTTTAGAATCTAGAAAATATTGAGTTTAACTTGTTGGTCGTTAACCCTTATTGTCAATTCTCCTTTTTCTACATCAATAAAAGCGCATCCTGTAGCTAGAAACGGTCTCCCCAAAATGATCGATGTATTTTTCATCTTCTTCACAATCAAGAACAAGAAAGTCATCTGGCAAAATAAATTTATCCACCTTACTAGTATGTCCTCGATTGTTCCTTCAGGTTGCACATATAATCTATCTACTAATTAGAGCATCACTGTTGTGGGTTTTGCCCTTCCTATTCCAAGCTTTTGGAAGAAGGATTTCGGCATCAAATTTATGCTTGCTCCAAGGTCACATAGGGCCTTTCCTTCATAATGATTTCCTATTGTACATGGTATAGTAAAGCATCTAGGATCCTTCAATTTGAGGGGTATACGATTATGAAGTATTGCTATGCATCCTTCGGTTGCAGCAACAATTTCAAACTCACCAAGCCTTCTTCGTTTGGACACAATGTCTTTTAAGAATTTGGATAATTAGGCATTTGTTCCATTGCCTCAACTAATGGCAAATAATATGGACTTGCTTCAAGATGTCTAAAACTTTTTAAATTGATAGTCATGCTTCTGGTTTTTCAACCTTTTTGGGAAAGGTGGGGGGGGTCGCATCTCCTCTAGTATCTCATTAGTCTGGAATTTAATACCTGGTACCACTGGTTCTCCCATTATCTCGACCGTTTGGCGTGCAACTACCAATTTCTCTACCGAGGCAGTGCCTTTTTTTGGCATTGATGTGGCATGATCACTTAGTTCAGCATCTAAATCCTCTCTATCTGATTCTTTTTGTTGCACTAGTGGGATTTTGTCTGCCGAACTACCTGATATCTCCTTAAGTTGTAGGTCACTCCTAGTAGTGATTATCTTACATTGCTCATGGCCCATTCCCTTAGAAACTTCAATATTGCTGAGTAATCCTCCTTGTGGTCTAGTGTTCAAATTCTAAGCAAACTGTCCAACTTAAGTTTTCAGTGATTTAATGATTGCCTCTTGATTTTGCAATCTCATCTCAGTTCTGTTTATGAATGCATCAGTTCTCTTAATAAAGTTACTATTCTCAGCCATGCATGATTTTGTTTTCATTATAAAGGCCTTAAGATAATTTTTGAATGAACTTGTAGGTTGCTGCTGATGCATCTGCTGTTAAGGCATTGATTGTTGTACCTGCTGTTGTGGCAGATGTTGCATTTGCATTGGTTGCTGGAAACCTGAGGTTTGAGTAATTGAATTTAAGGCATTGTTAGGATTACTCCATGAGAAATTTGAATGCCTTTTCCATGCTGGATTATATGTATTGGACATCATGTTGTTGTTCCGATTGTAGTTTCCCACATAAAGACTATATTCCTGATTCTGCATACATTCAGAAGAGCTATGGTTACCTCGACATAAATTACAGAAAGAATCTATTGCCTTGACCTCATGGTTATTATTCTACATTTTCATATTCTAAACCTTCTTAGTAAGAGAGGCCAATTGTGCTGCCACTAAATTGGATGTTTCTAACTCATTCACTGTAGTTTGATGTCTCACTCCTCTTCGCCTAGATGTAAGGAATTGAAAGTCATTCTTTGCGAGTTTATTCAAAATTTCTATAGCTTCCTCTAGGGGTTTGTCAAGAAGATTCCCATTGGCAGAGGCGTCTAGCATCATCCTTGTTGGGGCATTGGTTGCATTGTAAAACATAATCACTTGTGTTCACAATGGAAATCCATGCAAAGGAAACTTGTGTAGCAGCTCCCTATACGCTCCCATGTCTCGTACATCGGTTCATCATCTGCCTACCGAAAAAAGTAATTTCATTATGTATACGATCATATAGATTAGTAGGATTAAAACGTGTAATGATATCATGACAAAGTTCACTCCAAGATCCTATAGATCTTGCTGGAATGCTATTTAACCAGGTTTTTGCCCTATCCCTCAGTGAATAGAAAAACTGTTTCAATCTCAAAACATCTTCATGGACTCCTTGGATTTTGAATGAATTACAGATCCCCATGAATGATTTGAGATGTCGCCTGACATCTTCAGTTAATGACCCACCAAACTGTCCAATGGTATTGAGCATATTAAACATGATAGGTTTTAGTTCAAAGTGGGCTACATCAATTTATGGTGGGACAACTCCTGAATTTAACCCGTTCAAATACTCTTCCAAAAAATCTCGAACAGTGAGCTGCCGCGGCAGTGGTGGCGGTGAAAGTCCTCCATTCCCAGCGGGTAAGTTCTGTTCCACTGGGTTATCTGCCATAATTACTCGGATTTATCTTCTCAACCTTTGACGTGTGCGTTCAATTTCTAGATCTATCTCGTACAAAGGATTGCTTGGGTTTTTCCTGGTCATACACCAATAAAAAACAAAGTTAAAAACAAAATCTAACTTAGAAAGTGAGAAAATAAATATAAATAAAAATTTAGTTGTCAATCCCTGACAACGACGCCAAAAACTTGTTGCGTGTAGAAAGAGTTGCGCAATTAGTGCAAGTGTACACTTTGCTAGTAATAAAGTGATAAGTATATCGAGTATTGTCTCCACGGGGATTGGTGTACTTGATATGTTTTCTTTTCTCTTCTAGCTCTGCAAAAGAAATAAAATAAGAGACACAGATTAATTTGGGTATTCTGATTTAAACTAAACAACTTGAATAATAAATAAAACTTAGATAATAATAATAAAATTAGATTAAGAGAATGGTCAGGATTCAGCTGTGTTGTATTGTGGATTCAATTGACTTGTTTTTTTTTGCATGCAACTACTCAACACTACCTCGACAGTAAAGGGTTTCATCCGCCGTGGCAATCCCTTGCTCTTGGATGGACTTTACCAAGGTTCGGCAAAGTTTCCTCTGATGACTCCGCATATCCCTAAGTCAAAGTACAATTGATGACTAGTCCTTGATGATACCTACCAGCGTGAATAAACTATAATCACCAACCAATCTCACACTTCTTTTAGCCGCTGGAACTCTAGCCTATCCTTAGGCCGAGTTAGTATTTTCTGACTAGAAAAATACTGTACTTATTCCTTTTGTGAATCTAACTCTCCCGATATTAGATAAATAGATTTCTCACAAACTTCTCTCTCAAGCTTGAATGCAAGAACAAAGAATGGCAAAGAATAAGCAAACCTTGATATTTTATTACATGAAACAAGAAAACAAAATACAATCTCCTCTCATAAATAATCGACAACTTTCACCTAGGCCTTAAAGAATTTAGAATATAATGGAAAACGAAGAAAACTCTAAAGTCTAGGGTGAACTCTCCTCTTCTAGTCGTGTGCCGGCTATGGTTTACATAGGCTTGGCCTAGGGCAAACCTTTCTAAAGTAAGAGTACATCTTGGACTAAAACACATGTTAAGTACATAAATAAAAAATATTTATTTTATTTCCTAGTTTATTCCTCTAAGGATTCTTTTCTCGCGTGGCCTTTGACCTTGACTTTTCGTGTGTTTTCCAACTACGATTTCTATGTCGCTTGTCTTAAAACGTCCATCTTATTTTCCTTTTCAGATTGCCAACCATATCGATATTTATTCCTCAGGTACTGCCATGACCTCAGGTGCTGCCATGGGCCTCAGGTACTGCAGCAACATCAGGTCTACCTGCAAATGCACAAAGGTGCATTAAAGCTTACATTTTCTATAAATATCATCAAAAGCGAAATAATGAAATATCACACATTAAGTTCATGCATTAGTCCAAGTAGGTGTAGATTAAGTAATTATTGTCCATGAAAGGTGTAAAAAGTGATAGTCTTCTGAGCATTTATCATTAGTCTTAGCATATTATTATTTTCATACCTATAATAATACTTGACTAAGGATCTTTTAATAATAATACATATATTATTATATGGACCTTATTGTTTCTCAGTTTATGTTATATATTAGCACATATATTTGAAAACTACATTGGTAATGCCTTTATTCAATAAAATTGGTAAATAAAAGTATCCTTACAATCATCATACGATTGGTCTTTGGGCATACTCTAACAACACTCTCTCATACCTTGGATGTGTCCGGAGTTACCAAGCATCACCCTCACATACATTGAGTGTGTCCGGAGTCACTGAGCATCGGACCTCACACTCCCACATACCTTGAGGTGTGTCTAGAGTCACAGAGCATCGGATCTCACACTCTTACATACAAGTAATCCAGATTTACATAGCTTCAGAAGACACTTTTGAGCATTCGGATCCTATACCAACATTCTCGTAGTGATAAAAAAAAACATCATATACACAAGTAACCATCACATGATCATATATATAATTACAAGTCATCACAAAGCATATAGTTCATATTTCTCTAGTTAAGCTATATGCATAGTTAAAATTCTCATTTTCAGTTTTAATATTCATTTCATGCCTAAAGAGACCCACCAAGGCTATGAACACAATTTATTGACCCTCCAAGCTCAAATGCTAAAATTTTGAAATATTGGTATACCCGTACCTGTACGCCTACATGGGGTACGCTACTCCCTTAACTGGTATCGATGCTCCTCCATCGATTATCGATACCTAAACCTATTCGAACCTAATAATTACTTTTCCTCACGCCCGTACCGATACACCTATTTGGCGTACCAAAACTCAGTATCGGTATGAGGTCCACCCATACTAATACTCGATTTTAGGGGTGAGCAAAACTTGACTTGACTTGAAAAAATCGAATTTTTTGACTTGAATGTAGGTGAAAAAACTCAACTCGTTTTAACCCGACTCAAAATTTTATAAACTCAAATTGGCTCAAAAAAGTTTCAAATTAAGTTCAAATTGTAAAATGAAAATCGAATAACTTGAATAACTCGAAATATTAGTAATTATAGAGGCTAATTGCATATTTAATCTATGTAGTTTAATTTTCAGTCCCTTCTTCTTTTTTTATAATTTAATTTTTTTAATAATTTGGTCACGTTCTAGATTCATTTTTTAATTTATTTAATAGATTTTTTTATTTATATCTTTTTTATTTTGCTATTAGTTTTTAATTTTTGTATTTAATTTATCATTGTTTTTTGTATAGTTTTAGTCTTATCTAGACAAGAAGGAAGTTATTAATGAAGCATATAATTTAATAAAATGATATATTAATTCATACCTAAGATATTTGAGACATGATAATATGAAAAAAATATGTATGTAAATATAAAGAGAAAACCATTGAAATTACAATCAAACTATATTATAGTATTATAAATAATAATTAAAATTTAAACATAAAATCAAAAAATCGAATCGACTCAAACTTGCTAAAATCGGCTTGAATCGAAAAAATTTCAAAAAAAATCAAATTGTAGAAAATGATGACTCAACTTGAATAACTCAAAATTTTTTGACTAAATTCGCTCGAACGCTCACCCCTACTCGATTTCAATGAAATAGTAGTACCGATACTCGCTTGTGTACCAGTATCCAAAAACGATTATGGAATTCTCAATATACAAGGATACCGATACACGAGAAGACTTATCGGTACGCCCTTCTTGAAACCCCTATTTTTTTCTCTCATGGGTGGTACCTCACGTACTGATACTCAAATATAAATTTTCAAGTCTAAAGCTTGAAGAACACCTCTTTCACCACCCAAAAACTATTCTAAAACTCCTAAAGCTTCCCTAGAAGTTATTTGGAGTATTTAAGTGAGTTTCTATCAATTTTTATCATATCAAACTTTAATTTGAATTTTATCATTTTTAGGGTTCTAAGTTATACATACATCGGCTGACCTTAAGCAACTAACTCGAATTATAGAAACAACCCAGCTCCTCCTCTTCCTTTTAGTTTGAAGCTCCAATCTTCTATCCCACCAAACCTTGAGATATGCACCTTTGAATACCCAAAGACTAAGGATATGAGAAAGTGAGGAGGCGAAGGGGAAACAAAATGAGATCATCTCTTTCAAAATCTGCAACTCCTTTTTCCACCATTTAAATGGTAATTACTTTTTTAACCTTTTCAAAAATGTAACCCCTTAGCCCGGCCTAGACGAAATCGACTCTAATGAGTTATACGGAGAATATCGAACCAAACCCGTAAAGGTCCAATTCAATAAACAACCCTGAAAACCGTCATATTTTTTTCTTTCTAGATGCATAATTAAATTCCTACATGTGTTGATCTTAAGCAAAACAAGTACGTAAGCATCCCAAACACAAACGAGCATTCGATTAAACATATAAGTATATTAAGGACTAAAACGTAAAACTTTTAAATTCTATTGACAAGGTAGAAATTCGTTCCATCAAAGTTCAAGTAAGCATGCAAGTATCACTCATAGTAAATTTTAAACCAAACAGAGTATTCTAACATCATAAATTACATGCTTCACTAATTAGGGACCAAAATGCAAATATTCCAAATTATAAGGACTTGTGTAAATTAAGTTAGCCAAATTTAAATTAAGTCAACTTTATGAATCCAAGTGAATTTTCACCTTAAAATAACATCTATAACTACCATAATTGAACAAAGCAAGATAAATGGGAGTAACATGTAATTTCAACACCTAAAACTTATTGTTTAGTTAGGGGTATCGATACCATCCAAGCTTTATATCGATATCGTGACATGGCAGTAACCATATTACCTACCAAAGCTCAGGTTATCAATACTGCATCGGGCAATATCGATATTCAGATGACTAGTGAGGTAAATGAATCGCACCATGGTTTGAACCACCCAAAGTTTTGCCTTGGGGTATCGATACCTACACAGGGTGTTTCGATACCCCCTGTGCCCAGAATAGAATTCGGACACTTTGAGTGGTTTGCACCCAACCAAATCATAATCAGTGACCATTATCATCTAAATGCATAACCCCTAGTCATAATGTGCTATTTAAACACTCAATTACAACTATAAACACCCCATAACATCTATAAGCATGCACCCTTACTTTGACACAAACCATAGACCGTACAAAGCCAAACATACCTCAAAGAAGTTCATCAACATAATATTCAACCAAAATAACAAGCAAACATGTTCATAGGTTCTTTATACAACTCATTTGCAAATTCAAAACAAACTCAAAAAGTAAAGGTTTTACATATTCCCAAGTACTACTTATTTTTGCCAAACCATACAAAACAGGTCTTCCCCTTGAACCACTTGCTCCAAATTCCGCCCCTTAATGCATTTATTTTTCTGCAAAGATGAAAAGAGAGCTTAAGCAAAACATGCTTAGTAAGGTACCTCTAAACACAAGTTCATCAATGCAACATTAAAACCAATTTAAAACATCACTTACACTTTTCATGCTAAACCAAGGTATGCTTGATCAAATCATGCTCATCTATGTAACCAAATCATTTCATGTATCATGCATATTGGCAATCTAGTGACAACATATTGTGAACCTTTAGCTTACCGAATACTCGGATTTCATATCATAATTGGAGACAATTAGTCTCAACATACATCGGTCGGACACATAGTCACCCTTGTATACATGTTACCCCCACTACGCACGGTCGGATACAAAGTCACCCTTGTTTACGTATGGGTGACTATATGAACGGTCAGACACAAAGTTACCCTTATTTACATATAGGCAAGCTCTACACGCACAGTCAAACACAAAGTCACCCTTGTTTACATGTAGGCAAAATCATTATACTCATAATCTTTATAGTGCATTTAATCCTAATGACATGTCATTTGTATTCGTAACCATTATCAGTGTCATTAAGCCAATATCAATCCCAATCATGCATGTCAATTTGCTACTCACAATGCACTCATAATATGTTCATCAAGTGAACCAAAATCATGCTCAACAACTTAATCAAATGTAAGGCAAATAAGCACGTATTGTACCAATTCATTTTCATGCTTCCATAAGCCATGAATTTCTTTCTAAACCATGTATTTACAGTAATTAACACATGCATGTATCATTTCAAATCCAAGTTATGCATTTTCAGTAAAATCTCTATAAAAACATCTTTCTTAAAGTCATTACCAAATAGCCGAAACTTAGGAAAAATGAATCAAAACCTTTTGTACAATTACTCTTGAACTAAGGAAAGTTTTTACACTATTCCATAGTCCGCAAAACAGAACCGTCCACTTGTGAATCACTTTTAATTCCAAAAATTCACTCACCGACAAGAGAAACGAACCTTCGCCGATGCTCCAACGACAACGACAACGCACCAGCCACTTAAGAGACTTCTTGCACTACCTATATAATATTAAAAACGGAGCATATACACATTAAAACATGCTCAATACAGCAGCCACATTAACCTCCACAAAACTACCGAAAACTAAGCCAAAACGCATCCGAAACAACACCAGCCCCTAACCTAATGAATATAACATCTAAACTTCCTCAATTATGAACTAAAAAAATTTCAAAACATCCTTATACCTCTAGAAAATATAGAGCACCTAAAACAACCCATTAAACAACCGAAAACCACCTCTAAACAACACTAATTCAATTATTCCGGGATTAAAATTATGTACCATCAATTAGAGACTCAATTAATCATTAAGGTAAGTTTAAATTCATAATAAATCATCGTAATTACATCCTTGAATGAGATCTAACCTAATTTCTTGAAAATTCCATAAAAACATCAAAATCTTGAATTAAAACATGAAATAAATTTAGGATTAATGATTTATAAACCAAATGCTTGGGAATATCAAATAAAGAACCTTAGAAATGAAAAGAAACCAAAAAATTACCTTTGAGATCAATTCCACCAAAAGATATGAATTCTTCTCTTAATTTTCCTTAAAATTGGATGGTGATTTTGCAAAATAAATGTATAGGTTTTGTAGAGAATAAAATGTTGAGTAAAATGAGATAAATCTTGATGAAAATGGAGAAGAATTCAGCAAGTAATTGAAAAATCATGAAGAGAAAATGGAGAGAAAATTTAGAAGAAAAGATAAGAAAATAGGAAGTTGGAAAAGAAAATGAAATTAACTACTAATTAAAACTATTTTTTGGTGGATGATATTTAATTAAAATAATTTGGGTTAATGACCCTCTAAAGATTCTAAGCTTTGTCTTGCTTTCTAATTTAGTTACTAAAAGTCTCAAATTTTCAAAAATTACAATTTAACCCCAAAATTTATAATTTAGTCATTAGCATTTTAATTAAGTTTAATTAAATCTAATTAAAATCTAAATTATTATTTTCTTACTTAAAAATACCATTTTAACATTTTTAAAACCTTCTACACATTCATTATTTATCCAATTAAATTATTATCATTTTAATTTACCCAGAATTAAAGAATCGAAGAAATCCGATTCGACCCGAATCAAATTTCCCCTAACCAACACTCAAACTACTAGCCTCAATACTGAGATGTTATAACTCTCCCCCTCTTAAGAAAATTTCGTCCCCGGAATTTACTTGAAGCAAACAAGTGAGGAAACTACTCCCTCATACTTTCTCTTGTCTCCTAAGTTGCTTCTTCCACACCTTGGTGTCTCCAAAATACTTTTACCAAGTCTATAGTCTTCCCTCAAAGAACCTTTGTATCCATATCTAAGATCCTCACCGGTTCTTCTTCATCCGTGTGTACTCTGCATATTTCCACATCTCCTCTATCTATGATCTCTCGAATGAGATGGAAGCGTCTAAGAATATGTTTGGATCATTGATGAGATTTGAGTTCCTTTACTTGTGCAATGGCTCCATTATTGTCACAACGGAGTTCTATAGCATCTGATATGCTTGGAACAACCCCTAATTCGGATATGAACTTTTTGATCCAAACAACTTCCTTTGTTGCTTCACTGGCTACAATATACTCAGCCTCTATCGTAGAATCAACTACTGTATCTTGCTTAAAACTTTTCTAGCTTACAGCACCTCCATTAAGGTAAAATACAAATCCATATTGCGATCTTGAGTCATCCTTGTCTGTTTGGAAACTAGCATCAGCATAACCTTTTTATATTAAGCTCTTCTTTGCCTCCATAGATAAGAAATGTATCCTTAGTTCTTCTCAAGTACTTAAGGATGTTTTTGACTGTTACCCAGTGACTTTCACTAGGGGTTACCTGATATCGACTTATCATACTTAAGGCATACGATACATCTAGTCCAATACATATCATGGCATACATGATAGAACCAATAGCCGAAGCATATGGAATCTTACTTATTCATTCTCTTTCTTGTGGAGTTGAAGGACACATTTTCTTCGAAAGAGATATATCATGTCTCATAGGTAAGAATCATTTCTTGGATTCTTCCATACTGAATCTTTTTAGAACTTTTTCTATATATGTACTTTGACTCAGACCTAGAAGTCGTCTAGATCTATCTATGTAGATCTTAACCCCTAAGATATATGTTGTCTCACCCAAATATTTCATAGAGAAACAACTACATAACCAAGTCTTTAACTAATTGTAAGGTAGGTATGTCATTTCCTATAATAAGTATGTCATCTACATACAAGAATAGGAAAGAAACAATGATCTGACTTGTCTTTTTATATAAGGTTCATCTTCATTCTTGATAAAACCAAACTCTTTGACCGCATCACTGAAATGAAGATTCCAGCTTTGAGAAGCTTACTTTAGTCCATAAATGGACCTTTGTAGCTTACAAACCTTTCCAGAATTTCCTGGAGTGATAAAACCGTTTGGTTGTGTCATATACACATCCTCTTCAAGTTTTCCATTAAAGAAAACAGTTTTGACGTCCATTTGGCAAATTTCATAATCATGGAATGCAACTATAGCAAGCAAGATCGGGATAGATTTAAACATAGCTAAAAGGGAGAAAGTTTTGTCATAGTCAATACCATGAACTTGTCGAAAACCTTTAGCGACTAGCCGCCCCTTGTATGTTTGTACGTTTCCATTAATGTCGGTTTTCTTCTTGAAAACCCATTTACACCCTATAGGTTTTACCCCTTTAGGTAATTCAACCAAAGTCCATACTTGGTTGACTGACATGGATTCCATCTCAGATTTCATGGCCTCAAGCCATTTCTTAGAGTTTGGGCTCTATACTGCCTCTTGATAAGTTCCTGGCTCATCTTTATCCATAATAAGAACATCTCCATGCATGGTTATGAGAAACCCATATCTCTTAGGTACATGGCGTTCTCTTATGGACTTGCGTAGTGATTGTGTTTCTAAATCTATTGACTGTACCTCAATAATTTGTGGAACATATTCAATCTCAAGCTCAGTGAGTTGTTGTTCTTGAACTTCTCCAAGTTCAATATCTCTATCTTTTCCTTTCTTATTGAGAAATTCTCTTTTGAGAATATTTCTTTTCAAGCAACAAACACTTTATTCTCTTTAGGGTTAAAGAAATAATATCTCTTAGTTTCTTTGGAATATTCAATAACATACACTTATGAGATTTGGGTTAGAGCTTTATAGACATATGATGTTTGATATATGCTTTGTAACCCTAAATCTTCATAAAAGACATACTAGGATGTTTTTCAGTCCATATCTCATATGGTGTCTTTTGAACAAATTTAGACGGAACACAATTTAAAGTGAAAGTAGTTGTTTCTAGTGCATGTCCCCAAAAAGAAGTTGGAAGATCACTATGACTCATCATTGATCGAACCATGTCTGACAAAGTTCGATTCCTCCTCTCAGAAACTCCATTCCATTGTAGTGTACCTGGTGGAGTAAGCTTTGAGACAATCCCATATTCTTTAAGGAGTTTATCAAATTCTATGCTTAAGTATTCTCCACATCTATCTGATCGAAGTGCTTTAATACTCTTGCCTAGTTGATTTTGTACTTCATTCTTGAATACTTTAAACTTTTCGATAGCCTCAAATTTATGGCGCATAAGGTAAATGTAATCATATCGACTAAAGTCATCAGTGAAAGTGATAAAGTACTGAAATCCACCTCTAACTTGTTTGTTCATTGGTCCATATACATCACTATGTATTAGTCCCAATAAATCACTTGCTCACTCACTTTTACCATTAAAAAGATTCTTAGTCTTTTTTCCTAATAAGCAAGATTCATATACATCCAATTGTTTGAAAACAAATGAATCTAATAATCTATATTTATGGAGTTTTGATATGCGTTTCTCAGTTATATGGCCTAAACGACAATGCCAAAGATAAGTTTGATTTGAGTCATTTGTTTTTCATCTTTTGGTATTTATGTTATAAATGACATTTTCTAGATTTAAAATATATAAACCATTAACCAATCGTGCCGAACCATAAAAAATATTATCGAGATAAAAAGAACAATAATTATTCTTAATA
Organism: Abelmoschus esculentus; assembly: GCA_035048815.1. Classification (NCBI taxonomy): domain Eukaryota; kingdom Viridiplantae; phylum Streptophyta; class Magnoliopsida; order Malvales; family Malvaceae; genus Abelmoschus; species Abelmoschus esculentus. Next base: position 10,649,750 of record JAUCBN010000013.1, on the reverse strand, counting down.
ATAATCTCAAAGTCAATCTTGTCCAAACAAGAAATAGAAATAATGTTTTTAGTCAAACTAGGCACAAAATAAAAATCTTTTAAATGTAAATAAAGTCCACTAGATAAAGATAAAACGTATGTTCCTATAGCTAATGCAACAACTCTTGCTCCATTTTCCACTCGTAGGTCTACGTCTCCCTTAGCTAGATTCCTTCTCTTTTGCAGTCCCTATACAAAAGTACAAATATGAGAACCACAACCGATATCTAATACCCAAGAAGAAGATGTTGACAGATTCACATCAATAACATAAATACCTAAAGCAGATGCACCATCTGCTTTTGCCTTCTTGACCTCTTCAAGATAAATGGGGAAATTTCTTTTCTAGTGCCTGATCTTATTACAGTAGAAACATTTTCCTTTCTTGCTAACTCCCCTTTGGTTTTCAATGCATCCTGTCCTTTAGGTATAGGCTTACCATTACCCTTGTATTTTGCTACTATCTTTCCCTTTCCCTTTCTTTTGTCCTTACGGACCATCAGAATGGGGTTAGGTCCACTCTTAAACATGTTTTTCTCAGCAGTTCGTAACATGCCAAGTAACTGTGGCGAAGTTTTGTTAATTTTATTCATGTTGAAATTTAAGGACAAATTGATTGAAGCTATTCGGCAACGATTGCAGAATAACATCAGTAGCCAATTCATCTTTGAGAGGAAATTATAGCTTTTCCAACGTTTGGATATAGCCTATCATCTTAATGACATGAGCTCCTATAGGAGATCCCTCTACCATTTTGCACTGAAATAGAGCTTTAGAGGTCTCATATCTCTCTTGACGTGCTTGCTCCTCATATATTTCTTTGATGTTTTGAATCATATCATATGCAACCATGTCCTGATGTGAGCACATCATGTCAAGTTCAACAGGTTGATCCGGAGGTCTTACCATCAGGACCTATCACACGTTCTAAGGCAAAGAAATACAGGGAAGCTCTTCTCCTTACTTGTGCTAACATTTCAGATTCATTTGAGAATGTTCATGCCTTAGAATATGTTGTTTATAATGTGTTGCATGCTGATATATGACATATTTAGGTATATATATTAGTATGTGTGTTTACTTATGTATATACTATGTTAATTATGTTTGCATTTGGTTTTAAGTGTGTTTGTGTGGTTAAAATAAGACTACAAGGCTTTTTAGATATGTTTGCCTTGTTCTAATATAGGTACTTAGGAGAACCTTAGCTCAAGTGGGCATACCCAGCTCATCTCCAGCTCAGGAGAGCGTATGCAGTTCAATACCAGCTCAAGTGGATTATATTTAGCTCAGAAGAAGCTCAATGGTGTGCACGTAGCTCACCTTAGCTCGGGGTAGCTCAGAGGCTTAGCTCCCAGCTCCATGTAGCTCCTAACACTCTTAGCTAGTTCGTTTCAGCTCATCTCCATTTCCAGCTCAACTCAACTCAAGTTGAAGCGACCTAAAGCAGCTGAAACCTATCGTACACGAAGAGTAGGTGTCCTACGCATGTGCCATGCATGTGGGGCCCACATAGCACCCTTTTCCACAAGTTTGGGCGTCCAAAAGCAAGCAAGCCAAACAAGGTCCTTGCTTTGAAGACCAATCAGCAACATTGGATAAGAATGAGTGGTTTCTTATTCAAATTCAAACATTAAACACATGTTTAATGTGTTTTAAGTGCCAAAACATGTGGCTAAGGATATTAGGAGCCTAGGAGAAGTTATTTGAGCATTTAAATTTTAATTTTCGTTTGAATTAAGGCCACAAATTCAAATTTGGCCAACTTCTCCTTTATTCCTATATATTTACTTAATTTTGTAAAGAAAAGGTTAGACATTTTATGAATAAAATCACTTGTGAGATTTTCTATCAATTTCAGTTCTTCATTGAACTTTTCTTGACAAATTTAGACTTTGTTTGAGTGTGTCAAATCCTTGATACTTCGGGTTCCTAGATCGCTATCTAGAGGGTCCAAGTCCGTTGACGAAGAACGTATTCGATTTCGGGTTCGCTCAGTATATTGTTCGGGTTCTTTCGAGTTCAACGTTGTTGTTATTTCCCAGCAACTTAAACATCCAATTCTGCCATTTTGGACGTTTTAATGCTTCCATGAAAGCCCTCGAAGCATTTTATCTTCATTAACCTCCAGAAACTGCCAGAATTCCTTCATCCCTTTTCTTCTTTGTTTCAATTTTTTTTCTTTGTTTTCTTATTGTTTTAACATCATTCTAACATCCATAATGTTGTGTTTATTGCAGAGACTTGCTTGCTATTATCCTAGATCCGTTTCAAACAAGGATCGTTGTTTTTGAAGCAACGAAACCCCAATATCATGTCCTCATGTTACTTTTGAAGATCATGAGTCATGGTAGCAAGCATAAGACATCCGACATCTCACATGTCATCCATATGTTTCTTAAACTTGTCTTTGTCAACTCTAGAAGCATTAGTTACCGGTTCATCTGAAACGGGTTCTACAATGACATATTCCTTTCTTTCTTGTTTGAGAATAATTCTCAAATTGCGGAACCAATCAAGGAAGTTTATGCCATTGAGTTTCTTCTTCTCAAGGAGTGATCGCAGTGATATAGTGTTGTTTGCCATTTAGATCTATAACAATGGAAATACATAATGTAAATTTATCAATTTGAAATATTATAAATAGGTCTTTGTTTATAAAATAATCTCACTATTTTGTTTAAAATTAAAAATCTCTCTTGTTTTTAATTTCGGAAAAATTCGACAAAAAATTTTCTAGTGAGCGAGGATCCATAATTCACAAATTTCCTAAATCAGCTTTGGCTTTTGTTTTAGGATAGAGGTTATTTAGGTAAGTAACCCTTTACTAATTACATCTCATGTAACTCCTCCATTTGGTGAACAACTCTTGTTCAGTCATCTCATTACTTAACCAAATACTTAGCCTTTAGGCTTCTAATCTTATTAGAACAACCTAACTAAGTTATTATCAATATATCGACCGACGAATATCAGTTGCTTACTCTTCGCATTTAACCAAGATGGACTTATGTGTCAATGTTTTGACAAAAATTACATAAGATCGATCAAGGTCTTAACGAGGGCAAATATTGGATAGCTAAATTTAACTTAGATTAATTTGAGAAAAATCTTGAACTATCTTATTATTATTTCTTTTAATTTGGCCCTTATTGATCCCATCAATATATACGAGTAAAAGATATATATCATACATTGCATCACATACATGATAGATATAAAACAATAAGATTGCAATGGTTATAGCCCAAAATAAAGAACTAAGGTGACTCATCCCAAGCTAATGGGAGAACCTTAAAAACCCTAATTCTACACTAAAACTGCTTCTCAAGCATCTTCTCGTCTTTGCTCCAAATGTCATGATTGCTTATTGGAATAATATTACAATTATAGAAACTTGTTTTATATACGAGGGAGTAAGATAAGAAGAGAAGTACAATAGAGATAGACAAAGGCACGACATGCTGGCCGTATTCAAAATTTATAACTATTGCAAAGGCAAGAGCTATAACCATGCATGTCAAACACCGTGCAAAACAAACATATCATATATATGCTATCACGAAATCGTTAATATTACCAATACGAGCCTAAAATCTATGTTGCCTACGAAGGGGTCAAGGGGCGAAGCACTTTGCAGGGTCAAGGTGTAGAGCCCCTTGCGGCCATAAGCCGCACTGGCGTGGCTGGTAGGAAATTTTGAAAAATAACAACTATTTTCTATGGAAAAACATCATGATTTGATAAGATTTATCAACAGAATCGTGTTTTCAAGATTTCTAAATCCCTTAAATTTTTTGATATCAGAGTTCCGCCGATCAATATGGAAAACATCACGATATGATCTGCTATCGCACTTCTACCGATCAATATGTCAACGATTAACATATGATTACCGTAAAAACCTTGCCGCAACATGGTGATTGTAATTAACAGATTAACATATTAATCATATCCCTAATCGACTACCAATATCAACATATATATCATCGATATAGGCTAATAAAGCATGCATCTCATGCATATCGCATCACCCAAGTATTTAACCCGATTACAGATTATGCAAGTGGCTCTGATACCACTGTTGGGACTGCTGACACACCCTATGACGCAGCGGAATAAAATTACGATGATTTTTCCAATGATTCATGTAAGTTTAATTCGAAATCAGAAGGAAGAGATCCGGTAACTTACATTGAGTTCCTTGATAAAAAGCAAAGACAACAACGTGATCTGCTACAATTACGATCATTCAACAATCGAATCTTTAGCCTCCACCAATATCGTCTCGGCCTTTACTCAGTTTACCCGGTTCAGAGAAAAAATCTCAAAAAACTATTTTTTGTGATTTTAGGGTTTGGAATTCAGAATTCTCAATTCTCTATTGTGGCTGCTAGACCCAAAAGTCCTTTATATATATGTGAAACCCTAGGTATAAGAGTTTATTTCGAATTTGTTTAGGAAATAATTACTTTAATTATTTCCTTAAATTTCGGAAACTATATATAATTCGAATTTAAAAAGGGATATAATTACTTTAATTATATATCCTTTGTTTAAAATCTGGGATTAAATATAATAACTTGTGCATATATTTTTTGCTCCTTTTTAACCATTGGGTGTGACCTTGTAGGCTCATTGTAACGTTAGTAATAATATCAGAATAATTCTAATATTACAAACAATGAGTGATATCTAGCGATATATAATTGTCATCTAAGTTACAAGAGATCATGATTCGGTGTATCATGTTCGTGGCCAACTCTTTTAATATATTATATCCTTTTGTCCTTTTATATATTTAATAGAACCAAGTCTTGGAATAGTCACACTTGTATAGCCTATTTTAATGTTTCTTGATGTCTAGAGTGGACTAGTTTTAATGAATAATTTATGATATCTCATATCAATGTATTCGAGCATGGCCATGCATTTCTAGTGTCACTCAATCAAGTGGAATTTGATATATTTTCCTATTATGTAGGAAGGACAAATCCTATCTTGATCATTCACATCTCACTACATACATTGTAATATATTCAATGTCAGTTTTTATAGTGTAACTAATTACGAGACACGTTTAACTGCATCAAAACATAAAACAATATATGTTGAGATAGTAATAATCTCAAGTCTAAGGATCATACATATAGTTGTCACTATGAGTAATATCATGATCGTCACATAATAATCCAAGATATATGCTCATAGTGGGTTAATTTAATATATTATTTTATAATAATATATTCATGTGCTAATTCTGACATCTCTATGTCAATGACAACTCATTGTCATCAATTAATCACATCTTAGTCTTAATCGTGTTATTGTTTTCCATACCTATAATAATACTTGACTAAGGATCTTTTAATAATAATATAATATTATTATATGGACCTTATTGTTTCTCTGTTTATGTTATACATTGACACATATATCTGAAAACAACAATGGTAATGCTTTATTCAATAAAATTGGTAAATAAAAGTATCCTTACAATCATCATATAATTGGTCTTTGGGCCATACTCTAACAACACTCTCTCATACCTTGAATGTGTCCGGAGTTACCAAGAATCGAATCTCACACCCTCACATATATTGAGTGTGTCCGGAGTCACTGAGCATCGGACCTCACACTCCCACATGCCTTGAGGTGTGTCTAGAGTCATAGAGCATCGGATCTCACACTCTCACATACAAGTTGTACGGAGTTACGTAGCATCGTAAGCCACTTTTGAGCATTCGGATCCTATACCAACATTCTCGTAGTGATAATAAAAAATAATATCATATACACAAGTAACCATCACATGATCATATATATAATTACAAGTTATCACAAAGAATATAGTTCATATTTCTCTACTTAAGCCATATGCATAGTTAAAATTCTCATTTTTCAATTTTAATATTCATTTTAGGCCTAAAGAGACACACCAAGGCTGTGAACACAATTTATTTACCCTCCAAGCTCAAATGCTAAAACTTGGACAGATAGGTCTACATGTACTTGTACGCCTACATGGGATATTATGCTACTCCCTTAACTGGTATCGATGCTCCTCCATCGATTATCGATACCTAAACATATTCGAACTTTTTCCTCACGCCCGTACCGATACACCTATTTGGCGTATCGAAACTCAGTATCGGTATGAAGTCCACCCATACTAATACTTGATTTTAGGGGTGAGCAAAACTTGACTTGACTTGAAAAAATTAATTTTTTTGACTCGAATCTAGGTGAAAAAACTCAACTCGTTTTAACCCGACTCAAAATTTTATAAACTCAAATTGACTCAAAAAAGTTTCAAATTAAGTTCAAATTGTAAAATGAAAATCGAATAACTTGAACAACTCGAAATATTTAGTAATTATAATGGCTAATTATATATTTAATCCATGTAGTTTAATTTTCAGTCCTTTATTTTTTTTATATTTTAATTTTTTTAATAATTTGGTCACGTTCTAGATTCATTTTTTAATTTATTTAATAGAATTTTTATTTGTATCTTTTATATTTTTATATTAATTTTTTAACTTTTTTATTTAATTTATCACTATTTTTTGTATAATTTTAGTCTTATTTAGACAAGAAGGAAGTTATTAATAAAGCATGTAATTTAATAAAATGACATATTCATACCTAAGATATTTGATTCATGATAATATGAAGAAATATGTATGTAAATATAAAGAGAAAACCATTGGAATTACAATCAAACTATATTATAGTATTATAAATAGTAATTAAAATTTATACATAAAATCAAAAAATCAAATCGACTCGAACTAGCTAAAATCGAATTGAATCGAAAAAATTTCAAGAAAACTCAAATTGTAAAATATGATGACTCAACCTGAATAACTCGAAATTTTTTGACTCAACTCGCTCGAACGCTCACCCCTACTTGATTTCAATGAAATAGTGGTACCGATACGCGCCCGTGTACCGGTATCTAAAAACGATTATGGAATTCTCAATATAAAAGGATACCGATACACGAGGAGCAGTATCGGTACGTCCTTCTTGAAACCCTTATTTTTTTCTCTCATGGGTGGTACCTCACGTACCGATACTCAAATATAAATTTTCAAGTCTAAAGCTCGAAGAACACTTCTTTCACCACCCAAAAATCATTCTAAAACTCCTAAATCTCTCCTACAAGTTATTTGGAGAATGTTAAGTGAGTTTCTATCAATTTGTATCATATCAAACTTTAATTCGAATTTCACCATTTTTAGGGTTCTAAGCTATACATACACCCACTGACCTTAAGCAACTAACTCGAATTATAGCAATAGCTCAGCTCCTCCTCCTCCTTCTTTTAGTTTGAAGCTTCAATCTTCTATCCCACCAACCCTTGAGATATGCACCTTTGAATACCCAAAGACTAAGGATATGAGAGAGTGGGGAGACGAAGGGGAAACAAAAATGAGAACATCTCTTTCAAAATCTGCAACCCCTTTTTCCACCTTTTAAATGGTAATTACTTTTTTAACCTTTTCAAAAATGTAGCCCCCTTAGCTCGGCCAAGACGAAAACGGCTCTAATGAGTTACACGGGGAATATCGAACCAAACCCGTAAAGGTACGATTCGATAAACAACCCTGAAAACCATCATATTTTTTTCTTTATATATGCATAATTAAATTCCTACATGTGTTGGTCTTAAGCAAAGTAAGTACGGAAGCATCCCAAACACAAACGAGCATTCGATTAAACACATAAGTATATTAAGGACTAAAACGTAAAACTTTTAAATTCTATTGACAAGGTAGAAATTCGTTCCATCAAAGTTCAATTAACCATGCAAGTATCGCTCACGGTAAATTTCAAACCAAACAGAGTATTCTAACATCATAAATTATATGCTTCACTAATTAGGGACCAAAATGTAAATATTCCAAATTATAAGGGCTTGTCCAAATTAAGTTAGCCAACTTGAAATTCAGTCAGTGTTATGCATCCAAGTGAAATTTCAGCTCAAAATAACATCTACAGCTATCATAATTGAACAAAGTAGGATAATCAGGACTAACATGTAATTTCAACCCCTAAAACTCATTGTTCAGTCAGGGATATCGATACCAGCCAAGCCCTGTATCGATACCGTGACGTGGTAGTAACAATATTACCTACCAAAGCTTAGGAGTATCGATACTATATCGGGTAATATCGATACTCAAATGACTAGTGAGGTAAATGCACCCTAACTTTGACTCAAACCATAGACCATACAAAGCCAAACATGCCTCAAAGAAGTTCATCAACATAATATTCAACCAAAACAACAAGCAAACATGTTCATAGGTTCTTTATACAACTCATTTGCAAATTCAAAACACACTCAAACAGTAAAGGTTTTACACATTGCCAAGTACTACATATTTTTATCAAATCATACCAAAACGTGTAAGGTCTTTCCCTTGGACCACTTGCTCCAAAATTCGCCCCTTAATGCATTTATTTTTCTATAAAGATGAGAATAGAGCTTAAGCAAAACATTCTTAGTGAGGTAGCTCTAAACACAAGTTCATCAATGCAACATTAAAACCAATTTAAAACATCACTTGCACTTTTCATGCTAAACCAAGGTATGGTTGATCAAATCTTGCTCATCTATATAACCAAATCATTTCATGTATCATGCATATTGGAATTCTAGTGACAACATGTTGTGAACCTTTAGCTCACCAAATACTCGAATTCCTTATCATAATTGGAGACAATTAGTCTCAACATGCATCGTTCAGACACATAGTCACCCTTATATACATGTTACCCCCACTACGCAGGGTCGGACACAAAGTCACCCTTATTTACGTATGGGTCAACTATATGCACGGTCGGACACAAAGTTACCCTTGTTTACATATAAGCAAGATCTACACGCACGGTTGGACATAAAGTCACCCTTGTTTACGTGTAGGCAATATCATTTTTCTCATAATCTTTATAGTGCACTTAATCCTAATGACATGTCATTTGTATTCGTAACTATTGTTAGTGTCACTAAGCCAATATCAATCTCAATCATGCATGTCAATTTGCTTCTCATAATGCACTCATAATATGTTCATCAAGTGATCCAAAATCATGCTCAACGGCTTAATCAAATGTAAGGCAAATAACCCCATATTGTTCCAATTCATTTTCATGCTTCCATAAGCCATGAATGTCTTTCTAAACCATGCATTTACAGTACTTAACACACGTATGCATCATTTCAAATCTAAGTTATGCATTTTTAACAAAATCTCTATAAAAACATCTTTCTTAAAGTCATTACCAAATAGCCGATAGTTAAGAAAAATGCATCGAAACCTTTGTACACTTACTCTTGAACTAAGGAAAGTTTTTACACTATTCCATAGTTCCCAAAACAGAACCGTTCACTTGCGAATCGCTTTTAACCAAAAATTCACTCACTTACAAGCAAAACAAGCCTTCTCCGATGCTCCAACGGCAACACCAACACACCATCCACTTAAGAGACTTCTTTCACTACCTCTACAACATTAAAAACAGAGCATATACAAATCAAAACATGCTCAACACAACAGACACATTAACCTCAATTATGAATTAAAAATACTTTCAAACAATCCTTATACCTCCAGCAAAAGTAGAGCACCTAAAACAACCCATAAAACAACCGAAAACCACCTCTAAACAACACTGATTCAATTATTCCGAGATTAAAATTATGTGTCATCAATTTAAGATTCAATTAATCAATTTCATAAGAAATCATTATAATTACAACCTTGAATGAGATCTAACCTAATTTCTTGAAAATTCTATAAAAATATCAAAATCTTGAACTAAAACATGAAATAAATTTAGGATTAATGATTTGTAAACCAAATGCTTGGGGATATCAAATAAAGAACCTTAGAAATGAAAAGAAATCAGAAAATTACCTTTGAGATGAATTCCACCAAAAGATGTGAATTCTTCTCTTGATTTTCCTTGAAATTGGATGATGATTTTGCAAAATAAATGGGTAGGTTTTGTAGAGAATGAAAGTATGAGTAAAATTAGATAAATCTTGATGAAAAAGGAGAAGAATTTAGCAAGTAATTGAAGAAATCATAAAGAGAAAATTTGGGAGAAAAGATGAGAAAATAGGAAGGTGGAAAAGAAAATGAAATTAACTACTAATTAAAACTAATTTTTGGTGGATGATCTTTAATTAAAATAATTTAGGTTAATGGCCCTCTAAGGATTCTAATCTATAGCTTAATTTCCAATTTAGTCACTAAAAATCTCAAATTTTTGAAAATTATAATTTAACCCTTAAACTTTCCAATATTTACAATTTAGTCACTAGCATTTTAATTAAGTTTAATTAAATCAAATTAAAAACTCAATTATTATTTTCTTACTTAAAAATACCATTTTAATATTTTTAAAACCTTTCTACACATTCATTATTTATCCTATTAAATTATTATCATTTTAATTTACCTGGAATTAATGAACCGAAGAAATTCGATTCGACCCGAATCGATTCTCCCCTAACCAACACTTAAACTACTAGCCTCAAAATCGGGATATTACAACTCTCCCCCTCTTAAGAAAATTTTGTCCTCGAAATTTAACTGAAGCAAACAAGTGAGGAAATTGCTCCCTCATACTTTCTCTTGTCTCCCAAGTTGCTTCTTCCACACCTCGGTTTCTTCAAAGCACTTTTACCAAGTCTATAGTCTTCCCTAGAAGAACCTTTGTATCCATATCTAAGATCATCACCGGTTCTTATTCATAAGTCAAATCCGCCCATAACTTAATCTCCTCAATTGAAACAACATGCGAAGGATCTGACCTATACTTACAAAGCATCGACACATGAAAAACCTCATGCATCCTATCCAACTCCTCTGGCAACCTCAACTGATAAGCAAAAGGGCCAACATGCTCTAAAACCTCGTACGATTCAATAAAACGAGGACTTAACTTACCCTTACGTCCAAACCACATCACTTTCTTCCATGGTGAAACCTTCAAGAACACTTTATTCTCGACATCATACTCTACCTCTCTACGCTTCAGATCAGTATAAGATTTCTTCCTATCCGAAGTCTCCTTAAGCTTAGCACATATAAGCTTAGCCTTCTTATCGGTATCTTTCAACACTTGCGGTAAAGAAACATACTTCTGTCCAACCTCCTTCCAACACAAAGGTGTACGACATCTATGTCCATATAAAGCCTCAAACGGTGCCATCTGTATACTTGCCTGAAAACTATTATAGTAAGAAAACTTCACCAAAGGCAATTGTTTCTCCCATGAGCCTTGAAACTCAATGATGCAACACCTCAACATACCCTCCAAAGTCTGAATAACACGTTTAGACAGACCATTCGTCTGAGAATGATAAGTTGTACTAAAGCTAAGCCTCGTACCCATAGCTACTTGCAAACTCTTACAAAACTTAGAGGTAAAACGCGGATATTTATCCGTATGATCGACTTAGGCACACCATGCAATTTCACTATCTCAGAAACATACAACTCTGCTAGCTTATCCATCGAATACATCATATGCATAGGAAGAAAATATGCACACTTCGTAAACATATCAACAACCACCCATATAGAATCCTTTTTGGATGGTGTTAATGGTAACCCCGTCACAAAATTCATATTCACTCTCTCCCACTTCCATTCAGGAACCTAAACCGGTTGCAGCAAACCCGTAGGAAACTAATATTCAGCTTTCACTTGCTGACACACCATACACCGTACCACAAACTCCACCACATCCTTCTTCAAACCAACCCAAAAAGTATACACTTTTGAGATCCTTATACATCTTCACACTACCCAGATGCATAGCAAACGGACTAGTATGAGCCTCTGTTAAGATAGCCTGTCTCAACTCGACATCATTTGGTACCACTATCCGACCTCCAAAGCAAAGAACCTGATCATCATCAAAATGATACTTGGTTGGTTTACCTTCAGCAATGTCCTCCACATGAGGTACCAAAGCCTCATCCTCCAATTGCTTCGCTTTTATCATCTCAACCAACACAGGTTTTACTTGCAACTCCGCCACTAAACCATCTTCCTTTGAAATACTTAACTTAGCAAACATAGCCCTCAACTCCACTACTGTCTTACGGCTCAAAGTATCCGCTACCACATTAGCTTTTCTCGGATGATACTCAATAATCAAATCATAATCCTTAAACAACTCCATCCATCTACGTTGCCTAAGGTTTAAATCCTTTTGTGACATGAGATATTTCAAACTCTTGTGGTCCGTGTATATAGTACACTTCTCACCATACAAGTAGTGTCTCCAAACCTTCAAAGCAAAAAATACAACCGCAAACTACAAATCATGCGTTGGACAATTCTTTTCATGCACCCTTAACTATCTAGATGCATAAGCCACAATTTTCCCTTCTTGCATCAAAATACATCCGAGACCAACATAAGATGCATCACCATAAACCACAAAGTCTTTACCCGACTCGGGTTGAACCAATACCGAAGCACTAGTCAATACCTCTTTTAACTTCTCAAAGATCTTATACTGACTTTCTTTCCATTCAAAAGGAACCTTGTTTTGCAAAAGCTTAGTCATAGGAGCAACAATGCTCAAAAACCCTTCAACAAACCTACGATAGTATCCAGCTAACCCCAGAAAACTCCGAACCTCTAACACCGATTTTGGTTACCTCCAACACATAACAGCCTCTATCTTTTTCGGATCAACACTAATACCCTTTTCCGAAATCACATGACCAAGAAACACAACTTACTTTAGCCAAAACTCACATTTTCTTAGCTTAGCAAACAACTGATTCTCCTTCAAAACTTGCAACATTATCCGTAAATACCGATCATGATCTTCCTCGGTACGTGAATGCACAAGGACATCATCTATGAATACTACCAAAAACTTTTTCGAGTATTCATGAAACACTCGGTTCATCATGTCCATAAAAGCAGTAGGGGCATTCGTCAAACCAAACGGCATCACCAAATACTCATAGTGGCCATACCTTGTCCGAAAAGTCGTCTTGAACACATCAGCCTCTTTTACTTTCAACTCATAATACCCCGATCTTAAATCAATCTTCGAGAATACACTTGTACCTCGAAATTAATCAAATAGATTGTCAATTCTCGACAAAAGATACTTATTCTTCACGGTCAACTTATTCAATTGTCGGTAATCATTGTACATCCTCATAGTGCTATCCTTCTTTTTCACAAACAATACCGGCGCACCTCAAGGTGACATGCTCGGTCGGATAAAACCTCAGTCAAGCAACTCTTGCAACTGCATTTACAGCTCTTTCAACTCCTTAGGTGCCATACGATAAGGAGTAATAGACACCGGATTAGTACCAGCATAAGTCTCGATACTAAACTCTACATCGTGATCGGGAGGTAATCTTGGTAGCTCCTCAGGAAATACTTCTAGAAAATCGCGCACTGCTCGAATGTCTTTCACCCGAACATACCCTATACCCGGATTCATCATATAGGCTAGATGTGTCACACCATTATGTTGCAACATCCTATCCGCTTATAAAGCCAAAACCACATTGGACAAAAATCCAATATATTCACTTTTCACCACAACCTTACTACCATCCAACAACCTCAAGGTAACCCTCTTCTTCTCAAAGTCTACCAATGCTCGATGCTCTATTAACCAGCCAACACCAAAGATAAGATCAAAAACATGGAAAGGTAACTCCATCAAGTCAACCTCAAAGACATGCCCTTGCACCTCCAACGAAAACCTTTTATACAACCTCCTAACCGTGACTGTTTCACCCAAAGAATTTGTAACCACCAAACCAACATCCAACACCTCAACCGGAACATTCAACAAATGTGCATGCTCAATCAAAACATAAGAATACGTAGATTCGAAATCTATCAAAGAAAACAACAATACATTTTACAAAGAAAAAGTACATGCAACAACATCTGTGACATTGCGAGTCCCACGCTGAGCATAAACCTAAGCCCATCTCCCTGCCTTTGGAAAGGACTTTTGCCTCGATCATGTCCTCTACCAGGCACCAAAGCAGCCTCAGCATGATCACCAGACTAACTAGCAAACCTCAGGCAATCACGCCTCATGTGATCCTTCGATCCAAAACCCATACAAGCACCAGTGGCCCACCAACACTCTCCTGGATGGCGCTTAGAACACAGATTACAAAATGGGGCATCACCACCACCTCTACCATACTGTTGAGCTCGACCATTGTGTACAAAGTCACCTCGGCATCGATCAACTCTGTATCGGTTATCACGAAACCTCTTATCCTGCTTACTATGAACGTTGGTCTCAACAGGCTTCTTTCCAACATCGGAAGACTTCTTAGCCTCCCTCAGGTACTCCTCAACATCCTTGTCCCTATTCATCAACACATCAAACTCAGTGTACTCGGTAGCCAGCAGGTATGTCTTATTCTCAGGATCTAGTCCATACTTGAACCTATCACATCTTTTCTATCAGTGGGAATCAACTTAGGAGCATAGTGGCTCATCCGGACAAATTGTATCTCATATTCTGTCACATTCATCGAACCCTGAGCCAAAGACATAAACTCTCATTTCCTTGCATCCTCATACTACAGACCCAAAAACTTCCACACAAAAGCTATCCTGAAATACTCCCAAGTCAAGTTACCAGCAGCTACACCAGCTTTCTTGGTAGTCTACCAACGATAAGCATCTCCCTGGAGCAAAGAAACCACACATCCCAACCTCCTAGCATCAAGGTACTCCATCTGATCGAAGATCCTCTCTATACTAGACAACCAATCCTCAGCTGAACTCGGATCCGAACCACAAAACTCAACACCACCCAAGCTACGCAGTCGCTCTAAAGGTAATCCAAGGGTAACAACAATAGAAGGGGCAATAGCCGGAATACATACTCCAGCAACAACAGCCTGAAATGCACCCGTCATAGCTTGTATAAATGGTGCAAACTCTCTAAACTGACCACCCTTTGGAATCGGAGGTACACCCACGGGTGGAGGAGGAAGCTACTCTTCCCTAACAGTCGCCTCGCCTTCATTTTGTCCTTCAGTGATCATACCCGCACTAGCTCGTGTCTCACATCTAGGAGGCATACTCAGAAACAAAACGTGTAATATAAAACATAATACCAAAACATATTAGACTTACATTCGGGCAAGATCCAAGGGAAACCTATAAAACATTTAAAAATGTATTGACATTGACAATGTGTAACCTTTGACTCTTTCAAATAAACACCACTTAAACACATTCACCGTATATAATTATCAATATATTGACAATAAAGCATATCAAACCAAACATAATAAACCACACTCTGATATCACCAAATGTAACCCCCTTAGCCTGGCCTAGACGAAACCTGCTCTAATGGGTTACACGGGGAATATCGAACCAAACCCGTGAATGTCCGTTCGATAAATAAACCTGAAAACCGTCATATTTTTTCTTTCTAGATACATAATTAAATTCCTACATGTGTTGGTCTTAAGCAAAGCAAGTACGGAAGCATCCCAAACACAAACGAGCATTCGATTAAACACACAAGTATATTAAGGACTAAAACGTAAAACTTTTAAATTCTATTGGCAAAGGAGAAATTTGTTCCATCAAAGTTCAATTAAGCATGCAGGTATCACTCACAATAAATTTCAAACCAAACAGAGTTTCTAACATCATCAATTACATGCTTCACTAATTAGGGACCAAAATGTAAATACTTCAAATTATAAGAACTTGTCCTAATTAAGTTAGCAAACTTAAAATTAAGTCAACGTTATGCATCCATGTGAAATTTCAGCTCAAAATAACATCTATAGCTACCATAATTGAACAAAGCAAGATAATCGGGACTAACATGTAATTTCAACACCTAAAACTCATTGTTTAGTCAGGGGTATCGATACCAGCCAAGCCCTGTATCGATGCCGTGATGTGGTAGTAACCATATTACCTACCAAAGCTTAGGAGTATCGATATTGCATTGGGCAATATCGATGCTCAAATGACTAGTGAGGTAAATGCATCGCACCATAGTTCAAACCATCCAAAATTTTGCCTTGGGGTATCGATGCCTACATAGGGTGTTTTGATACACCTTGTTCCCAAAATAGAATTCGGACACTTTGAGTGGTTTGCACCCAACCAAATCATAATCAGTGACCATTATTAGCTAAATGCATAACCCTTAGTCATAATGTGCTATTTAAACACTCAATTACAACCATCAACATCCCATAACATCTATAGGCATGCACCCTAACTTTGATTCAAACAATAGACTATACAAAGCCAAAATGCCTCAAAAAAGTTCATCAACACAATATTCAACCAAAACAACAAGCAAACATGTTCATAGGTTCTTTATACAACTCATTTGCAAATTCAAAACACACTCAAAAAGTAAAGGTTTTACACATTGCCAAGTACTACTTATTTTTGTCAAATCATATCAAAACGTGTAAAGTCTTTCCCTTGGACCACTTGCTCCAAATGTCGCTCCTTAATGCCTTTATTTTTCTGTAAAGATGAAAAGAGAGCTTAAGCAAAACATGCTTAGCGAGGTAGCTCTAAACACAAGTTCATCAATGCAATATTAAAACCAATTTAAAACATCACTTGCATTTTTCATGCAAAACCAAGGTATGCTTGATCAAATCATGCTCATCTATATAAATAAATCATTTCATGTATCATGCATATTGGCATTCTAGTGACAACATATTGTAAACCTTTAGCTCACCGAATACTCTGATTCCTTATCATAATTGGAGACAATTAGTCTCAACATGCATCGGTCGGATACAGTCACACTTTTATACATGTTACCCCCACTAAGCATGGTCGGACATAAAGTTACCCTTGTCTATATGTACGGTCGGATACAAAGTCATCCTTGTTTACATATGGGCAAAATCTACACGCACGGTTGGACACAAAGTCACTCTTGTTTACGTGTAGGCAATATTATTATTCTCATAATCTTTATAGTGCAGTTAATCCTAATTATATGTCATTTATATTCGTAACTATTGTTGGTGTCACTAATCTAATATCAATCCCAATCATGTATGTCAATTTGCTTCTTATAATGCACTCATAATATGTTCATCAAGTGAACCAAATCATGCTCGACGACTTAATCAAATGTAAGGCAAATAACCACATATTGTTCTAATTCATTTTCATGCTTCCATAAGCCATGAATGTCTTTCTAAACCATGCATTTACAGTAATTAACACATGCATGCATCATTTCAAATCCAAGTTATGCATTTTCAACAAAATCTCTATAAAAACATCTTTCCCTATAAAAACATCATTTCAAATTATTCCGGGATTAAAATTATGTGTCGTCAATTCAAGACTCAATTAATCATCAAAATAAGTTTAATTTCATAAGAAATTATTCTAATTACAGCCTTCAATGAGATCAAACCTAATTTCTTGAAAATTCTATAAAAACGTCAAAATCTTGTATTAAAACATGAAATAAATTTAGGATTAATGATCTGTAAACCAAATGCTTGGGAATATCAAATCAAGAACCTTAGAAATGAAAAAAAAAACAGAAAATTACCTTTGAGATGAATTCCACCAAAAGATGTGAATTCTTCTCTTGATTTTCCTTAAAATTGGATGTTGATTTTGCAAAATAAATGGGTAGGTTTTGTAGAGAATGAAATGTTGAGTAAAATGAGATAAATCTTGATGAAAATGGAGAAGAATTCAACAAGTAATTGAAGAAATCATGAAGAGAAAATGGAGAGAAAATTTGGGAGAAAAGATGATAAAATAGGAAGATGGAAAAGAAAATAAAATTAACTACTAATTAAAACTAATTTTTGGTGGATGATCTTTAATTAAAATAATTTGGGTTAATGGCCCTTTAAGGATTCTAATCTATGGCTTAATTTCTAATTTAGCCACTAAAAATCTCAAATTTCCAAAAATTATAATTTAACCCCTGAATTTCCCAAAATTTACAATTTAATCACTAACATTTTAATTAAGTTTAATTAAACCAAATTAAAAACTCAATTATTATTTTTCTTAATTAAAAATACCATTTTGACATTTTAAAACCTTTCTACACATTCATTATTTATCCGATTAAATTATTATCATTTTAATTTACTTGGAATTAATAAACTGAAGAAATCCGATTCGACCCAACTCGAATCTCCCCTAACCAACACTCAAACTACTAGCCCCAAAACCGGGATGTTATAAAAAACAATCATCTCCCTTATTGGCCAAACACTCAAGGCTCAATTGTGCGAAAGCCCACCAAGGAAAAAAAAGAAAAAAACGAGACTCAACATGGCCTATTAACTCGAACACTTGACTCATCGCGATTATATGAGACTCGAGTCAACACCCTACGTTTCTTTGGGGAAGAACTGGGTCATTACAAAATCCTCTAAACCTAAAAGTTCCTATTAATAATTTTTTAAATCTAACAGGTTTCGCCCATAATCTACTCTTATAAACCTCTTCTCACAAAACATTTTAATTAACGAATTTAATTACTCAAACTTATAATTTTAACTCAAACACATTATTTACCAAATGAGACCTTTGCTTTTACGAGATTACCAAAAACTAATACATCAATTTAAAGAAAATGAATAACAAACATTTGACTACTAATATGGTAAATTAACGTGTTAGTTTAAGTGGTAAGTTATTTGATATTGTTCAAAAAGATTTTGAGTTCATGGTCTTGTGTATGAAATAAATCTTTATTAAAAAATCCACTCACTAAAATTATATATGCGACGCGAATTAGTCCGATTTAGTCAAAAAAAAAATCAAGATAAAATAAATAAATAAAAACAATTCTTTAGTTTTATATATCAAGAGATATGGACATGTAGTTAATGGCAATGATCGACCAGCAATTTTGAATGTTTTAATCTTATTTTTCTAATTGATGTGCAAACATCTTATTTATTGATTTTTGTTAAAATATATTATAAGTTATTGTACAATAACTAAAAATTTATTTTTATATTTAAAAACGTTTGGTCCAGAAGTTAAAGTTATTGTTAATCGATTTAAAATTTTTGTTTAAACACTTTTGATGTCCCTTTTAATTTGAACATGAATAAATTAATCTCATTTAAATATATTTGTATAGAGAGAGTTAGAATTTGAAGTTAAATAGTAATATATATAAATATTTAAAAAATGAAAAGGGATAAATTTATAAATAAATTATTTTTTTAAATTAAATAAGAAAAAAGGGAAAAAAAATTCTTCAACCTCTCTCGACCCTTAACTTCGTCACTGCATGTGTATGAATTTTTACTTAACTATTTTAAATAACATCAAGCGTATGAGCCTTACAGAATTCCAAAGTAATTCTTTCCAACTTTTCTTGCTGAGAGCATTAGCCGAAAAGATGCTTTATATTTTTATTTCCACGGCTAAACCAATGGTTGGAAGTTGGAATGAAATCATTGTTCTACTCTTAGAATGAAAAAGGGTTAAGTTTTTATATCTAACTAATTTGAATCGAATTTCATAAAAACAAAGTTATAGGTAGAGTCCGAATGTAAGCGTTGCTCTTAACTTAAATTGATATTAACTTCGTCGAAATTGGTTTATATTAAAAATATTTAATTTAAAAAATCATGTATTTAAAAAATAGGAATAATTATATATTTAATACCTTATTTAGGTTATTTTTTATTTTAATATCCAATTATTTTTTAGTAAAATGATATTTAAGGTTACATTTCATTATTAAATTGGCATCACACCGTTAAAAAGTAATAGACACAATAATCTAATATATTTTATTATTTTATCTTTCTTTTCTTCAAATCACGGGTAAATGTGATATTATTATAATATTTTTTAATCGTACGATTAACTGAAAAACGTATTGTCTTCCTCCCTAAGAATCAAGACTTTTCACCTTCTACTCAGCACATCTTAGCCACCGGAGCCAATTCAAAAGAACAACCACCTTGAAACTTGTAAAATCGGGAGAGACCTGAGTGAAAACGGTTTCTTCGTTTTTAAAATGTTTTACTATCGGTTGTGTTTATGTAACGGGCTAAAGCAAAAGAGAATTGTTAGTGCTAACTGATGGTGTCGATTATTTTTTATTTTGTCTTTTAATAATTTGTTGGGTAGCTATTATGGCCTTAGTCACCTGATTATTGTTTTATTCAAGTAAAATGCCCCGTTTAAGCTAGTTAGGGTTATATTTTCTTCGAAACTGTTATATTTTGGGTTTTATCGAATGAAATAGATGAATTGGATTCTCTGTGAAACAAAAGATACTGTTTAAGTCTTCATCTTTTCTTCTTGTTAATTTCCTTTATCAGTTTCATGTTCTTACAAAGGTATCAGGGTCAGGTCGATTCTCACGAATGACAGCAAATCAATCACACGTTGAGTTCAATAGTTTGAAAATGCCTATGGATAGAATGTTTTAAGAGTTTCGAGTAAATTTTCTAATAGATGCAAAACAATTGTTTGAGAAAGTCTTCGAGAAACTAATCGATTTGCCTTTAGATATTCAATTGCAAGACGATGCAGATTTTATCGATTTTATTGAATTGACACAAATTTTGGATTCATCTACAAATGTTATAAAAGTGGGTTCGGATAAAAATCAACAGCTTGATGAAATATTGGTGCAAACGATTGTAGTAATTAATAGTGAAATGTGTCATTCAGAGTGTGAAGTTATGGTAAGTGAAGTGATTTTTGTAGAATTGGACAACAAAACTTAGATAATTATTTTCGATGACTTTACTAATGAATTTTTGATTGAACTATTACATAACAAATTTTAAATTTTTAAAGGATATGGAAAGATAATTAGGGGCTTCCTAGAAATATCACCAAACTAAGGTTTGTTGTTGAATTTATTAGTAGTGGTTAGAGAGGTGAATTCATACGCAACTCAAGTGTTTGATAAAAGGTTTGTGAGAGAATATAAAAATTCAATTGATGACAAGATTAATTTTAAATTAATTGAGAGTGATGACCCGTATAGATTTAGGCTTTTATTTATGAAAAAAGTAAATGTGGTGACTAAATTCATTGATGGCCTGGTGAAAATATATCCCAGACTCCAGTACTTAGATGATTTTTCAAAGGTGAAGGTTATAATTCATGTTGATGTTCCATGACCAACATATACCGGTTTTGTTAGATTTTATGCTAGTATCTTATAAAGTTCAAGTTTGGACTTTACAATAGGAGAGAAAATCTTTCTTCAGATTTAGAAGCAATACATAGGAAAGAGTATGAAAAAAAGGTTTTCCCGCCATAAGATATTAATGAGATTTTCAAGAGAATGAAAAAAATGGTCTTATCCCCAATATTGTAGCCATGTTCGACGGTATATGTAAAGATGGGCTTATCCAAGAAGCAATGAAGCTTTTTGAATTAATGAGAGAAAATGGTACAATCCCAGAAGTTGTTATATACACAACTGTTGTTGAGGGCTTTAGCAAAGCACACAAGCTTGATGATGCAAAGAGAAATTTTAAGAATATGCAATCGAAAGATGTGATTCTCAGTGCCTTTGGTTATACTATTTTCATTCAAAGATCGTATAAATGTAATCACTTGGATGATGCCATTGAGTTATGTTTGGAAATGCTTGATGCCGGACATACTCCAAATGTCACCACTTTTGTAGGGTTGGTTGAGAAATTGTGTAAGGAGGAGGGTGTGGAGAAGCAAAGAAGGTTGTTAGAACTTTAAAACAAAATGTTTTTTTGGTTAATGATAAAGTTGTTAGACAACTTTGGAAAAAAAGTCCTTTTTTCTCTTTTAGTTTGGTAAGTAATTTTTGAAAAGAAAAAGAGGAGAGACGAGAAGAAGTTTGTCGAGAGAGATAAGAGAAATAGGCGTGAGAATGAAAAAGTTAGAGACGATTATAATCATGGAACCGATAATAGATTAAGGTTTTATGGTGATTTAATGATTATGTTGGAAGATAGTAGAGGAGAATGGCGACAACAATGAGAAAAATGAGATTGGACAGAGTTTTAGGGCGACTGCATCAGTTGTTAAAAATTCTTGATAAAGTGCTGGGTTGTAGGCGGATTGGCATGGCAAAAAATAGCAGGCTAGTGCTTGTTGTTCTTTATTAGATTTTGAAGTAGAATTTCATGTTTTACCTCAAGATATGTAAGGCATTGGAGATCTTGTTGGATAGGTTTACCGAGATGAAATATGCGAATTGTGTAAAAGGTTTTGATACTTATGTTAGTGCTGCAAAGATGATTGACGAGCTTGTCAAATTTTATGGTTGATTTAAGGACATGGGAGTTGCTAGGTCTTCTAAGTATCACAAGGTGCAAAGAATCACAGACAAGCTATTGGGTACATTCGATGATGTTCGGAAGGAAAAGACCAATGGTCTAAAGAGTCCGAGAGAATTAGGAAAGAGAGACCACCAATTAAAAAGGAGGGTGAAATAAACATGAATGATAAAAAACTATTCCTTCACCAGAAAATTATACACCACCTCTTCACCACCTAAACCCGAATAACCTATAAGATAATGCAAAACAAGTTATAAAAGACCTTGTAAATCAAAGGGATGAGGCAGTCTCAACTAATGAGCAAGGGAATAAATTGGCTTTGGCTTTATTCTTCAAACCACCCACTTCAAATGTTAATGACTCATGGGAAGCGTTTCCTTCAAATGATAAACTAGAGGTTACTTCAGTATGGCAAACACCATCTGCCAAGAATAGTAGAGCAAATTGGGAATTGGCATTGGTTGAGTCGGCTAGTAATTTATCAAAGCAGAAAGCTTCATTAGCTGATGAATTCGATCCATTGCTATTGAATGAGCAAATTCTTTCCCTGAGATACAATTTGAGAGGTACTACATCAGTTGAAACTTGAAAGGCTAGTTTCTAGACTTAATCCATAAGCACAAGGATTAATAACGGGCTAAAGCAAAAAAGAGCCGTTAGTACTGGCTAATGGTGTCAGTTATTTTTTATTTTATTTTTTAATAATTTGTTGGGGAGTCATTATGGTCTTAGTCACGTGCTTATTGTTTTATTCTAATAAAACGTTCTGTTTAAGCTAGTTAGAGTTATATTTCCTTTGAAACTGTTATCTTTTGGGTTTTTTTGAATGGAATAGATGAGTTGGATTCTCTATGAAACAGAGAATATTGTTTAAGTCTCCCTCTTCTCTTCTTGTTAATTTCCTTTATCAGTTTCATGTTCTTACAGTTTAATTTCCCCGGCGATTTTAAAAGGTGCTAACAATTACTAATTTGCGCATATTTTCCAATTATACCCAACGACTTTTTTTCATTGTTAGCCAAAAAACTCTCATTCTACTTTTGTTAAGGTCAGCTTTCTTGTTTCGATCAATAATCGGGTTTCTTTGGAGCGCGATTTTTATTTTTAATATTTTTCTTTGAGGCTACGGATATAGAAGTTCTGATTGTGAATTGTTTCAATTTAGGGTTTATCAGTAGATGTTTCAGGATTCAATTCTTCTGTTTTCGTTGGCCGATCTATTGTTCGCCTTGTTCAATTCATGTTTTTCTGATTTCGTGAGCTGTTTTGGTTAGAAATTTTATCATTTCTGTGCTCGAATTCATTCGACAAGTGTGTGAGTTTCAGTTCTTTTGTTATGCCAAATGAGTTTTGAAGTTCAATATTTTCTCCCGAGGTGGTTTTTGTTTCCCAGTCTCTTCTGCATCAGGAAAGGAGCATCCACAAGATAAATAGGTTTATTGGTGACAAAATCTGTTGGAGGATATGTATTAGTAAAAACAAATAAAGAAGAAAAGAAAAAATCTAAACAAAAGAATATTGTACAAGTTAAATATATATTAATAAAAATAAATTAAGTGAAATAGGTTGGTCTAATAGTTTGACTGTATTTGAACCCAAAGAATGTGGGATCAAATCCCAAAGGATGTGGTAACACGTGTTATAATATCATTGATTGAAAAAAATAATATAATAATATCATATGAATCGTTGATCAAAAGAAAAGAAATAGAAAAATATAATATAAAATATTATGTCATTATGTTTATTAGTTTTTAACAACAAGATACCAATTTAAAAACGAAACATAATATAAATATCATTTTATCCAAAATAATTAAGGTATTAAAATAGAAATAAAGATATAAATAGAATATTAAATAAGTAATTATTCCTAAAAAATATTAATCATCATTGATATTTTGGACTAAATACCATAATAGTTGGGAGAAAGAATGTGAGTTTTGAGTTTGAGTCTGGGCTTAAGTTAGGTTTAAGCTTAGCTTTGGGTTTTGATCTTAGAGTTTAAGTTCAGACAAATATGTATACAACATTTTATCTTGGTTGTTTCTTGAAAAAATTAAGACTTCAATTAATACTCGTGAGCACTATTTACCCCATTACTTTTATTTTTAAATACTAGGATAAAATCTTATTAAGGATAAGCTCTAATGACAAGAATTTTGAGATTTTTAAAATTGGGTCTTAGATACAATTGATTGTGTCTTATATTTGGGAGCGAAATTAAGAATAATTATTTGGGTTTATTGGTAAAAATGAAACAAAAAGGTAGTATTTGGTAAAGAGTTTTATTTAAATTGGTGGGGCTTTTAAAATTAGGAAAAAAAAAGTTGTGATTTGATATGAGAGAGAGAAAATAGAAATGAAATAAGAAAAAGAAATAAAGGGAAGAAAAGAAAAAAAAAAAAAAAAAGAGTTTTTAGAGAGGGATATGTCTAAGATTTTTTCACTATCATCCTTGATGGTGGTCGTCAAGTTATAATCGTCACTACCAACCATGTCACTATTGATAACACCGTCGAATAAATATGATAATATCTTAATTTTAAAAAAAATTATTTGAACCCTCGAATAGAATACCGATATGAATTTTGTTGTACCTATAAACAATTTGAGTTATGTTAGTACATGTTGAACCATACTGATATTTGAAGAAATTAAAGATTTCTAGTGAATTGGTTCAATATCATTATGTATGTGAATATCCATATCCGAATGTACCATTTAGATATTTATGTAAGAGTATCAGTATCCAATATGATAAATAATTTATAAAAGCAAATTAAGAATGAAAATTAATATGAATAATTATAATTGGATTATGCTTTGATAATAAGATGATGTAGATTGTTGATGTGTTATCGTTTAACAATAATAAGTGATCCTTGATATCGTGTTTTTGATTTTTCATAAAGATATTTATTTTATTATGTGTTGATAATTTATGTCGTGTAGACACTTGCTTTGATTGTGTGTTCTTGATTTGTGGGATTTGATACCCAGTAGAGTGTTACAATACAAGAAGACATGATGTTCCATGTGACATTCCAAACAATGATACTCGATATGAGATTGTAAGTAATGAAGCTTGATGTGAGATTCTGAGAAATGATACTCGATGTGAAATTTTGAGTAAATTTTGAGTAATGAAACTCAATGTGAGATTTCAAGCAATGATACTCGATATGAGATTCTAGGTAGGAGTGTATGTTCTTGATGTTGTGTGACACCATGCCTTGCTCCACATTTATAGTACGACTTGTGTGTTATTTCTCGAATGATTCGACGTGATCCCGAATATAATTGGGTCTTGTGGATCATGTATGATATTTTGTTATGATTGAGAGCATGTGTTTAGGCGACCAACAATAGTGGCACAAGTTTATTTATACCTCCTTATTGTTGTACTAGTTCACATACTTATGTTAATGATTTGTAAGAACTATAATAGGTATATTCATACCATTGAGTTTTGTAAGCTCATCGCTCGAAATTATTGTTTCCGTGTGTAGGTTGATCATCAGATCAAAAAGCACTATCAACATGAGATTTTAACATATGAATATTTTCAGAGTACGATACCTATGTTTAGTGGTCAAGTATTCATAAGGATTATGTGGTGGAGTCTGTAATTTTTATTTGTCATTTGAATTAATCAAATTTAATATTTTATTTTAGAGTAAATTACACGGATATCCACAATACTATGAGGTTGATATCGAAATTATCATAATACTTTAAAACGCGTCAAATACACCGGTGAACTATTAAAATGGTATCGAAGTAGTCACCGACTGTTAAAAAAATGGACCCGATGATATGGTGATTAAAAATAAAATATAATAATTACACATTTACTCTTTGTCATTCATACATTTTTTAAATTTAATCCTAATTTTAATATAATAAAATAATAAAATTATTTAACCTTATTGGATGACATTATTAAATTTAAGAAGATAAACTACTTAAAGGGATTTGAATCTGGGTGTGCCTACAAGCAGGAAAATGCATATGGTTTAACCACTAAGATAAAACTGTCAGATTGATATAAAGTACTAACACTTTATATATATATATATATGTTTATGATATTTGTTCCTTGTGAATTAATAATAATAAATTAAAATTTTTACATTAATAAATATTAAATAAAAATCATAAATATTTTAATATTTAGATTTAAAAATATTTGAATAAAATATTTGAATTTTAAATATTCGAATAAAAAATTTAAATACTTAAATAAAAATATTCTTATAATAAATATTTGAATATTTGGATTTAAAAGTATTCAAATAAAATATTTAGATTTTAAATATTCAAATAAAAATATTCAAATAATAAACATACGAATAAAACATTAATGTAATAAATATTCAAATAAAAATATCTGTATACTTATAATATTTATTCGTATATTTAAATAAAAATATTTATGATTTTTATTTAAATATCCGAATATTTTTTATTCTAATATTTAAAATTAAAATATTTTTATTCAAATATTTGGATTTAAAAATATTCGAATAAGATTTAGGTTTTGTAAATAAAATTTTAATTATTATATAATAATTTAATTATTATTTTTAATTTACATGTAAGGGAACAAATATCATAAATAACAAATATATATAAAATGTTAGCATTTTATATCAATTTGATGGCTTTCTCTTAGTGGTTAAACCATATGTTTTTTCATGCTTGCAGTTGCACCCAAGTTCAAATCCCAAGTACATGTCTTCTTGAATTTGTTTTGTCACCACCTAATAATTAAAGAGTTTTATTATTTTATTATATTAAAATTAAGATTAAATTTAAAAATATGTATAAATGACAGGAGTAAATGTATAATTATTTCATTTTATTTTTAACTGCTATGTCATCTTGTCCGTTAATTTTTAATCGTCGGTGACTATTTCGATACCATTTTAATAGTTCAACGGTGTATTTGACGCATTTTAAGGTA
Organism: Abelmoschus esculentus; assembly: GCA_035048815.1. Classification (NCBI taxonomy): domain Eukaryota; kingdom Viridiplantae; phylum Streptophyta; class Magnoliopsida; order Malvales; family Malvaceae; genus Abelmoschus; species Abelmoschus esculentus. The sequence continues at coordinate 10,622,434 of JAUCBN010000013.1, read as the reverse complement.
TTGTGGTCATTTTGATATCAACCAATAATATTGTGGCTATCTGTGTAATTTATCCTTTATTTTAAATGAAAAATCCTTTATAATATTTTAATTCAATTATTTATAGATTTTAATCATGAATTTTAATTGTTTTGACAATTTTTATGGTTTTGAGTTTAAACTTAAGACTCAAATGTAAAACCTTGGGTGGAGGTGTTATATAAGCTCTTCGATGTATAATTGATTCTATTAGAAATATGTTTAAAGAACGACAATAGACTTAGATCGAAAAGAGGTGAAGAAGGTTTGAACTTATATATATTTGAATTTTTTTAAACTATTTAAAAATCATTGCTTCAATTTTTAATCTTTTAAATTAATTTTAAATATTTGTTTACATTTTTCAATTGTTTTTTTTTAATTTTAATTATTATATTATTTTTTCAAATATTTTATGTGACGCAATCAACGGTCAATGTAGATTAAGGGAAGAGTGGGCCCATACCTATTCTGAACTTTTTAAAGTTCATATATTTGTTTTTTATTTTTAAATTTTTTATGATTTTGTCCTTAGTTTTTTTTTTTTAATTTTTAAGATTTGTTCCCTCTAAAATTTTGAGAATTTTATAACTTGTGTTTATACTAAAAATATTTTAAGTTATGCCACCGGAAACAATTACTGAAGACTTGTACAAGATTATTCGGAACGGAATTCCAGGGCTGGGCTTCTAAGCCCCTTAGATAGCACTTACTCTATGAATATAAGATATTTCCTTTCTAGTAGAACTCATCGTAACCTACTTCCAGGACTGCTACGGGCACTGATCCTTCTATGAATATAACTAATTCTCTAGTCTAATAATCTGCTTGTTTGCCATTCAAAAATTAAAATTCTAATCTGGAAGTTTACTTGCAAGTATGTGACAACTGCCAACTATGCATAAACTAGTTACCGGAGTTAAACAAGTCACAACAGTCATTACCTTACCACTCGGTCTGATGTGCACTACTCTCCTCCGTGTGACCCCATGGTGAAGCTCATGCACAAATATTAGTATCAAATTCTATTTTTCATGAAAAATTTTATACTAAATCAATAAAGATTCTATTAAACTCTTTAAAAATTTCATACCACAACAAACTAATTGGGATCAAATGATTCTTCTAAACTACACGTAACTTCGTCGTTGTAACCTCCCTTATGATCGTTTGACTTTAGACCATCAACTATTTCTTAAAATTATGAGGTCAAACAATCGATTTGTCTCTTTCTAAACTTTTTCCATGATCAAACCCCATAAGAAACTTCCATGTGGAAGGCCTAAGTAAGGGAAAGGCAAATTTTCACTAATAAAATTAATCGCATCAGCCTAGTAGTTGATCAAAGTGTTATCAACGTTCTTGTACCACCTAACAAAGGGGATATCCCTTTGGCCTTCGATAGTACTCTTTCTTCTCTTTCATCTAATTTTGATCATCTTTTTTATATTGTCTGTGACTCTCAATCCTAAATTAATTAAAGATAAATTACTCGATCCTACAGTCAACATCATCTATAATAACTCTCTACTCGTCTCACAATGAGTGAACCATCAAGGCTTCTTTATAAGTGAATTACTTATGATCGATCCTATACCTTCCGTCGACCATCATCTCCACCTGGTTTCATCCAAAATCGATATTAACACAAACAAACCCAACAACAAGAGTACCAAACACACCCAATAGGAAGCTAAAAAGTGCAGCACAACCTAGAAGACCCATAACCAAGCAACCCCTACAACCCTCAACCAAGAATAGAAGCCCTCTACCAAAACAACTCCTAGGCCTACAACTCGCATTGACATGCACCCAGACAGCAAGGTACTTACAAGAAATCACCACGGCTCTTGCAATTGTCTCTAAGGAAGCCAATTAGGCCATAACACAAAACCAAAAAAATCTCTCGACCCTTTTTTTAGCCAATGCATTTGTCATTCTATTCGTTTCCTAAATATGTTATTAATATGAGAGAGGGGAACATGCAATAACAATGACCGAATGCATTGAATTTGGTGATTGCGTATTACTGTATTATATATTGGTGTGGGTCGCAACCGTGTTTTAGGTGGTTCGACTTTTTTGTTTTAAAAAGCAAAATAATAAAACTGTCATCAATTTTTTTAAAAGATGTTATTAGATCATCTAAAAATAATTCATTTTAATAAAATCACTTTTATTTTTATTAAAACAATAATTTTTGGTTTATGAAAATAAAAAAACAAGTTTGGGAGTTGGTTACTTGCGGAGAAGGGTTAGCACCCTCACAATGCAAAAAATTGCTTCTTAGCTGATTACAAAATATTTTAATGTTGGAATTTATAAGTTCGTATAAAATTTAAATTATTGTCTATTTATTAATTTGATTTCATTTTAACGGCATCACAACCAAGAGAGTAAATTTCAATCACCACCAATATTTTTTACGCTAAACCGTTACTTTCCTTTGATAAGACACCACTTTAATTAAGATTTACATTTTTAGTCAAGTAAGCAAAGAAATTTGGGTGTGTTAAAAACTTTTATTATTCTAAGTTAGTTATTATTAACTTAGGAGAATTGTCTGAATGAATTTTATTTATTGATATTAAAGTATAATTAAGTGTATCTTATGATTCTAAAGTAAGAGAATTTTAATTAACTTTAAAGGCTATAAATCAACTAAGTTTCTAACTCCACAGACTAAATCTCGGGGCTTATCAAAAATAACATTTTAACTAGAGATAAATAATTAAAGATTTAAATAAAAAAGGAAATTTAATAAAATTTAAAATTATATATCATACCTAAATAATATTTAAAATAAATCTATAAAATAAAATGATACGAGGTTTAATAACATTAAATAGCACACCTTTATTTGAAACGAGTTTGAAGTTCTAAAATATTATTTATCAACTTTAATTTTAAAACAAAGGTCAAACACCATTTTTTAAAATTCTTTTAATTGTTCATTCATGTTCTTCCTGAATTAAAGAACTAAAAAAACATTTTTTTTATAAAATTTTAAAAAATATATAAAAAAGAAATAAAAAAATAAATTACTAAGATAGATTAAATACCTTAAACAAATGCTTCAAGCTTCTATTCTAACTCAAAATTCGAATGAATTTTCATACAAATTTCTTGTAAAATTATTATAAAGTGGTGTGAGAAATGGATAATTACAAGAGTAGATTATGAAGTGAATGCGAGTTATAGTGTTTTACAAGTGAAGGAAAAATGATGTTTATATAGTAGTTTCACTACCATAATTATATGGATTAAATTAAAAATTAAATCCCCCAAATCCTAATCAATACTTGTCATATTTGAATGATTTTGATTTTCCTTCCGAATTTGATCGATTATGATCAAATTCGGCTTACCTCTTTCTATTTTTGCATCTTTGATCAATTTTGAATGATTTGGGAATGATTTTTCCTTGATTTTTTTATCTTCAAGGTTGGGAAAATTATATCATGGGTCAGTCCCATCACGTGTCCATGGGACCGACCAATGATAACTACTCACTTCATCAACTTTTCTATGTCATATTTTTTTTCCAGGTGAATCTTCACTTTAAAAATTAAAAAATAATGAGGTGTATGATTATCATTGGTCGGTCCCATGGATGACGTGGTGGGACTGACCCATGATATAATTTCTCTCAAGGTTGACATCTTTACCTTTTTTATTTTGATTTGAAGTTGATTTTAGGGCAAATTCTATTTATTATTTCCATCAGACGTCGGGTGGCATTCCAGCTTTTCTTCTCCTTTCAGGACCTATCCGAAAGAGAATCTAGTACTTCTCGGTCGTGAATATCTGAATAGGGCGAACCGCCCCGTGGATATCTTTGCTTCGGAACAAAACAACTAGAATTAGGCTCGGTCAACTTGAATGTGTATTATCCATATAAGGGATCCTCCAGTTGAGAAGATCCATCGACCTGAGACGAAGAGAAAGGTCTATCTATTTTATTTAGTTATTCAGATAAACCAATGATTCGTTATTGGAGCAGATAGTAACAACCATTTCATCCGGAAAAGCCATCTTTTTCTCAACAATGTCTTTGTCATTTGATCCAATAGCCTTCCGTTAGATAGGAACAGATTTGATAAATACTGATAACTCTCGGATGGAGTATTAAAACGGAAAAATCCATTAGATAATGAACTATTGATTCTAAGCCATCTCTGGCGATGAATCAATAATTCTAAGCCATCTCTGGCGATGAATCAATAATCCCGAGCTTTCCTCATTGTCCCCTACTAAGGGTAGTAAGGCCCATGATTCTCACCCATTACAGGCTTCCATTGAATTAAATTCAACTCAGGAATGCGAAGGATAAATACCCTTAGAAAACTTAGATATATGGGCTTCGAAGTTACTTACTAAGCCCATGTAGTGAATTATATTCTCACGAGAGCAATAATATTTTTTCTTTACTTATATAATTGAGACAAATTTGGATCATAAAAAGACTCTCAAGCACCAGCAGAAGACAAATGATCTTAGTGCCAATATATAATATGTTGTATTTTTGTCCAAGTGCTTTATTTTGTTCATTCTTTCTTAGACAACACTTCTTACTGTTAAGTTTACTCAAGTGTTTAGGTTTGAGTGATAGCTTAAGTTTGCAAACATATATATTTCGGGAGGAATCTCTTATTTTCTTAGAATCTTTTTTGTTTGAGAGGATTACTAGAGTTCAATTTATGAATTCTGAATGTTAGATTTGGGTATTGAGTCTAGGTTGTAAGATTACAATTTTATCCTCAAAAGGAAGAAATTCATAGTAAATTTGGGAAATCCTTAGTGAGAAGCTAAGGTAGTGGGTTTGGATTTGGTTAAAAATCTTAATCACTCTAAATCCTAATGTTCATTGTTCAATCTTTTTGCTTCCACCAAAATTCACCTAATCAATCTTTTCATTACTTAGCAGTATTTTCGGTTGTAGCATTGAGCCTAACATTCATTTATCTAATATATACAAATTTATAAACTTAATCCATCAATAGGAACAGGATAATGGCCATGTGCCATGAGAGGATAAGGTTTACAACCGTGATAAGAGGTTAATCATGAGAATAGAAGCTCGTGATTAAGGTGTCACGAGGTTAAGTGGAGGAGAATGTCACGTCTGAAAAGAGGTAAGGAACATTAATCTTAGATCAAAGGAAGATCTCGAGATATATAAACGGTGACTCTGTATATCTTATCAGACATGTCTTTTAAAAAGAGGCTAATGGTCCCGTGATAAGGTGTTCGGTCTATCTAAACTAAAAAAACCAATGACAACTACATTAAACTGTTTTTTCTTTATTTTCATATTTTTTAATTAAAAATAAGGTTATAGTAGAATTCGACTAACCATTCATTTTATTTATAATTTTTTATTAAATATATAGTAAATATATTATAAGTAATTAAAAGGAAAGTGATATTATAAAATCGATATTTTAAAGATCAAATATAAATGTCGAAGATTTTTATTAATAAAAGATAGACGAAATTAAAAAATCATACCCCAACACATGATACTCAAAACAAACACCTAACCAAAAAGACAACACAACTCTAAGGCGAAAGAAAATTTATTGAAATTCAGTATTAAAACCTTCATAAACAACTTAATATTTAATTTCTTAACAAATTAAGACTAGTGAGTATTTCACACTCAACAACATTAACTACCATTATTTTTTTTCTTCCGGATAACTCCACTTTTAGAGTCATTAATATTTTCAATCATACCAAAGGTAAACTTTACAAGATCATATTTTTAACATGTATCAAACAAATTAAAGTTGGGTTTATTTTTTTGAGGGAAACACAAACACAATATTGATGGTTGGAACATATTTTCCTTTAGAATCCTTAATGCACCATCTCTTGTTGTTAAGCTCAAATTTTTTTATACGAACACACTTTAAAAATACGGTTTTGATTTTTTTAAAACCTTCTTTGAAAATGCTTTATTTTATCCAACATTTATGACTTAGTGATTAGAATATGGATGGATTCCTTAATTTGTTCATGAAATCCAACCATATCAGTGGCATCATTGTCATCAGAGCCACCATCCTTTATAAATTTAACCAAATCTTCCAATAAAATAATATTATCTTCTTCAGTAAAAAGGCTTTTAGACAATTATTTGTTCATGTTTTCTATGACTATACCCCTTAGCAACAATAATTGCTTTCGTACGTAAATCGCCTACCATCGATGATTTTATAGTTTAAGGCTGACTATGGGGTTTTGGATCTGTTCGAGGAAAAATCAAACGATAAAGAACCAGAAGTATCTTCGTCTTTCTGAAGCTCTTGCTCGTGAGAAGAAGAATCATAGAGTTTAGTAGGCTTGGTGGTCGAGAATTTTTTTTACATTTCACCATTGTATTAAAATGTAAAGAAAACAAAAAAGAATCAAAATATAATAAATTTTTTTAGAGATTTCACGTATATATAAGGATTTAACGAGAATATGAAAAGTTTGGTTATATTGTTAAGCATTTTATCAAAACTATTTTAAAATCAGGTATAAGAATAGCCCGGTGATTGATTTTTTAAAAAATCAGTATTTTACTCATTTTAATTATTAATCTTAAAAATTTGGGTTCTTAGGTTAAAATATTCTATTTTAATTGATTAATAAAATGGTTTATCCCGACCAACTCTAAAAATCCAAAAAATTTTAAATTCAAAACCTAAAAATTATCTTAAGACCTGTATCATCTCTTATTCTCCTGATTATTGGCTTAAAACTACTTGATCATCCCTTTTTTAATCCAACAAATCTCTCAAAAACATCACAACCATCATAAATAAGTATTTTGATTCTCTCTCTCTTCTCATATTTTCCAATTTTATTTTTGTTTGTTTATATTTTGAAGCTAATCATTATCATCAATTTTGTAGGATATTAAAGAGAGATAACGAAGATTATGTAATGACCCAGATTTGGATTCGAGTATTGGGTTAACCCGAATGTAGGGCTTCGGTTTTGGGTCTTGGGTTTAATGGTTTTGAGCCTCGGGGTTAGGTTGAACCTTGTTGGGCCTTATTTTGTTGGGTTCTTTTGAGTGGTAGACTAGGGGAATTTAAGTAAATGCATATTAAGATGAAAGATAGGGGTTTTGAAGTGGTTTTTGCATAAAATTTGGGGAGTGAGGTCACAAGGTTTTAAATTTTCTTCTTTCTCTCATTTTCGTAAGAAAATTTTGCTAAAGGTTGGAGCTTTGAAGTTTTATTGAGGATTCTCGTTTTAGAGATGAAGGGAAGGTTGTAGGGCTGTTAGAGATATATTAAAAGTGGTAAATATGAGTTTGTTTGGTGAAGATGGAGGTTTTGATGGGGGTTTAGGGTGTAATCTAGGTTTGAGTTTTGAGAGCCTAAAATCTGAGTTTCTTTAGTGTTCTAAGTTCTTCCTAATCAGTTCTTAATCTTCCTCTTATAGAGAAAGAATGTGGTGAGCCATCAACAAGCTTTGGAAGAAGAAAAGCTTGAAGAAGAGGGGAGCTCGGATTTGTTTTTGTTTTTGCAAGAGGTTGGTACTCCAAACTCATCCTTTTATCAAGCATATCATAGTAGATTGCATTTCATGTAGATACATGTGTGTATGCTTGGTTGTTTGTGTTTGAGCCATTAATGATGATTTTTGGCTAAGGATGATTGATGTGTTAAAATCAATCAGAAAATGCTCTAAACATCCTTTAAAATGTTTAGGAAGAAGTTAGGATCGTTTAGATGTTTTTTGGTTACGATGCTTAGTAAATTTTAGACTTAGTTCTACACTTCGTGCACGGGGTATCGATACCCCAGACAAAAGACTTGGGCTAGAAAAGTAGGCATTTCGGAACGCCTTACCCGTGTATCGATACAGATCTTTACAGTAGCATTGCCATTTAATACCCCATATAGGGTGTATCGGAACGGGTAGGTTCCCTTTAGTTAACTTGGTCGTTGGTCAACATGTATCGATACTCCCTTCGTAAGGGTATTGATACCTAGTGTTTCGATACCCCTTTTGAAAGGGTATCGATAAAAGCTATTTCAATACCCCATATAGGAGTTTGAGGGTTCGATAATTATAATTAAAGGTCCCTATTAAGTTTTAGAGTTATAAAATGAATCGTTAAACCAAGTGGGATAATCTTAAAACTGATAGACTAAGATATGATGTGTCTTAATACATCTTGTTGTGAAGATCCTAGGTGGATTATTTGTGTGGTTTGAGTCATTGTATGATGGAATTCGGATATCCAAAAGTGTTACAATACTTGAAAGCCATCCGATGTTATATTTCGGGTGATTATTGAAGACCTTTATTCTGAATATTGGGCGGCCTCATTCAAAGATGTTTGATATAACATTCTAAACATGGGATTGGTTGGGCGGCCTCCATCCCAATTACTTATTCCAAACTTGGGCGGCATCTTTAGAAGATGTTCGATGTAATATTCTGAGCATAGGACTTGAGGACGGTCTCAATCCAGAGTGTAGGATTTCGATCCTCTGTGGACGCAAGCCTCACTTTTGTGTGTTGACTTGTTGTGACTTGTATATACTGTATGCGATAATATACTTTCATTTATGACATTTGGTAGGCAACATGAGAGACCATCACAACATGCATGATATTTATATGCTTTGCTTTAATGCTTATGATATGCATGATGTTGGCCGAGTTCGGCGTACCCACTGATCTTTTGTAGCTCAGCATTCGGATTTTTTTTTTGTGTAGGTTAGGTGAAGCCGTTTTCTTGGGATCATCATCAAGGTTTGGGTTTCATCAACGACTACGTGTTAGAGCATAATTATAGATTTAGTGGGCTAGTACTTTGTCAAACCCTATCTGTATTTGTAACTTTGTTTATTTATTTGGGTCAAATGTTTTAAATGGTTTGTAATATTTTGGAGCTTCGACTATACTTTAAATTACTTTGGGATTATGTTTAACTTGAATAGATTTTATAAATTATATTTGGTCTTGAGTTGGGTTTATTATTGGTCTTTTAAAAAAATTGAAATACAAGTTTTGGGCCAGAGAAGATTTCAACTATGAGTATGAGCCCGATAAGGAGGTACCATAGGATGATATTTTTGGTTAAGGGTCAACTACTTTGCTCAGTTGAATTGAACCTTGCGTCGAAGAGTGAAAGTTATACCAAGGCCATCTTCTACACCTTGTGAGGTACCTATTGAGAGGGTGCAGAGACAAGGAATTGTTGACTTCTTTGGTACGGGACAAGATAATCCCGTACAAGTGGATCAATGGTTGTATGATACAAGGTGGATAATGAGACAAATGTGACTGAGGTTGGAGGATAAGTTGTCCTTGTGTTGTTACTTTTGAAAGGCAATGCGAGAGAGTGGTGGGAGAGCAAGGTTGGTATCTTCATCGCCCTAAAGTAGGAAGATTTCCTTGAGGATTTTGAGAGTATGTATGTGGGTGAGACTCATATCGATACCCTGAGAGAGTGGTTCACCCATCCTGTCCAAGGTAATCGTTCGGTCTTTTCTTATGAATAAGACTTTCTTCAACTGAGTCGCTATGCCCTGGAGCTTGTTGCTACAAAAAAATGAGATGTAAGAGGTTCTTGAGAGGTCTAAGGAAGGAGATTCAAACTTATCTCACTACTATACCGCCTAAGGTGTTTTTAGAGTTAGCTGCCAGTGTCAAGTCACTAGAGCAAGTTCAGGGTTTGACTTATGGGGCGTATGTTGGCTAGAGAGCATCCGGTGGATCCAATCAGAGTCATGCGAGTAACTCTCAGTCTCACTCCATCAGGAGTAAGAACCGTTGGAACCAGAATAGAAGAGCATCAAATTAGGGTTCAAGGTCGAATCAGAGGTTACAGTCTGTGGGCCGTAGGAGGCAATTTGTGTCTTCTGCTGCTGAGGGCCCGAAGAGTTTGCAAAGAAGTGCCAATATTCAGACTTGTAGGCATTGTGGTCGTAGCCACCGTGGAGAGTGTAAGGCAACGCTAGAGCTTGTTTTCAGTGTGGGTCACTAGATAATCTTGTGAGGGACGGTCCAAGGGTTATGACATCACCACCAGATCAGGTTTAGAGGCTTGTGTTTCAGGCTCATAGGGGTCGTGGGTTTTCGCGTGGCAGAGCTAGCCATGCATCAAAAGGCACATTTCAGTCCACTTCTAGAGCACCTGCGAGACAGTATGCGGTGAGGGAACAAGAGGACTGTGCTACGACAGATGTTATCTCAAGTATGTTCACTTTGTTTTTAATTCCTATAGTTGCTCTTGTAGACTCAGGGTCTACCCACTCGTATATCCGTAGTGAGATATCGCATTAGTGGAGGTTACCAACGGAGGATCTAGAGATAAGAGTCTTTGTGACCAGTCCATTGGGGTTATATGTGTTGATGAATAAGGTGTAGCAGAGGTGTCCGATCGAGGTACAAGGTTATATCTTCCCAATCGACCTTATGGTCTTACCGTTTCAGGAGTTCGATGCAATCCTTGGAATAAATTGGTTGTTCGAACACGATGCAAGTTTGGAGTGTAGATCTAAGAGTTTGAAGGTCCGAGTGGCTGATAGTTCTAAGCTTTTTGTAAGGGGTGAGAGGAACTCATGTTTACCGAATGTTGTGTCAGCTTTGTCAGCTCAAAGGTTGATCCGATAGGGTTGTGAGGCTTTCTTAGCTCACGTGGTGGATGTAAGTGTTGAAAGTCCATATTTAGAGAGTTTGAGGACAGTTTGTGAGTATCCCAATATATTTCCAGAGGGAGTTATCCGATTTACCTCCCGATTGTGAATTAGAGTTTCGTATAGAGGTGTTGTCATGTATGGAACTAGTGTCCATAGCACTGTACCGTATGGCACCAGAGGAGATGAGAGAGTTGAAACAGCCGATTCAGAATTTGCTTGAGAGAGGTTTTATTAGACTGAGTGTGTCTCGGTGGGGAGCACCGATTTTGTTTGTGAAGAAGAATAATGGATCGATGAGGATGTGCATCGACTACCGTCAGCTTAACAAGGTCGTGATCAAGAACCATTATCTGTTTCCTAAGATCGATGACATGTTTGATCAGTTGAGGGGTGTCCGATGGTTTTCTAAGATCGATCTGAGGTCTGGGTACTATCATTTGAAGGTGATAGATGATGATGTCCAAAAGACCACTTTTAGGACGTGGTATGAACATTATGAGTTCATAGTGATGTCGTTTAGGCTCACAAATGCACCCACAACTTTTATGAACTTGATGAATCGGATTTTTCATCCTTATCTGGATTAGTTTGTGGTGGTGTTCATCGATGATATCTTGGCGTATTCACGCTTAGGGGAAGAGCATAACTATCACCTAAAAGTGGTTTTTCAAGTGTTGAGGGATAGGCGTTTGTACGCCAAGTTTAGTAAGTTCGAGTTTTGGTTGTTTGAGGTGGCGTTTCTTGGACACATAGTTGTAGTGGATGGAATCCGAGTAGATCCTCAGAAAATCTAAGCTGTGGTGGAATGGAAACCACCAAGGAATGTATCAGAAGTCCGCAGTTTTCTTGTGCTTGTTGGATACTACAGGAGCTTTGTTAAAGCTTTTTTGATCATAGCGACACCTTTGACCAAGTTGCTTTAGAAAGGTGTTCCATTTGTGTTGAATGATAGAAGACAACAAAGTTTTGAGCAATTGAAAGCTTATTTTATAGAGGCAACGATCTTGACCCAACCGGAGCCGAGAAAAGATTATGTGGTGTTTAATGATGATTCTTTGAATTGGTTAGGTTGTGTTCTTTATGCAAGAGGGTAAGGTGGTTGCTTACACCTCGAGGCAGTTGAAACCCCATGAAAGGAACTTTCTTACGCATGATCTTGAGCTTGCCGCAAAGATTTTCAATTTGAAGATATGAAGGCATTATCTCTTTTGGGAGAAATGTTCAATCTACACCGACCACAAGAGTGTGAAATATCTGCTTACCCAAAAAGATTTGAGTTTGAAACAATGATGGTGGATAGAGTTGTTAAAGGACTATGATTGCATCATAGAGTATCATCCCGGCAAGTTGAATGTGGTCGTCGATGCCTTGAGACGAAAGTCTATGTTAGACCTGAGAGCTTTGTTTGCTCGGTTGAGGATGACCGATGATGGAGGTCTTTTAGCAGAGTTACGTGTGGAGCTCACTCTTGCTCAGGAGATAAAGAGAGCACATGTGTTAGACGATGAGTTGGTAGCTCAGTTAGTGGCTGTTTAGAGAGGTGAGACGTCGGACTTTGAGGTACGAGATGGTGGATTCTTATACTTTCAAGGTCGGTAAAATGCTCTAAACACACGTTATCCACCTTAAAATGCTCTAAACACACGTTAAAATGTGTAGGAAGAAGTTAGGATCGTTTGGATGGGTTTTAGGTAGGATGCTTAGTAAATTTTAGTCTTAGTTCTGCACTTCGTGTAGGGGTATCGATACCCCTGGTCGGTGTATCGATATCCAGAGAGAAAACTTGGGCTAGAAAGGAAGGCGTTTTGGAACGCCTTACCCATGTATCGATAAGGATCTTTACAATAGCATTACCGTTCTGATACCCCATATAGGGTGTATCGAAACAGGTAAGTTCCTCTAAGTTGACCTGGTCGTTGGTCAACATGTATCGATACCCCCTTTGTAAGGGTATCGATACCTGATGTTTCGGTACCCTTTTGTAAGGGTATCGATACAGGCTGTTTCGATACCCCATATAGAAGTATCAAAACCCATGTGTAATCTCGCCAAGCTTAAGTAGAGTTGAGGGTTCGATAATTATAATTTAGGGTCCCTATTAATTTTTAGATTTTTAAAATGAATTGTTAAACCAAGTGTGATAATCTTAACCCTGATAGACTAAGATATGATGAGTCTTAATACATCTTGTTGTGAAGACCCTAGGTGGATTATTTTTGTGGCTTGAGTCCTTGTATGATGGAATCCGGAAATCCAAAAGTGTTACAACACTTTGAATTGTTAGAGTATGCCCAAAGACCAATCATATGATGATTGTAAAGATACTTTTATTTACCAATTTTATTGAATAAAGGCATTGTCATTGTTGTTTTCAGATATATGTGTCAATGTATAACATAAACTGAGAAATAATAAGGTCCATATAATAATATATGTATTATTATTAAAAGATCCTTAGTCAAGTATTATTTTGGGTATGAACAATAATAATACGTTTAAGACTAACATGTGATTAATTGATGACAATGAGTTGTCATTGACATAGAGATGTTAGAATTAATACATAAATATATTAGTAGAGAATAATATATTAGATTGACCCACTATGAGCATATATCTTGGATTATTATGTAACGATCACGATATTTCTCATAGTGACAACTATATGTATGATCTTTAGATTTGAGATTATTACGATATCAACATATGTTGTTTTATGTTTTGATACATTTAAACGTATCTCGTAATTAGTTACACTATAAAAATTGACATTGGACATATTATAATGTATGTAGTGATATGTGAATGATCAAGATAGGATTTGTCCTTCCTACTTAATAGAAAAATATATCAAAGGCCACTTGATTGAGTGAGATTGGAAATGCATGTTCATGCTTGAATACGTTAATATGAGATATCACAAATTATTCATTAATAGTAGTCCACTCTAGATATCAAAAAACACTAATAATAGGCTATACAAGTGTGACTATTCCAAGACTTGTGTCTATTAAAGATATAAAAAGACAAAAGGATATAATACATTATGAGAGTTGATCACAGACATGATACATCGAATCATGATCTCTTGTAACTTAGATGACAATGATATATTGCTAGATGTCACTCATTGTTTATAATATTAGAATTGTTCTAATATTATTACTAATGTTACAATGAGCCTATAAGGTCACAGCGAATGGTTGAAAAGGAGAAGAAATATATATGTATAAGTAGTTTATATTTAATTTCGGATTTTAAAAAAAAGGATATATAATTAAAGTAATTATATCTCTTTTTAAATTCGAATTAAATATAGATTCTGAAATTTAAGAAAATAATTAAAGTAATTAATTCCTATAAACAAATTCGGAATAAAACTCTTATACCTAGGGTTACACCTATACAAAGGTTTTATTTGGTCTAGCAGCCACACATCAGAGAATTTCGAATTTCGAATTACAAACCCTAGAATCACGAAAAATAGTTTTTCGAGATTTTGCTCTATCAATTGGGTGAACTGAGTAGAGGCCGAGATGATATTCGGGGAGACTAAAGATTTGAATTGTCGAACGATTGTGATTGTAGCAAATCCAGTTGTTTTTGCTGCTTATCAAGGAACCAAATATAAGTCATCACATCTCTTTCTCTCGATTTCGAATTAAACGTACATGGATCATTGGAAAGACCATAATTTTTTTCCGTTGCTCCATAGGGTGTGTCGAAGGTCCCAACACGAAAGTCATCCTATTTAATATTTTGGGTGATTATTGAAAAACTTTATTTCGAATGTTGGGCGACCTCATTCAAAGATTTTCGATGTAATATTCTGAAAATAGGATTGGTTGGACGACCTACATCCCGATTACTTATCTCGATCATTGGGTGGCCTCATTCGAAGATGTTCGATATAACATTCCGAGCATATGATTTGAGGGCGGCCTCAATCCTAAGTTTAAAATCCCGATGTTGTATGAATACGGACCTCACTTTTTTGTGTTGACTTATTGTGACTTGTATGTGCTATGTGTGATAGTATACTTTCATTTATTTCATGTGGTAGGCAAGCATGATAGACTATCATAGCATGCATGATATTTATTTGCTTTGCTTTAGTACTTATGATATGCATGATGTTGGCCGAGTTCGGCGTACCCACTGAGCTTTTGTAGCTTAGCGTTCAAAATATGTTTTCGTTCGTAGGTTAGCTGAAGCCGTTTTCTATGGAGCACCATCGAGGTTTGGATTTCAGCATCGAATACGTGTTACAAGATTTAGTGGAATAGTACTTTGTCGAACCCTATCTTTATTTGTAACTCTGTTTATTTATTTGGGTAATATTTTAAATGGTTTATAATATTTTGGAGCTCCGACTATTTTAAATTATTTTTAGCTTATGTTTTAACTTGAATGGATTTTATGAATTATATTTGGACTTGAGTTAGGTTTATTATTTGGCTTTTGAAAGAAATTTTTAAATCCATTTTCAACATAAATCCATAATTTTGATCCAACATAAAACATGAAATCCGAGTATTTAAAAGTAATTGGAGCTCCCAAAATATTATAACTGATTTAAAGCATCCGACTCAAATAATAAAATAGAGTTGCAAATTACATATAGGGTCCTACAAGTACAATCCCACTACATCTAACAGTACTCTGTCAATATTGTCGATGTTGAAACCCATCACGGTGATGCTCCTTCGAACAAGCTTTCCTTAACCTACGCACAAAAATACATTTCAAAACGCTGAGCTACAGAAGCTCGGTGGGTACTCTTCCAACTGGTATACATCAAGCATAACATAGATAAGCATATGAAGCATGATATAATGTCATGACATGAGTACGATGGCGCTACCATAACCGCCTAAACACAGGATACTATGCATGTACAATTCTAGGCTCATGGCATATGTATGTCAAGGGAAATACCACATTTCATCTCGAGTCCATAAGTCTCATATACCATATTTATATCTCATATATTCCATATATATCATAAGTATATATATCAGTTCGACCCACGACCACTAAGCATCAGGATCATACACTACGAGCAGGGTCCGCGTCCACTAAGTATCGGGATCCTACATCCATGCTTGGAATGGTTCATCAAGCATCTTTGAACTGGCCCACGTCTACTACGTATTAGGATCCTACGTTTAGAAAGTCTTTGAGTGTTGCAACACTTTGCTCATATAATATAATAAGGGTGTCCGGGCCTACCACATAATAATAAATAATGTTAGGCGACCCATCAGCATTAAGCAAGATCCCTAACTTTCCTTATCATATGCATATATCATCTCAATCATCGAGTTTCTCCAACTTATCATAATCATACCAATTCCTTGTTTTTAGTCAATTTTCCATGTGACACGATAAGGGAGGGGTAAATTCTGGTTTTTAACATTTGTTTTATACCTTATTAATCTTTAGGAACCTCTAACATGAATTATGGAATCCTTAAACTCAACCCTTAAAAACATGGGTTAGTTGCCCAAAGTATCGATACGCTTATGGGGCAGTACCAAAACATGTATCGGAATGCTTCCCTTGCATTCCAATATGCTATTGCGATGGTTTAGAATTAAGGGAAAACCTACCAGTTTCGAGACACTTATATTATGGTATCAAAACTACCGATATAGAAACGCTTCCTTGGCATTTTGATACATTGGGGTGATGACTTAGGACTAAGGGAACCATACCCGTATCGATACACCTATATGATGGTATCGATACACCCCCAAGAGGTATCGAAACAATTTGGCTACTGGAGGGTTTTGTATCAAAACTCAGCCTAGGTGTTTCATAACGCCTGCCTTCCTCGCCTAAAATTTCTCTCTGGGGTACCGATACACTTACAGAAGGTATAGATACCCCTACACGAAATGTGCAGTTTTGAGCTTCTAATCGCCTAGAATTCTATCCAAACTTCATCCATTCAGTCCCAAATTGATCTTACACACTAAGAGAATAATCCTAAGATTGTTTAAGCCTTAAGAATGAAGGTTTAACAACAAATAATCAAAACACCATTAGAGGCATTCAAGATACCAAGCATACCATTCCATCCACACACATGCTACTAAGCTTAAAAATGAAAATACATGATGATTAGAAGTTGGAGGGGTACCAACCTTGCCAAAACAACAGCAATCTCGAGCTCCCAAGCAAGCTTAAATCTTCTCCTTCCCCAAAGCTCTTGAGGCTCTCCAAGCTCTTTCTCTACAAGGGGAAAGATGCACAATGATTAGGAACCACATGGAATGATTTTTAGAGCTTAAAACACTAAGAAACTGAGATTTAAGCTTCTCAAAAATCATTCCCGAACTTAACCTATAACCCTCTCCTAAACCCCTTTTCTTCTTCAAACTTTACAAACAAAACCTTGTTTTATAGATCGTCTTGCTCTTTACAACTTTCTCTCCAGTCAGAAAATGAGATTTTAAGCAAAAAATCTCTCAAGATTCAGCCTTTAACTAAATTATTACAGTTGATAAAAGATGATGAAGGTGTGTAGAAAGGAGAAAGAATGTGAGATCTTCCCACTGCAGGAGGAATAATCTCACCCCTCTTTATCTTACCCATTTTGGAAAAATCCAAAATACCCTCACCTTACAACTCAAGCCCAACACAACCACTCAAGACCCAAAATCCTAAGGCCCAACAAGCCCAAACCACTCAAAACCGGGGCCTAAAACCAAAGCCTAACAACTCGTGTTATCCCGACACTTGGATCCAAATATGAGTCATGGCATACACACTATAAAATTCTTTAAATTTGACATATTTTTTATCATTGGATACTAAAATGAGTTATTCAGATTAACCCCTTATTTTTTCAAAGCGATAATCTTCACATAACTAACTATTAATTTGAGTTACTCGTTTCAATCATCCAATGATTCTAAAAACATGTAAAACCTAAAGAGTTTTATATTACATAACTTGATTATATTCTTATAAATTTATTATATATATGCTTAGGATCAACTGAAATGGAGTAAAACTCATTTAGTTTTACAATAATCCATGACCATTGTACGATGACAATAAATGACTAAGATTATTTCCTTTATCTTTTTTTTCATGTGATAATCTTTATATTTTCTATTGTTAATCTCATCCATTTGTTTCACTTATCCAATGACCATAGATTAATATAAAATTAAATGAGTTTTATACTATATATGTTCTATGAGATAGCATTAAAAACTTATTTTTCATGAGTGCATAATTTTTAGGGTTTAAGGTTTGATGTTAGATTCTTGGAGTTTGTGATTGAATTTTAAGGTTTAAGAATATATTTTATAATTTAAAATTCAAGGATTAAAAAGATTCGTGACAACTCTAGAAACTCGTTTGTAGAAAAATAATTCTACTGATTAATAATATATATATATATATATATATATATATATACAAGTGTTGGGTGCAATGGCTAGACACTTTGTTCTCCCAAAGAGAGATCTGTGTTTGAATCTTGGAGATGACATTGTTGAGAGAAAGAATCACAAATTCTGAACATGAACCAACATAAAATTAGCAAGTAATTTAGAAAAAAATATTTGTCATATATATATATATATTACTTTTTTGGCGCTAAAATAGTCTATTAAATATTATGTCGCATTAAATTTTAAATTGATGTACGTATAACACAATCACTGTAACGATTTAAATTTTAGATTCACGTATTGACCTCAACTGAGCTTTGGGCCTTGGATATTGGGTCGAGATTTTGAGCTCAATAGTGGCCTTTCTGTTTGCCTTTTGAGCTTCGATAGTACTTAAGGGTGGCAAGAAAAAAGAATGAATGGATTTATGTCGCCATTAACTTTATTTAAAAATAAATAAAAATCATTTAGTTTTTTTTTTAAATAAATTCATTATCTTGTTTTTTTCTCTTTCCTTTTCGGCCACTTACTTTTCGAAAAATTCTACGATTGCTGTCGAACATTGTTGAACACCATTAACGATGAATATCGTTGAACACCATTACACGAATTAATAAAGATTAAAAATTTTAAGGGCTCATTATATAATTAATAAATATTTAAAATAAAATTTTAATTAAATTATTTTCTATAAGGAAAACTACACAAATAGTCATCCAACTATCACTCATTTTTGGGAGTGGTCACCAAATTAATTTTTTCATCAAAATCTTAGTTAACATTTTATTTCATTATTATTTTGGTCATCGACTGTTAAATATTTAACAAAAATTATGACATGACATGGTTTAATAATATGAATGATCATCCAACCATCATTCTTTTCTTGTGTTGGTCACCCAACTAATTTTTTTATCAAAACCATCATTAAAATTTTATTTTGTTATATTTTGGTCATCAATCGTTAAATATTTAACAGAGACTATGATATTGTATGATTTAATAATAATTTTAGTCCTTCAAATTATTATATTATATCAAATTAATTCAAATATTTTAACTAAACCCCAAATTTTTCATCTTTTTTCTTCCTCTTGCAGCGCTATTTTAAAAGTTAATTTGTGAACTCTCTCTTTATTTTTCTTGTGTCATTGAACAACTTATTAAGTTTTAAATTATAAAAATTCATTTTAATTTAATAATTTATTCTTTCAAAATCTAAGTTAAAAGAATAGTTTCTTTTTCTTCGAATCGGGATGATGTTTTCGTCGAATAGTTTCTTTTCAATCCAAGGAAGGTTTATGTTCTGACATCTGAAAAGTCATCGATGTCAAATTTGTGTGAAGTTGTAAGAGTATCCATATGATGATCGAAAAGTTGGGTTGCTCAATAAAAATTTAAGTGAAACCAAATTTTATTTATTCTCAAGAAAAATTTTACGATATGCGTCGAATTGATATATATTTATATGTTAAAGATTTTATGACTATTGATCTATATAAACTTTTATGTGAATTGATAAATCAAATTTTTTTATAGATACAATAAACATAAAAAATGATAGAAAATATATATACTAGTAATTTGGGAAAAATTAAAGAAATTAAATTAAATTTTAAAAGAATAATTCATAAAATTAAAGTAATTTTATATAATCTAAAATTTAATAAATTATTCAAATACACAAGAGAAATAAAGAAAGTTGACAAATTAATTTTTTAAAGTAATATTGCAAGAGAAAAAAAGGAAAAAGAATTGAGGTTTAGTTTAAATATTTGATGAGTTATATTCTATTAGAATTAATCTGATACAATATAATAATTTTAGGGGCAAAAATTATTATTAAACCATGTCATGTCACAATTTTTGTTAAATATTTAACAGTCGGTGACCAAAATAATAATAAAATAAAATATTAACAATGATTTTGATAAAAAAAAATTAGTTTGGTGATCAACTCAAAAAATGAGTGATAGTTGGATGACCATTTTTGTAGTTTTTTTATAGAAAATAATTTAATAGAAATTTTATTTTAAATATTTATTAATTATATATTGAATCCTTAAAATTTTTAGTATATATTAATTAGTTTAATGGTGTTCAGCAATGTTTATCGTTAGTGGTGTTTAGCAATATTCGATCCACGCCGTAGACTTATCCCTTACTTTTCTCATTTTATTACCTTGCATTAGAAAAAAATATATTTTTATCATTTTAAGTAGTATTTTTGAACTTAAGGTTAAAAGTATTAAAATCTACGTATAATATTTTTTTTAAAAAAATAAAAACTATTAAAACTCTTGAACCTCTTTCAGTGACCTTCACTCGATCATTCATTACACCTTTTTAAGTGTTTTTTCAAACAACATGTTGAAAGCCTTGAAAACTAAATATAATAGTAAAGTAAACTAATATAATATGTTGAACCCTTTAATCCTAGTGGTTAAAGGAACAAACAATTCTAGAGGTCATGAATTTGAACATCAACGATCTTAATAGAGTAATTTACAATTTTATTTTTTCTTTTAGACTAGAGAAGATAACCTCACAAATCTTAGACTTATTTTAAAGGTGAAACAAACAATTACAATAAAAATTCAATACTTAATAAAAACTCTCGAGGGTTGAATATGTGGTTGGATGCTTTAGTTTATTGTTGAAGAAATTTTTAGGACTTATTTTTATATTTCATTCATTTCATTTCTAGTCACTTAGGTTGTTAAAAAATTGAATAGAGTCGTTGGACTAAAATATTACGCATTAAATGTTGTTTGACAAAAGTATCTATATGTCAATCTTCGTATAAATACCTACTTAAAATAGAAATATTTGTTACAGTAAAAAGGTATCAATATGCGGGATAACTTATCGGTACGAAATGATAAAAATTCAAGGATATTGGTATGCTTTGTATCGTACTATTACTGAGATTATTCATTGACTTAGAAAATATTTTAGTTTGAATGTTTGTCAATTTATTCAAATACTTACAAATTTTATTTACTTACAATTAAGTTTTTATTATATCAAAAATCAAAATATCAATTTAACATATAATTTTTTTCATCTTTCAATTTTTCCAGTTTAAATTTATACCGATTATCTTTATATTACAAAAAATATAATTATATACATATTGTATATTTTATACTATTTATTGTTTATAATTAATATTATTAATTTCTTTTATATTTTTTTAAATTCAATAACGTGATCATTTTTAAATCGTGTATAAAATAACCTGACGATTGAATTTTGAAAATTATAATTCTGACATTTTATTTTTAAATCTTGAAAAAATAGGTTTTTAGAATTAAATAAGGTTTCTGTTTAATTAATTACAAAAATTAAATTCATTTAAATCGGTATTAATTAATTAAAAATGAATTTTACCCTTTTATTTGATTTGAAAAGAAATTGAAGTCATTATCGGTCATTTTGGTAGGTCGAATACCGTTAAAATAAATCAAAGATTTATTTTTGATAATTTAGGTTCAGGAGTCGATTACACGTGATGAAGGATTAACACCCTACAAGCGTCCAATATCAGTACCTCGTATTTAGTGTGACATATTCGATAGTGTTGATAATGACAATTTGAAGATAATTTTATCATTAATTATTAATTGAGCTTATATTATTAATAAAAATATTCTTTCCATATAGAAAATATTCTTTCGATTAAAATATAAAATATAAGCACTCGATTACATTAGGGTACTCGTATTTATATTCTGAAAGAATTATACATGATTAATTATGGTATTTTTAATTTTAAGTACTTAAATTAATAGGCTCTAACAATTTACATTTATTATTCGAATATTATTTAATTCAAAACATATATGTGACAACATTCTATTACATTGGAGTATCGTCCATATTAAATCTCGAATATAAAATTGATAAAGTAATCTGATTATTTAAATATAATTAATTAAGTTTTAATCTTAATTAGTCTCTAATTATTTGTTTAGATTATATAATTAATTATTTTAATATGATAATATGTATCAAATATTCTTTTTAAAAAACTATTGAATAACGTTTAGATGCATTAGGACATACTACAGTATGGAGTTTCAAATTTCTTTTTCAACACTCACTAAATTATTACAACTGTCTAACCTAAATTAATTTTTGAATCTTAATTAAAGAACCTAACCTAAAAAAATTGAATCTAATTAATTATTATGTGCTTTAATTATCTACATGCAATCTAACATATTAAATGAAACCCAAAACAAATAAATTAAATGAAACCCAACAGTCCAAATAAAATATAAACCTCCAAAACAAATAAATTAGATGAAACCCAAAAGTCCAATTGCCCCCTTTATTACATAACCCATTTTAATGTTTACAAGACCCAAACCAACTTAAATATTACAGTCCATATCTGAGTCTGAAATATCACAAAAACCCTAATATATTTGTTCTCTTTGACTACATCTGCCTCTCCCAAGACCGTCGAATGAGCATGGAGATCAACGGTCGGATTTGAAGCTTCTAAAACTTGCACGCTCCAGGTGCCAGTCGTTCTAGCTTCCACGTGCGCGTGGCTTGCACGCGTAGACCATTCGTTTATCCATTGGTTCTTCGACTTCCAAAGCAGTTCGGCCGTCGTTCACCTGCATGCCCACGTGTCGCCGTCGCTGGAAATCCAGAAACATCATCATGCCGTTTTCAAGACAGTCATATCTTCAAATCCAGTCGACTACACAAAAAAATAAAGCATCGAATCCAAATCAAAATCTCCAAAAACATCAAAACATCATCAATAGTGAGCAGCAATGATTATTTCAAATATGAAATGGGGATTAAAATCCCTAAGGAGAACAAGAGAGAGGTAGCAATAGAAAAAAGAGAGAGGCTAGTGTACAATAAAAAAAATTAATCTCGTAACTATCGTTACCATCAATCAAAGAAAAAAAATAGAAACTTTCTAGCAATCGTTCTTCCTTTGCATTTTTTATTTTATAATGTTAGATTAAAATTCAATAACAGTGGGCACATATGTATAATGTATATTGTTATTATAAAATTTAACATGTAATTAAGTGACCAATTATGTTACAAGTGTTATAGGTATTAAGTTATCATGGAATTAAAAGTGTAGATACCATAAGGTGTATTTATATAATTTGATGAGGGGCAGAGTTATAAATACTTCAGAGTTGGTTATTAAATCAATTATATAAAGGATTATGGTCCTCAAGAATTCAGTTAACTTGCAATATCTTTTTCCTCCGTCTGAGAGTTGTGCCGCAAGAGAAAACCTAACTTCTTGGAAGATCAAACTCTCTAGAAAATCTTCATCAATAGATTCAAGTACGCTTTCGCATTCAGTTTATTTATCTTATTGTTCTTGATGATTTGACATATAGATCTTGAGTTTATATTTGTATCGAATATATTTTAATTCTAACATATACATGCATTTTCAAATAAAAAAATAAGAAGAAAATGTTTGATTACTCCCCTCTTTCGGTTGCGTGAACTCCGATGGCTAAATCTCCAATGTGAGTAAGCCCTTTTACGCGAGTGAAACCGAACGCCAGGCTTGATATTTTCTCTAAAAAATCGAACCCTTTTCTGTTTTTACCTTTATTCCTCTCTTTGGGTTTCTCGGATTTGGGGTAGTGAAAGATTTTTTGGTTATCAGCGGTGTGTGAGAAAGCCGATGGCGGTAGAGATTGGTCTATGACTCAAATCTCACCGAGGCTTGGGCTCTCATGGTGATTGAAGGAACAAAAAATCAATGAACACTACACTGGGGTTTGTTTTCTTTCTTTTGAAAATTCTGGAAACCCTTTTGAATAGTAGAGGATTTGTCTTTTTTGGAATTTCAAAAATTTTAAAATGAAAAAGTTTGACTCCATGACCGGCTAGGGTATTTTATAGATAAAGCAAATTTTTTTTTCGGGTTATTCGTTTCTTTAGTCCTCCACCCTATTTTAATCAAGATATTAGTCCCTTAACATGGGTAAATACCAGTACAGATCTTTGTTTTATCATTTCTATATGCAATTGTATCCCAAATCTGTTTTGTAAATGTTACCTTAGGATTTAAACGAATCGATCCAAAGTTTGGTTTAATTCTTTTTCACTTTGTTCTCTCGGTTCAACATATTATTTTGTTGTATGCCACCATGTTT
Organism: Abelmoschus esculentus; assembly: GCA_035048815.1. Taxonomy (NCBI): domain Eukaryota; kingdom Viridiplantae; phylum Streptophyta; class Magnoliopsida; order Malvales; family Malvaceae; genus Abelmoschus; species Abelmoschus esculentus. The sequence continues at coordinate 10,598,191 of JAUCBN010000013.1, read as the reverse complement.
TGTTTTAATTTTTTTGCTTAAGATTCATTTGTATTAATATCTTCGATACTTAGACATGTGGCCGATTGATTTCATTTTCAAAACACTTCACGTTTTCATTCATGTTTTTAATTCATGGATTTTGTTTCTATCCATACATTTTCTTTCTTTTTTATTTATTTGTGCTTTAAATGTTGTTGTATTATGTGTGTAATTTTATTTAGAATTGTGTACTGACTTTTAATTGTTAATACGGGTTATAAATTCAGTCGTAAGCAAGGTCAACTCTAGTGTAGTGGTGGTGGTTCAGACGTTTAACTTCGAGTTTAGGTGCTTTAAAATAAATGAGCAAATCTAATTAAAAATTAATTCGATCGTCAAATTAGCCCGAAAAATTTAATATTAATGAAGCAGTAAGTAAATAAAGTACCAATTTTTTGGGCGGTGTGGGGTGCTAATCCTTTCCCATCCGTAACCAATTCTCGAACCTCAAACTTTAAAATTTCTGGTTTTATGGTGTCCGGTCTACCAAAACGGTCGGTGACGACTCCAATTTTCTAAAATTATTTTTAAACCGAAAACTCTTACGTGGAAGACATTAAGTTCAAAATGACACATTGAAAATGTTTTTCACGTTGAAAAAGAATATTTCTAGCGATACACTTATCGTGGATTTTTCACATCACTATAGCAACATTCCAGAATGGCTGCAAGCAGAGAACAACCTTGTAAATTTAATCTCTTCTGAATCAGAATTTTTTAATAATGTTAACTTAAAGTATTAACGGAATAAAATTTAGGTACCTATTTTAACCAAAAAACATTAAACACTTATTTTAAAAAATATAATTCAAGTACTTATTTTATCCAGAAAAGATATTAAGCACCTATTTCGAAAAATATATAATTTAAGTACTTATTTCTGAGTTAAGTCATATTTTTTAATTTTACTCTCTTATTTTCTCTAAGGCAGTAGCCTCCATACCATGACACGGTAAAATTTTCTATCAATTCTTTATTTTTTTCTGTCAGTGTTAACGCCCTGTTTTGCAGTATATCCTATCCAATATACTGTTAGTCGACCACCACATATGAACTCTGACCACCCCACTTTATCATCGCCGTGGTGGATAACACCAGAACTTCATACCCCCTCCAAAAAAAAAACTCTTTTCATTCTAATTGAAAATCTATACCTAATTTAATCGAATCACCCTATTTTCTCAAACCTAAACATATAGCTGTGTAAATGAACCAAACTTGAACGGACGAGGGTAGGTCCCTGTTCGTTTATTTATTTTTGAAGGTGTTCAAATTTTGTTCGTGTTCGTTTAAATTTTTAATGATATGTTAAAGCTTAGTTCGTTTATTTTTGTCGTGTTCGGGCTTGGTTGGTTTAATGATCACGAACGTGTTCGTTTAACGTTCACGAACGTGTTCGTTTATATGCTTGATAATTTGTTCGTTTAACGTTCGTGAACATGTTCGTTAAGCTTTCGCGAACGAGTTCGTTTGTATATATTCATCAATTTGTCTATTTAGCGTTCACGAACATGTTCATTTAGTGTTCATGAACATGTTTGCTTAGCATTTGTATATAAAAGAACATAAACAAGCCTATAAACGAGCTTATAAATGAGTATATAAACGAACATAAACGAGTCAATCGCACTTATGTTCGTGTTCGTTCGTTTATTAATCGAACATAAAATATCTGTTCATATTCGTATATTTAACTTAATAAACGAACATTATACAAACGATTCACGAGCAGCTCATCGAACATTATGTTGATTTACACCCCGATAAACATAGAACTGACCAAACTCTCACCCTCTTCGGCTCCATCAAACTCACAAACTCCGGCTACCACAGGATATGTGTCAGATCTATCTCAGTATCATAACTATTTTATTTAATATTTTTTTTTTGTTTTGATCTCATACATTTATCAAGAAAAGTGGGAGAGGAGCTTACCTTCGTGGCCGTGGTTGATGATTTCAATAACACATTCGGGGATTGTTTGACGCCCTGACAATAGTTGAACTTCCGAGACGATTTGGTTTTTAAGACAGTTTAAATTCTCGAGATTTTCCTTTTTATTTGATACTTCTTCCGTACCATTTTCATAGTTTATTATTGACTTTTTCTAATCAAACTTTTTAATTTTGACTCATTATATTTTTAAATCTATTAGTGATAAAAATATAAAAAATTATTTTAAAAAATTTTAATCAAATAGTTTAAAAATATATATTTTAGATAATTTTAATAAATTAAAATATTTAAAATAACTATAGTTAAAGTTTTAAAATTTAGACTTTTAAAAGATCAATATTGGACAAAGGAGATATATTTAATGTTGATTACAGATTATGATCGATATTGATGAAGATGTTTGATTTATAATTATTGAATTTAGTATTTTTTTTCTTGGGTTTTAAATAGGTTAAAGATGACAACAACGATCGTATGAGATTTGAATAGATTAATAAGAGTTTGACACATGGATATCTTTGGAGGAAAAAAATATAAATATGGTTGTTGGGAGAGATTATTGAGTGATCTCTCTTTGTCATGTTATTTATGGTTGATAGAAAGACAATTTTAACCCTTAACGTTTATATTTTTTATCGTTTTGGTCCTTATTCTTTTTTTGGTTAAATTTAGCTCTTAACCTATATTTTTTTTGACAAATAGTTTATTTTTAACACCATAAGAACTGAACCGTTAAAAATCTAACAATGATGACATGTTATATACATATGATAATATATTTTAAATAATATAGCATCTAACCTATCAAATACATATATAATATAATTTTACTCTAATATAAAATATAAAACAATTAAAATTCAAATAAAATATAAAAAAATAATTAATTCTAAAATAAAATACTATTAAACATTCTTAACCCTAACTACTATAGAATTAAAATCCTACCTAAAAAATAATTAATTTTGAACTGTGTTCGTATTCTTTTAAGATAGGACTTTGATTCTATATAGTTAGGGTTGAGAATGCTTAATAGCCTTTTATTTTAGAATTAAATAATTTTTAAAATTTTATTTGAATTTTAATTATTTTATATTTTATATTGAAATAAAATTATATTTCATATATATGTATTTGATAGGTTAGATGTCATGTAATTTAAAATATATTATCATATCCATATGTCATGTCATCATTGTTAGATTTTTAACGGTCCAGTTATCATGTAGTTAAAAAATAAGCTATTTGGTAAAAAGATACATGTTAAGTGCTAAATTTATCCCAAAAAAGAATAAGGGCCAAAACGACAAAAATTATAAACATTATCTTTATACCTTTATGGTTTAAACAATTAGAATCGTTTATCTTTAAATATTTTTTTAATAATTATTTATCTACTAATTATATGTATGGAAAAAATGGTAATTAACCTTAAAAAAATTAAAATGAACAAATTTAATTAGTTGAGACTAAAAATAATATGGTGAGAATTTATATAATTATTTTTCGCTGGGCTGGTATCCGAAAGAATATTGATTTAGGAGGGAAAATGATTATGTTTTGAGTTTTTAGAATTTGTAACAAGCTTAAACGATAAGTAAATGGATATTAGAATGTAATGAACATTCGGACTATTTTTTAGACTTTATTTATTTATTAAGCTACTAATATTTATTTAATATTATTATATTAAATATTATCGATTGAATTTATTATACATATAATTATCCGAACAAAATACTATACGACACTCATAAAATTCTAACTTCAAACTTTTTTTAAATAATTATCTATCTACAACAAACTAATCATAAATACCAATAGCATTTTAAAACGATTCACCTTGAAATACTAATATTTTAATAATATTTTAAATTTTAATTTTTTTATCCAAATACACTGTTAAAGATTTTAGAGTTTAACCGATAATTTTTTCGTGTATTGGTAATATACATTGTACTATATATAAAATAACTTTCGCTTAAATTTAACTTAAAATTTTAATCTTAAATTTTAAACGTAAATTAACCTCAAGTTTTACCCAAAATTTAACACTAATACTGACCTTAAGTTTAACCCAAAATTTTAATATTAAATCTTAAACGTAAATTTAAATTATTTTTTAATAATAAAATATAAATATAGATATTAAAAAGTGATAAAACGATTTTTACTGAAAGATCTCAGATCACAGCACAAGTCAACTAAGGTAAACCAGGGTTTATTGGTCCTTGCCGACAACTTATAAGTTGACACCTCCCAGGTTCTAACAATGTAATCTGAGCTATTAAGTCAGGATTAACTTTAGAATAAGAGTTAATTATGACAGAGATTACGTTTATTTATCCCACTATAAATTTGATTATCGATTTTGAAAATTAATGAATACAATCATGTACATCTTTAAAATATAAATTTATAGTCACTCCGACGTCAATAGCTGTTAAGGGTTAATGAAAAAGATGATTTGACATAATAAAAAGAATAAATTATCTAGATAGTGTCACGGGCCTATCCAAATAAGTCCAAGGATAATTTTGGACTTGAGAAGACCACCAACGTTGGCCTGATCTAAGGAGAGTTCTAAAAGCTTTATTCATTCAAGGTGTGTGAACACAGAAGATTCTTTTCATAGTTAGACGAGAATATTCTCGGAATTATGCTTTGTAAATGGATAGAGTTATATCATAGCCGTCGATGTAAATCTGTATAGACCGTAGGATCGAGGGGAGTTCAAGTATAAACAGAGGTCTTCACCACCTCATTTGATGTATCTGAGTATTCCAAGTTTCCAAGGAATAAAGACATTTCCTGTAAAATCCTCTCAATGTTCTTTAGTTGTTCTTTCTTTGTTCTTGAGCGTTCTTGAAAAGTTCTTCATCGCTCATCTCTTTTGATTCGTTTTCGCTTAAAATGCTTCGCGTTTGAAAATTTCAAACGCCGCTATAGATCTTGTTCTTTTGTGGCGTTTTTATCCAAAAACACCGCAAACGATTGCGGTGCTGATTTTAGCGGTTCTTTATTAAGCGCCAGAGAATCTTTTAACGATGCTAAAAAATACCGCTATAGAACAAAAAAAATGCCACAAAAAACTTGTTTTGCAGTAATGAATATTTAACATATGAATGTTTAATATAAGAAATTAGTATAATAATTAAAATATTCGAATTTGATTCGAATATTTAAAACATTAAATTTGATTCGATTGACAATTATCTCGTATGTACACAAATCCCTACAAAGTATACACAAATACTTACGAAAACCGATAGATAAATTCATAAATTACGTAATTGGATACTGAATTATGGAAAATAAGCAGAATTGTCGAGTATTGTCCTTAAATTTGTCCTTAATTGACAATAAACGAGTGAAAAATAATTTAAAAATTAAGACTTTTATACACTTATCAAATACCACCAAACTCAACTATTGCTTGTCCTCAAGCAATGCAAAAGATAAAATTAAATCAAGAATTTTAAAGTAATATACCATCTTGCCTGCCTCGACAGAAATCCTTTCTTAACTCGGCCTTTTTTAGGTTCTAAGAATTCCTCGAAATTGGACTATGAGTCTTAGTGGGTGTATAAGTAGCTGTGTCAAATCTGATTTTTGTATGTTTTAATCCTTTTCTAACTCAAGACTTTCGACTTAAATTTTTATTTGAATCTTCTTTTTCTCTTTCACGCTAATTGTATATATATATATATTGCTATATACTTATACTGTTTGAGCTAGTTTCGGGCACTTCAAGTGTTTAGCTATTCTTACTAGAGCCAATTTCGGGCACCTCTAGTAAGTGAGAGAAAATCTAAGTTCTAGAGCCATTGATGGGAACCTCTATGGACTAACTAGAGCCGGTGATAGGCACATCTAGTAAAATCTAAGCCTAAGTCCTTATTTCTTTTCAAAGAAAAGAACTTTTGAAATTAACTAAGACTAGCAGTGTTTGAATATTTTCAGGCTCATAGTCTAATCCTAAGTACTCATCCTAGTAAACCTTTCGGAATTCAAGTTTGGTGAATGATGCAAACTGCGGTGGCGGCTGGAGAATATATTACTGTCAAGGCAGTTTCAATAAAATTCAACAAACTTAAAAAATTGCATAAATTAAAGACAATTGGTAAGGTAGAATTTAAGGCAGAGGAAATTAAGATAAATTCTATACATTGCAGATATTTACAATCACAAAAAAGGACCAATACTCCCACAAACTCGAGGGATGCATTGTCCTTAATGCATGAAAAAGACAGAAAAAATAAAATAAAATCGAAAATAACATGAAAGAAAAACATATAAGATAAAAGAAAGACTACCCCCTTTTTAAAATATGGATGATCCAAAAGAATCCTTCAAATCGCTATCAATTAGGAGTTTACGGCGTGTCTCTAGTGGCTGCTGGGCAACCGCCTTTGGTGGGCTCACCATTGACTTCTTTGTCGAGCGTGGTGGTTGGACTCTAATAGGAGTAGGGTCTCACACTGGCTCGTCCTCTATATCCAGGTCAATCAGGGAGGTTATTATGGCTGATCCAGGGTCCTTTCTCTTTTTGTTGGTTTTGAGAGTGATGAAATCTTTTATGGTTTGCATGAGAGACTCCATGTCATTTGATAAGCTAATCCAATAGAGTGGACTGGAAACTACTAGAGTAGCAGCGCATTGGGTAGTCTTCTCTCCTGGCTGTTGCTGTAGAATCGACAGAGAATGGTTCAGTTGCTACAGCTGCAGTTGTGGCAACAGGAGACTGTGGCACTGTGGCGGAGGCAGAAGCTGTTTGAGCAGGGGTAGGAGTAAGTGGTTGTTGTGTCATGGAGAGGTCAACTATAAACTCGGGAAATATAGTCAAATAGGTTGGGAGTTCTTCTAGGATGATGGCTATGACTACACTATTGAACTCCCAGACATAGTTTATGAAGGCCAGCTACCTTCTCTCCATTCGGTGTAGAATGTTCAAAACTCTTGATGATGTTGGGGCAGCTTTTTTTGCTGTGTTTTAAGGTTGTACTGATTCGGTTGACTGAGGTTCAACAACAGGTGAAATGTAAGCTTGTGGAACAACTTCCTCCACATGTATTCTTTTAATATAGACATCTCTGGATCATCCTTTCCTCTTCGGGGTGTGTGAGTCGGTGGCTAGCATCGGTATGCCTTCGCATCTCGCCAAGACAGTGATTAAGCATGGGAAAATCAATATACTTCTATCTTTGATGGCACATTCGAAGATTTGATCATTGGTGATGCGGTCGACATTAATCCTTCGATTGTGGATGATGGAGCGGATGAGTGCTAGTCGTGGTCGATCCACCTTTTGATTATGCGATGCGGACAGTATAATCCTCTTGATAAAGGTGTTTTACAACATTGCTTCCGGTCTTAAGTCTCGATGGCTGACAGAGCAGAGTTCTACCTTCATCATCTTATAGTCGTTGGTTGTCAGGGCAGCTACGAATGCAACATTTTCGTCAGTTTTGATGTAGAGGCCAAAATGGGCGTTGATGATCACATTAGTGATGGGGATTTCCCTTCTCGGAGGTAAGAGTAGGGATTGTTCGCCACTGGTCTGTGTGTGTAAAATTTCTGTATCAATTCAATGTTTGCCGTCAGAGGTTGTTTGGCGAACATTTGCCACCTTTCTATCGCTTTATGTCTGTTAAGATCGACATCTTTTTCTCTTTATATTGAGCACAAGTTGTTATCTTTATTCTGTTATCGTGGCCTCCAAAGTGCTTTCGTGGCGGGTGCTAATCTACAATTCAGTATCTATCCTCTTATTTAGACATTCCTATAATGTATTTCTTGTCTAAGAAAGAAGATCATCAAATGCATTTGTTTTATGCCAAATAATAGATAAATTCATAAATTACGTAATTAGATACTGAATTATAGAAAATAAGCAAAATTATCGAGTATTGTCCTTAAATCTATCATTAATTGGCAATAAACAAGTTACAAAATGATTTAAAAATTAGGAATTTTATACACTTATCAGTGGGCTTGACTTACCACATCATTCATGATGCTATCCAATCATGATCACTCATTTCACTATTATTTTTCAAGTTATTTTTTTCAATTAATGAATCTTCACTCATTTTTTCTATGTCATTTAAAAATTATATTTTTTGAAAATTAGATTAATGACACGGATGATTAATGATGGAATGAGTGATTTTTGTTGGTTAAGGACCATTGGTGATGTGGCGAGCCAGACTTATGATATAATCTCTTGTTTAGTTACCACCGTTGAGTTTGGAACCCTAAACAGACTACCGATGATAAGTTGGAGGAAGGTGAGGATGATGTCAAGTCATCGTGCCTCTTATGCCCTAGGAAACACACGTGCTACAATGAATGGGACAAAGGATCGTAATCCGACGAAGGTGAGTTGTAACACCCCAATTTTAGCCTCAAATTAAAACCTAATCTCAGCTAAATCCCTAATTCAAGAACCTAGAATCTGGGGATATTCGGTCTATCTTTAATTTGAATTTCAATGACAAATTTGTAAAACTCGAAAAGTATAAAGGTTCTGTTAAAAACTTTTAAAAAAGTCAAACCCTTCTTGGGTTATTTAACCATTTTTTATTTAGAAAGAAATTATTTCTTTTCTTCCCATTTTAGTTTCAGTTTCTAGGGGGTTTGATTCTCTTTAATTCTTTTACTTGTTATGTTTTTGTTTCCTTCATTCTATGTTCAAATGTTTGGGTATGACAGGGTTGTTTCAAACCAATCTTGAGTTCCTTCTTTCGAATCATCTGCTCGGTAAGTCTCTTGTTATCTCTATTTTCAGTTTTGCGTTTATTTGTGGATTGAAGAGTTGAATCTATTAATGTTGTTTGAATTTTAATATTTTGGATCTTTTTAAATGGTTTTAATTCATGTTTGGTGTGTTTTAAAGGTTAAAATCGGTTTTGAATCGAATAATAAGGGAGAAGAGTCAAATCAGGAAATTTTATTCGAATCTGGAAAACCCGAAAAATTTCTGGGAAAAATCTGGGAATTTCCAGATTTTCTCGGGAAAACTAGAATTCGACCCGATTGACCGACCCGCCGAACTGAGACTTGACGCAACTTGAATTACTGATATCATCTACTGATGCCACTGTTGAGTCATCTATTGACGTCAATGTTGACTTGCTGACGTCAACTTTGACCTGCTGTCATCAACATTGAACAACGCTGAAGTCAGCGTTAACTTTTTAATCCATTCTCACTATATTTTTTGATGTCCTGAGTTCGATGGTGCTGTCTGTTTTTCGAAATTCGAACCCAAGGTGTTGTTTTTAAGTCTTTTTAGTTCGAATATTCAATCAGATGTTACCTTTTTCGAAATATGAACTTGGTCTACTATTTGGTTTAGGTGACGTAGATTTTGATCCCGAATTTCTTTCTCCTCTTCCTAGATGATCTCATGCTCATCAGACATCGAGAAACGCACGTGATTTTTCTGTTTGTTTTTGTTTCGTGTATTTTCCTATATAGTGGCATAGTAGTGTATCTTATGTTGTTGTTAGTCATAGGTTCTATGCCTACTAGACCTAGTGCTAGAACTGAGCCAAGTAAATATCACCATCGATGTTAAGTGATATGCTTAAGGTGTGTCTCTCTTGATATTTTCTGTTTATTACTGTACGAAGATTCTGTTAAATTCTATATATCCATGTTGATTGCATCATTTCTATGATTCTCTAAAATAATTATAGAATTTTCATGCTCTATGTTATTTAAATGAATATCTGATTCTAAAATTATCATGCATGCCTCTTGTTATTTCTTTTAGGCATGCATTCTCTTATATGTACATGTCATTGCATTTAGTTGGATAATATGTACGGGGAAGTTCAGTGATATCACCTTTTGGTGAGTATCATTTCTGATCAGTGGCTCCATCTTCGGGTCAAGTTTCCACTTCTGTTTAGTGGCTCCACCTTCGGGTCGAGTTTCCACTTATGATGGTGTGATAGAGTTAGAGTGGTTTAGGGTAACCTTCTCTTCTGATGATGTTCGGTGTTAGGTGCATATCATTCATACATTATATCACATGTTCTGCTCTGTTTTGTTCTATTTTGTGATATGTTATTTTGTTCTGTAATATGCTATTTTGTTCTATGTTATGCTATTATGTACTATGATCATGTTTATGTGCACACTAGAGACACACTAAGCTCCCTAGCTTACACCATAACAGTTTTTATTTCAGATACTTGATCTTAGGCTATGGTACTTGGGAAAATGTTGATTCTGAACTACTTTTGATCCGTACGTTTATAAAGTTTCAGATTTATTTTAAATTTTCGGTTAATAATTTCTATATTGGCTTTGGACTTTAGACTTTTATATTGAACACTTATCCAGTTTCCAGTACTGATAATATTTATTATAAACATGAGTTGAACCTTCAGATATTTTTAAATGCTAAGTTTCAGTATTTTCATTATCGCAGGTTTAATAATCTATCAGAAAATGATATTTTATCCAGTTAAACCCTAACTTGTAAGACAAGTTTGCTTAGCGTAAACCTTAAGTTTTAATCTAAGAGATTAGATTAAATTTAGTGGTTATATAAGGTGAGCTATCTTCAAAAACCCATCCTCAGTTCAGATTGTAGGCTACAACTCACTTCCCTGAAGTCGAAATCGCTAGTAATGTGAAATAATTTGATTAAAAGAATATATATATATATATATATATATATATATATATATCAAATGAAGGCTTGTTTCGTACAATAAATTTATTCAGTCGAAAATAGGAAAAATATTTTAATTCCTAATTCTTGAACCATTATTCTCATTTAAAAATGAAACAAAATCTCAATTACTTTTGTGTTCATGCTTTAATTAGGTTATTACTCAGACACTTAGCTTTCAACCAAAAACTATATATTTGTTTTTATTGTGTTATGGGAAATTTATCTTATTGTGTTATGCGATAAATACAAGTAATAATAATCGTTTAAGGAAAGAAATCAAAATTTTATATAAAAATTTTTATACGAAAAATTACAAGAATAAAAAAATATTTTAATGTCAAAAAAACCATATATCGATTTTGGATCATTACTTTCTTAGATCAAATCAAATTCTATCTCGAATAATTTTTTTTGAGCTTTTGGGTTAGATCAACTTTTTAAATCCCTAAATAGTCTGTCCAAGAAAACAAGTTGCAATACATCAAGGACTGGGGTAGAGCACATGAACTGGAGTTTCATAGCCGAAACTGTGTCGATAAAACCCTTTAACATGGGTTGTAGAAGAAACGACGATCAATCAGCACGGCCAAGTTATTGAAGAATTACTTGCATAATTCACGTTTCTTGTTTGTTTGATGGTACGTTTCAACCAACCTTAGCCTTACCTCGTTGTCTTCCGACATGAGGTTAACTAATTAACCACTCATTAAGTCTATAGTAATCTGGTTTTAGAAGTTGAATTTATCAATGTTCATGTGTTCATATCTGGCATGCAAAGCACAATCCAATCTTACATGAAAATACTGTCGATATAAAGCTGCCGCACTGTGCAGATGTTAATGGAGATGGTTAACAAAATTAGTTGATACAGAAACTGTATAAATCACTGCATGGACCTTTCCCATACAGTAGCGTACTTAAAGCAAGTTACAAGAAACGGCTGGCTTAAGGAACATACAAAAAAGAAAGAAAAATTCCTGCCACCCCAATCGGAAGCCGTTTGCATATATATAATGTGGGGAGAAAAGCGAAAAAGAAATGCAGGTGGACAGTTAATAGGTGATTGATGCTGAAAATGGAGTTACCAGTACAGCAGGATTTCCGGTTATCGTTGGCGACTGGCTGCATTCTCTATTTGCTCCCATGCTTCCTTCCGTTTCTCGGCTAATATGCTTAGCTTTGCCTCTTCATCTTTAAAGTGAGTTGGTCATCCAAATCCATGAATCTTTCTGACATTTATTGTTAAGTTGAGTACTCCATGGTTCCAATGGTTCTGGGCATTCTTTTCCAAGGTCGGGAGTATGATGGGCAAAATCACATGCCGGTTATGCGCAATTAAGTTTAAAATTCGATCATTATTCCAAAAGAAAAGTGCACTTTCAGCTACCTGAAACAAGCATGTTAATTAGAATAAAACAACACAAATTAACTACACAAATCAAGTGAAATGACTAACCATGATGATAAAAGCCATACAAGCAAAGCAGGCCAAGACAAGTTCTTTATTTTTTACAAAAAAAGGCACATTAATTGACACAGTAAAACAACTGTTAAACACTAGAGCTTGAAGGAGCTCATGGCATGTAGTCGATTATTGCAAATATATATAGGGAGGTAAAAACCATTACTCGGATAGGTTTCAGGTCGGGTATTGTCAGGTTGCGTAAAATCGGATACAGGTCATTTCAGGTTGATTTGATGTTTTGACTCGAATCGGGTCTGGTGCGGGTCCATTTCAGGTCGGTTTCATTTTAGGTCGGGTCCGTTTCAGGTCGGGTCCATTTCAGGTCGGGTCCGTTTCAGGTCGGATTAATTTCAGGTCGGGTTCAAATGGTTCAGGTCCAAATCGGATAATTGACAGTTTCATTTCAGGTTGGGTCCATTTCAGTTCGGTTGCATTTCAGGTCGGGTTCATTTCAGGTCAGGTTATTTCAAGTCGATTTTGTTTCAGGTCGAATTAATTTTGATTTTATATTCATAATAATTTAAATTATTAATTTTGATTTTGTATAAATACGTAAAAAAACGAATAAATATTAAACTATGAAGTTAAAGATTAAATTTTGAAATTTTAAAAAATCAACATTAACTTGTAAGGACTCAGTTACAAAAATTAAAAATTAGAAACACTAAAGTAAAATAAAAAAATCAGTAATAATCAATTCAAGTAAATTAACTTGTAAGTTATAAGGGTTAAATTACAAAAATTATAAATTAATAATAATTAAAAGTAATAAAATCTAACTTTAATACATTATATAATAATTATATTATAGTTTAATATATTTTAAAAAAGAAAAAAATAGACAATATATAGAATTTATAATATAAATGAAATAATAGTCATATAAAATCAATACTATATAAGAAATTTATACTATATATAGAAAATATATTATATATGGAGTAATACTATAAACATACTAATATTATTTTTAGAAACAGAATAATATATTAAACTATATATATGGATTAATAATACATATATTATAATAATATAATATATATTATATTTATACATATATTATATATATATATATATACATACATATATAACATATATACATGTATATTATTTTTTAATGTATATATATTATATTATACATATAATATACATATATATATATAAATATGTATATATTATATAATATATTAATATATGTACATACATATTATATATATATATATAACATATTAATTATTATACATATTTAATATACATATATATCATATATAAATACTATATATTATAAATATTATATCAATACTATATAAATACATATTATATAAATATTATAAAATATATAAATACTATATAAAATACACATATTATATAAATATTATATAATATATACATACTATATAATATATATAATAATAATAAAATTTTAATCCTCTAAAATCAATGATTTCATTCCCGCCCAACTCAACCCCCACGGCTCATTCAAAATTTCCCTCCCCTCCCCACTTAAAATGAACAAATTTATTTTAAAATTTTAATTTTAGATTTATTTTAAAAATCAAATCAAGTACTAGTGTTTTAATTTAGAGTATTTAATATATATATATATTTATTGTATATATTATATATATATTAATATATATATACTTATATATATGTACATAAGATATATATTATATATATATTTATTATATTTCAGGTTGAGTTCATGTTTTGATTTTATATTCATAATAATTTAAATTATTAATTTTGATTTTATATAAATACGCAAAAATGAATAAATATTAAACTATAAAGTTAAAGATTAAATTTTGAAATTTTAAAAAATCAACATTAACTTGTAAGGATTCAATTAAAAAAAATAAAAATTAGAAACATTAAATTAAATTAGAAAAATCAGTAATAATCAATTCAAATAAATTAACTTCTAAGTTATAAAGACTAAATTACAAAAATTATAAATTAATAATAATTAAAAGTATTAAAAATCTAACTTTAATACATTATAAACGGAATAATAATTATATAAAATTAATAATATATATAGAAAATACACTATATATAGAGTAATACTATAAATAGACTAATATTGTTTTTAGAAATAGAATAATACTATAGATGGATTAATAATAAATATAAAATAATACTATTTTTGAAAATAAAATAATATTAAAATAAAGAATAATACTATTTTTGCAAATGAAATAATACTATAAATGGAAAATAAAATTATAATGTATACATAACATAAGTATATTCTAACATTCATATATAATTATATATTTATCAATGTATGTTATATGTATACATAGTGAATTAGAGATAGTAGTAGTATTATACATAGTATATTAATATATTAATATATCAATATATATTTTGTATATATACGTTAATATATAGTACATGTATATATTAATATACATAATTATGTATCATGTATGCTATAATCTATATGTATATGTACTATATATATATATATGTATGTTAATATGTCACATGTGTTAGTATGTATTAGTACATTATATATATTATATGTATATGTATATGTATATGTATTATACATAATACATATATATTATATATATCATACATGTATATTAATTTTTGATGTATATCATATTATATTATATTATATATATAATATGTATTATATTTATACATATTATATATCATATATGTATACATATATGATATACATGTACTATGTATATTAATTTTTAATGTATATATATGTAATATATATCATATATATATTATATATACATATCTAACATATTAATTATTATATATATTTAATATGTATATATATCATATATAAATAGTATATATTATAAATATTATATTAATACTATATAAATACATATTATATAAATACCATATTATATATATAATAATAATATAATGTATACATACTAATATACTATATAATTAAAAATTTAACTCTCTCTCAAATTTAAATATAATTCCCACCCTAAAATCAAATTTCCCTTCCCCAAATTTTCCTCCCGCCTCCCCCTAACCCGGCTAAATTCAATTCCCCCCTCCCCCTGTTAAAATCAAGAATTTCCCATTCCCCTAAAATAAAAAATTTCACTTTAAAATTTTAATTTTAAATTTATTTTAAAAATCAAATCAAGTACTATTTTTTGATTTGAAATATTTAATAAAATATATGTATATTTATTATGATATTTATATGTATATATATTATATATATATATATTAATATATGTATACATATATTTATATATATGTATATATACTAGATTTATATATTAATATACATATATAATATACATTAATATATGATATACTTATATATATTATATTTTATGTATTAATGTATTATATGTAATATATAATATACTTTAATATATAGTATATATTTATAATATAATTTATATAAATATTAGTAATAAGTATGTTATAAATATTAAAATATAAATGTATCAATGTTTATAACAAGATCATTATATATATTATATAAGTGTGTTATAACTTATATATGTACAATATAAATATATGTAATAAAATTGAACTATCAATTATTAATTAAAAATTAATAAACACAAATCATATAAATATTATATCCATATTAAAATTATAATATATGTTATGTAAAATATTTATATAAATATTAATATCTATAATAATAATATTATTTTATATTTGTATTAAAAAGTATGATATAAGTAATTAACTAAGTATGTTATATAACTTATTTATATAATTGTTATGTTGATATTAGTTCAGGTTAATAATAGGTCGGATCATTTATCAGGTCGGGTTTAAAACAAGTTGGGTAAAATCAAGTCTCGAGTCAATTCAGTTGAGTAATATCGGTTATCTGCCAGATCAAACTCGGGTTCGGGTCTGTTTCAGTCGGATACAGGTCGGATTTCAGGTCTACAGTAACAGGTTGAAATCGAGTTCAGGTCAATCTTGGTCGGATACGGTTCAGGTTCGGTTACTACAATAACAGGTCCAACTCAAACAGGTTTCAAGCGGGTTTCCAAATCGGGTCAACTTTTTACATCCCTAAATATATCAACTAGCACCATAACTTATAGGAAGCCAAGTTAGCACATCAATTCTTTTAAGCCAACAAAGTAAGCAATGTATAAAAAAAGAGAAATGATAACCTTACAATCTTGGAGAAACAAACAAAAGAAATTGCAATCAACGAGACGACGGAAGGTGAATAGGGGTATACATTATTTGGATTTAACCGAAATCAATCAACCAAACTAAATTTTTTTTCGGTTAATCTTAGGTAGATTTGGTAAACACTTAATTTTTTTTTAAAATCAGATTATCAATTAATTCACTTCAAAATTGGTTAATTAAACAAATTAACCAACATTATATCATATATATTTCGTATATTTATTTTTAGTCATTGAACTTTAAAAATTATAAAACGATCATTAAAGTTTTTGATATATTATAAAATGGTCATTAAGTTTTTATCAAATTAGCATACAAGAAATTTTACTGACTAAAACTATCATTTTAGCATAATTTAGTGAACTATTGTGTAATTTACCCAAAATATTATAACGAAATTCGGTTAATTCAAAAACCAATCGAATTAATCGAAATATTTTCTGTTCGGTTAATTCGGTTATTACTAATTCAGTTTGGTTAATGGTTAAAATTTTAAAATTTTTGGTTAATTAAGTTATGGTTAATTCGGATCCGCCACCGACCGAATTAACTGAATAGATATCCCTAAAGGTGAATAAATTTGGTCATAGTTGAAGGCAGAGGCAAGCATATTGTTATTAAAGCCAAACAGGTAGACAATTCTATTGCTTTAAAAGAAAGAGAAATAGCTCATAGCTTGTTAAAAACAATGTCTACTAGTTGTTAAGTTGGATAACAAGACTGGACCAAACCATAAAATCTCAACCCTTATTATAAACTCATTCTCATAGTCATTAAAGCTGACAATGAAAACAGGTATATCAACCCCAAGATCTATAAGTTGCCATACCAGCGCCTACCAAAGAATTATTCAGAGTTATGCTCATCTCTGATCAAACATGAAACAAAAATGTTACAAGGCCAACAATTGAAGAAATTGATATGTGCCCAAGCATGACTAAATGCAACTAAAATTCACATGAATACATACATATTTTAATATGATCTATAGAAAGTTTAACACTGAAAAGAGAGAAATGGAAGGTGTTCGGCATCATAGAAACTAGTTAAAAAAGGTGAATGCATCACCTTCGGCAAAAGGAAGACAAGAACATATTATGTATGAGATCAGTAATTAAAGAAAATTGCAGTTATAACATCGGTAAATATATCCACATCCAGATAAAAATAACATACCTGGAAATGGAAACTGTTAATGCAATAGCCTATCCGCCAAAACAATGGGACTGCAACCTTTTGGAACTCCACCAAGTTAATGGCTTCCAAAATCTCTTCCAACCCACCAAGAAACATCAACTCCTTCTGGCTGGCTGTTATGGGCCAGTACTTTAACAATCCCCCTATCACGGTCCCGCATAACTTTGGCTCCTTCTCAATGAACTGAGAAACACAATAAGACAACTGTTGAAAGTAAACCCCCAATGATTTTGGCTTGTGGAGAGGAATCAAAACCCTCCACAAGAAGATTTTATGTTCCTCCTTCACAGGCAAAGCAAACCCACTGATTATACTGCCAAAAATCTCCAACAAATCAACAATCCCGTTATGTCTCTCTGTCTCAAAAACAAACCGATAAAATATATTGCTTATAGCCTTTCGAATAAAGGGCCTATGAACCATGAACTTCCCATAAAACCTACGCAAAATAGTCTTCAAACAATCCATTTCCCGGCGACCTTTTTTGGAAGGGTCCGGAGATGGAAAACGGGAATTTATTTGAAAGCGTGGTGGGGTAAAAGGTTTTGAATGCTACGATTTAATCTTTTGAAAATATTATTTAAAAGTATTAATTCTTTTTTAAAAATAATAAAATTAGAGTCGTCACCGGTCATTAAGGTAGATCGGACAACTTAAAAGGAAAATCAGAGATTCACTTTGAAAAAGGATTCGACAGTTGGTTACGCGTAGGGAAGGATTAGAACCCCCATCGTGCCCGAAAATCGGTACCAAAAAATGTTTTCTTTAAAATCTGTTTTTGAAATTTAATTTAACTTTAAATCGGTTTGTAAATTCAAAATTGAACGAGCTTAATTTAATTGGTGAATTTAAATTAATAAGATATTTAATTAATAAGGTTGACGATACCACGTACCATAGACTAAATCGACATCAAATAATACGGACCGCCGCGTTAGTTTAGGGTTTGGATCCCGTACGTCACCTTTATGCATGATGCTTGCATTTAAAAGGATGATGTCATGATACTATTGATTTTATTTTTTCTTTACCTAAAGAAGATATAAATTAACTCAAATATGTGTTTAACTTCCCCGATAATCCAGACGGTTATGACACGAATATAAGAATTAATAAATACCTCCCTTTTTAGTTTTAACATTAATTAATCAAAAACTTTATATCAAATAATAAGTCACATGAGTAATGAAAATGGATGATAAACAAGAATAAATGTGAGAAAACATCTATAATAAAATAAGTAAATATGTCTACGAGACATGCTTCAAACACGCGTAAGCAAAAGCGATTTATGTAACGTGACATGATAATATAATGACGAAGTTCTAAACATGAACATATATGCACCTAAAAATTACACATCATTATATATATCACAACCTAACCTAATATACAACCAATAAATAAATCATAAACATGAAACATGACACACAAAACAATATATCAATTTTGAGAAACAATAGGATATGAGAGACGCTTAATATATATTAACAACAAAAGGATGAAAGATGCATATATAAAAATGGACATGAAAAATAAACACATGACAATGCATTTAATGAAAAACAAATATTAAGAATGAAATGGTACGTATACAACAAATAAAGGGAAAAAAATACAGCTTAACATCACTACTAGATATATATAACTGCATTTAAAGATATTCTAATATAAAACGATATCACTACTAGTTAGGTTTTATGTTACTGAAACTTGTTTCGCAAGTTAGGATTTTATAAAATAAATATAATATTCTAGTAAATTATTAAATAATTAATAATTTAAAATACTAAAAACTTATCAAACCATTAGTTTAAGTTCAACCCAAAACTTCAATAAACTTTAATAGTCCTGAAAATTGTTTAAATGTCCAGAGTCTGTAATTCATTATAGAAACATTAAATGTCCGAAACAAAAGTTAATTAACTGAAGTCCGAAAATCATACTTAAAATATCTGAAATCAGGATCCTCCAAGTACCGAAGCCTAGGTCTGAGAATCTGAAGCAAAAACTGTGGGGACGTAAGCTTGGGAGCCTAGTGTGTCTATAAGGTGCAGATAAATATATTTACAGTACAGAAAATATAACACATAGTAGAATAGCATAATCTCAGAACATAACATCATATCACAAAACAGAAAAGAACATGCGATGTAATGCATGTATGATATAAGATGCACCCAAACACCGAACACCATCAGAAGAGAAGGTTCCCCTAAACCACTCTAACTCCGTACACACCATCAGAAGTGAAGCTCGACCCGAAGGTGGAGTTACTGAACAGAAGTGGACACTCGACCCGTAGGTGAAGCCACTGAACAAAAGTGATATTCACCAATAGGTGATACCACTAAACTTCCTCGTACACATATCCAACCGATGCCATGACATGAAAAGATAACTTGGTATGAATAAATATCAAAATCAGAATACATGGCTAAGAGAATAATAGGAGGCATGCATAACAGTTTCAGAATCAGATGTGCAGTTAATATATCAGAGCATGCAATTATTTAATTACTTTCAGAAAATAACAGAAATAATGCAATCAACATGTTACACAGAATTAACAGATATACCAATAATGCACACAGAGATAAACAGAAAACGATCGGGAGAGATACACCTGTAGCAGATCACTTAACACCGATAATGACGTCTACTAACTCAGTCTTAGTACTAGGTCTAGCAGGTGTAGAACCTACGAGTAACAATAAGGTAAGATACACTAAAAACTATGCCACTAAACCAAAAAATACACGAGACAAAAGTAAATCAAATACTCTATACTGATGAACAGGAGGTAGCCTAAGAGGAGGAGGAGACAAATGCTCGGGGTCAAAATCCAAATTACCTGAACTAAACAAAAACTGTTTCAGAATCCGATAAAGACACTTTTTAGATAAAACTTTTAAACTTAAAAACCCTAAAAATAACACTTCGAGATCGAATTTTGAAAAATGGATCGCATCATCGGACTCAAGACGTCGAAAAACATAAAACGGGACTGGATCGAAAAAAATCAACATTGACGTCAGCATTGGTCAACGCTGACGTCAGCATTGACCAGTGCTGACGTCAGCAGATGACATCAGCACAGATGATGTCAATAGTGACGTTAGGAGATGACGTCGGTAGTGATGTCAGTAGATGACATTAGTTGTGACGTCAACCGGGTCAGATCGGTCTGGTTAAGGGTCGGCAGAACAAGATTTTCCCATAAATCTGGAATTTCCAGATTTTCCGGGAAAATCTAGAAAAATCCAAATTCTTCCCAGGCTCTTTTTACACGAATTTGAAGCAACTCATCTCCCAGTTTTGATATAAAACAGATCTAAACACACTCCTTTCAACCAGATTCAATATAAACTACAATAAATCAAAACAAACCGATTAAAACACTTTCTTCTCCTAATCCGTTTTAAAGACTAAAACCACAACTTCAACATGCTTCCAGATTCAAAACGAACATCCCCTAAACGAATATAACCAAAACAGAAGTATTCACCCACAAACCGAACTAAACTAGACTGAAAAGATGATCGATGCTTACCAAAACCTACCAACCACCATAAACAAAGGCCACGAGAAGGATGATTTGAAGGAGAAAAACAAGGCAAGAGAATGAGATTATCGAGAGAAACAAAAGAACAATTTTTGAAATTCTGAATTAATCAGAATTAAAGAGAAGATTAAAAAAGCGGGAGATGGGATGAAAATTGATTTCCCAAAGAAAAAGGTAAAATTACAGAGTAAGGGTCTAAGATTTTCAGGATTTACAGGTGAAACCTTAAGTTTTCAAAAATTATAATTTAGTCACTGAATTCAGAATTGAAAATCCCCAATTTCTAGGGTTTTGATTTAGGTATTTAGGATTTTAATTGGGGCAAAATTGGGATGTTACAGAAGAATTAATTACGAATACCCTAAGTATAAAAAGGTAACAAAGGAAAAGGGAACAAAAAAAGAGTCAAAATTAAACAAAATAAATAAATATTAACGACTAAAATTAAGAGATAAAAACAAAAGGAAAGGAAAATTTAAACATTTTACTGCAGCGTTTTATTTGGGGAGTTAGATGGATTAGAGGATTTTAAATCCCTTTCAAAATTAAATAAAAAAACAAAGGATATAAAAACATGAACACATATATACATGAACAGACTATGATGATTACAAAGCATGTGTTACAAAGAGTAACTTCATATTATACAAATTAAACTTGCATGAAAAGGAGACAAATATACATACAAATAAATATGTATATATTAAAACGATAAATATAAATAAAATACTACCGATTCTAACATGTATAAATAAAATATAACTAAGAAACATTACATGTGCATTAAAACATATGTATATTTTCATAAATAAATATCTCAGATTTGTATCACATAACATATAAAACGAAAAACATATGCATGCAAAGTATGAAAAGATGTATAAGGAAATACACAATTAATGCTCTATATAAGGTATAAATAATATGTGACATAAATAATTAAGTATTCCATAAATATATAACTTTAAAATACACGATATAAGTAAATAAAATAAAAAACTAAACAAGGAGCAAGAATGACATTTTCATGGAAAAAAAAAAAGAATTAATGCTATTAACTAATACCAACACGCCGATTGGTCCTTAGAAAAGTTAGGCCATGTAATATATTATTTGGAGCATTCAATATGGAACACGGGCTATGAATGCATAATAAATTTGGACTTTATAAATTCTTTTTGAGTTTTTTAATAATTTATTATGGGCTATTACTATTCGTGATTAATATTAATATTACTCAAATAGTTAATCATATACCAATACTTAATATACACAAAAAATACTAACATGACACAAACATTAATACACACGTGGCAGTATATCTTACACATGCAATGTAATAATATTGACAATAACAAATTAAGATTATACTAAATTACTATGTGACATATATATATACACACACATGAAATCATACAATCTAATTAAATGTCGCATGCAATGCTAAATAATAATAATATATACACACTTCATGCGAACGCATTAGCTTAACACATATAATACGTAATACACATTAACTTATTATGACAGCATACATGTACATATATTAACTACTAATAACAAATTCATGCAAGCAAAAAAAATGTTATGCTTATATATTTAATCTATTTTAACTTTTAAAGTCCACATGTTTAACAGCCCACTACGTAAATAAAAAACAAAAAAACTGGATATAACTCAGACAAAATTAGTGATAAATTTAACATCCCACTACGTAAAAAACAAGTCGAGCAATCTCAAAATAAAGGAATGGTCTATATACTTTTTAGCTACTTTAGCATCCAGACAGGAAGAAGTGATAAATTTAAGTAGCAAATCATACATAATTTGCAAATATGGCCAAGATGCATCAAACATCGGCTCATCAATATCATTTTCACCGTCATTACTTGAAGTAGATCGATAACTAGGTGGGAAAACTCTAAATAAATTCACAACACACATCCTACACATGGCTAAAATTGCAGGTTCGCTAAATCTAACGGACCCGGACACAAAATCCAAAAGCTCAAGTAAGGTGTGTCTTTTAACATCTTTCTCAATCAAATTTTTAGTTGGGTCAGTAAAATCGAAAGTTACACAAAAAAGGCTAATTTTACTCACAAAAAGATTCATCCTTTCAGAACTGGGTAAAAAAAACCCTATTAGTCTTTACTCCATTTCCTAAAGTGAATGTGATATTTTATAGTGGAATGAATAAAGACCATATTAGTAATTGTGGTTGCGACTGAGGTCATAAAATAAACATGGATAAGATGATTCTTTTAAGAATGTTTATATCCACCAGAAGCGGAATTATAAAGATGACAAGAATGATAGAGATCATATCAAAATATTTATGTTATCAATGCGATGGTACAAGCCATTGATCTCATACTTGTCAAACTCCGAAGTATTATAGACTTTATCCATAATCATGAATGATAAATGAAAGAAAATATAAACAAATTTTCTTTGTGGTGTAAATAATTATGGCGTTGTTGGTCCAACTCACTTGTATATAATTAATTTTTTCATAATCCTTCAAGAGAATAATTCATCATTTATTTTATTTCTCTTATAGCATCTAAAGGAAATAATTTATCTTCTATTTATTTAGTTTATGTAAATTTATTTTTATTTATTATTTATTTATGTTAATTTATTTTACATATTATTTATTTAAGTTTTATGTTAATTTATCCTTTAAAGAATATTATCATTTTCAGAATAAAATCTACAATGAATTGTGACTATTTATGCCAAACAAACAGTGCAAATACTTATACTATACTTAACCATAAGAAATATTTTCTCATTTAAATACAAGAGAAAATGTGAGTACTATATCTCATAGTGCTGAAATATTAATACTTCGGAAGATCTTTTAAGAGTTTATCTTTAATAGATAATTGATTTGATATAATGTGCTATATTTAATATTTTGTCATTCCCCGAAGTGAATGGTACAAATCACATATTTTTCATTCCCCGAAGTGAATGAAATAAAGCACATATTAAAAGGTACATGATTATGTATATTTTCCCATTTTAAATTCAAGGGAATAATGTGAGTACTATTTTCGGAAGTACTAATATCACAAAAGGCTCTAATTGAGTAAATATTTTATTGCCAAATGGAACTATATTCCATATTTATAGTGCATTATACTCGTTAAAGTCACAAAGAGACTTATTGAGTTTTAAAGATATTTGTAAAAATATATTGAAAATATTAGTCAAGGAGATGCTGACTATCTCGATATTACAAGTATAACTCAAGGCAATAAGAAAATCTTTGCAAAATTACATGCACTGCCATCCATATTGTACTACAAAAGAATTAGTACAAATTGAAGCTCATGCTATTTTAAACCAGATCTTTACTGATAATTTTATTTGGCATGACTGGTTAGGCCATCCCGGTTTAATTATGATGCGAAATTTTATTGATATTTTTATATGGTCACTTATTGAAGAACTAAGATTTTCTTCAAGATAATTTTCATGTGATACTTGCTATGAAAGCAATTTGATTATTCAATCATCAACAATTGATATAGAGTGTAAATCTATTAATTTTTCTGGAACGGATACAAGGTGATATATATGGGCTCATACACCTTTCTTACAGTCCATATAGATATTTTACGATTTTAATCGATGCATCGACTAGATAGTTATATGTATCCTTGTTATTAACCCACAACTTGGTGTTTGCGAAGCTACTTGCTCAGTTGATAAAATTATGAGCATATTTTCCAAATTATCTTATAAAGACAAATGATCTTGATAATGTTGATGATATATCATTTTACATGTAGTATCATCAATTCGCATCAAGCCAACAAATGATTATAAGTTCTCTCCATTACAAATTGTTTTTGGTCAAGAATCAAATATTTTTTATCTTAGATTTTTTAGTGTACGATATATGTTCTATTGCTCCACCACAACGCACAAAGATGAGTTTTGTTGGGAATATATATCAGATTTAAATATCTTGAGCTTCTAAAAGAGAATTATTTACAATCCGATTTACTGACTATCATTTTAATGAGTTAGTTTACCCAACATTAGGGAGAGAAAACAAATAGTTGGGGAAAGAAATAAATTAGAATGAATTATCATTTTCTCATCTTGATCCACGTACTATACATTGTGAACTATAAGTTCAAAGAATAATTCATTTAGCAAATCAATTGCCAGATGATTTTGTTGACCCTAAAAGAGTGATTAAGTCACATATATCAGCTATGAAAGCTCCGATTAAATTTGATGTCTTGGAAGGACAAACTCTAGTTGCTAATAAGTCTAACTTACGCTTGAAGCGTAGTAGAAAAGTAAGTTCCAAAGATAAAAAAACCCTCGAAAAAGAAAAAGAGCTATATTTTATGATAGTCTAATCAAGGAATCAATGAATTATGAAAATCTCAAGAAGAGATTAAAAGGTATCCAACAGAGATATTGACATGACTCAGGTACCTGACAATAAAGAGATCTCAATAGATTATGTTATGTCTGGTAATAAGTGAAACTAAAATTAAATCGACGTCGTTAATATATTTGCATGCAATATCGCACTAGAGATTTTATTTGATGATATGGATCATGAACCATTGTCAATTAGACAATATAAACAAAGAAATGATTGGCCAACATGAAAGATGCAATTGAGGCGAAACTAAAATCTCTTTCGAAAAGAGAAGTATTTGGGCATATAGCCCATTCATTGAAATGTATAAAGATCGTGGTATAAACGAGCCTTTATGAGAAAGATATATCAAAGGGGAAATCATGAGATATAAGCTCATTTAGTTGCATAAGGATTCTCACAAAGACATGAATTTGATTAGAGGAAAATATATTCCTCGGTGGTAGATGCAACTACTTTTAGATTTTGATCAGTTTGGTAATAAATAAAATTACTCAGTTTCTGCCTAATGGAGGTTGTTACATCCTATTTGAATGGGCCTATTGATAGTAATATTTACATGAAACTTCCGGAAAGATTTAGATTGTCATACGCAATTAATTCAAGTTCTCGATAATATTATTCAATCATATTGAATATATCTTTTTATGACTTGAAACAAGTTAGGCGTATTTGGTATAATCGCCTCATTGAATACTTATTAGCATAATGCTATATGAATTGTTTAATTTCTTTGAGTATTTTTATTAAGAGGTTTAACTCTGAATTTTTATTGTTGTATATATCGATGATTTGAATATCGTTGAGACTCATGAAAAAATCTCCTCAAATTCCTGTGCATCAATCGACATACATTAAAATGTTGAAAGAGACTTTACATGCATAACGCATATTCATTGATCAACCTTATGGTTGATAGGTCTCTTAATGTAAACAAAGATTCTTTCCGCCTCAAGAAAAGGGTAATGATATTCTTGGTCTAAAAGCACAATATATAGATTATTTGATCTGAAAGCATCGTATCTTAGCTAGTCTAGAAATATTATTAAAGTGCTACGAGATCATTACCTTTAAATAATATGTTATGCATGAGGCAAAGCCGAAATATGTGTTTGGCTAAACATATCATGAAGATATGTGAATTAATTTCACAAGATAAAATGCAAGCCATCTTGTATAGAGATGATGCAAAATTTATATCTCAATATGAGTATATCAAATATGATAAAACAAAACATATTTTTTTCAAGTTTTGTCCCTCATGATCTTTATAAGAATATTATGCTCGATTCATTTCAAGTAATAATTTGGAATATTTACCCACTAGTGCATAATCTACTTCAACATTTGAATATTGTATTCAATATTGAATTATGAAGATTTAAAGATCTTATATGATATTTTCATGAGAGGGAGTAAAGACGCATTGCACTCTTTTTCCCTTAACCAAGGTTTTCCCTCAATGGGTTTTCCTGGTAAAATTTCTAATGAGGCAACATGTTATGCGTATCAAAGATGTATACTCTTTTTCCTTTAATAAGAATTTTTTTCCCACAAGGTTTTTATCTTAGTAAGGTTTTAACAAGACACATTATCTTCATGGATATCCAAGGCGGAGTGTTATGAATATATTTATTTATGGTGGATATCCATGTATTAAGTTAAACTTTAATGGGCTTCATTATTAGGGTTTAATACCCATTGGAATTAGGATTTCAAACTTATGCCTATAAATATAGACTTTTGACCAAAACTTTGTATACAACCCTACTTTGAGAATATAATAAAATCTCTCTCTTTTGTCTCTCATCTTTGTTCTCCTATTTTATTCTTGTTGTTTACTTTATTCATAACATCAACTATATTTTTTAAAAGTAATGTCAAACTACGCCAAAACCAGGTTAATGACATTTAAACACACACCAAGTCAATGAAAAATCAACAATTAAACCACTGTACTATTCCTTTATTTAAGTGCATCAAAGATTGAACCAAAAATTGATTTGGTATTAAAGAAATAAAAATTGATTTATAGAGACAGTCTAAGATCAATATGAACCCAAAATTGATTTGGTATTAAAGAAATAAAAAATTGGAATATCAAATATTGAAATAGGTAGGGTTTGTCTAGTAAATAAAAACAAAGTATTTTTTATGCTCTCTCCACAAGCTATGTCCATGAACTAAATTATTCATTTCATCGGATCCAAGTTATATAACGATTTTTAATTTCTAGATCGGATGGATAAAATTTAAATTTATTTAAATTTAATTATGAAATATATAAAAATTAAAATAAAATCATATTTTTAATTAAAATGAATTATTTATGTAGGTTATGCTAGTTGTAAGTTTTATTTTTTTAAGGGTAAGCTACTGTTATTTTTGTTTATCCTTAATTTATTATTAGTTATCGATTTTGAAAAACGACCAATAAGGTCATTATTATTTTCGGGGTGTAAAGTTTTGGTCACTCCAATATTAAGTGTCATTAAATATTGACAAAAAGATGATTTGTCATAAAAAATGATAAATTACTTAAATAGTCTTTAAACTATTATAATATTTTTGTTTAATCTTTAATTTCATCCTAAAAATTTAAAACTTTATAATTTTATCATATTTCCCAAAAAACCCATAATCCTAACCCTTATCGCAAACTCTAAAATCCCCACCCTAACCCTTATAATCGGAATTAAGACTCTTATACTCGATAGCCCTTACCCCCTTTACATCGGCTAAGCCCCTTTCGTGTCTATATTTAATTTTGTTGATGCAAGTAGCAAAACTGAAGCAAGGCTAAGATAATGAGACTCAAACTCGCATACACATTTACTTAATTCTTTCTATCGCGAAAATCTAACTCGGAGTCTAAGTCCACCATAATTAAGAAACCATGACTCTATTTGAAACGTGACAAAAAGAGCAAAGCATGAGCAATTGCACATACCTTCACCTCGGATATTTTCATGTTACTCAAAAGACCTGAAAAAACTAGAAGAATTGTTCCTAAATGGTCGCGCTAAACAACCCACAACTAGCTCATTACGTCTTACCTTGTTGATCTGAGTTGTGTAGTGCTATAAATTACGTGAATTTGTGTGCAAGTATACACAATCGAGAAAAGAAATAGAGGGTGAGTGATTATCGTTTCCACGAGGATTTGGTGGAAATTATGTTAGTTTAGTCAAGGCAAAAAGAATACTAACTACAAGGGAAGTAAATACAATGGTATGGACAAATGGAAATATAGTGACAAATGGTATAGATGTACGATAGAATATGGTAAGGGTGTATTGGTGTAGTGAGTGAAAATACTGTGATAACTTAAGAATACAAGCAAGTAAACAATTAAAATTGTAAGGGTGTGAGGTGTATGAAAATTTAATTACAAGTAATCAAGTAAATAAAGAAAACACTTCGTAAATGCCAAGGCAAAAGCGAAATGAGAAAACTAGAATAAGTAATATGACTTAACAATCCTCAAATGACAAACTCTACTGGGAATGAATGATGGGCTTTTATAGACTCCTAAAGTTCACTCCTCTAAATAACTGGACGCTATAAGGTCTATTCACTCGAAAAAGCTTTCAAATATACTCTCGTTTTCTCGAGTCAAAAGAACCTAATACCCTAAAATGTCACGATATCTCCTCTCGGTCTTAACAATGACATCTAGTCTATTGAAGAAGCTCACTCCTTTTTATCGTTGAAACCCTCAACTTAAGTCTCTCTCGAGCACTTAAGGTTGGGTTAGGCTCTAGTTACTACCCCAAAACCCATTGCTCAAGTCGATCCTACCTTAGTTTCTCTCGAACACTAAGGATCTATAGCTATGTTTCTCTCGAACACCTAGAAATGTACCCAATCAAAGGACACTCTCATGCCACTTACAAACTTAGATAATTAAGCACAATGAACAAAGCAAATAGGTAAACATATAAACATCCAATATATTCATCAAAATGAAGAATAATCATCCATAAAAAACCTATCAAATAAAGAAATATCCATGATGGGGTTAAAGTGTTCAAGCGAACATTCAACCGACAACCCACAAGAAATAAGATAAAGACAAAGCAAAGGGGCTTGAAGACTCCCTTGGTGCCCGCTGCCAATGGATCCTCAACCACCATGGAGAATCCTTAGGATGATATCCCCTCTTGGGTGTTTAGCACGATACTCCCTTCAATCCCGTCAAAGGAGGAACCCTTAAAAACCGGTGAGTGGAAGAAAAAGTTGATAACTTTTGCTGCCACCTTTAGTTCTTTCTTCCTCCCCCAAAATCCTCCTTTCCTTTAGGGTCACCTTTTCTATTTATAATGGGGAAGGAAAATCTTAAGTTTTATGAAAATTCCTTTTGTACCCTAAGGTACACCACATTCACGTGAAATTGATTTCCCAAGTGATAGTGGTCTCCAAGGTGATTATAAACCATCCTCACGTACGGCTCCAGCTGGCAGATCTCCATAAAATATCTTCTCATATTTTATCTTTTTTTGCTGCAATGGACATCTTAGTTTTGTCATGACATTTCCCTTGCTTCTCCTTACATGCACAACATCAGCCAACAACATAACCTTTCCCGTAAAATAGCATCTTTTACCGCACCCAATATGCCAAGGCATAAATAACCACCAAATGCAATGTCATGATCCTAAATGCATATAAATGGTCCTATATGCACTTAAAACCAATCAATAACTTAAGTGAAAAGGCTTTAAATATATCCTTTTTGCGAAGTTATCACCCCCCCAAACTTAAGCTATTGCATGTCCTCAAGCAATGGATAACAACTAGAAGAGAAAAATGTCATGAAAAATATTCAAGATCAAGATAAGCAAATGGTTAGAGTTTCAACCCTCATAAAAGTCATGGCATAAACACAAGACTTGTGGAGATTTTGAGAATATTACTCTAGGGTAAGATCATTTGCAAGTGTGTGCATAAGTGTATCCAATTTATGCTTAGTTAAGTTAAAAAAATTCTAAAGAAAGTCCATTATCCTAACATAGCATGATCACTCATTTAAGTACAACTACGATAATCCCCTAATTTTTCCCCTCTGCTACGAGGGGAGCTAGCTTATCACATTACCTTTTACGCAGTATCTCAAAAATGCCATGACAAGGTAAAAGTTCAATGTCACCCCGTGCCTCTTACATTAACTCATATGCACATGGCTGCCATTTATTGAAATGTGATATCTAGGTAATGCCATAACATGTGGAGTATCCCTCTACAGTTATGTTGAAGCATTTATTCAAAATTTCATTAATCAAACCAATGAGAGTTTTATATCAACATTTAAGTCCCTTACATTAATACATGCTAGGTCATTCAAGCTTTCATTCTATAAAAATTTTCCAAATTTCCTAAGCATAGAGAACATACACTTGTGTAACAATAAAATAAACATAAACAACCAAGTCCTAAAACAATTCTATACAACACCCAAGTCCTATATATTCATCTCAAGCGATTGCCATATATATAAAAATATCATCATCATCGGGCATCTTCAACTTTATTCCAATTAACCTATCCTAAAACTTACTAATTTTTCATGGCATTTTTATTCAGCTAAAGCTATCATGCAAAATGAAGGAACAATACCTCCCCCAAACTTGTGGTATGCATTATCCTCAATGCAACTAAATAAGGAAAATTAATCTACATGCAATACAATGATATGTATGCAAGGTACCTTGGCTTAACGGCGATAGTGATGTTGTGGCGGAGGTGTGGCGGGTAGTTCTTCGTTTCAATGGGGGCAGGCTCTATTCTCGCACGAACTCATCATCATCGAGGGGGTGTGACTGTTCAGCACCAACATCAGGTGAGCTCACCTAGCATCCAATAGATATCTTCAAACGTTTAGATTGCCGTTCTGGCGAGTGCGACTATATTTTTGACTGTATGGTCATTTCAGGCGGAGGTTCTTCAAAGATAGCAAAGGTAGTACTCTGCTCTTGCTCTGGTTCAACAGGCATGGCAGATTGAGATTGTTGGGACTGAGTTTGTTCATCAAAAATGCCATGGCAATCTCTGGTTCTTGTTTTGGTTCTGTGGGCTACGCTTCCTTAGCAGGCTCAGCTGGTTCAGGTTCCTCATTAAAATGTTCAACATATTGTTGGGTAGTAGGTGAATCAATAGGAAATATCGGGTCATTTCAAGTGGTTAGCAAGATGGAATATGGGTGCGGCGGAAACTCATGAACCAGTTGAGGAAACAACTCGACCAAGTAGGATTAGATAACTTTATCTCTTTGCTTCATATACTCAAAGAACTTTTGCAAGTTACTTGTCAAGGTATCCAATATTTCCTTGGCATGTTGGGAGGACTTAACCACTTTAGCCTAATTTACCGTGGCTTTTCCTTATGCAGCTAATGCTTGGGAAGCCTCAGGCTTTTCCTCGTCGTACTCAAGCTTCGAAAATTTCTTCTTCCGGCAAAGAGAGGTTATCAAGTTTGGTAAGATGAGAGCACTCCTTGGTCGATTTAGACAGGCATTGGTTTCTTTGACAATAATTTTACCCACGTCGATTGTGCAACCATAGATAATCGAATAGAGTAACATCATCCTTGTCAGGCTGACCGTGGTTTGGTGGGTAGTTGGCATGAGCTTATGGTATAAGAAATGATTCCATAGTTGTGCCTTTGGCAATAAACACTCACGGTTTATAGATCGCATGTTCGCTTTTCGGTTGATCCACTCTGTGTTACCCAAACATAAGTCTTCCTTTACCCCTTGATAAGTTTCAAAAGTGGTGTCTTCTTCCCATTTGGTGTGTCGATCTACTCCCTACGGAATTTTGAAGAATCGATTAATAGTAGTTTTAAAAAGTGGACATTTTTACCTCTAACGTAAACCAATCTTTGGTCCGGATGGTGAATATTAGCGTAAAATTCTCTAATAAAGGTGGCATTCACGTTGCCCGGATGAGTTGCGAAACGCTTCCAGTGGTGTCATTACACCACTTTATTGACCTCCTAACCGAATTCTTCGCCGGAAAATACGAACCCTAGCTTGAAGAAAAGCTTACGGTTCTTTATATTTTTAAACTTTGCTTCATCTTCATCGTCCACAAAGAGGGCTAGAGAGGGCGGAGCAGAACCAAAGGGTCTTGACCATACCATTGTAACTTGAAAAGAACAATGAAAAGGATAAAAAGGTGGAAGCTTTTTGGCTATGGAGATGCACGGTTGTAGGGGAGAATGGAGAAGATGAAGGGTTTGCAACAAAGGGGAGAGAAAAGGAATAAAAATAAATAAGGAAAAACGTAAGAGGGAGTGGGGTTTAATGATAAAACATTTGGTTGGGATTAAGGTGTAACGATGGAGGTGATAAAAGTGGATAGAGAAAAAAATTAAAAGAATTAAAAAATAACTTCCCCAATTGCTCTCTCACTACCACTAATATTGATAGTGTCACATGGAATCTTGTTTCTCTTGGCTGCCTTACTTCACATTTTATGCATTGCAAGGTTAAAGAGAGAGTAAGAATAAGTTTAGTGAGGGGTAAAACTATAGATACATCACCTTTGTAATGCAGCCCATAAATCCAACAATTAAACACTCAACACATGCCATGTCGAGCTCATTACAAAACTCTCAACGTGGTTTTGAAAACAAAACATCTTAGCAAGTGTCATTAATCTCAAGCATTCCAAGGCTTACCCTCAAGACTTACATGCCTTAATCACGACAAAAGCTTAGGGCTTTTAAAACCTTATATCACTCTATGCATATATCTCAAGTCTTACATGCTACTCACATAATAATGCTTACCCACATATATCACAAAGCTCAAGTTTCAAAGTCTTACATGCTATTCTCATAGCAATGCTCAAAATCTATTAATGCATCTCTATGCATAAATCTCAAACACATATTTGCTTACAAGTGACTCTAACAATAATAAGTCTATAAAAATACATCGTATCGGAGCTACCTCAAACGATTATGACATCTATAACACATAAGCTATGCGGATCTCTATTCTTTGGATGAATTTGTACCAGATCTACCTCAAATGGTTACAAATCATCAAATCCACCAATAGGGGCATCTATCAATCTATAATGACTCACATGGAGGAGCTGCCTGAAACTCTCATGGAGTATTTATCCTTCAACCATCACGGTTTATATGGAGGAGCAACCTTAAACTCATGTGGCGACTCATATATTAGTGTACTTGACCCTATAGCCGGCTAATTATATCCGATAAAAATTGGAAAACATGTCACTTGCCAATATATATGTCTATCATCTATCATGCAGCTATTTTTACACTTGTACATCATATGTCTATCTCATGAAAGCCCATTTCAATGCATTTCTATTCAATTTGCATTTTCTATAAAAAGGTGGATTCACCATTTATTCTCTTATGACAATATCATGGGATTCAAATCATATCTATACAAGTTTAAAGCATGCACATGGTAGAAAAACAACATATCGATTCTCTTTGAGCATATACATCTATTCAATGAAAACCGTAAAAAATCAAAGAGTAATATTTCATCTATCTTCCAATTCATTTAAAAACACAACTTTACTTGTCAATCCAAGCAAATCATTCTAAAACCAAGTTCTCTTTTATTGCAATAAGAATTTCAAAACCAATGCTCAACCTCATACTAAAACATCATAAAATACATCATGCAACCATTATCTCATGCATTTATTGTGCATCAAACACATCAAACGTCGAAACCTCTTTCTCATGCTTTCATAGCATAAATATTGAGAGCATATGTGTGATACAAGACCACTATAAAAGTGTATCATGAGCATTTCAAAACATGCATAATCACATATACAAAACAGATTATGAGCATGATTTTTAAAATATGGCATATTATGGGAACCTTTAAGAGAAAACCATTCAACTTACTTTTCAGTGTAGGAAGGTTTCTTACACCAGCCCTACACCCCAAACCTATGAGAAAAACATGTTAAACCATGCAAATTAGGCAACCTACTCACCATTTATCCAAAACTTGCTTGCTAAAACCAAACGACACTCTTACCTTTGCCAAAACATCTCTAACTCTATGATTAAAACTTTGCCCTACTTCAAAACAAAAAAAAACAGAGGAATTAATGCCCAACAAAGCATTAATTCAGATCCTAAATCATACTCCCGTAAAATAGCTCCTAACACAAGAACAAGAACCTCCAGCAACAAAAAAGCATACAAAAACCTTCAAGATCTCTTGATTTAGGCCATTAAACTCAACAAAACTCTAGATCCAAGATTAATATGTCATAAACCTTTAATTAGATCATTAAACACTTCAAGAATTATTCATTTTCAATATAAAACCATCAGCTAATAAAGTCATACGAGATTTCTCAAAATCAATCTAAAAATCACGATTAAAACCAATTTTAGCTTCTAATTAATTCAAGAAACATTTCAATGGATCAAAAACTTGAGAATTTCATTTAAGAAATATAAGTTCATAGGTTTAGATGAATCCTTACCTCCAAACTTGATCCAACCTTCTTCAAATTGAAAGAAAACATAAAAAACAATGAAGAGATTTTGAAAGAAAACAAAAGAGATTCAACCAAAACGAGATTAAAGCTTTAAGAGAAGATTTTCCTTAAAAATAATGATGGATTCTCTGTTTAAAATCAAAAGTAATTGAGAGAATTTAAGAAAATAAGGTAGTTACATAAAATTTGGTGATTTAAGATAAATTGGGTAATTGTAGTTATAAAGGGTTAATTAGGTGATTAAATAAGCATTTAAAGATGTTAATTGGAAGATTAGATCAAATGAGTATGATTGGATCAATATCCCCTTAAAGATTCTATGTATTGACCCACTTATAATTAAGTCACTAAAACAATTTACTTTTCAAATTTTATAAAATAGTCACTAGTTTTCAAAATCTTAGGTATCCAAGTGTTATTTCCCAAAATTTATTTGACCAAAGAAAAATATATGTAAAATAAGGACTTTAGATATTTTTTACAAAATTTATTTCCCAAGAAAACATTTTCTTAAGATTTAAATCACGAAACTAGGTTTAATGGCTTACCTGATTTAACCGGTTCACTAACCCCAAATCAAAAACATCTAGGCCCATTTTTGAGGCTTTACACAAATCCTAGTGTTTAAGTTACTTATATTCTTCCTCTTTTCATCAATACCACAATAACTGATTGAGACCCTTGTTGTAGTAAGAGTTTTGGGAGAATCTTCAAGGTAACAAGAGAAGAAAAAGGATAAAGCTTGAAGAGTGTTTAAAAGATATTGGGCAGCTGCTATTCTAAGATAAGTACACTTCTAACTCATGTGTTTTTTTTATGGATCTCATAATCTTAGTGTTTAAAGCATATTTGTGTTGTTAGAATTTTGGTTTGGTAGCTTAAGAATGACAATGGTAAATTTATGATTTATGGGTTGTAATGAGTTAAAGTGTTAGTAAACTTCTAGAAATACCTTAGTTAACGTTTAGAATCATTCTAGAGGGTTTTATAGAGGATTAAGAAGGATTAAAGTTGTTTTTCGAGCTCTCGACCTTGAAATCTAGACTCGTGTACCAGTATGGGAGGTACTTGTATCGGTACTTGTAAGGAAAAAATGGATAGTTTAGAGAGGGTATACCAATACGACTCTCAAATGTATCAGTACTCCTGTATTTTAAGTGATTCCATAACCGTTTAAGTATACCAGTACGCATACACGTATCGGTACCACTATTCCATGAAGGAAACGTATTGGTATGGATGGTCTTAGTACCGGTACTAGGTACCGACATATAGGTGTATCGATACAAGGTAAAATTAATTTTGTAAAACCTAAACTTGATTTTGATATAACAAATAAGTTAAAGGACTATCTTGTAAATAAAATTTTAAGGCCAAAAAAATTTGACAAGTCAACAAAGTTTTCTAAGTCAAAACAATAACCCTAAAAGTGTTTTCCCTAAGATTTTTCAAGTCAAAATATTCAAAATCATACTATCATTTCGATACAATCCATAATGGTATCGATACCGTGCTTAAAGTTTCAAAGAATGTTCTTGAGTTTTTACAGGCGTATCAATCCAGTACAAGACCCGTTTTGATACTATTTGAAACTGTGAATTTTGGTTTCGAAACATCTACAAAACAGTATCGATATCACTGAGCAATTAAAAATAAATTAAAATACTTTAATTGGTTTAAGTATAAAATATTTTGATCGTTGGATGTCAGTTAATTTTTTAAAAGTTTGTTAACCAGTATCGATATGCCCTATAGACATTTTGATACTAGTTTTGGTAGATTCAACCGGTTTCGATACGGCCATCCACCTGTTTCAATATCTCTTATTTTTAAAGGCAACCCGTTTCGGTACCATTACCTACGGTATCGTTACCTCTTTGTAAAAAGCACATAACAACTCTTTCTACTTTGGTAACATTTTGATATGTGTACCCCAAGTATCGTTATCAGTAGTTTTAGAAGTGTATTTATGGTAGGAAGATGAAGTCCAAATGTCTATATGTATGTTCCTAACCGCTTCAACGGTTAGAAATCAAAGAGAGGGCATAAAATCAAGCTTCCAAAGCAGCAACAACAACTATTGATCCTAAAGACAACATCCAATACAATATCTTCTTTGTACCCAACTCTTGTAATTATTATTGTAAAACTTTGTTTGACTTTGGGGAGTATTTAAGTTAAATTGTGTAATATCTTCTTTGAGAGAGACTTGTAATTGTCATTATCTTTATTGTAATCCTTATGAAGTTATAGTTAATCTTTGGGTAGAAAGATTAACCTAATTGAAAAGGTTAGCCCTTAAACCTAGAAAAATGTTGAATTCTTTAGTGAATTGGTTAGAAAATCCTTAATGGGAGCTAAGGTAGTAAATGTAGAGCTTGTTTCGAAGATTGAACCACTATAAAACTTGTGTCTTCAATATTTTCTATTTTTACCAAATTTTACACAAAATTTTTAGAAGTGTCAATTCACTCCCTCTTGGCAAATTCGATTGATTGATCCACTCAAAAATTGGTATCAGAGCCTCACTCTTTGAAGAGATTAACATCCACAAGAGAAGATCCAATAATTTTTTATCAACCCTACAAGTCAAAGCAAATGACATCCACTTCTAGGAAAATGTATGAGTGTCAATCCATCATGAAGCCACCCTTCTTCAACGGAGACAATTACCCCTATTGGAAGAATAATATGAAGCTTTTCATAAATTCTTATGACTATGTCCTTTGGGACATAATTGAAGATAACCTATCTATTTTGATGAAACAAGAAGGTAACCGATAAATCCCGAAGATAAGAAAGTAGATGACGGTGGAAGAAAGAAAGAGAATGTCAACAAACGACAAGGCACTACACATTTTTGTTTTGTACGCTTGGTCCCAGCATCTACTCAAAGATGTCATCTCCAAGATTACAAAGGAGGTATAAGATTCTCTTGAGATAAAGTATGAAGGTACCAATGATGTCAAGGAGACGAAAATTGGCCTTCTAAATCTCAACTAAGAGAATTTCAAGATGGAACCGGGTGACAACATCACCAAGATGTTTGATAAATTCTCGATAATCGTGAACGAACTTAAAGGTTTTGGTTAAATCATTCTGGAGGAGACGTTAGTTCAGAAACTCATCTACTCTCTTCCAGAGTCTTGAAATAGCAAGAGAACCGCTATCATAAAAGCCAAAGATTTGAAAACTTTAAAGCTTGATTCTCATGTGGGATCACTTCTCACACACGAGATTATGAAGAAAGGAATGAAAGAAAAAAAAAGAGATGAGAAGAAGATGGAGAAGAAAGAGGTGGAAGTAAAGAAACAAGGGATTATCCTCAAAACCTTTCTACCCTAGAGGTGGGAAATACAAGTGAACTAGAAGAATTGACTATGGTAGCCAAACGTTTCACCCACCTAATGAGGTCGTGTAGGAATAAAAGATTCCAAAGAAAGAATGACTTCAAAAGGAGGATCAAAGAAGATGAAAATGATCAAATTATTTGATATAAGTGCAAGAAACTGGATCATATTCGAACCATGTGCCCTCATTACAAAAATAAAGGGTTCAAGAAGAAGAAAAAGAACAAGACTCATTGCTACTTGGAGCAATGAAGAATCATCATCCGATGAAGATGAGGTAGCCAACTTGAGTCTCAAGGCTCTTAATGAGCCAAAAGTAACCCTTGAAACCTCTTACAATAGTTTATCTTATGATGAATTATATGATATTTATGATCAATTGAAAGATGGTTATGATGAGTTAGTTTTAGAATATAAGGAATCTCTTAAGAAAAACAAGAAAATTGTTTTAGATTTAAAGAATGAAAATGATTCCTTAGCTAAAACTAATTTAAAATTAGAGAGTAAATTAAAAGAAATACATGATAAATTCGAAGAGTTAGAAAAGAAAAATCTTGACATGCATAATTTATTTTATATGGTAAAGGAAGATCATCAAAAAGAAATTGGTGACCTAAAAGGTTCCCTAGGCAAGATTAGTTCTAACAATTACTTTAAAGGTGAATCCTTTACAACCAATTATGTTAGGAAAACTTTTTGGAACTATGGAAATGAAAATTTCTCTAGGAAATATAGGGGTAAAAAGATTAGAAGCATTGGGATTCCTAAAGATGTTATTACCATTTGGCTCCCTAAGGGAACCAATCTTTTGGGATCTAACACACATAAACCCAAACATGTTTGAGTACCAAAAGCAAAAACGCGATTCCATGTTTTTATGTTGAGCATTGCTACAGGCCAAAGCTTCAAGTTAAAATATGTGACAACTTGATAGTATATGCTCATGAAGAATGACTGAAGACAAAAGAAGATTAAATGAGCTAGAGCTAAATCATAGTGGAGTGGTGACAACTTTGTTCCGTGTTTTAAGTGCTTTGCAAATACTTGTAAGTGTACACGTTTTAAGTTATAGTATAGATAGTTATCGTCTCCATAGGGATTGATGCTTCTTCTAGAATCTAATTTCTTGTATTAAAAATAAAGACAAGTGGTTTATAGAATTGATATTTAATTAAATAATAAAATAAATTGGAGTAATTGATAAGAGAGATTAGGCTAGGTTATCCTGAATTATGGAATGATGGACGAATGAATTCTTCCTTGTAAGTGGGTTCTTGCACCACTCAATTGTTCCGGAAATTGGGCTTAGCCAGATTGCCTAGTCAATTCATCCAAATGCTTGGGAAATTGTAACTAAAGGAATTTCTCGGGCAAGTTGAGCGACTATCCTCAAGGTTCGGCAAAGCATTCTTCAATGGTCCCCGTTATCCCTAACCTAAGACTCCGTTAATTGCACAACCCTTGATGATATATCTTTGCGTTAATCAAAAGTGTACAACCACTATCGTGTGCTTCTGTTAGCCGTTGAAATCTTGCATTTATCCCTAAGCCGGATTAGTTCTCACGAACTTGGATCAAACCATGTCTATTCGTTTCATGAATCTAATTCTCCCGAATCTAGAAAAATGAATTGTTTATCGAGGTCCTTTTCCAATTCTCTCACAAAACAAATAAGCATCAAGAATAGACAAACCTTAATTAAGAACACTAAAAATCTTAGATAGAATTCAAACTAAATCAAACCAAAAAACAAAATAACCCAATCCATCTTTAAGTTAGTTCATGGCTGGGAAAAACATCCAGAAAAATATACTCTCATCACTCGAAAATAACAAGGAAAATACAATGGAAATTGACAACCTCCTTCTTTATTCTCTCCCACGATCGCCTCCCTTTGCTTTGGACCATATCTTTCCTTTTTATAGAATCTTTCTTGGTCAAATTATCTTTTGAAATCAACTTTATCTCCTTGTGATTCCTTCAAAATTGACATCCAATGAATCAAATCCTACAAATAAGGAAACACATAACCATAATATCCTTTTCCACGCAATTAACCGAAATTAAATTAAATGCAATAATTAAAGAAATTATATAAATATGCATGAATGACTAATTATGCAATTAATGTTATGCTTAATTCTAACAATAATAAGAGTAAAAAGGATAATAAAAATAGTACTTTTGAACACTCGTCAAACTCCAAAAGCAAAATTGAAATTATAAGTTCTATCAGTATTTATACCTTTACTTCTATTGAATATTTCTTTTTTTCAATGATCTTATGTATGCTTTTGGTTGAGCATGAATGTTTGCATGATAATTGTTTATTTCTTTCTTGTTTATGGTGCTTGTATGATTTATGACATTAAATCTATAATACATGATTCTCTTTGATCATTGCATAGTAAAACATGCTTATGATGCTCTTATTCATGACATTTGATCATTAATATGTATTTAGGGGCTTTAGATACTCATTCTTAGACTTTTAGAAGCCTTTCATATCGATCTTGGCATATTGGTATCGAAATAAGTAGGATGATTTCGGTACCTTCTCGTAGAACACTTTTCGTACGCCTCTGGTTCCGATACAGATAAAGGTTGTATCGATAAAACACCGTATCCAAATGAAGATCTCAAGTTTTAATACCTGTATATCGATACCACTTTGTGGGGTATCGATACTCACGAAGACATTTGTGATTAAAGGCTTAAAAACCTAATTCTAATCTAATTAAAATACAACCATTTCCCCAAAAATTTTCATTCGAATATAAAACTTTTTGTTTTTTTTTGTTTACTATTTTTCAATTTACTTTTAATTTTGTTTTCAAAATTTTTTTATTCTTTTAAACCCTTAAGTTATTGATTTGTAGGATTAAATTTGGTTATCTTTGGTTATAATTTTTTTAGAGCCTAATAATCCTAAATTATTTATCTAGATCAATGGCTCCTAAGAAACGTCAACGCAATGAGGGGGAATTTCTTCAGACACCGAAGAGAAAACGTCTCGACCAAACCTTTCATATATTTATCAAATGTGATTTCTCGATCATGGTTCAAACAAGAGTTTTCATCAATATCACAATCACAAGCTCAAGAAGGAGCATTGTGTCGATACTGACTTCATGGACTCGGATAAATTTCAATTCTGATACCTTCACTGCTTCCAAAGTTGGAAGTTTATGAAGTTTCTATCATTGTCTAGTATCTTCTTTTCTACTCTTATGGTTATTTTCTATGCTAATATCACTTGTGTTTTTTCAAGGATAAATCTCAAGTTGTGACTATAGAATCCTTCTTTATGGGGTGTCGATTTCGTGTCAACGTAAAGCTTCTTTGTGAAGTCTTTGGATTCAAAGATATAAGAATTGAAGATGAAAATTCTCTTGGCCATAATCTTACTAAATTCGTCAACAAACTAGAAGTCCATGATCGGTTTCTACACTTGATCATATCTTGGTGGATTCGTCCTTCTAACGGTAAATACTCTTGGATCTGTCACGTTGATGGCTTTTGAATCTCTTGCTTTTAGTCAAGGGAAGCATCCAAATCTCGCGAAGATCATGTTTGTCGATCTCGTGTGGCAAGTTCAAAATCGGTACATAAAGAATTGTCTTTCCTTCTCTTATGGTTGTGCTTTAAGTTCTCTATTCTTGCACTTGAGGATTGATTGTTCTTATAATCTTTCAGATATGGTGAAGGAACCAATAGGTGAGACCTCTCTTAATTGATCTCACTTTTAATTTATTAGAGGTAATGGGTTCGTGAAGAGGCTCCTCCTCCTCTACCTATTGATCACGAACCGGTCAATCAAGTTGCTCTAAAAACCAATCTCATGGCTTTCCTCACCGATCAGTTTGTCGAACTTAACCATCGCATCGACACCCATTTTGACAACCTTCTAGATCTACTTGGTGCTTTGAATACTTGTGTTACGGAGCTTGAAGCTTCCCATCTTTCTATGAGTATGTCTATCGGTGCTTTTCACGATGAATGACGTAGGTCCCGTGCTTCCCAAGATGATGATGATGAGAACGATGGTGGAGAAGAGTAGCTTGTTAGCTTTTAAGCTAGTTTGCTCTTAGGATTAAGTTTGCATTTTCATTCATTTCATGTTTAATGTTTCATGTTTTAAGACTTATTAAAGTTATTAATGCTATGGATTATGCTTTTAATGCTTCTAAGCTAGTTTCCTCTTAGGATTAAGTTTGCACTTTCATTCATGTCATGTTTCATGTTTTAAGACTTATGCAACTTTGTTTCATGTTTTAAGTACTATGTTTTGATTTTATGTTGGAATGCTTATTAAAGTTATTAATGCTATGGATTATGTTTTTAATGTTTATATCTTGTTGCATAATTTTCTTTCATGCCTTTATATATATATCTTTGATTTTGACCTAAAAAAAGGGGAAGAAGTCTTTAAAAACAAATTTTTAACCTATACATTTTAAGTGGAGTTTTATTAAGGGGGAGTTTGTTTTTACTTAAAATTTTATTTTAGTTTTGTTATATCAAAAAGGGGAGATTGTAAAACCTAAATTTGATTTTGATATAACTAATAAATCAAAGGACTATTTTGTAAATAAAATTTTAAGGCCAAAATAATTTGACAAATCAATAAAGTTTTCTAAGTCAAAACAATAACCCTAAATATGTTTTCCATAAGATTTTCAAGCCAAAATATTCAAAATCGTACTGGCGTTTCGATACCATCCATAATGGTATTGATATCGTGCTTAAAGTTTCAAAGAATGTTCTTGAATTTTTATAGGTGTATCGATACGGTACAAGATCCGTTTTAATACCATTTGAAACTGTAAATTATGGTTTCGATACCACTGAGCAATTAAAAATAAATTAAAATATTTTAATTGGTTTCGATACTCTACCTAAGCATTTTGACACTTGGGTTAAGTATTAAATATTTTGACTGTTGAATGTTAGTTAATTTTTTAAAAGTTTGTTGACTAGTATCGATACCCCTTATAGGCATTTCGATACCAATTTTGACAGATTCAAAATGTTTCAATACGACCATCAACCCTTTTTCATACCCTTTATTTTTAAAGGCAACCCGTTTCGATACCATGACCTATGGTATCAATACTCCTTTGTAAAATACACATAACGACTCTTTTTAGTTTGATAGCGTTTTGATACATGTACCCCGAGTATCAATATCAGTAGTTGCAGAAGTGTATTTATGGTGGAAAGATAAAGTCCTAACGTCTATATTTATGTTCCCAACCACTTCAACGGTTATAAATCAACGAAAGAGAGGGTATAAAATCAAGCTCCTAAAGCAACAATAACAACTATTGATCCTAAAGACAACATCCAAGCATTCAATCCAACCTCAAGAGCTTTATTGTAAAATTTTTGTACCCAACTCTTATAATTCTTATTGTAAACATTTGTCTGAGTTTAAGGAGCGTTTAAGTGTAAATTGGGCAATATCTTCTTTGAGAGAAACTTGTAATTGTCATTTTCTTTCATTTTAACATTGTGAGGTTAAATAAATCTTTGGGTAGAAATATTAATTCGGTTTGTGACAGTTATCCCTTGAACCGAGAAAAAGTCGAATTCAAATAGTGAATTGGGTTGAAAATCCTTAGTGGGAGCTAAGATAGTGTATGTAGAGAGCTTGTTCGAAGCCTGAACCACTATAAATGTGTGTTCTTTAATTTTTTATTTTCTCCAATTTATCCCACACAAAAAAAATTATTTGCCAATTCACCCATCTTGACAATTTCATCAATTAATCAACTCAACAAATTTTTTAATGTGTTTCAGGTATGTACTCAGTGGAGAGGTACTGATACTGATTGAGGGCATATTGATACCCCATATAGGTGTATCATTACACACATATCAATCTGTCAAAGTTTTAGCCTTTGAGTTTGGTGGATCAATAATTCAAGTTAATAGCCTTAGTGGGTCCCTTATATTAAAATGAATTGTAAAACTGAAAAATAGGAACCTTGACACCGTATGACTTATATATGGACTTATGGTTAAATGACCGGTGTTGATATAAAAGCTTGTATTTGATGATTTTTGTTATCTTTATATATCGAAAGTATGATGGTTCAGGATCCGGGTACCCAATAGGTTAACTTTCGATGTTATGTGATTCCATACTACATGTATGAAGGAGTGTTAGTTTTGATGTTTAATGACCCCGAACTACATTCAAGTTAAGGAGGGGAGTAGGATCTGAGTCTTAGTGATGATTAGACCTTCATTGAGTGTATGGATTATGATGCTAAGTGACTTCGGATCACACATATATTATATACGTATATCGATGTTTTGTGAAAACGCTCTTGATATTTCCATGATATTGACATGAGATACTATGTGTTAAGGAGAGTATAGTAGCGCCAATCATTCTCTTTCATCACATCTTATTGCATACATTTAATTATGATTTGCATAAATCATGGTTGAGTGAAGGTGTATCCACTGAGCTTTCATTAGCTTAGCGTTTGAAATCTTTATTTATATATGCAAGTTTCTAGGTTAAGATTCAGTTTGAGGAGCACCATCCGTGGTAGGTTTCAACATCGATCGTGGAGGAGTACATCACTTAGATAAGT
The DNA here is from genome assembly GCA_035048815.1 of Abelmoschus esculentus. Lineage (NCBI taxonomy): Eukaryota > Viridiplantae > Streptophyta > Magnoliopsida > Malvales > Malvaceae > Abelmoschus > Abelmoschus esculentus. The sequence goes on along the minus strand of JAUCBN010000013.1, from coordinate 10,553,247 downwards.
GGGTATCTATTCTTAGGACCTATTTATGTTTGTTATAACTCTTTTAAACTCATTTGTATTTGATCGAATGTTTAGTATTTTAGAATTGGAGCTCCTTATTACTTTTTAACTTAAATTATGTTTTATCCATTTGAATTAAATTGATTTGAATTAATGGATTATCTTTTGAACTAAAAATAGTTTTAAAAAAATGAGTTCGGGTTAAACCGAGGCTCAAATGTTGTACCTTAGGGTGATAATGAGCTTGATCGTCTCGCGAGCTACTCGGGCTCGGCTCGGTCAAAACTTGGTCAAAGCTTGGTTCGAGTGAGCTTGACTCGAGCTCGGGTTTTAAACGAGCCGAGCTGAGCTTAACCAAGCTCGACTCGAGAAGCTCATGAACAGACTCAAAATAATTATATATAAACATACATATATATATGCATTAAAAATAGTTTGTTTAGTAAAGAAAAATAATAAAATCATTGAGAGTAAATCAACTAAAAATAAATTAAATAAAAATAAATTAATTATTATCAACTAAAACAAATTTACAAAACTATATATAATAAATAAAAAATAAACTAAAAATATATAAATAAATAATAAAACACAATAATATAAAAAATTGTCTATTTCGAGCAAAACTGAGCCGAGCCTAACAAACTTTGAGCCTGAACCGAGCTCAGTAATATTATTTTCGATCCAAGCTCGAGCCTAAAATTTCGAGCTCGATGAGCCCAGATATGCCTGTTTTCGAGTCGAACCGAACCTGGCCTGGTTTGGCTCATTATCACCCCTAGTTGTACCCAAAACTAAGGGTGTTACGTTGAGCTTGAAGCTCAAATGTAACATCTGAGATTTCGATTTATATGAAATTCATGAAGCACTTATGTCTATGTCGCCTTTAAAGACATCTTGTTGGAATTGTCTTCATGCTGAATTTTTCAGAAGCAATGGTCCATTGTTGGTGACTGTGTACTATTTATTCAAGGTATTTTTAGGGTGCCGATTTGTAACCAAGTCTTAATGGAATCAAGTCAATTATTTCTAATTCTCGTGAAGACGATTGGATTGTTCACCGGTTAAGACCATTATTTCTGATTCTCATTAGCCAAAACCAAACCAATTTCATTTCTAGTTTGTCTTGTGAGAACATCATTATCATCCAAGTGGTTCATTCTATGAGATCTTTAAAAAAGGCAATCAAGGGTGGATGGTCATAAAGTTAACCTCGAAAAGGCGTTTGAGAGACTAATGGAATTGCATCACTGATTCTGTGTGACTTGTGTGACGTCTAGGTCATCCAATTGTTCTCTCTATTTAGCATGGTGAATGGAGACCGCTTAGGTTAATTGAAAATGATGTTTCACTCTCTAATTTATTCTTCGCAGGCAACCTAATTTTATATGCTAAGGCCAATGATCACCAGGCATAGATCATTGCAGAGGTGCATTCATTGCTGGTTTTCACAAGAGAATTGGAGTGATGGATTTCCTGCAAACTGAGCTTTGGGGATTGTTTATTTCGGTTGGCATGGTCCTATGCTTTTGAAGTGTTCTCGCTGTGCACACTGATTGCAAGGAAGTTTGTACATGATACACATGCCAGCTCTAGTTCTTCTCTCGTTCGAGCCATTACTACTCTTTCAGAGGCAAGAATCCAGATGTCAGCGATGGTTTAGTATTGATCATCACCCCCATATGAACAATTATATGCTCAGTCGTTAAAAAGCCTTCCTCTAATCACAAACCGCCCTGCAAGTCCGACAAAGTATGCTGAAATCATTAACGGATACCTGAATCGCACACGTCACGCAGGATAAAGATGTTATAACAGGACATGCCTTTACATAACAAATGTCCATTCCATAGCTTACCAGAAAATGAGAGATTATTACTCTTAATAGCAAGAAGTCTAAGAATCAGCATAGTAGCCATAGGCTTTGTTCACAGCAAACAAGGACTATCTGTACAATTTCGCCTGGATTTCCTATAACCAGCCATGGAAATGCTCAATACAGTATACGAGATAAATGTAGACATATTTGGACTAAATTCAGTTGCCAAAATAAGCATATTATTCAGATAATAGTAAGCTAGCATGGATAAATTATACAGGGAATCTAAATCAATGCATGCTCAAGCAAAATAAAAACCAACAGACATGAACAAACGAAAACCATTTACATTTCTGATGTAAAACTATATGGTTTTGCATGTAAACTGCAAATGGAGCTTTTTTCGCAAACCCAGCAGAGTATGGGAAATCAAAGGCAAGCAGCAGCATACAACTATACAACCTTACTTTAACCTTGAAATGTTCATATAGGCCGGTACAATGTTTCCCGGCCTTCACTAAAGATCCTTACTTTTGTATACTTCTTATCTGCAAACACGATCTGGCAAAGAAAAATTGACAAAACTGAAGAGAAGAAAAACCACTAGAATGACTTGATAGTCAATCAGGAGGCAACAGTGAATTCTGCGGAACCAGAAGAAGAGGCACTTGTTTCACCAGCTACATTCTTCAGTTTATGTGCACTACAGTATGCTGCAGACCCAGAATCAGAGACATCGCCAATATCCAAGGTGTCGGGAAGAGTTCCAGAAAACTCAGTATGCATCTGCACAAGAGAGCAATTCAGTTTTCCATGAATACCGGGAAGGGAGTAAAAGAATACTTATTATATAAATTTTCTAGTAAAATTCAGGATTCACAAAAAACACATACTACTCCAAAACCACTTCCGGTGAAATCAAAGAAAGAGCTTAAATTCAGCAAATATTACAAGCAATGGTAAAGATGGAATGCAGTAGCCATCCAAAGAGAAACAATGCTAATCAAATCAAGCATATCACTCAGTCTAACCTTGAACACCCCCTCCTCCAGCTCAAACCCCACAATTCTTGTAACTACATATAAGTTGAAGCTGAAAAAGTATGCGTGTGTTTGTCATACAACGAAAAAAATGTATGCAGCATGACAGAAAACAGCAATCCCATAGCTCAAAATGCATTTCCCTTAGGCCACCGAATTAAGCTACATTACCGAGGGTTACAAGATTAAAAACCGTTACAAACAAATTTAGTGAACAAAAAGGCCTAAAATAATATCAAGTGAAATGTGTTCATCCGACAATAAAATAGAATTTCGCTCAGAAATCCAATTACTTCACTATTAGATCCCTTCATAGTGGGGAATTTGGCAATGTGCATGATAGAATAGCAGAAGAGAAGCTCAAACATTCACCTTCCCAAGGCTTAATAAAAGTAGGAATAAGACAAACTCGTTATGAGAAGGAATGAGAGAAAATAATACAGCAACATGACTACGGCAATCATGCAGTTTACCTCAAGTTGGTTCAGCATGTCAACAGTGGCTTCCAAGTCCCCACTATTTGCCATGTAGACATCCAGAAGAGACTCATTGGATAAACCAGGGAATGTCATACGAAGATACTCCAAATCCATGTCAAATTCTACATCCGTGATCTGCTTGTCAGTAATTTCACCTGGACTTTGAATTAAAGAACCATGAGCATGATGGATTTTTTGTCCTGAAGCTTCAGCAAAATGGGGCTTTTCAATGCCACGGGTTACAGGGTCAAGTGAAGCATTGTTATAGTGCAGATTATGTGCAAAGTGTGAGGAATGTTCAAACCAAGCAGTCTCATCGCCATGCTTAGTATCTTTAGCTTTAATATTATCATTTTCCTCCCTTCTCGCAAGAGGTACGTATGATGCTGCATACGGGTTCAGTGAAGAAGATCCTGCCTTCATTGCCTTTGCAGAATAAGAAAACTAATCATTAAGACAACAAAAAAACAAAGAAGAAAAATGCAATATGAGTAGAACCAAATTACAAAAGTAGTGCAGTGAAAGAAAATTACTACGTCATCTCCAATGAATGAAAAAGCTAGAAAGAGATTCTTAGTAAATCACTACCACATTGCAACAAACTCGAAATATAGGCACAGCATGAAAATTAATTAAAACATGATGAGATGTGAACATGACTCATATCCATAAATGCCTCAAAATCTATCTCATAAGAACCATTAGCATATCAAAATTTATGCAAGTATAAAGCACTCAAAATACAATTATGAAACAACAAAATACACAAACAGGGATGGACCTAGGGGGCGCTTCCTAAAAACTTCAAGTTCCCCTATATTTTATATATTTCCTTTGTATTTTCTATTAATAATCTAATTCTACACCCCTAAACTCTTATGATTTTGCACCCCCTACATTTCTAATATAACTTCTTGATAGTTTGGACCCCTTAAATGAAATTCCTGGTACATCCCTGTACACAAACACAAAAATGGTACACGATTTGCCTGGTCTACAACAAACACTGAATATGGGTACTGGCCTGCTGGGTAGTATTCACATCTGAAACAGGTTCATTTCTTGTTATGGTCTACAACACATAAAACTTATATCAAACAAACCATAATCTAATAGATAATACAATAACATTTACAAGATGCTTAATTATGAAGGCAACGCGGTATTATTTTTTTAACCATAACAGTAATCAAATATATTTATCAATACCCCTTCAAATGAATAAGATTCTATCAAGAAACAAATGAAAAAAAAATTATGATTTCATTTTAATCAAAACATGCAACTGAAACTCCAACAAAGTTTCATGATAAAACTCTTAGATTAACTAGCAGAGAAAAATATACACATATACAAGCATATGATGAAGAAATAGATATTAAGGAAATACAAAATTCTTTAAATTGTGGTAAAATAATTCCAATCAAGAAAGCAATCTAGTAAAGAAAAGTTTCTTGACCTTATAGTTCTTCCTTTGATTACTTTAAGTTCTAGAATTAAAAAAGTGGCAGAGATCAAGAGAAAAGAGAAGTTAAACAATGAAAATCAAAGATCAAAAAGGAAAACAAAGAACAAAAGTTAAGGCAAATATAATAACAAAATTAAAAGGAGACTGAAAGAGCAGATACCAGAATTCTGTAAGCGGTTGACGATCAAAGAAAACGCTGCGAAGAAGAAGAGGATTTACAGAGATCTGTGATTAAAATGAAAATCAAAGGTGAAGCTTTTTAGTAAGGACAGACGGGGAGAGGGGGACGTTTACTTGAAGAAGTGGCGTTCGTGATCGGTTTGGGAACTCATTTAACTTTAGGGTAAACGAAACCATGTGCCACTAAACTATTATCGTTTATCTAAAAATGTCAGCAAATTTTAAAAATATTTAAATTTAATGTTAAAATTTATCTTTTTAATTTGTTTATATTATTTTGTTAATAACTTAAAATAAAATATTTTTTAATATGACTATTTTTTATGCATTACCAAGCAGAAGTACCACAAGTCCCTCCCTCATCCCTCTATAAATAAATAGCCTATTCATTGAAGAGTTTAAACTAAAAAAAACTTTAGATACAAAGCTTAAACTTTAATCGCTAAATAAACATAAAATAATATATAAACAAAGATGAGAGATAAAAGAGAGACTTATATTTTATTCTCAAAGTAAGGCTATACAATGTTTTCTCTAAAAGTTTATATTTATAAGCATAAGATCAATTATTTCATATATCTTATCTTGTGGAAGCAATTCATATATCTTTTGGATATGTTTAGCCAAACACATATATTGTCTTTTCTTCAAGCATAACAATTATTTCAAGGTACGATGCTTTTAGATCAGTTAATGTATATATGGTGCTTTTAGACCAAAATATCATCACCCTTTTTCTTGAGGCATAATAGATCTTTATTTACATTAAGAGACCTAATAACCAAATAATGATCAACGAATATGCAATATGCATGTAAAGTATCTTTAAACATTTTTTTGTGTATGTTGTAACATCACGGTTTTGAGGTTAGTAGTTTGAGTGTTGGTTAGGGAGGATTCGATTTGGATTGAATCAGATTCTTCGATTCATTAATTCCGGGAAATTTAAAATGATAATAATTTAATCAGATAAATGATAAATATGTAGAAAGATTTTAAAAATGCTGAAAAGTGTTTTAAAGTTAAGGAAATAATAATTTAGTTTTTAAATTGATTTAATTAAGCCTAATTATCACATTAGTGACTAAATTATAAATTTTGGAAAGTTTGGGGATTAAATTATAATTTTCAGAAATTTGAGATTTTAGTTACTAAATTGGAAAATAAGACAAAGCTTAGAATCCTTAGAGGGTCATTAACCTAAATTATTTTAATTAAATATTATCGATCAAAATCTGTTTTAATTTTTTTAATTAGAAGTTATTTTTATTTTCTTTTTCAACTTCTCATTTTTTTCATCTTTTTCTCAACTTTTCTCTCTATTTTCTCTTCAAGATTTATTCAATTGCTTGTTGAATTCTTCTTCATTTTCATCAAGATTTATCTCATTTTACTTCCCATTCCATTCTCTACAAAACCTACATATTGATTTTACAAAATCATCATCCATTTTCAATGAAAATCAAGAGAGGAATTCAAATCGTTTTGGTGGTTTGATCTCAAAGTATTTTTTTTATTTCTCTTCATTTCTAAGGTTCTTTATTTTATATTCCCGAGCATTTGGCTTATAAATGAATAATCTAAACTTAATTTCATGTTTTAATTCAAGATATTGATGTTTTGGGGGAATTTTCAAGAAACTAGGTTAGATCTAATTAAAGGTTGTAATTAGGATGATTTCCTATGAAATTAAACTTACTTTGATGATTAATTGAGTCTTGAATTGATGACACATTGATTAAATCCCGGAATAATTGAATCGGTGTTATTTAGAGGTGGTTTTTGGTTGTTTTATGGACTATTTTAGGTTCTCTACTTTTGCTGGAGGTATAAGGATGGTTTGAAAGTGTTTTTATTTCATAATTTAGGTGGATTATATGTTAGATTCATTAGGTTAGGGGATGGTGTTGTTTCGGATGCGTTTTGGCTTAGTTTTCGGTCTTTTCGGTTTAGTTTTCGGTAGTTTTGTGGGAGGTTTATGTGGCTGCTGCTTTTAGCATATTATGATGTGTATATGCTCTATTTTTAATGTTGTATAGGAAGTGCAAGAAGTCCTTTAAGTGGCTGGTGCATTGGCGTTGCCGTTGAAGCATCAACGAGTGCTTGTTTCGCTTGGCGGTGAGTGAATTTCGGTTAAAAGTGTTTCGCAATCGAACGGTTCTATTTTGGGACTATAGAATTGTAAAAACTTTCCATAGTTCAAGAGTAATTGTTTTAAATTGTATTGATACATTTTCTTAAGTTTTGGTTATTTTGACAATGACTTTAAAGGTAAAGATTTCAATGAGATTTTGAAAATTTATCCCTTTGATTTTGAAATGATACATGCATGTGTTAATTGCTGAAAATGTATGGTTTATAATGACATTCATTGCTTATGGAAGTATGGAAATGAATTGGAACAATATGTGGTTATTTGCCTTATATTTGATTAAGCCGTTGAACATGATTTTGGTTCACTTGATGAACATATTATGAGTGTATTATGAGAAGCAAATTAACATGCATGATTGGAATGATATTGGCTTAGTGACACTAATAATAATTACGAATACAAATGACATGTCATTAGGATTAAGTACACTATAAAGATTATGAGAATAATGATGTTGCCTACACGTAAACAATGATGACTTTATGTTCGACCGTGTGTGTAGAGCTTGCCTATATGTAAATAAGGGTGACTTTGTGTCCGACCGTGCATATAGATGACCTATATGTAAACAAGGGTGACTTTGTGTCCGATCGATGCATGTTGAGACCAAGAGTCTCCAATTATGATAAGGAATCTGAGTATTCGGTGAGCTAAAGGTTCACAATATTTTGTCACTAGAATGTCAATATACATGATACATGAAATGGTTTGTTTATATTGATGAGCATGGTTTGATCAAGCATACTTTGGTTTAGCATGAAAAATGCAAGTGATGTTTAAATTTGGTTTTAATTTTGCATTGACGAACTTGTGTTTAGAGCTACCTCACTAAGCATGTTTTGCTTAAGCTCTCTTTTCATCTTTGTAGAAAAATAAAGGCATTAAAGCCAACATTTGGAGCAAAGGGTCCAAGAGGAAGACTTTGCATATTTTTTGTATAATTTGGCTAAAGCAAGTAGTACTTGGCAATGTGTAAACCTTTACTTTTTGAGTATGTTTTGAATTAGCAAATGAATTGTATGAACAACCTATTATCATGTTTGCTTATTGGTTTGGTGGAATAATATGTTGATGAACTTCTTTGAAAACTGTTTGGCTTTATATGGTTTAAGGTTTTGAGTTAAAGTTAGGGTGCATGCCTATAGATGTTATGGGGTGTTGATGGCTGTATTTGGATGTTTAAATGACTCAATATGTTTAAGAGATCTGCATTTAGTTGTTAATAATCATTAATTATGTTTTGGTTGGATGCAAATCACTCAAGTTGTCATAATTATGTTTCGGACATAGGGGGTATAGAAGAACCAAGTATTGATACCCCAAGGCAAAAGTTTGGGTGGTTCGAACCATGGTGCGATACCATTTCTTCACTGGTCATCTGAGTATCGATAACGCCCTAGGCTGTATCGATACCCCTGAGTCTTGATAGGTAATATGGTTACTGTCATGTCACGGTATCGATACAGGGCTATGTTGGTATCGATACCCCTAAATGAAAAGTGAAGTTTAGGTATTTTAAATTACATGTTAGTCCCGGATATCTTTCTTTATTCAATTATGATAGCTATAGATGTCATTTTGAGCTGAAATTTCACATGAATGCATAAAGTTGATTTAATTTTAAGTTGGTAATTTAATTTGGTCAAGTCCTTATAATTTGTAATACTTACATTTTGTCCCTAATAGTGAAGCTTGTAATTGATGATGTTAGAATACTCTGTTCAGATTGAAATTTTCCGTGTGTATACTTGCATGCTTAATTGAACTTTGATGGAATGAATTTTACTTTTTCATTAGAATTTAAAAGTTTTACGTTTTAGTCTACTTATGTGTTCAATCGAATGCTTGTTTGTGACCGGATTGCTTCTGTTAATGCTTTATATGAGACCAAGACATGTAGGGATATAATTATGCATCTAGAAAGAAAAAAATATATCGGTTTTTAGGGCTGTTTATCGAATCGGACCTTCACGGGTTTGGTTCGATATTCCCCGTGTAACCCATTAGAGCTGGTTTCGTCTAGGCCGGGCTAAGGGGGCTACATTTGGTGGTATTAGAGCATGGTTTATTATGTATGATTTAATATGTTTTGTTGTTAATATGTTGATAATTATGTATGGTGAATGTGTTTTAACTGGTGTTTATTTGAAAGAGTCAAAGGTTACATATTGCCAATGTCAATATAATTTTTAAATGCTTTACATGTTTACATTGGATTTTGCCCGAATGTACATCTAATATGTTTTGGTATTATGTTTTATATTGCATGTTTAAAGTTTCTAAGTATGCCTCCGAGACGTGAGACACGAGCTAGTACGGGTATGATCACTAACGATACGAATGAATGCGAGGCGACTATTAGGGAAGAGTAGCTTCCTCCTCCACCCGTGGGTTTACCTCCGATTTCGCAGTGTGGTCAGTTTAGAGAGTTTGCATTGTTCATACAGACTATGACGGGTACGTTTCAGGCTGTTGTTGCTGGAATGCATTTTCCTGCTCTTGTCCCTACTATTGCTGTTACACCAAGGCTACCCTTAGAGCGACTGCGTAGCTTGGGTGGTGTTAAGTTCCGTGGTTCAGATCCAAGTTCAACTGAGAAGTGGTTGGCTAGTATAGAGAGGATCTTGGATCAGATGGAGTACCTTTATGCTATGAGGTTGGGATGTGTAGTTTCCTTACTCTAGGGAGATGCTTATCATTGGTGGACTACTAGGAGAATCGGTGTGGCTATGGGTAATCTAACTTGGGAGTATTTCAAGACCACTTTTATGCGGAAGTTTCTGGGTCCTTAGTATGAGGATGTAAGGAAACAAGAGTTTATGTCCTTGGTTTAGGATTCTATGACGGTGGCAAAATATGAGATACAATTTATCAGGATGAGCCACTATGCTCCTGAGTTGGTTCTTACTGATCAAAAGAGATGTGACAGGTTTCGGTATGGGTTGGATGCCGAGATTAAGACATACTTGTTGTCTACCGAGTATACTGAGTTTAATATATTGGTGAATAGGGCCAAGGATGTCGAGGAGTCTCTGAGGGAGGATAGGAAGTCTTTCGATGTTGGTAAGAGGTTTGTTGAGGCCAATATTCTAAGTAAGTAGGGTAAGAGGTTTTGAGACAACCGATACAGAGCTGATCGACGTTGAGGTGACTTTGGATGCGATGGTCGATCTCAGCAGTATGGTAAAGGTGGTGGTGATGTACCATTTTGTAATCTGTGTTCTAAACGCCATCCAGGAGAGTGTCGGTGAGCCACTGGTGCTTGTATGGGTTGTGGATTGAAGGATCACATGAGGCATGATTGGCCAAGGTTTGCTGGTGGGTTTGGTGATCGTGTTGATGCTGTTGTGATGCTTGGTAGAGGACGTGGTTGAGGCAGAGGTCCCTTTCAGAGGCAGGGAGATGGGCATAAGGTTTATGCTCAGCATGGGACTCGTAATGTTATAGATGTTGTTGTAGGTACTTTTTCTTTCAAAATGTATCGTTGTTTTCTTTGATAGATTTCAGATCTATGTATTCTTATATTTTGAGTGAGCATGCGTGTTTTTGGGATGTTCCAATTGGGTTTTTAGATACTGGTTGGGTGGTTACAAGTTCTCTTGGTGAAACAGTCACGGTTAGGAGGTTGTATAAAAGGTATCCGTTGGAGGTACAAGGACATGTCTTTGAGGTTGACTTGAAGTTGCCTTTCCATGGTTTTGATCTTATCTTGGGTGTTGACTGGTTGACAGTGCACCGAGCGGTGGTAGACTTTGAGAAGAAAAGGTTTACCTTGAAGTTGTTGGATGATAGTGAGGTTGTGGTGAAAAGTGAATACATTGGTTTTTTGTCTAATATAGTTTTAGCTTTGCGAGCGGAAAGGATGTTGCAACATGGTGGTGTAACATATCTAGCCTATATGTTGAATCTGGGTATAGGAGATGTCGCAAGACATTCGAGCAGTGCGTGATTTTCTGGAAGTATTTCCTGAGGAGCTACCAGGATTACCTCCTGATCGCGATGTAGAGTTTAGTGTTGAGACTTATGCTGGTACTAATCCGGTGTCTATTGCTCCTTATCGTATGACACCTAAAGAGTTGAAAGAACTAAAGATGCAGTTGCAAGAGTTGCTTGACCGAGGTTTTATACGACCGAGTGTGTCACCTTGAGGTACACCGGTGTTGTTTATGAAAATGAATGATGGCACTATGAGAATGTGTATTGATTACCGACAATTGAATAAGTTGACCTTGAAGAATAAGTATCCTTTACCGATGATTGACGATTTGTTTGATCAATTTCAAGGTACAAGTGTATTCTCGAAGATTCATTTGAGATCGGGGTACTATTAGCTGAAAGTAAAGGAGTCTGATGTGTTGAAAACGGCTTTTCAGACAAGGTATGGCCACTATGAGTTTTTGGTGATGCCGTTTGGTTTGACAAATTCCCCTACTGCTTTTATGGATATGATGAACCAAGTGTTTCATGAATACTTGGACCAGTTTGTGATGGTATTCATAGATGATATCCTTGTGTATCCACGTACTGAGAAAGATCATGATCGGAATTTGCGGATAGTGTTACAAGTGTCGAAGGAGAATCAATTGTTTGCTAAGCTAAGCAAATGTGAGTTTTAGCTAAAGGAAGTGGTGTTTCTTGGTCATATGATTTTGCAAAAGGTTATTAGTGTTGATCCAAAAAAGATAAAGGTTGTTATGGGTTAGAAGCAACCAAAGTCGGTGTTTGAGGTTCGGAGTTTTCTAGGGTTGGCTAGTTACTATCATAGGTTTGTTGAATGGTTTTCGAGCATTGCTGCTCCTATGACTAAGCTTTTTCAAAAGAATGTTCCTTTTGAGTGGAAAGAAAGTTAACAAAAGAGCTTTGAGAAGTTAAAAGAGGTGTTGACTAGTGCTCCGGTGTTGGTTCAGTCCGAATCGAGTAAAGACTGTGGTTTATAGTGATGCATCTTATGTTGGTCTCGGATGTGTTTTGATGCAAGAAGGGAAAGTTTTGGCGTATGCCTCTAAACAGTTAAGAATGCATGAAAAGAATTATCCGACGCATGATTTAGAGCTTGCAACGGTAGTTTTTGCTCTGAAAGTTTGGATACACTACTTGTATGGTGAAAAGTGTACTATATATACGGATAATAAGAGTTTGAAATATCTAATGTCATAAAAGGATCTAAATCTTAGGCAACATAGATGGATGAAGTTGCTTAAGGACTATGATTTGACTATTGAGTATCATCCGGGAAAAGCTAATGTGGTAGCGGATGCTTTGAACCCTAAGACAACAGTGAAGTTGAGGGCTATGTTTGCTAAGTTGAGTATTTCAAAGGAAGGTGGTTTAGTGGTGGAGTTGAAAGTAAAACCTGTTTTGGTTGAGATGATAAAAGCGAAGCAGTTGGAGGATGAGGCTTTGGTACCTCATGTGGAGGACATTGTTGAAGGTAGACCGATCGAGTATCATTTTGATGATGATGAGGTTCTTTGCTTTGGAGGTCGAATAGTGATGTCGAATGATGTCGAGTTGAGACTGGCTATCTTAACAGAGGCTCATACTAGTCCGTTTGTTATGCACTCAGGTAGTCTGAAGATGTATAAGGATCTCAAGAGTGTGTACTTTTGGGTTGGCTTCAAGAAGGATATGGCGGAGTTTGTGGCACGGTGTATGGTGTGTCACCGAGTGAAAGCTAAACATCAGTTTCCTGCGGGGTTGTTGCAATCAGTTCAAGTTTCGGAATGGAAGTGGGAGAGAGTGACTATGGATTTTGTGATAGGGTTACCGTTAACTTCGTCTAAAAATGAATATGGGTGATCGTTGACAGGTTTACGAAGTGTGCATATTTTTTTGCTGTGCATACGACACATTCGATGGATAAGCTAGCAGAGTTGTATGTTTCCGAGATAGTGAAGTATCATGGTGTTACTAAGTCGATCATATCGGATATAGATCCGCGTTTTACCTCTAAGTTTTGGAAGAGTTTGCAACTAGCTTTGGGTACGAGGCTTAGCTTTAGTACAACTTATCTTCCTTAGACAGATGGTCAGTCTGAACGTGTTATTCAGACTTTGGAGGATATGTTGAGGTGTTGCATTATTGAGTTTCAAGGTACTTCGGAGAAACAATTGCCTTTGATAGAGTTTGCTTATAATAATAGTTTTCAAGCAAGTATACAGATGGCACCTTTTGATGCTTTGTATGAGACCAAGACATGTAGGAATATAATTATGCATCTAGAAAGAAAAAAAATATATTGGTTTTCAGGGTTTTTTATCGAATCGGACCTTCGTGGGTTTGGTTTGATATTCCCCGTGTAACCTATTAGAGCTGGTTTCGTCTAGGCCGGGTTAAGGGGGTTACATATGTTGATTGATGCACAAGGATTTCATTATTAAGGAGATCTCTCCATGAGTTTCAATGATATTCAAATTATCGGCATACACAACAATGACAAATTCAGAGCTAAACCTCTTAATAAAAATTCTCGGGGAAATTAAATAATTCTATAGCATTAATAAGTATTCAATGAGTCGATTATACCAAATATGCTTAAAATGTTTTAATCCATAAAAATATATATTCAATATAATCGAATAATATTCTTAAGAACTTAAATTAACTTCTTCTAGCAGTTTAAATCCTTCTACGAGCTTCATGTAAATGTTGTTATCAAGAGGCTCACACAAATAAGAAGTAATGACACCCATTAGACGAAACTAAGTCATTTCATTTATTGTCTGACTATCAAAAGTTAATTGCATCCACCACTAAGGAATATATTTTCCTCATAATCGATGTCTTTGTGAGAATCCTTGTACAACCAAATGAGCTTATATCTCGCAATTTCCCCTTTTGATTTCTCTTTCTCACAAAGGCTCATTTATATCCACAAGCTTTACACATTTCAATGTACGGACTATAGGCCCAAATACTTATGTTTTCGAAGAGATCTTAGTTTCGCCTCAATTGCATGTTAGCCAATCATTTTTATGTTTACATTATCCAATTGATAATGGTTTATGATCCAAATCATCAAATAAAATCTCTAGTGCTATATTTCATGTAAATATATTAACGATGTTGATTTAATTTTAGTTCCACAAATTACTAGACATGACATAATATATTGAGATCTCTTTATTATTAGGTACCTGAGTCATGTCAATGTCTCTATTGGAGACTTTTTAATCTCTTCTAGAGATTTTCATAATACGTTGATTCCTTGATAGGACCATCATAAACTATAGCTCATTTTCTTTTCCAAGGATTTTTATCTTTGGAACCTATTTGTGTACCACGCTTAAAGGCATAAGTTAGACTCATTAACAACTAGAGTTTATCCTTCCAGGACACCAAATTTAATCAAAGCATTCATAGATGGTATATGTGACTTAGTCACTTTTTAGGGCCAGCAAAATCATCTAGAAATTGATTTGCTAAATGAATTATCCTTTGAACTTATAGTTCACATTGTTGAATACGTTGATCAAACTAAGAAAATGATAATTCATTCCATCTTATTCCTTTTTTTCAGCTATTTTATTTTCTACCCCTAATATTGGGAAAATTGACTCATTAAAACAATAGTCAATAAATCGAATTGTAAATAAATTTTCTATTAGAAGATCAAGATATTTAATTATTAAAAAGAATTTAAATTTAACATAAATTCTGTAACACCCTGAATTTTTCCCTAATTCTGAATTTGATTTTGAAATCTCTAAAATTCTGAAACCTAATAATTTGGGAATTAATTTCTGAAATTAGTGACCTCTTTGTTTAAAAGGTAAAATTATGAGTCTGTTTTTGATAATCTTAATAAGTTGAAGGAACTATCTTGTAATTTAGCCTTTTCTTTTATATTTAAAACCCACTTTTCGGTAGATTGAGAACCCTATTTTGTTGTTTTTGCAGTGGTGCTGCATGCATCAGTTCTCTCCTATTTTTTAACGTTTTCCCCTCCCCTTCCTTTTGTTAATATTTCGGTTAATCATTCCTATCGCTCAACCTTTTTTCTAGTTGCTGGCAAGCTTGCTTTTCTATCTTTGGGGTTTGATGTTTCTCTCTTGGGTTATCACCCAACTTCGATCCGTTGTAGAGAGTAAGATCTCTACTTTGTTTTGGGGTTTTATTTTGTTTTGGTTATTGTTAAGATATAATGATTTTCTCAGTTTTGGTTACGTTTATTAAGTTTGTTTTTAAATCGAATTTATTTAGGGGTGTTGCATAGGGAAGTGTTTTGTGTGGTATTGCCGGAGTGGTCGCTAGAGTTGTCACCAGAGTGATCGTCGGGAAGTTGTCGCCGTCTTCCTCCTCCTTGCTGTCTTAGAAGGTTGCAGGGAACCCTTTTTTTGTTTTAGTTGTTGCTGGTTGTTAGTGTTGGTTGTGGGTTTGTGTTAGAAGTTGGGCTTGGTTGGTAGAATAATGAGTTTTGGGCTTGGGTTAATTGTAGGCTAAAAATATGTATTGTTGGGTAAAGAATTGTTGGACTGGAAATCCATATCCAAATCCATGATCAGAACCCATCTCTTTGATCAGACCCGTTTGACCAAGTTGACTCGACCCATGTTTAACTGAGTGTTGACTTTTGACTTTGGGTCAATTTGACTTGACTACCTTTGACCTGTTTGACTTTTATTGTTTTGACCATGGACTTTGACTTGGACCTTTGACCTGTTAACTTTTGATTAGTCAAAGTTTGACTTTGACTTTTGACCTTTGACTATTCAAAGTTGGACTTTGACTTCTGAGTTGACCGTTGACTTTGACCAAAGTTGACTTTTGACCAAAAGTTGATTTTTTCAAAAAACCTTCTCCTTGACTTTTTTCGACGTTCTAAGTCCGTATTCGCTGTCTGTTGTGTCAAATTCAAACTCGAAAGCCCCGTTTTTAGTGTTTTTCATCTGAGTTTGTTCTTAGAGTCTAAAAAGTGGTTTAAAAGTATTTAATTCAGAATATTCTTCCGTTCAGGTATCAACGTTCCTGAAGCCTCTAGGTTACCTTCAGTTATTCATTCTGATCGGGCATGTTCTTCGAGACCATCACATGAGTAAGCTTCGATTCAGAGTTTGTTTTTAGTTGGTGTCTTAGTATTAGTTTTAAATAGTAATTCAGTTATGTTACCTCGTAGGTTCTGTTTCAGCTAGACTGGAACGCGAGGCGTGTCCATCTTAGAGTTAGAGCTTCAGTTGCTTAAGGTTTGTCTCTTCCTGTGCTACATGTTTTTGTACTTATACTATATTATAATATATTTTGTGCATCTCTGAAATATTTTCTGTTTACTGCTTGAATTGATATTTGAGACTATTAACTGTTTATACATGGTATCATCATGCATGTCATGTGCTTTCTGTTTTCAAATCGAGCATCTGATTTTCTGAAAAATTGTTACTCATAAGAGTTATAATTTGTGATTTTACGAATTATATCATGTTCTGTCATCTGAAATATTTTCTAGATTTAAAATCAGTAACATGAAGGAAACCTCCACTCTGGTGAGGATCATCATCCACCCTGTATGATTTCTTATATCGGGCCCTCTGATTTTCTGTCATACATCCGTCATCATAGGATATCATGCTTTAGTTTTTCTTGAACTCATAAATATTTTCAGAAACTTTTCATAAATGTAAAACATGTTTTGTTTGTGATTGCTTCACTCTAGAGATACACTAAGCTCTTTAGCTTACACCCCTTTAGTATGCTTTTCATATTCTCAGACTTGTTTAGGCGAACCGGTACTTGGAGCATCTCGCACAATATTCATATAATTATTATTCAGTATGATCCTGTAATTATATCAGTTTTAATATTTTTATTTGATATGGAACATGTTATATTTTCGGAACTTATTGATGCATGTTTTTCTTAATCTGTTTTTGGATATTATAAATGCTACTGAGACATTGTTTTAAGCAATTGATTTTGTTTAACCGAAATCCTTAATATGTTTTCCCTATTTGACAAAGTAACCTTAATTTTAAAATTATTTAACCTAAATTACTTACTTGAGGGGAATGTTTTAATAACTTGATTCCTAAGTTTCGATCTAAGAAATTAGGTCGGAATTAGGGGTTACAAATTCCCAACAAAACTCATCTTTTTGCGTTGTAGTGGAGCAATTAGAATATATACCGCACACCAAAAATCTAAGATGAGAAATATTTGGTTCTTGACCAAAAACAATTTATAATGGGGAGAACTTTTGATCATATATTGGTTTAATACGAATTAGTGATACTACATATAAAATGACATATCATCAACATTATCAAGATTAATTGTCTTTATAAAATAATCTGGAAAATATGTTCATAATTTTATCAATTGAGCAAGTAGCCTCGAAAACACCAAGTTGCAGGTTAATAATAAGGATACATATGATCATCTAGTCGATGTATTGATTAAAATCGTAAAATATCTTCATGAATAGTAAGAAATGTGTATTGGCCTACATATATCACCTTGTATCTATTTTAGAAAATTAATAGATTTACACTTTATCTTAGCTAATGATGATTGAATAATCAAATTGCTATCATAGAAAGTATCACATGAAAGGTATCTTGAAGAAAATTTTAGTTCTTCAATAAGTGACCACATGAAAGTGCCAGAAATTTTCACATCATATTTGAACCTGGATGGCCTAACAAGTCATGTCAAATAAAATTATTAGTAAACATATGGTTTACAATAGTATGAGCTTTAACTTGTACTAATTATTTTGTAGTACAATATGGATGATAGTGCATATAATTTTGTCAAGAATTTTCTTCTTGCCTTGAGTTATACTCGTAATACTGAGATAATAGGTATCCCCTTGACTAATATTCTCAATATATTTATGTAAATATCTTTAAAACTCTTTAAGTCTCTTTGCGACTTTAACGAGTATAATGCACTATAAATATGAAATAAAGTTTCATTTGGCAATAACAGTCGGAGCCTTCTATGATATTAGTACTTCCGGATTGGTACTCACATTATTCCCTTGTATTTAAAATGGGAAATATGCATAATTATACACCTTTTAATATGTGTTTTATTTCATTCATTTCAGAGAAAGAAATATATATAATTTGTACCATTCACTTTAGGGAATGGAAAAATATTAAATATATCACGTCGTATCAAATCAGTTATCTATCGAAGATAAACTACCAATAGCTCTTCCAATGCATTGATATTTCAGTACTTTGAGATATAGTACTCCCATTTTCCCACTTCTCTCTTGTATTTAAAAGGAAAAATATTTCTTATGCTTAAGTAAAATATGAGTACTTGCATTGTCTGCTTGAAATTAATATCAAGAATTCATTATATATTTTATTTTGGAAGTAATAATATTCTTCAAAGGATAAATTAACATAAGGAGTAAATAAATAATACGTAAAGATCCATCAACATATTTAAATCCAATAAAGGTTCATTCATTTCAAATCCAACCAAAGTCATAAATACAAGTAAATCAAAATAGTTTGGATCATCAATTAATACAACTCATTTAAACATTCGACTCGATCCAAATTGAATAAAAGTTACAAATACACATAGGATACTACGAGTACATGGCCCATTACATCTAGTAAATGTACTCTAACACAAGTCGATGCTGAAACCAACCACGATGTTGTTCCTTCGCTCCTCGATGCCACCTTGCCTACATACGAGAACATATTCCGAAAACGATAAGCTACAGAAACTCAATAGGTACTCGACCACTCACCCCATATCGTACATATCATAAATAAATCATATGTAACATGAATGATGACATGACATGAGTACAATGGCACAACCATATTCACCTAAATAATGGATATCATGCATGCATTTTATCGGCACACATCATAAACATATCAAGAGAAGTCTACACGATATCTCATAATCCATATATATACATATATATATATATAAGTAGTATGGTCCGCGATCACTAAGCATTGGTATCATACACTACGAGCAGGGATCACTTCCACTAAACACCAGGATCACATACTCTAGGATTGAGTCTGAGTCTACTAAGCATCGGGATCCTAGATCCATGATTGGAATGGTCAATCAAGCATTTTCAAACTGGCCCGCATCCATTAAGCACTGAGATCCTATGTTCGGAAAGTCTTCGAGTGTTGCAACACTTCGATCATATATATATGGTATCCAAACCCACCACATAATATTATAGAAATGGATAAACCATCAACACTAAGTAATGTCCATAACATACCATACCACATATTTATACCACCAATACCTTTATTGGTTTTCAACATTACTCAATTATCCATCAGTTATCAAGTGATTAACCAATTATCTAATAAACGGGGTTAAAATGATAGTTTCTCAGTTATAGTATTCATTTTATATCTTAAGAGATCCTTATGACACTTTACCTCGAATTATAGTATCCCTAAACGAAAGTATTAATTTTCAGATAGATTGCCCAACGAGTACTGACACGCCTATATAGGGTATCAGTATTCCCCCTAGTATCAAGATGCCTCATTTGCTCATCGATATGCTAAGCTAAATAACTTCGAATAGACCAAGATAAAACTTACCTATATCGATATATTCCTACCCTGTACCGATACTAAACCGAACCAGTGTTGATACACTACCCTTTTTATGCTAAAACACAATGTAACAGTGGTATCGATACTCCCTTGCATAGTGATACCCCAAAACATATATGGAATTTGAATTAAGGAAGGTGTATCGATACACTGTCTAACTTACCGATACTGCCCTTATAAATTTACATTCCAAAAATACTCTAGCGTATCGATACAGGACCACCTCATATAAATACCCATGCTAGAAAATGCAGTTCTAGGGTGGGAATTCACCAAAATTTCCAACTCAACCAGCATGGTTGATTCCCCCTTCATTCCTACACGTTGTTGGGAGGATTCTAACTGTGTTTATACCCAATTTACAGAGGTTCATCAATAATACACCAAATCACCATTGGAGGGAGTTTATAAGCAACCAAGAACACAAGCAATCATATAATCATTCAATAATGCCTATTTTTATGAGATACAAGATTCTAGGGAGTTGGAAAGTGCCAACCTTAAGCAAAAGCAAAAGCAACAACAACTACGTTTTTCCTACTTTTCTTCAAGCTTTCTCCTTCCCAAGCTCTTGAAAGCTCACCCAGTTCTTTCTCTACAAGAAGGAGTTAAAACCAAAAATTAGACACTCCATAGATGATCTTAGAAGTAAAAAATATGATCAAATTAAAGAGGACTTAACTTCACCCCTCTTTCGTGTTTTACTCTTCAACTCCACCAACAAACCATCTACCACCAAACTCAACATTTTTACCTTGTCTTGTAGATCCCCTCAAGATCTATAACTTTCTCTCAACACGTAGAACGATATTTCCAACCCATAAAGAAAATATTGTGCCTTGAACTATATTTGGATGAGAGAAAGAATGAAGAAGAAAGAAATGATGACTTCACCACCCTTTCTTTGCAGAAAGTAACTCCCCATTTCTTTCCTCTTTTCCCCCAACTAAGATATTACCAAAAGCCCCTCTCAAAACCCACTTTGGGCTAAAGAAAACCCATACAACTAAGCCCCAAGGCACAAAACCAGCCCAACACTCAATTCAGAGGCCTAAATGAGGCCCAAACGTCTAAGCCCAACACTTCGGGTTAATCCGATACTTAGATCTGAAATTTGGTTCATCACAACTCTCTCCTCCTAAAAGAAAATTTTGATCTCAAAATTTACTGGACAATAAGAGATATTGGTACTGGGCTTTCATATCTTTCTTTACTTCCCGCGTTGCTTCCTTGATTCCATAATTCCTCCACAACATCTTTACCAAGGGTATGTTCTTGTTTTGAATCTCTTTTACCCCTCTATTGAGGATTTCGATCGACCTATCCTCGAAAGTTAAATTTGCATTGACTTCAATTTCTCAACCTGAATAACGTGTGAAGGATCCGAACGGTAATGTCTCAACATGGATACGTGGAACACATCTTGGATTCATTCTAATTTTGGAGGTAAAGCTAGCCTATAAACCATTGGTCCCACCCTCTAAAGAACTTCGTATAGTCCAACGTACTTTGGACTCAACTTTCTCTTCCATCCAAAATAGGTGATCCCTTTCCATGGAGTTAAGGAACATTTTTCCCCAACTCATACTCAATGTGTTTACGCTTACAGTCCATGTAAGTTTTTTCGGTCAAACGCTACTTGTAATCGTTCCTTGATGACCTAAATTTTCTCTTAGGCTTGCTTAACAAGCTCAGAACCCACTATCCTTGTCACGTTAAACTTGTTCCAACAAAAAGATTTCCTACACCTACGCGCATACAAGGCCTCAAAGGGATCCATTCTGATATTCGATTGATAATTGTTGTTCTAAGTAAACTCCACAAGCGGTAACTGATCTTCCCAACTCCGAGAAAATTCCACCATACAACACCTATCTTCCAAGATCTGGATGACTCGCTCAACTTTCCATCAGTATGAGGGTGAAAAGTTGTACTAAAGTACAACTTAGTATCCAATGCCTTATAGATAGACTTCTGTAACCTTGCCTGAACCTTAGATCTTTATCCCATATGATCGATAAAGGTACATCGTGCAACCTCACAATCTCTTTTATATAAAACTATGCTAACTTTTCCAAGCTAAAGTTCATGGTCACTCGATCTCACTTTCCCTATAGAATCGGGATAGGCTGAAACAAACTCGAAAGAACTGATGTTCTACTTTCACTAGCTGACACGCTAAACATCTTGTCACAAAATTAGAAACATCTCTTTTCATGAAAGGCTACTAAAAGAAAGGGCGAATCTTGGTACATCTTATTACTGTCCAAATGAACAAAAAATAAACTACGATGAGCTTCCCTCAAGATACGATCCCTCAAATCCTTTAAAGCCGGTCCACACAAGCAACCCTTGAAATAAATAAATCCACCATCTTGTATCTCAAACTCTGACACCTCACCTCTCTAAACTGTGTCCATATGAGCTACCAATTCTTCATCAAGCACTTGTGTCCTTTTATTTCTTGAACTAGCATGGGCTCTACACGAAACTCTGCCAAAAGGAACCCCATCCTCAATCATCCTCAACAGAGTAAATATTGCTCTCAGGTCTAACATAGACTTAGGACTCAAAGCATCAACGACTATATTCACCTTACCAGGGTGATACTCTATGATACAATCATAGTCTTTTAACAACTTTATCCATCATTACTGCCTCAAATTCAAATATTTTTGGGTAAGCAAGTATTTCAAAGTCTTATGATTTGTTTAGACATAGCATTTCTTTTCATAGAGATAATGCCTCCATGTCTACAACGTGAAGATAATCGTTACAAGCTCAAGATCATGCTTGAGATTATTGCTTTCATGAGGTTTCAACTATGTCGAGGTATAAGCAACCACTTTACCCTCTTGCATGAGCACACAACCCAACCCATTTTAGGAAGCATCGTTAAACACTATATACTATTTCCCCAATTTTGGTTACATTAGGACCGGTGCCATCATGAGATACGCCATAAGCTGCTCAAAACTCTATTGTCTCCTCTCGTTCCATACCAATGGAACCCTTTTTGGTAACAACTTTGTCAACAGAGTCGCTATGATAAAAAACGTTTAACAAACCTTTTGTAGTATCCGGTAAGTCTAAGAAAACTATAGAATTTTGACACATTCCTCGGTGGTTTCGATTCCATCACAACTTGGATTTTTTGAGTGTCTACACAGATTTCATCTGTTGCAAGTATGTAACCAAGAAACGCCACCTTTGGCAATCAAAACTCACACTTATTGAACTTGGAAGACGTTTATTGTTGGCTGTTACACAATAGTATAGATTGTTTAAAATATGTGATTGATTTGTGTGTAAGAGTGTGCAAGTATACACATCAAACAAGTAATAAAGTGTGTGAGTGAGATCGTTCCCATGAAGATTGGGTAGGTTAATCCAAAAATAGTTGCCATACACAAAAGATAAAGTAATCTTTTGTATTGAAATATGCTAAAGCAATTCTGCAAGTGTCACCAAAAATGCTTTAGCAAAATAAAAATGTCACAAATGATGCTGGAGCAAAACAAAGATTATCACGAAAATGCAGTAGCAAATAAACACATATTGGAGAAATAAATAAAGCTGCACCAACTCAACACTGAAAAGATATTCAAGCTTAAGACAGGCTAGGCTTGCTATGGCATGACTTCACTGCTCTCCTGGATGTTACTGTTCCCCTAGTTTACTAGTGCTCGACAGAGTTTACTAAAAATGCCTCCACTATCCCTAGTCAAAAGGCCTAACACTCGAAAATGCTAAGGCATTACCTCTCGGTCTCAACCCTAACACCCCTAATGTTAATGAAGTGCAACCCCTTTTAGTCGTTGAAACTCTACCTTATCCCTAAGGCAAGTTAGGATTCTGCTCCCGCAGCAACTCCATTGTTCAAGTTGGTCTAGCTTTGCCTATCTCTAGATCTAAGCTTCCTAAACCCCTTGAGCTATGGCTACCTCCCTGTGCTCTTACAAATCAAGGTTTAGAGTAAAAACTGTGTTAGCATTCTTGAACAAAGCAAAAAGTAAACTGGAAATAGTAAACATCCATTAAAAAAATAAAGATCATCGAAAACAAGACTTAGCCATACTAGTTTAGTTTATGTCTAGGAATGAAAAACTATTCAACTTTCGTCCTTTAAAATACATATTCAACAACTTCGAAAAGAGGTAAACAAAGTGAAGAGGAATGAAGTCTCAAACGCTTGTGCCGTGACACTTTTCCTAGCTTGCTGCTCCTACTGAAGTCGCGCAAATCCCTTGCTTGAAGCTCTCCAACAATAGTGGCTTCGCTAGAGGTTGAAGATGACCAAAAGTGGCATCCTTTCTTCTTTCTTCTCTCTCGCGCTTCCTTAAAACTCGCTCCTTTTCGTGTTCTTTAGCTACTGATTTTTCCTTTACTACGCATCCGGCTCCCTGTTGAAGGAGGCTTAGCCTTGTATTTATAGGAGGCTTCTAGGGTTTGGTGCCCTAAAGGTACCAAGGGAATATCCCCTGACATTTGCTGAAGTAGATGGTAGGAATGTAGGGTCTACAGGAGACTGTTGCAGTTCTACAGAGGTGGTGCAACGTCTGTAGAAAATTGTGGCAGGGTAGAGGAGAGGTGCGATGTCTGTAGAATTTGCAGAAGGGGTACAACTGGCCTGGAAAACGCGTGAAGATAGTGGGCTGTAGGTGTTTCCTTTCTTGTTTTGTCCGCCCACAATACTATAGCATCCTTGATGTCCGATCCAACACTTGAGAAATATGCTACAGCATATCTTCCATTATTTTAACTTTGCTTCAGCATCTGCACAGAATCACCAACAAAATATCCTTCAAAGCAGCATCTTTTAAAATAAAATGAAAATAAAATAAAAACCTAAACTAAATGTAAATGCACATGAAATGCAACTAAATGCAATGAAATGCAATGCAAATGAACTTGAAACCAAACAAAACCTTAAGTAAAAGGGTAGAAAATATACGCCTTTTAGAGCGTTAACATTTATCCCTCAAAACCTAGAGAATCACTCTTAGGTGATAGTCATGCTCCTTTTCTAAGCATGAGTAGACCAAAATGTCTTCAATAAAAACCAACAATAACTAATCCAAACATGGCTGAGAGATCTAATTCATCAACTTCATAAAAGTTGTAGGTGTACTTGTAAGACCAAACGACATTACCAAGAACTCAAAATGCTTGTACCGTATCCTAAAAGCGTTCTTTTGGACATCCTCTTACACTACCTTCAATTGGTAGTACCTCGACCTCAAGTCAATCTTAGAGAACATAGGTGCACCCCTCAACTGATCAAACAAGTCATCGATTTTTGGAAAAAGGATAAATGTTCTTAATTGTGACTTTGTTGAGCTAACGATAGTCGATGTACATCCATATTGACCTGTCTTTCTTCTTAACAAACAACACCGGTGCTTCCCAAGGTGATACACTTGGCCAGTTAAAACCTCTCTCGAGCAAATCTTGGATTTACTGCTTCAACTCTTTCATATGTATTGGTGCCATAATATGGCTCTATAGACACCGATGCCATCCCCAACATCACATCTATACGAAATGTCAACTCATATTCGAGAGGTAAACTAGGTAACTCCTCTGTGAACACATCCACAAACTCACTTACCATCCTCAAACTCTCTAACGCTAAGCTCTCAACCCTTATATCCACCATGTGAGCTAAGAAAGCCTCATAACCTTGTTGGACTAACCGCTGAGCTGATAGAGGTAACACTATATTTGGTAAACAAGGGTTTTCTCAACCTCACAACAAGCTTAAAACCATCCTCAACATGAAGCTTTAACTCTTTGACCTACACCCCAAACTTACCTTTTGTTCGAATAGCCAATTTATTCCTAGGATTGCGTCAAACACTTGCATATAACGATGGTCGATTGGTTCTATCGCACTAGATGAGTGAATCGATCCCTCAATGTGCCAATGTGGGTCTGACCCACATACTTCATCTCGACATACTTCTATTCTAAAGCAAACAAACAAGGTTACACCATCAAATTTTTAGCATTTAAGCATGTACGACTTTGACTCATGAGCATGTACTCATTTGACACATATATACCACACTAGACTACCCTGGGGACTTCCTAGAACTAACTAAATCTAAGCTCTGGTACCATTAAATGTAAAATCTCGACCCAAATATCACATTGGGCCTACGAATCAAAATTCATTTTGTAATACATGAATTTCGTCCGAGTTCGAATATAAAATAAGGCCTACGTAAATATTATAAATAAATAAATAATATTACATATAAAAATTAACAAAAATAAAAAAATAATAAATAATAAAAAATATATAAAATAATAATAATAATATAGGTGAAGTTATGGAACGGTTACCATGGGTTGGTTTTGTCCATGATATTTGGCTTTGAAGGGGGATGGGTTAAAAAAAACTACTACTACAAGGAGGAGAGGAAAAACCAGAAACATAGAAAGGGGAGATTTTTTTGGGCATTCAGCTGGAGAAATATGAATGTAGTGGTCATGATGTTACTCATGATTTTGGTACTGATTAGTATGATGATGGCAATGATGGAGGTAATGATTAGGTGATGATGATGGCCATCATGAAGTCAATGATTGAGTAATGATGGTACAATAATGGGACTGACATTATGGAAATATTGATTAAAATGATGATGGTACAAGTGATGAAGCAATGATGGGTTAATGAGTGGATTATAGGATAATGATAGGGTAATGATTGAAGGGGAGATTATGAATTTGGCATCCAATTGGGCTCTGCAAAAGTGAATGAAGATGATGCTTTGCTTTTGGATTCGATTTCATCCATGATGCGAGGAGCAGAGAGAGAAAAGCAACGGGAACCAATTTCCTTGGCATGATTATTGTTTTCACTTTGATTTTCAATTTAATGTTGTTCTGCAAATATGGAAAGAACATAGAAATATCATTTCACAAGTATATGATTTTTAGGTTATTATTTTTGTTTATTTAATTTATTTGTATGATCTTTATTTATTTATTTATTTATTCGTTTATTTTAAAAATTCATATAGTATATTTATTTAGGAAATCACTTAATTTTCACATAGATTAATTAAATTAGAGCCTTTTAGGATTAGATACTTTAATTAAATAATTAATTAATTAAATAAATAGGGAGATAATCTAGTAACGATGTCATTCTAATCATATATCTCGGATACACTAAGTGGTCAGTGTTTTGACATAACATTATGTTGGCTAATAGTGTACTTTGGTATCGTATTCGACGTGCCATCAAAAAATAGAAAATGGTAAATAATTTAGGTTTAGAATTTAATAAAATTAATTAGACAAAGATTAGTAACACCAATAGTATTATTAATTTTGTTTGGTGTCGAAATGGTAGTGTACGTACATTCGGATGTTATCATAATACACCCGGTGAAATTAATAATTTAATAGGGTTTAAATATTTAAATTGATGGAGCCTTTTTAGGTTAGAACTTAAAATCGACAAGATAATAATCGGTCATGCATTTAAAACCTTTTGGTTCAAAATTTATATTTCCTTAAATACGAGTTAAGGTTTCCTATTATAGGACGTCTTATTCAAGGCTCGTATTTAAAAGAAATGTACTTTTTTATCCAAAAGGATATTTTTATTCGAATGATATTTATTTGTCAATGACGGATTAAATTAATATTATTATTCAAAATACCGAAATGTCACGTTTAATTAATAAGGTACCGATCCCAGACGCTTGTAAGGGTCGTCCTTACGCGTAACCGACTCCCGAACATAAAATATTTTAAAAAGAATCTTTCATTTATTTTATGGTGTCTGGCCTACCAAAGTGGCCGGTGGAGACTGCAAATTAATTTTAAAATTCAAATGTTTTCAATAAAAGTTGTTTTTTTTATAATTAAAAGCAATTAAATTGATTTTTCAAAATTCACTCGCCAGGCTATTTTTCATACATTTTGGTTTTAAAATGATCGCAACAGCTTGGCGACCCTGCTGGGGATAATTTTTTGAGAGTCAGGCCTAATAATTACTTACACGTGGCATTTCATTATTTTGAATATAGATATTAATTTAATTCATTATTTTCAAATAAATATCGTTCGGATAAGGATAGTATTTTCATTTTGTGTGATATATTTGTCATTCATGCATCAGCTCTCGATTCGAGCTTTTACCCTTGATTGGGAGTTAGATATTGTCTGACGTGATACTATCTAGCTTCGAGTTTCAGATTTTTATCTACTTTCGGTATACTAACCTTACACGTCGTGAGGTCTTCACCTCCGTTGTAAGGGACCTATACTACCGAATCGATATCTTATCGTTACAGTAGACTATAACGACAGTTCAGAAACCCAGAGTCTAGATCCTAATCCACATGTATAGATTAGAAACCTACCCCTATTAGAGCCAGACAGGGACCATAAGATAAGGCGGTATGTTGTCGAAATGTCGCCAAAATTAGGATTTTTGTGTTAAACTGCTCTCTGGCTAATTTATATGTAATATAAATTGTTCTCTGGTTATTTTTTGCAATTTAAAGTGTTTCATGTCAATTTATTTTTTTAATTATTAATTCACCATACTAACATTTTTTGGTGGTGTGTGTGAGAGTTTATATAGCATACATTAGAGGTATCGATTCATGAGCTAATTATATAGAAAATGATCATAAACTAAAAGGTTTGATATACAAGTGGATGACAATATGTCGAGATGGATCATATTCGAGAAGACTCAATACAAGATCAGAGTTAATGTTCGAGGAGACCAAGTACCAATCATACAATGATGTTTTAGAAGACTTCAAGCATGGTGCATGTCTCAAAATTAAGGGTAATTTAGAAATTCTTAGACAAGAACACAAAGAGTTATTTCATAAGAGTTCTCAGTTACCGTCAGGATAATAGTTATAATATCAACAATAGGAGGATATGAGATTTTGCTACATTGTTTCAGGAGGTGAAAAGAATTAGATTTATATTGGGTTTAGCATTTGTTCAAGCTTCAAGTCGGGTATTGGGGTAAGTGTAGATATAAATGAGACGCGATAATTAAAAAGTGAAGATAGTCAGAAAAATGGATATTTTGCAGATAATTTAAGGGCATCCTAAGGTTATTATTGACGAATGAAGACTCGAAGAGGAATAGGGAATTATGATCTTAGGATTAAGGTTTAAATTTCATGGATAATGAGAATTATCAAAGGATAAAGCTGAGATGTGAAATGGTAAAATTAGAAAGTACGACGCGGCATGCGGAAAATCAGTTTGCAAGTTTTGAACTAGCATTTCAAATGAAGGACAATATGTTGAAAGTCGGACCGAGTCAGTCACCAAGGTTATATAGAATGGAGTCAATGATCAACTTCAGAACCAAGTACATGAAATGCTAGATATATATGGATTTTTTCTTGATAAAGTTTAAGACTTGTCAGATTTTCATCGACATACCAATATAGTTACCGAGACTAAACGAGGTGATCAACCAAGAAGCTCAAGCCAACTATCTTTTATCAACAAATTGGCTTCTCCTTGTATTCAATCATTTAGTTAGATGAGTGTTTTCTAATGACTAGCTCTCGAAATCGATATCTCTTGCATTCATGCATTGTTCATTATACCATTTCATTATGTTGACAGGTTGACCTCTTCACATTAATGCATTAATGCATATGTTTATTTCATATTTCATATTATAATATTACTATTTATCAACGTTGCATTTTGAGAGGCATAAGTTTTTGAAGACCGTTTGGGTAACATGAAAAAGATCGGTAAGTCGCAGAACCAAAATACAATTATCATATAGCTCGGAGTCAGGTAGATCAATAAAGTAAATCATCTAGATGACATACAGATATGAGAGATTAGAATGAAAATTTATCTCACACAAGGGTTTAATTTGAAAGGTTTTTCTTACAAAAAAGAGAGAAAAAAGAAGGAAAATAAAGGAAAAAGAAAAAAAAATGCAAAACGAAGTCAGAAAAAAAGAAATGACAGTTGAGTTTTATAGTTGGGGCATTTGTTGAAAATCCAGAAGATTAGAGTTTGAGCTATGAAAGCAGCAATAAAATGTTTTATCATGATGCCGACAAATTGAGAAGACTTCAGGCATGTGTTTACCTTATCGATGTAAGTGGGGCAAATTTTGAGTCATGAAATTATTAGTTTTATTCTGAAGATGAATAGAGATAGTTGTTACAAACATTGAGAATCAACTCCAAAACGGAAGCAAGAAGGACCAAAGTCGATTGTAGAAATAAGGGGTTGAAATTTACTCTGGTTTCCTTTGATAGATGGCAGACAATTGAATGACACAAGATCTGATCACATTTTTAGGACCATTACGGAGTAATACCCTGAATTATCCCAATTGCTTTTACCCACGAGCATTGGAGGTCCTTTGAAAGGAAGTTATTTCAATTTATTTGTTTTTGATGCTTGTTTCATATACTCTCAAGTGGCAAACATTTTATATTATTTGATTCTTTAATCCTTTGATTCTTTGTTAGGGGTTAATTTTTGATCACCCATACATTTATATATATCATCACTAACACCATTCTTTCAGGTCCTGAATACTAGTTTCAGGATTAACCTTAAACTAAATTCGGAGATCAACTTCGATAATGTGACTCGCTTCTACTTTAAGTAGGCCAAAATGAGAGTATTAATGAGTGTCAGGAATCACGGGAAAATCCCAGTCAAATTTTGAGTGAATTTCCTCTCAAGCATTATTGAATAAGATCTTTGAATAAAGTGATAACCCAAAACTTCGTCCAACTGAAGATTGTTTTTCTTCAAAGGTATCCAAGTATGGGATGATATTTGGCATTTCTTGATCTATCTTCTCAAAGAAAAAAATAAGAAAAATATCATTTTCTATCCCCTTTGAGCTTGATATTATTTTTCTTTCGATTTAATTCAAACCAAGGATCACCCCTACACTGCGGACAAAATGGATGAAAATGTGTTCGAAGTGAAATACATTTGGGATATCTTGTGAATTAGGGGCAAAAATATGAGCGAAATATGAAACCAAGAAAAATAAAATGAGTGATGAGGCATATTCTGAGTCAACACGGAAAAAATAAAAAGCAAATAGTAAAAGTTTATTTCTGAGGAGTCAAGTTTGAATTGTTGACATGAAAGTTAAAACGATCGACAAAAGAAAAATAAACAGAAAGTTTTGTGAGATATTTTGACGAGATAAGCCACTGTCAGAGAAGTGGTGAAAAAGAAATGATCTCTAGGGTGAAAACCTAAAAAAGGGCAGTCTATAGTGATCCACAAGAAAAATAGAAAAGAAAAGCATTTTATCAAAGCATGTTCAGATCGTTGCAACAATGATCATTGGTTTTATCACCTTTAAATAATTATTTGAGCCCATATATCCTTTCTTTGATAGTCATGAACCATAGCCCACATTACAAGCCACAAAAGACCATTTTGACCATATACGGATATTGAAATAAGGAGAGTTATTCTTCAGAATACATCCCACTTATCAGGGTTAACCGTTCTTCAAGGATTTTTAGCCTTCTAATGCTTGATCGAGATCAGAAAAGAAGAAAAGATTAGTCATAGTGAGTTACTGAGGCAAAGAGTGCCACTTAAACGGGGTAGAATTAGGAAAATGGAAATGTTTCTCCTGAAAGTCTAATAATAAATTTGAAAAGGGTCATATTAGAGTTGATCTTTGCAAATTGGTTCAAAGGCTTTGTCGCAATTGGTATTCAAAGGCCCAATTTTATTGTTTACCACGATAGTCAAAATTTTACAATATTTTCAAAATTGGTAAAATTATTTTTTGAGCTTTCTCACTTATCGTTTTAACAAGCATTTTGCAGATAAGTTGATTAGATACAAGAAAAGCAAAGGATTTCATGGGAATTACTATGATGTACTAATCCTTTAAATGCAAACAGAACAAGAGGTGGCCTCAGTACATGATTTATGATGAGAAACACATATAGCTTTGAATATTCGAACAACGAAGATTCTGCAAGTAAACTTGGGAGCAAAGAGAGAACATTGACTATTATTTGGGGCAAAATATACCAAGATCATTTCATCATGTGTGGAAATTGTTACTACCGAGACACCACAAGACAAAGAAGCTCTACGGGGTGAATATCAGAACGAGAAAACAAGATAATTATGCCCGAATTTGAGTGAGGCACAACTGCAAAGAGAATGAAACTTGCAAGTTGAAGCAATAGAAATGATGAGTTCCTTTGGAGCAGAGAATAAATCTTCCTTGGTGTTCAAAGGTCGATAATACAAGAACAAAATTTATATGTTGAATTCATGAAAGACAAGAACAAGTGTCGTTGAGATCATGATGGACTTTGGAGCAGAGAATAAATCTTCCTTGGTTTTCTGATGTAGCTTTTATTTTGGATAAAGATCATTTTACTTCTTTTGTGATTCTTTTGTGGATCTTATGGAATCGCCAAAATACTATGGTTCATGAAAATTTCCTATAGACAACACAAATTGTCCTCTCTAATGCCTCCCCCCTTCAACATAATTTTTGTTTAGCTCGAGCTCATATACCACGTCCTTTAGTAATTTTGCATCAACCAAGATGGTATAAGCCTCATATGGGGACCGTGAAAATCAATGTGGACGGGGCTTTTCTACCAACAACAAGAATGACATCAATTGGTAGGGTGGCACGTGATCATGGGGGCTTTGTCCTTTCTGGTTTTGCAATGAACTTAAACGAGGTATACTCACCCGATAATGTAGAAGAACCAACATTTAGTGAATGAATTAAACTAGCATTTTCTAATGGATGGTTGAATGCAGTTATAGAAGGAGATGCCCTTAGTGTGGTTAATCAACTTGCAAATTCAGGCCTAGAAATCTCCACTGTTGGTGTACACCTTCGTGAGGCAAGAGAAAATCTAGGATTATTTAGAAACTTACAAATTCTTTATGTTAATCGAGTTGCAAATTTGGTGGCATATACATTGACTCATTGGGCTTTAGACTCGGTGTTACCAATTAGATTTGATATGGACTATCCAAATTGTATCAAGTCTTTTGTTTTGTTTGATGCCATTTAAAGTTAAGTAGAGTAACATCTTTTCTCAAAAAAAGGATTTCTCTTAATTAAAATATGTCTGTAAATTATAATTAAATAGTTATTTTGATTTATATTTTTACGTATTTTAAATCTTAATATTTTATTAAGTTAAAATAATTTTTTATTGGATGAAAATTTTTAGTCAACTAAGGTTAAATAATTTGAAATGATTGAACATAATAGCACGTCAGCAAAATAAAAATATTTTTTGTCTGATGTGTCAATCTATCAAGTCATCACATTTATTTATATGATATTGTTATCACAGTGTGTCTACCATATAAGTTTATCATGTCATTTTAAGTCATTTATTGTTAGTTGCCTAAAATTTGCCCCAAAATCAAAATTTAATTTTTAAATCCCTAATTTTTTAAATCCTAACAATTTGGGAATTTTAGTTGGAAACCCTAATTTTGATTAGGGACTAAATTGAGTTATCATAAAGCTTCGAGTTCAATTTTAGAAAGTTTAGTAACCATTTTGGTTATTTAGTAAAACAGGACGGTTGTTTGTCAAATCCTAGATAGTTTAGGATTGTATCTTGTGATTTAACCATTTTTCTTGGGTATTAATTCAACTTTTCGACAGATTTGGTTGGGAAATTAACACATCACCGCATCCACCTTCTTTTCCCGCAGGATATCTCTTTTCACCCTCTCTAAATTTATCACTTCACTTATTCCTTGGTTCTCATTCAACATTTGGCTTCTGACACTGTTTAACCGTTCTTCGTACGCTAGGAAACGAAGAGAAGTCATTTGAAGCCTTGCCATCCGATAATGACTTTTTAGATCTTCTTTTTATTGTAGTCTGTTTGAAAGGCAATAGAAAACATTTTGGTTTTCTTCAGTTTGTCTTCACTGTAGACTTTGTCGCGAAGTCACTGGGGTGGTGCTTGTGTCTTCTCTTTTCTTCTTGCGTTGATGCCTATACCATATTCGTTTTCCGTTTGGTTTTCGTGCGAGCATCTTGCTCCTTTGTGTTGTTTATTGCTTAAATGCTCCTTTTTTGCTTTCGATGTCATCGTTATCTGTCATAGAATCCATCGCCGGAGTTGCCACTGCTGCCGTCGTTCCCCTAATACTACCGTCACCTAGTGGTTTCTAGAAATCCTAATAGTTTTAAGTGTGGGTTGGGTTCTTGGGGTTTTTTTGGGATGGTGGGTGTAATGTAGTGTTGGCCAAGTGGTGAGGAATGTTGGATTGTATCATGCGCTTAGTGTGTGGGCTAGAGTGTCTGTTGTTTGAGTTGGGCTTATGTATGAGTCTATTGGGTGAGTGATGTGAGTAGTGGGTTGTTGTGTTATGATGGTCTTATTTGAGTGAGTTAAGTTGTGAATGGATCAGATTTGTTAGAGTGACCTGAATCAAAAACTGAATCGGTTTGTTTTGACCCATTTGTCCCGAACCATATTTGACCAACCGTTTGACCTTTTACCAAATGCGAGTTTGATCCGTTGGTCTAGCTTTGACTGTGAATTCTAGTGTTGACCTTTGACTAGTTTGATCAGTCAAGTCAAAGTTAACTTTGACTTTGACTAGAATTGACTTTGACTTTTAACTAAATGTTGACTTTTCGGATAACCTTCTCTTTTACTTTTCTGACGTTCTAAGTACGAATCCACTATTTGTTTTGTTGAATTTGAACATGCAAGTCTCATTTTTAGTGTTTTTCATCTAAATTGTATTTAAGTCTAAAAAGTTATTTAAGAGAACCTAATTCAGAATATTCTTTCGTTCAGGTATCAACATTTTCGAGGCCTCTGGGTTACCTTCAGTTGTTTAGATCGTTCGGGCTCGTTCTTCGAGATTATTACGTGAGTACACTTTCAGATCGGAGTTTTGTTTTAGTTGGTGGCTTAGTATTAATATTGAATAGTAATACAGATATGTTATCTTGTAGGTCTTGATTCAGTTAGACCAGAACGCGAGACGCGACCATCTCGGAGTTAGAGCTTTAGTTGCTTAAGGTGTATCTCTTCTTGTGCTACATGTTTCTATGCTTATGGTATATTACGATATATCATGTGTGTATTTGTGAAACATAATATGTATATTGTTTGATTTGATTCCTAAAATTGTTTATCTAATAATACATGGTATATCATTCATGGCATGTATATTGTGCTTTCAGATCAAGCATCTGATTTTCGGAAAAATAGCTACTCGTAAGAGTTCAGATTTATGATTTTATAAATCATATCATGTTCATGGAATCAAAAATATTTTTGGATTTATAATCGAAAACGTAAGGGGAACCTATACTCTGGCTAGGGAAACCTCCACTCTATTGAAGATAATCCTCCACTCAATATGATTTCAAATATCGGATATCGGATTTCGGATTTTCATAATGCATTAGGCATCATATCATCATGCTTTAGATTTTTCTTTGAACTCAAAAACTTTTCAGAAATATAAAATATGTTTTGTTTATGATTATTTGTACTCTAGAGACACACTAAGCTCTTTAGATTACACTATTTTAGTCTGGTTTCAGATTCTCAAACCTATTTTGGCGAATTGGTACTTAAAGCATCTCGCACAATATTCAAATGATTTATTATTCAGCATGGTATTCTTTCAATTATTTCAGATTAATATTTTTTTTATCAATTATGAATTATGTTATATTTTTGTATTATGAGATATTTTGGTTTGGAACCTATTGGATGCATGTTTTTACAAAGCTATTTTCAGATGCCTTGATGGTTATTGAGATATTATTTTAAGTATTTATATTTAAAAGATTGAAATCTCCGGTATGATTTCTCAATTGCTAAAATAATCCTAATTTTGAAATTATTTAACCTAAAATACTTATTTGAGAGAAAAAATTTTGGTAAATTGATTCCCAAGTTACTTAGGAAAAATTAGGTCGAAATTGGAGTTAAAAAAATCATTTTACCTAAAATAAAAAAGTTAATAATTAAAATATTTCAAAAAATAAAAATTAAAATAAAGTTTTAATCAAATATTAAGATATTTTTTATATTACATCTAATTAAATTAAAGGACCATGGCGAAAACCGGGAAGTGCCCTTGTACGAAGCTATCCATTAAATTTTATGATTCCATTCAAATTTTTAATTTGATTTACCACCATGTAGTAATGGATGGGCCTAGTCCTCTAACAATTTTTTTTTTATCTAATAGTAACAATTATGGTGTCTGTTAATTTGAATACGTTTCAATTAAGTCCTGTTCTCATCTCATTTTTGGAATAAAAATCTATTAAGCCAATGTTTATTTTGAAGTAGTTAACTTAGTCATTCCTAATTTTTAATCCTAGTTCCATCCTTGAATTAAAGTTTATTTTATAACCAGTTCATAAACTTAAATCTATTTGAAACTAATATTTCAATCATATATATTTAAAAACATCCCTAATATATATATATATATATAATTTTTTTCAATAAATATTAAATAGGAGTTTAAAATGATAAGTTTATAACGAGGTACTTTAGATTTAACGGAGAATACATTTTCAAATAATTTTCTTTATTTTAACATAATATTATTATTAGTATCTTGATTTTATATTTTGACCTAGTTTTTCGTTATTTCTTATTTCTTGATTTTATAAGAAATAACAAACTTAATTCAACAATAATTCTTAATTTGATTAAATTAACTAATCAATTCAAACATATTTTTTATGATAATTCGAGTAGAATATTCGATAGATTTGTACAGAAAATGACTCAATTCAACTAAGAGAAGATGGTTTAAGTGATAAGTAGTTTGATATTATTTAAATATTTTTCGAGTTTGAGGTCTTGTGTATGTAAAAAAAATCTCAATGATTTACCATTAAAATTAAGTATACGACGCAAATAAATATAGATTAATCAGAATAAAAACCTGAAAATCGGGATGATAAAAAAATCCAATTGAATTGCATGCCAAAACTAATGTCGCCATTCCAATTCCAACCCTAGTGTTAAAAACTTAGTTTTATCCCCTAAATTCATATGAATTTCATAGGACTGACCGTTTAGTAACAAGATCTATAAGTTGTTCAGTCAAATAAAGGAATCTTGCAATTACGTTTTGAGACAACCTAAGATGTTTCTTGTCTGTGATTTCTCCGATTTTCTCTCCACTATTTTCTTGTTTTCTAATCTTCTCATAATACAAATAAAACAGACAAAAAAAATAACTTGGACATATGCTAACAAGTCCATGAATCAACCATTAGATTTAAAATTTTAATTTTGGTTGTTGTCGTAACTATTTTTAACCGAATATAATAAATAGTCTGGCGATTATTTTAAAAATCAAGGTTTTATCATCTTATTCATTTAATTTTGAAAATTAGGATTTTCCAATTAAAACAAGATTTCCATTGATTAATTATCATTTTAAAATTGCATTAATTAATTAATGAATGAAAATTGAGTTTTTACCCTTTATTCAACTTGAAAATAATTTAGAATCGTCGTTACCAATTTTGGTAGGTCATACACCATTAAAACTGACTAGATTTATTTTTAAAAATTTGGTTTCAATAGTTTATTCATACGAAAGAATTAACACCCATAGTTTATATCTCGTATTTCGTGTGATATATTTGATAATTTTATTAATGAAATTTGAATATAATGTTATATTTAATTATTAACCGAGTTTATATTAAAAATAAAAATATTCTTTTAATATAAATTTTTTTTTAATTCGAATATAAATAAAAAACACTCAATTTTATTAGGGCATCCCTATTTATATTCCAAAAGAATATCATCATACAGAATGAATTGTGAATGATTAATTACGATTTTGTCAATTTTAATTCCTTAAAGTAATTGGTTTTAATAACTTTTATTTATTATTCAAATATATCTAGTTTGTAATCTGTACGTTAGGGGTGAGCAAAACTCGACTCGACTCGAAAAAATCGAATAAATCGACTCGACTTGAGGCGAAAATACTCGACTCGTTTTGACTCAACTCGACTCGAAAAAATTTTAAATAAAGTTCGAGTTGTAAAATAAAAATTTGAGTAACTCGAAATTTTTAGTAATTAAAGGATTAATTTTTAAGTTTGAGACGAATCTCTCAATTCTTTATGATATATATACATTGATATATAAAAATATAAAAAAATATTGCTACATATTAAAAAAAATACATATATGCATCTTATACTAGTAGAAAAAGTCGTTTAAATTGGAATCAAATCATACTATAACATGATAAATAATTACAATTAAATATTTATAGGAACTCAAAAACTCGACTCGATTCGACTAGACTCGAATTTCTTAAACTCGACTCGAATTAAAAAAAATTCAAATAAAGTTTGAGATGTAAAATATGACTCGTCAACTCGAATAACTCGACATTTTTTGACTTGACTCGAATCGATCGAATACTCACCCCTACTGTACGTGACAACACCTAGTTTTATTAGGGCACTATCAATATTTGGATCTCGAATAAAATATTTGATTCTCTAATTTAATTTAATTATTCAAGTGCTAACCTTAATTAGGTTCTAATTAATTGTCTAAATTATTTAATTAAGTTTCTAAGTGGTAACAAATATGGAATATTCTATTAAGTGCACTTTTGAATAACGTCCACTTACTTTAAACCACTTCTTAAATTGGACTCCTAAATTTCTCATTTAATATTTATTAATTTTCTACAATTATCTATCATAACACAATTATTGAATTTAATTAAAGAAGCCTATACTAAAGGCTCTATCTAAATAATCTTAATATGACATTAATAATAATAAAAATTAGTATGACATTAATAATTAAAATGATACATAAAAGAAAACAAATGCAAGTCAACAACATTTCTATTATTTGGCAATTTAATTGGAACCTTTATTAAGACATAAGGCCCAAGTACAAAGCTAAGGGATCTAATTGAACTATTTATAAATCTTATGCCCAATATAAAAGATCTATGTGACCTAATTGAGTAAATTGCAAAATTCAAGGGTCAATGAGAAAGTTTGTTGACCAAATTGGAAGAATTATTGAATTGAGATGTTCAATTATATGGTTGAGGGACTAAATTGTTCTTATTACAAGCTTTAAGGTTCAACTGAGAAAAACTAAGGACTAAAATGAGAAGATCATAAACCTAAAGTTCAATCTATGGGATTTTAAGAGCTACAATGCAAGGGATTGAATTTATAAAGCTCGATTAGAGGTAATTTAAGGACTAAAATAAATTACACTTTAAAAGTTCAGGGCTGAAAACATAAATGACCCTATAGAGCTTTAACCCAACCAGACTTAGACACACAAATTTTACCCAAAACAACGTCGTACCCTTTCTCCTATAAAGCTCACTTTTAATTTTCATCCTTTCACACTCTTTCCCTCTCTCTATCTCATAATTCTCTAGAATTAACATATTATTTCTAGAATTCTCTAAGAAAATGAATCAAAAACTCTCATTTTTATGGTGTTTTTTTTTTATTTTTTTAAGAACTGTGATACCTGAATTTTATCTGGGGCCTAAGTAAATATAAATAAAATTCAAAAATATATATAAATATAATAATATAAAATTTTAAAAATAAAAAATAATAAAATCCTTTATCTTCTTCAGTTAAGGGGTAGTTACCAGAGTAGTAATTAGGGGAACCATTATTGTTGCAATTATTAGAAGAGAGAGGGAGAATTCGAACTATTTTTCTAGAAGATAACAAGGGTCACCGGACGTTCGCCGATTTGCTCACCGAAGGTCGTCGAAATCGATTCATCAGGTAAGTTCGAACCATTTCTTTATTTATTTTCTGCAGAATTAAATAAGTTTAAGATGAATATTTCCCCATTAAAAAGAAAACCGAATTTTGAACTTTAAATTCAAGATGTCGAGTGTTGTTTGGTTTTTCTGGTGAGATTTAGATTTTGTTGGAGTTGAAAAATGAGTGGTGAGGGTTTGGTTTGGGTAG
The DNA here is from genome assembly GCA_035048815.1 of Abelmoschus esculentus. Lineage (NCBI taxonomy): Eukaryota > Viridiplantae > Streptophyta > Magnoliopsida > Malvales > Malvaceae > Abelmoschus > Abelmoschus esculentus. The sequence goes on along the minus strand of JAUCBN010000013.1, from coordinate 10,513,541 downwards.
ATTTAAACTAGATTTTGGGGAAGAAGGGTTGATCCTGTCGAATCGAGCTTTAGATTCAATTTTAGGAGGAATTTAGAGGAAATCTAAAAATTTTAGGATTTTCGATCGCCGTTTAGGGCGGCCGACGACGTTTGCCGGAGTTTTGAATTGATGGTCATTGGCCGTGTATAGTGATCGGAAGAACTCGTCGGAGCTTGAACAGTGATGAAGGAATGGATCAAACGGTGAAGTGTACGGTGTTTACTCACCGATGTTCTTCTTGTTCTTCAATGAACATGAATATCACTTATGAAACTCAATGTTTTTAATCCATTTCGAATCTTTTGTCTGGGTAATGGAGTGTTTATTTCAGAGAATTTTAGAGAGGTGAAAGGGAGGAGAGAGGAAATAATTTGTAAAATAAGGGATTTTGGTCAAAACAAGTATTTTATACCCTCAACGAAACTACGCCGTTTTGGATAAAGGGGGAGTGCGTTTTTTAAACAAATGGAGAAATTCTTTCCGCGGTCCTTCTAAGTTTAAATTATAGTTCAATTTAGTCCCTAACACCTTAATTTGATCCTTAAACATTGGAATTCTTTACAATTAGGCCCCAATTTGAACCCAATCTGACCTTTTGGTTTAGGAATTATTCGATTTAGTCACTAAGTCCTTTAATTGAAGCCTAAAAGTCTAAAATTCTTCCAATTTGTCCACCAATTAAGTCTAATTAAACCACTAGGATTAGAATTCTTTCAATTTGGCCACTAAATAAGCCTAATTTGACCCCTAAAATTAGATGCTTTTCAATTTAGTCCTTATTTCTTTCATTTAGACCTTGTAATTCCCTTTTTTTCAATTTAACTTCCAATATGTTGTATTTGAACTCTTATGTCTCTAATAAAAACTAACTTAGCCATTTTTATTTTATTTAATGTTTTATTTATTTATTTTATTTATCTTGCTTGCATGATTTTAAAAGCATATAATATATTTGTTTAAGATAACTCCTAATTTACACGTAGTTAATTAACTTAGAGCCTTTTTAGGGTTAGTCACTTTAATTAAATAATTAATTTAAATACGAGGATAATTTTAGTAACGATGACATTTTAATCATATACCTCAGATACACTAAGCGGTCGGTGTTTTGACGTAACGTTATGTTGACCAAGAGAGTGTACTTTGGTATCGTATTCGACGTACCATCGAAACCTAGAAAATGATAAATAATTTAAGGTTAGATTTAAATAAAATTAATTAGGTAAATGATTAAAAACACCAATAGTATTATTAATTTTATTAAGTGTCTAGATGGTAGTGTTCAATCATTCGGATGTTATCATAATACACTTGATAAATTAATAATTTAATAGGATTTTAAATATTTAATTAAGGAGCCTTATAGGTTAGAACTTAAAATTGACAAGATAATAACCGGTCATGCATTTCAAACCTTTTGGAGCAGAATTTATATTTCTTTAAATACGAGTTAAGGTTTCCTATTATAGGATGTTTTATTTAAGCTCGTATTTAAAAGAAATGTACTTTCTTATCTAAAAGGATATTCTTATTCGAATGGTATTCATTTGACTATGATGATCAATATTAATATTATTATTCGAAATGCCATGTATAATTAATAAGGTACCGATCTCGTGCGCTCATAAGGATCATCCTTACGCATAACCGACTCTCGAACCCAAATATTTTAAAAATGAATCTCTGATTTATTTTATGGTGTCTGGCCTACTAAAGTGGCCGGAGGTGACTCAAGTTATTTTAAAATTAAATAATACATGTTTTATTAAATGAGACCCTAATTTTTATAATTAAAAATTAAAATCAATAAAACTCATTTTTTTTTAAAATTTAATCGCCAGGCTATAATTTCACACACTCGGTTTTAAAATGGTTGTGAAAGCTTGGCGACTCCGTTGGGGACTTTTCTTTGTGAGTCAGGCCTAATTATTAATTACAGTGACATTTTGGCACTTTGAATACTAATTTTAATTTTTTAAATAGATTGTCGAATGGATTTTTCGATGAATGAGGATAGTTTTTTTCTTTTGTGTGATATATTTGTCATTCATGCATCAACACTCGACCCGAGCTTTTATCCTTGAGTGGGAGTTAGATATAATTTGATGTGATGTTATCCATCTCCGAGTTTTGGATTTATGTCTACTTCTGGTATACTAACCTTACGCGTCGTGAGGTCTTCACCTTCGTTGTAAGGGACCTATACTACAAAATCGATGTCTTATCATTGCAATAAGCGGTAATGATAGTTCGGGACCCAAAGTCTAGATCTGAATCCACATGTGTAGAGTAGAAAACTACCCCTAATAGAGCCAGATAGGGAACATAAGATAAGGCGGTATGATGCTGAAATACTGCCAAATTAGGGTTTCTTTATTTAACTGCTATCTGGTTATTTTTTATGCAACATAAATTGTTCTCTGATTATTTTAAGTATAGTTTTTATTACGATTATTTTGTTCAAATCATGTATTCACCATACTAACACGAATTTTGTTTTGTTTTTCCTTCTTTATTTTCTTGTTGTCATTATCTATCACATTATTTGTATTAGTATTGATTCGAGAAACAGTAAAGTTAGAAGTATTCAAAAATGTCCGAAGGGGTCATTCTAGGAGAAGATAATACAAAGGTCTGGACATGGTCAGAACAGGTTCAACATGAGAAAAGGGATAGCCTACCTCCAAGAAGTGTGTCAACAATGAAAGGGTATGTAAAGAAAAACATGAATCAAAACTCGTGCGTTCATGAAATTCTGGAAATATGGGACCAATGGGCTAGCGATATGAGGGAGCAATTTAAGAAAGAATTTAGAGACATTCCATTGTTATTGAAAATACCGATTGATAGACAATTATTCATAGCCACGACACAATTTAGGAATCTAACATATAATTGCTTTACTTTCGGAAGAGTCAACATGACGCCTACGTTAGAAGAGTATAAAGTTTTGATCAACTATCCCGTAATCAAGAGCATTAAGGTATATTTCAAGCCCAATAGAACTTCGGGTTTTAAGGAGTTGACGCATATCACGGGGAAGGCGAAAGATTTTTGGGATTAGAAGATGGCAAGTCGCGATAGTACAAACATGAGTGAAGATAAACAAAGAGTAAGTTTGAGAGTTTTGAAGGACTTGATAACTGTCAGTATTGAAAAGCCCTCTATGGTAAGAAGGATATATGCTTTTTGCATTTAAGGGTTAGTACTTTTTCCGAGAACTCCAGAACATATAGACTCGTCTATTGTTAGGTTGTTTGAGAGGTTATTTAAAGGTATAAATTCATCTCCTTCTATCCTAGCCGAAACATATAGATCATTGACTATATACAAAAAGTCCGGTGAAAGAACATTTTAGGGTTGCACACAATTGCTAGAGGTATGGTTTAGAGGTCATCATTGGAGTACACCGTATCAAGCACTAAGGTATAGGACTACTTATTCACCTATTGAGGAGCATTTGAAGGACCGTGTTATAGAGAAGAAGAATGAGAGTCAATGGGAAGAATTATTTCAGAACTTGATAGATGCATATGTCATTTGGAAAGCCTGTTGGTTGAATAGAGGAACTACATTTCTATATAGATGCGGAGAAATAGATTGGGTTCCGTTGCCAAGAGTTTGGGGTGGAATAGCTTATTGCCCGCTTCTAGTTTCTAGAAAGTTTATACCGACTCCATCAGGGATGGAAAACTTTGAGTACACGCACAAAACTGATGGTTATAAATCAAGAATAACATAGAGTGCGAAGGCATGGGATACGCCCAGGAGAGTTTAACCTTATCGAGATTTAGAAATTATGGCCAGATATAACGAGTGGAGAACACAAGGAATGAATTATAGGACTTTCCAAGAGATACCGAGGAGCGTTGGATCATCAAGTGGAGCGACCCAAGAAGCACCGTCTACATTGGAAAAATTAAAGCATGATCGAGAGTTGGATTTGAAAAGGTACGAGAAGGGGATTTATGACCTTACACAAGAGTTGAACATGGAAAAGTATCAAATATTGGTGCACAAGATATAAAAAAAGAGTTGACACTCCAGAATGAAAAATTATGTCAGGATCTGAAGGAAATGCGAGAGATGCATGAAGGGGACAAGAAGAAGCATCAGAAAGAAAATGGAAGTAAGAGGGTTCAGGATTTATCCGACCGCTTAGAAAGGATGGTAAAAGAAAAAGAAGACTACAATAAGCTTTATGAGCGGAAGTCTCGTGAGGGAAGAGAAACGAGAAACAAAGCCAAGAAGAAATTAGAGGAAGAACGAGTGAGAAATTTTGAGTTGACAAACTAAATGGCACAGTTAGAAGAGTTGGTTACCAAATATCATAATGAAGACAAGGTTTAGATGGAAAAGGAAAAAGAGAGTCTACAGCAGAAGATTGTCTTGCTTGAAAACAAGGTACAAGAGTTGAGTTAGAAGCTAAGAAGATACGAAAGAGCCCTATGCTAGGACACTAGAGCGTGGAAAGTAAAATATGAAGCAGCACAGAGCACCGTTCAGATTCAGAACAATGAGTTAGTCAACTTCAAGGAACAAGTCAAAAGCATTGCCTCCTATGTGCAGATATTATCAAAGGAAGCTACAACCCTTCTAAAGTACCTGAATGTAGAGTTGGAGCATGGAGAAGTCATCGTACAATTGCTACATGAGTTGACCAACTTAGGGATTAGAGCTAGCAGTTTTCTATAGTAGACGATTGATTTTCTTTACCTTGTATATGAACCTTTTGGACAAACAGATTTTTTAAAGATTTTTTTCAAATTCAATTCCTTATCGCATACATGCATTCATACATCATGTGCATCATTAATTTAAAAAAATAAAATTTTAATAAAAAGGTTCTATGGCAGTGAACACTTAAGTTGCAATCATACCGCATTCATACTCTACTCGTTCGCGTACCAAAACACTGGCAATGGAAGAAAGACTAAGAAATTTAGAGAATGATCGTATAGAGTTTTAGAACCGATTGGATAGAATAAGAAACAATATGAAGGATAGTATTGCCAAGGCTCAGGCAGATATTATCAGTCAATTAACAACTTTGTTGGGACCAAAGAAATATGAGAAGGATAAAGCGCAAGCAGGAGGATCAAATGAGACAGAGGGTCAGGTGGATATTACATCTCACATAAGGGGGCAGCTTAAAGTGCAGTCTGTGCCTACAAAAGTGTAAACCACTCTAGCGGGGGCATCTGCAAGTCACCCAGTGGAAGTTGGTGAGTTTATTACTCCAAATATGAATGAAGTCACAGATCTCAATTTCATGAATGAGGTAGACAATATGCGACATGATATGTAGAAAAAGTACGCTGATAATTTTAAAGCATTGGAGGCAAAGATATTAGAGATACAAGGGACCACTGATTAAGGCATCAATGTATCTGATTTGGGGTTGGTATCCGATTTAGTCTTACCGTAGAAGTTTAGAATGCTTGATTTTGAAAAGTTTGATGGAACTACATGCCTAACTACCCACATGACTATGTACTGCCGAAAGATGGTCACTTTCGATAAAGACGAGAAGTTGTTGATTCACTATTTCCATAATAGTTTGATAGTTTCTACGATCCGATGGTACACAAAGTTGAGTAGGGAAAATATAAAAACATGGAAATACTTGCATCATATCTTTATGGAAAATTACAAGCATATATCAGAAATTAGACCTACTAGAGTAATGTTGCAGCAGATGGAGTAGAAGCTGAATGAAACATTTTGACAGTATGCTCAAAGATGGAGGGATTGGGCTTCCTAAGTACAACCCCCATTGATTGAGAGTGAAATGGCACATATGTTTATGGAAACATTGAAGGGCTTAATGTATTACCGTTTGTTTACTACTTCGATGCACAGTTTTTCTCAGATTGTTACTACAGGGGAGCTTGTTGAAGCAACCATCAAAAGTAGGAGAATAGAAGGATCTAATAATTCTAAGAGGAGTCGCAAAAAATAGATAATGAAGTAAAAAGTGCTAGTGTATACGAGGCATGGAGAAATGTGACCATATCTAAGCCAGGAGTAGGGGAAGGTAGTTCGCGGAATTCAAATAAGAGGGACTCCAAGTGGGAAGCCAAGTTTTATGTCCATTCCGATAACATATGCCGAGTTCTACACATAGCTGTATGATGCGGATATGATACGTTTGTATTTCATTATACCACTTCAACCTCCATACCCGTCGTGGTTCGATCAGAAAGCTTATTATGAATATCATGCCAAGGTTTAGGGGCATAGAATTGAAAATTACACTGCTTTCAAAAAGGTTTGATCAATATTGGGTGTTGAAATTTGATGAACCCAGCATATCCACGAACCCGTTGTCAAACCAAGGTGGTCGAGGAGTGAATATAATCGAGGAAGAAGGTTAGATGAAGTACGTAAAGATGAGTGTATCAGAGATCAGATCACCGTTGAAATGGGTGTTCAAGCAGTTGTTTGATAATGGGCTTATATGACAACAAATGATGATGGAGGAACCAATTGAGTCAAAGTTATACTGTGAATATCACAAGGAACAGGGACATGAGATTCAGTATTATTTTGAGTTCAAAAGCATGTTGCAAGGGATGATGGACAATAAGAAAGTGGAATTCTTTGCCAAGATTGGAGAACGAAGAATGATGGATGTGTGTACATCCGAGAAAACTATGCCGAAATACAGTGTAGACATGCTGTTAGTCATTTCGGCCCGACCAAAGAATGAGAGTTCAGCAGGGGATACGAGACCAGTAACACCCCTCGTATAGTGATTACTCCTCCAACACCTTTTTCATTCAAGGATAAACGAGGATTCCATGGAATTATACTGTAAGTATAACAGCACCAAGCGATTCAAAGCCTGTCGAAGAGATAAAACCAGAGAAGCCCGAGGTAAAGAACAATGTCGAAGCTGAAGAACCAGTTAATGAGGTAGGGCATTTCACAAGAAGTGAAAGATGTTATTCACTAGTTCAAGATAAAGAAGAGAAAGCAAAGAATATTGAGAAGAGAAATATTTTTGAGGATCTAGTGTCGAAAGTAAATGAGCCTGTTACTCAGGAACAAGCACATGAGTTCCTAAGGTTCTTGAAACATAGTGAATATATTGTTGTTTGGTTGTTGAAGAGACAACAAGCCAGAATTTCCATCCTTGATTTGTTATTGAGTTTTGAGGGGAACCAAAATACTTTATTGAAGGTGTTAAACTAGACTTATGTTCTGAATGATATATCAGTGAACAAGTTGGATTGAATTGTTAATCATATTACCATATAAAATTACATAACCTTTACCGACGATGAGATCCCGGATAGAGAAATGGGATCTATCAAGGCGTTAAACATCACAACTCATTATAAAGGTCATGTTTTACCAGGAGTACTGATTGATAATGGTTCAACATTAAATGTTTTACCTTTGGTGACTCTGCAAAGGTTGCCTATTGATAGTGATCATATGAAAAGTTATCAGAATGTGGTCAAAGTGTTTGACGGAACTACTTGAGATGTGTTTGGCAGGATAAAAGTACCGCTGTTGATTGGGCCTTCTTTGTACACCGTAGATTTTTTTGTTTTGGACATCAAGTCCACTTATAATTGTCTGCTTGGGAGACTCTAGATTCATTCAGCTGGGTAGTACCGTCTTTTCTGCATCAAAAGTTAAAGTTTGTGATTGATGGAAAGCTTGTAAGTGTTGGGGTAGAAGTAGACATCATTGTTTTAGTCTCTACCGATGCACTGTACATCCAAGCGAATGAGGATGCTTTGGAGTGTTCTTTCAGGGCATTGAAGTTTATCAATGACACATTTTTTGCTGAAGGTTCAAAATTTCCATGAACTAGATTGTCAAACTACACATAAATTACTATCAAGGAAACTCTCAGAAAAGGAGATAAGACTGGAAAATGATTAAGGAGAAAGTTACAAGGAGGTTTACGCCCAAGAAACGTGGTTATGAAGAAGGGTCGAGCTGGGCTAGGTTTTTCGATGAAGGCATTTTCGAACGTCGCAAAGCAAGATGAAAAGGATCATCAAGAGTCTATTAAGCTACAAGAGGAAGAAATCTTCGGGGATGTTATTGATGGTTTATTTGTGGGAAAAATTTTTGAAGGACAAAAGATGAACGTTTTGGAGGGAATTTGTCCATACCTCCATGGAGAGATTTATTAACGCTCTAAAAAGCGCATATTTTTTACCCTTTTACTTAAGGTTTTGTTTGCTTTCTAGTTCATTTGCATTGCATTTTATTACATTTAGCTGGATTTCATGTGTATTTGCAATTAGTTTAGGTTTTTATTTTATTTTCTTTTTATTTTTAAAAGATGCTGCTTTAAAGGGTATTTTGTTGGTGATGCTGTGTAGATGTTGAAGCAAAGTGAAAAGAGTGAAAGAGATACCGTAGCATATTTCTCAAGTGTTGGATCGGACTTCAAGGATGCTACAACATTGTGGGCGGACAAAACAGAACGGAAGAAAGGACACACCTATAACCCACTGTCTCCACGCATTTTCCAGGTCAGCTGTATCCCCTCTACAAATTTTGCAGACGTCGCACCACCCCTTGTAGACCTGCCACAGTTTCCTGCAGACCCTACATTCCTGCCATCTACTACAACAAGTGTTAGGGGATATTCCCTTGGCACCTTTAGGGTACCAAACCCTAGAAGTCTCCTATAAATACAAGGCCAAGCCTCCGTCAACAAGAGAGCCGAGAGCGCCGGACGCACAGCAAGGGAAAAATCAGTAGCTAAAGGAGCACAAAAAGGAGCAAGCTTTAAGGGATCACAAGGGAGAAGAAAGAAAAAAAGGAGGTCACTTTCGGACGTCTTCAACCTCTAGCCAGCCACCATTATAGGAGAGCTTCAAGCAAGAGATTTGTGCGACTTCGGGAGCAGCGTCAAGCTAGGAAGTGTCACGGCACAAGCGTTTGAGACTTCTTTTCTCTTCACTTTGTTTACCTCTTTTCTAAATCAATGAATATGTATTTCAAAGGATGAAAGTTGAATAGTTTTTCATTCCTAGCCATGAACTAAACTAGTATGACTAAGGCTTGTTTTAGATGATTTTTATTTTGTTTTAATGGATGTCTACTGTTTCCAGTTTACTTTGTGTTTTGTTCAAGAATGCTAACAATTTTTACTCTAAACCTTGGTTTGTAAGAGCACCGGGAGGTACCCATAGCTCAAGGGGTTTGGGAAGCTTAGATCTAGGGAAAGGCAAAGGTAGACTGTATAAAACAGAGTAATGCCAAGAACCACCTTATACTTTTGCCCGCAAGCATAAGGGATTTTCTGTAAAGGGTTTTTACATATTTTATTTGCAAATAAAAATGCTTCTTTTGTTCTCAAAAGGCAAACATTTTTTTATTTTTTTATTCTCATCCAAATATATAAATTTTTTTTGCGGGTTCCCAATCAATGATTGTGTGAGTAATTCCAACCCTAATTCTGAAATAGATTTGAAAAGGATCTATTGTTTAACATAAATTAATGAATGTAAAGATAATGCGGATTATGATGTTCCTGAAGAATTACTGAGGTTAGTTGAACAAGAAGATAAACAGATCATGCCCCACAAAGAAGAGATAGAGATTCTGATTCTGGGTAGAGAAGAATTGCAAAGAGAAGTAAAGATCGGGGCAACGTTGTCGCCATGGGCAAAACAAGACCTAATTGATCTATTGCGAGAATTCAAAGATGTTTTTGCATGGTCCTACGAAGATATGCCAGGTTTGGACACTAACATCGTGGTACACAAGTTGCCTATTAGACCAGAATGTAAGTCGGTACAGTAGAAGCTCAAAGGTTGAAACCGGAAATACTTTTAAAAATCAAAGAAGAGTTGCAAAAGTAGATTGATGCGAGATTCTTAGAAGTGGCAGCATAACCAAAGTGGGTAGCAAATATAGTTCAAGTATCGAAGAAAGAAGAGAAAGTACGAATGTTTATGGATTACATATACTTGAACAGATCAAGTTCGAAAGATAATTTTCCTTTAACCCATATAGATGTTCTGGTTGATAATACCTCGAGACATTCGTGGTTCTCCTTCATGGATGGCTTCTCAGGTTACAATCAGATCAAAATGAATCCGAAGGATATGGAGAAGACAACTTTTACTACATTGTGGGAAACATTTTGCTACAAAGTCATGCCTTTTGGATTAAAAAAAGTCGGGGCAACGCATCAGGGAGCTATGGTGACATTGTTCTATGATATGATGCATAAAGAAATCAAAATCTATGTAGATGACATGATAGCTAAGTCTCAAACAGAGGATGGACATGTTCAAAATCTAAAAATGTTATTCTAGAGGTTGCAAAAGTATCAGTTGAAGTTTAACCCTAAAAAGTTTTACTTTTGGGGTTACATCTGACAAGTTGCTCAGTTTTGTGATCAATAGATGGGGCATCGAAATTGCTCCATATAAAGTCAAGGCCATTCAGAATTTATCGACTCCAAAAATACATAAATAAGTTCGAGCTTTCCTTGGAAGATTAAATTATATATCTCGATTTATTTCTCAGTTAACCGATAGATGTGATTCAATCTTTAAATTGTTGTGAAAGAATAATCCAGGTGAGTAGGACGATAAATGCCAAGAAACACTGTATAAGATCAAACAATATTTTTCAAATACACTGATATTGGTGGCACCTATTCTTAAAAGACCGTTGATCTTCTACTTGACGGTGTTCGAGAATTCCATGGAGTGTGTGCTAGGGAATATGATGACAATGAAAATAAAGAAAAAACAATTTATTGCTTGAGTAAAAAGTTTACCGAGTGTGAGGTATGATACCCGTTTATTCAGAAGATTTGTTGTGCGCTTGTTTGGGTTACCCGTCGGCTCAAGCAATACATGTTGTACCATACTACATAGCTGATATCAAAGCTTGATCCGTTGAAGTTTCTGATGGAAGCACCAGTATTGACTGGAAGATTAGCACATTGACAAATGTTGTTGTTTGAATTTAACATATTGTATGTAAGCCAAAACGCAGTTAAAAGAAGTGTTATAGCTGATTTTCTTGCAAGTAGAGCCTCAGAAGATTATGAGCCTTTGAATTTTGATTTTCCTGGTGAAGATGTGATGACTATCTTCGTAGAAGAAAATGATGCTTTAGAGATAAAAAAGTGGGAGTAGTATTTTGATGGAGCGGTCAATACCCTAGGACGGGGAATCAGAGTTGTGTTGATTTCTTCGGATAGTGTGTACTATCCTTTCACGAGCGAGTTGGATTTTAAGTGCATCAACAATATGGCAGAGTACGAAGCATGTGTTATGGGATTAAGGGTTGTAATAGAAAGAAAAATAAAAGTTCTAAAGTTATATGAGGATTTAACCCTAGTCATTTATCAATTGCATGGAATATGGGAGACCAAGGACACAAAATTAATATAATATCGGAAGTTTGCATTGGAACTGATCAAAGAGTTTGAGGAGATAAATTTTGCATACCTCCTTAGAAAAGATAATCAAATGGCGGATGCCTTAGCCACGCTAGCTTCGGTATTTTGAGCAAATAGACCAGAGGACATGATGTTGATTTGAATGCAAAGTTATGAAATATACGCTCATTGTTGTAACATGGAAGAAGAAGATGGTAATCCCTGGTATTCTGATATTCTGCAATACATCAAGTTTCAAGCTTATCCATTTGAAGCAAATGATAATGAAAAAAGAACAATTAGGAGAATGGTTGTCGGTTATATGTTGGATGGTGATATCCTATACAGAAAGAGCAGAGGTCAAATGTTATAGAGATGTGTCAATGCACAAGAAGCTAAAAGTATCCTCGAAGAAGTACATGATGAGATATGTGGTACACATACTAATGGTTTCTTAATGGCATAGAAAATAATGAGATACGGGTACTATTGGTCTACCATAGAAGAAGATTGCATAGAGTACGCCAAGAAGTGTCACAAATGCCAGATTTATGCAGATGAGATCAATTCTCCACCGGTACCGTTGCATATAGTGAATTCACCTTGGCCTTTTGCTATATGGGGCCTGGATGTACTCAGAAAAATTCATCCTAAAGCTTCAAATGGGCATCGTTTTATCTCAGTAACTATCGATTATTTCACCAAGTGGATAGAAGCTGCTTCTTATGCCAATATCACGAGAACAATTGTTTGAAAATTTTTAAAGAAAGAGATCTTTTGTCGATATGGTCTACCAAAGCAAATCATTACTGATAACACTACTAATTTCAACAACAAAGTGATTGTAGAAACCTGTGAGCAATTCAAGATAATTCACCATAACTCTATGGCATACCGACCGAAGATGAATGGAGCAGTTGAGACAGCTAACAAAAACATCAAGAAGTTCATATCGAAGATGACAAAAACATATAAAGATTGGCATGAAAGACTTCCTTTTGCCTTGTTCGCGTACCGTACTTCAATGAGAACTTCTACCAGGGTAACGCTTTATTCTCTGGTGTATGGGACTGAAGTAGTGTTACCACTTGAAGTCGAAATTCCATCTCTTCGAGTATTATCAGAGGTAAAAATAGATGATGCATAATAGGCATAGATTTATTTTGATCAATTGAATTTGATTGAAGAAAAACGGTTGAGAGGTATCTGTCATATCTAAACGTATCCGAAGCGAATGATTCGAGCTCATGATAAGAAAGTTTGACCGCGAGAGTTCTGAGAGGGTGATCTAGTGCTTAAAAGGATCTTGTCGATAAATCGTGATTTCCATAGGAAATAGATGCCGAATTGGAAAGTGTCATATGTTATCAAAAAGGCCTTTTCCGGAGACACATTGATCTTGACTAAAATGGACAGAAAAGAATTACATAAGCCTGTGAATTTTGATGCAGTTAAGAAGTATTATGCCTAAAGAATTAAAAATGATAAAATAAAAAGAAAAAAGAATGAAACAAAAACCCAAAAGGGCGTTTCATAAAAATGATGAAAATAAAGAAAATGAGGGTCCAGATGAAAACCCACACTAGGCGTCTCGATACTAAAAGAGGATTGGGGTCGAAAATCAGAAATGGCAGCTCAAATGCATGATAGTAAGCATCCAACAATTTATACCTCTCGGTTATCGATTATCTCAGAAAGGGTTTCATGTTTGCAAAGTTGGATCCTCACTTGAAGAACTGTTAGACAAGCAGATTCGTTTTAAATCTATATTTTGGGAAAAGGTCCAGATGATCGCATGTGATAGGCACTTGATTTGCCTTTGTTTCTTGCTTTTCTTCTTTAATTAGTTTGCCATGACTATTTGAAATCATCAACTTGTTACAAATATACAAAAGCTTCAATGAAACATTCAGTTTCTCTTGCGAGCTTTCCTTTTATCCAAAGCATCATGCTGGTGAACTCATGTAAATTAACAAATGCAGAAAGTCTCTTGTTATTGTTATGTTTTAAATGTTATAGGTAATATTTGATTTTTCAAATCAGGATAATAGAGTAGAAGCGGACATGTTTAGGTAAAAAGATGAAACCCTGAAACAAGAAAGAGCTTATTGGATATGATTTTCAGAAAAAAGTTTCCAATAGGGCCAAGATCAGTGCCAAAAAAAGACAATGAAAAAGTAAAAGAATAAAATTTAAAAAAAAAAAAGAGAGAAAAGAAAACAAAAAGGAAAAACCTAAAAAGGCGCTTTGAGAAAAATAATTTGAAGTAAAAACCTAAAAGAGTGTTCTAAAGCAAATTTATAAGGAAGGCGGTCACCAAAGGTTACCCTTTTTAATGTGATATGAAGAGTCAAGATATGACTAAGAATGGGGAAAGAGGATGAAGAGCCAAATGGGCTCATCAAAATGACAATCGACTGATAATATGCCTTTCTGGGCAATACTCATACATCATAATAGAAATTTCTACATTAGGATCATATTAATAATGCATTATATTTCTGTTAAACAAGATTCAGGAATCTATGAGAAATGATTTAAAGAAAAACAATCAAATCAACAACAAAAATTCAAGTTTTCATGGAATACGAGGAATTTCATAATGAGAAGAAAAACCGCAGATTTCATCATTTTTTGTCTGAAGAAATTCATAATGAGAAGAACAATTTCAGACCTTGGAGAATTTCATAATGAGAAGAATAACTCCAAATTTCTCGGAAATGAGGAATTTAATAATGAGAAGAACAATACTTTTTGTCCGATCATTCGGATGTTATCATAATACACTTGATAAATTAATAATTTAATAGGATTTTAAATATTTAATTAATGGATCCTTATAGGTTAGAACTTAAAATTGACAAGATAATAACCAATCATGCATTTTAAACCTTTTGGAGCAAAATTTATATTTCTTCAAATATGAGTTAAGGTATTCTATTATAGGATGTCTTATTCAAGCTCGTATTTAAAAGAAATGTACTTTCTTATCTAAAAGGATACTCTCATTCGAATGATATTTATTTGACACTGACGATTAAAGTTAATATTATTATTCGAAATGCCATGTATAATTAATAAGGTACCGATCTCGTGCGCTCGTAAGGGTCGTCCTTACGCATAACCGACTCTCAAACTCAAATATTTTAAAAATGAATCTCTGGTTTATTTTATGGTGTCTGGCCTACCAAAGTGGCCGGTGGTGACTCATTTGAAAATTAAATAATACATGTTTTATCAAATGATAACCTAATTTTTAAAATTAATAATTAAAATCAAGAAAACTCGATTTTTTCAAAATTTAATCGCAGGCTATAATTTAACACACTCGGTTTTAAAATTGGTCGTGACAAGAACACGAAGAACACTGAAGAACACAACGAATAACAGTCGCCTAAACCATCGCTTGATCCACACACACACACCCCAACTTCACATTAGGAGCTCTATATTTTCTTGCGAATTCTTCATATTATGAGCTCTATATTTGTTGAGATAACTCTTTACATTATGATCTCTATCTTTGCTTGCGAACTCCTCATATTTAGAGTTCTATCTTTATTGGTGAACTTTTCACATAAGGAGCTCTAGCTTTGTTGTGTACTTTTTAAATTAGGAGCTCTATCTTTGCCGGTGAACTCTTCATATTAGGAGTTCTAGTCTTTGCCGAACGAATTCTTTATTTTAAGAGCTCAAACTTTGCTAGATAACTCTTCACATTAGGAGTTCTACCTTTGCTAGAAAAATTTTCTCATTAAGAGCTCTTTCTTTGCTTTTTGAAATGAATTCTTCTCATTAAGAACCCTACAAAAAACATTAATTAATCTGGATTCATCATACAATAATTTAAAAATTTTTATTTTTTTATTTAAAGCATTGAGATCTATGTTTTCAATACTCTTTTGTGTCTACAATATATCTATCTTCTTGTCTAAAACTTGTATGTGATCTTATGTTTCTCTCTTTCTGTTGATCTATTTTTATTTTTATGGCATATATATAATTTCAATCAAGTAAATTAAATATTTTCTTCTTTTGAACCCATTGATCTTTTCTGTTTGATCTTGCTCAAGGTTGATCTTTCTAACTTTCAATCATGAATTTTCATTTATTTTTCTCCTTTTTCTTTTTCTTTTTCTTTTTCTTTCTTGGTTCTTTTATCTTTTTCTCACTATTTTTTCTTCTCATGTTTTTCTCTTTTTTCCTTTTTTTTCTTTTTTTTCTCTTCTTTTTCCTTTCCTTTGATTTTCATTTGCTTTATAATTTACTCCACTAACATGCCTCACTTTCGTATTTTGACAATCTTCGAAAAATTTACTTCATTTTTAAAGATACCTGTTCAAAGGAGTTAACATTGTGCCTAAAAGATTTATTGAGCACCCGAAGGATTTGTGATCATAATGCACTTTCTCTCTTGTGTAAACGATATCATCGCTCCCAAAGGTGATAACTTCAAAGACTTAGCATCATGCCCGAAGGACTTATTAATGAATCAAATGACTTAGGATCGTTATTTCCAAATTTTAGATCTAAAATCTATCCAGCTCATCGGAGTCACCCAGTTTTCCCTTAAAACTACCTTCTCTCATTTTCAACTTCAATCAACGACCAAAAATAAACTATGCGCACCCTAAGCTTTGTTTTAAATTTATCACTATATATTTAGATACATTTCTAATGCGCGATTATTGATTGCAAGGTAATAAGGATGAAAAATATATGAAAATTACCTTTTAGAGATATTGAGATGGTGGTCCGATCGTCTTCTCCAATGACCTCTGCAATTTCTCACGACTCTTACGTTTTCAATGCGACGGTTTGACTTCCCGAGTTGAGTGCTTTCCATCTCCACTTTTATCATCATCATCATCATCAAGTCATCACATTTGTCTATACGAGATTGTTATGTTAGTTTGTTTGTTATGTAGGTTTATCATATCATTTTCATTCATTTAGCGTTAGTTGCCTAACAATTTTAATCCATTTAGGAGTCATTTAACCTAAAATATATCATACCCTAAATTTTCTAAATCATAATCATAAATTTTAAACCTTAAATCGTAAACTTTATTTTAACGCGGGACAAATAATAATACAAAATTTCTATTCCAATGATAACTTTGGATTTCAAGTTTCATTTGCATGTCTAGAAATCTACTTTCACCTTTTTAGCGTTTTCTTTTTTCAGTAATCATTGATATTTAGTAATTTATTAATCGATTAATTTAGATCATGTATTATTAAGTCTCTTTAAAGGATAAATCCTCCAAATTATTTTACTTTAATTATAGAATTAAATTCAAATATTTAACTTTACTTAAAAAATCTAATACAAATCTCATATTACAGCTAATTGTTAGTCTTCAACCATTGATCAGTTGTTAGTACTATTTTCCATAGGATCTTTATTTATTCATTAAATAATCATTTATATGTTAACACCTTTGTTTTTTCGATGTAAATCTTATGGCAGCCTCATCATGAGTTATTCATCTTTGTGATAGATCATTGTCATGATTGTTGTTTAGTTTATTTATCTTTTTTAATAGGGCGTTTGACATAAAATCCGGATATTTAAAGGGTTGTTTTTACATCACTTATCGTAGGATCATTACATTTTTTTCAAAAGACATGTCTCGTGAGGTATATAGGATTATTGTATTTATATCCCCAAAGCTTATCTTTTCGATATGGATTAATATTTTTGCCTTTTTTCAGGTGTGACAATATCTAATATAATAATAAAAGTAAGATTTTAATTTTAAAAAGTTATATTTAAAAAAAATAAAACAAATAAATCCTAAAATCAAACACAACATTAAAATTTAACCTATAAACCCTAAAATATAAATCTTAAACTATAAATTCATTATCACTCAAAATGATAAATTTTGGGTTTAAGATTAATGTATATTTTTAGTTTTAATTCTGAAAATTTTAAATTTTATAATTTTTTTTTAATTTGTAAAAGAATATATTATCTTTTATATTTTAATAATATTTGTTTATGAATATTTTTTTTAGTTTAATGTTTATAATTTGGGACTATGGTTTAGGTGTTCAGAGTTTCAAATTTTGTTGGATCTTATGCAGTTTAGAAATTTCAGTATTTTGAAAATTACTCATTTAGTTTTATAATGATATATTTAATATTTAATATTGTTATAAATATAAAAATATTTTTATTTTATTTATTATTTATATATTAATATACATATGCTAATATATTTCTAATATATTTATATTATTTATATAGAATAATATTGTTTATATGATAAACTGTAATTTGTATTATATAAACGAGTAAAGCAATTTATAATAAATTTAGATTTATTAAAAATTTGATAATAAACGAAGTCAATTCCAATAATTTGTGGTACGTGATATAATTTTTTTCTATATAAATTAGAAATGGTAAGAAAAGTTCGCCAACAAATTATCCCTTTTTTGTATTTTCCTCGATATCTTTCTATAAATGCCACCGTTGTTCCGCTATATTTGAAGCTTAGTTCCATTGCCAATTAAAGTTAAAAGAAAATCACATAGAGGGTGTTGATTAAGCAAAAATGGCCGCAGGAGCTGCTGAAGGACTTATACTGTCGCTCTACGAAGGGTGCATCTCCGGCTGCGACAACACCATCGAGCGCCGCCCATACCACAGGAATTGCCAGTGTGCTCTCCACGACAAGTCCCATGGCAATTGTCCCCGAGTATTCTCTAGGAGCAAGAGTGTTTCTTTTCCCCTAAGGAGAGCCTGGAGTGAGGGATGCTTGGCCGTGTCTGCAGCTTCTTCTTGTCATTCTTCACCGTGTTCTTCCCCGGCACGGCTGGCCAGGGTTCATGGGGCGGCAGGAACTCCCCATATGGAATCATATAAAGAAGAGGAGGATAGTAATCAGCGGGAAAGTACAGCCTAGGCGTGAGGGTTCATGTTTTTTCAATAAATGGCCTTGCACATCCATGAATTTGGCAAAAATAATTGCCATAATTAATCAAAACTGGCTACTCTGTACTTCTGGGTTCTACTTGTTTAAATCATACAAAATCTCTGTACATTAGAGTATATTTGCTGAACATCATTTTAAAAAATACACTTAATTTAGGCAAATTGTGTTCAATTATAAATGTTTCTTTGTAATGTTTTAATTTAGTTATTTAATTAAAGTATTTTTTAAAAAATCGTTAAAATTGTAATAGATATAAGATAATATGATATAATAACGATTTTAGTGTTAAAATTTATATACTTCTAATATCAATTTTGATATTATACCCTCTGCAGGGGCAAAACATATGAGAGGTTTTGTTGGTATAGTCCCCGTTAATTATTGTTTTTTATACTACACAGAGTAAAAAAAAAATAAAACAATATAATTTATTTTAAAAAAATGTTTTTGGTCTCGCTAATCTAAAAAAATTAAAATATATATTTTGGCCTATAAAAAAATTTTAGTTTCACCCATGACCCTCTAATCATTTACCATATATGGAATCACTTCATTATTGAATAGTTCAATAGACATAATTACTTTATTAAACATTAAATTATTTTAAATTATAACCCAATTAATAAAATACATAAATTTTATTGACTAAAATTGGTATCGTATAAAATCATTATAAACATCTATTTCAATTTTCAATAATGTTAAAATAATTTGTTTATAACAAAATTTTAATTAAATAATAATTTATAAAATAATAAAATTACTCATTTATAATCGAATATATAATATCGATCAAACTATTCAGAGACATTTCTTGAGAATTGTGGGGTTGATTTCCAAATCGTACATTTCCAAAACACTGAAGAAAAACAAGAGGGCGTATTTCTTGGAGAAAGTTACTAAGATGTGTAAAAAACTACACTAACTCGAACACTACGTTTTCTATTTGTCTTTTTCTTTTCTACCAATAAAAATCAATAAATATATTCTTAAATTCTTTAAATATTATTATTAGAATTTTGTCCCGAATGGTGTATTAAAAATTAGTTTTATAATTAATAGGTCAGTTACAAATAACTAAGCCGGTGAATATCATTTAAGTAAATCTTGAGTTCGAAATATTATACATACAAAAAAAATTATTAAGAGATTTAATTATTAAAATCAGGTGTACGATGTGGATGGGTCCAAATTAATCGGGATAAAATCTTGAAGAATTTAGAGGAAAAAAAATAGTTTTATTGCGATGTGGAAATAAAATTATAATTACTAACAATTGGTTTAGTGTGATAATATATTAATTTTTTTAAAAAATAATATTCAAATCCAAATATTATGAATAAAATAATTAAATTAAAAAATTATAATATATTTTTATTTAATTTAAATTAATCAACTAATAATTAAATACTTACTATTAAAATCAAATTGAAATCAGTATAATAATAGTTTACAATGTTCTAATCATTTTTGTCCTCTATGACCGGCTGCATAGTTCGATGCCGGGATTACTTAACTAGGTTAAATGTTATACCATATAACATCAAGAGTTAAAATTTTAGTAAATTCCGTCAAATACTGTTTTTCTCCCGTGAACTAAGGACAAACAAATCAAAATGGAACAAAAAAGGGAGTGGGAAGTCAGTTTATTTTATAGTCAAAAAGTATGGCGTGCTATAAAAATTTTAATTGAATTAATAGAGTAAATCCAATTTTTTCAATTAATTTTATCAATTTGTTTTAGGTAAATTTGATTAACATTTAATTCTTTAAAAAATTCAGTTTTCAATTAATTTATTTTAAAATCGATTAATAATTGAATTTATTAAAGTTATTATATATGTATTATATATATTTATTTTTTTTATAGAACTTTTAAAAATTATAAAATAATTATTAAATTTTTGATATATTATCAAATAGTCATCAAACTTTTATCAAATTAATAAAAAATAAAAACTTAGTGATTAAGAATATCAGTTTAGTACAATTTAGTGACTTATTGTGCAATTTAATCAAAAATTTAATTATAACTAATTTGATCTGGTTAATTCAATTCAAACACTGATCAAATTTACTCAATGCTGTAGCGATCTTAAAAAAATGATTAATTAATTTCTCTAAAAGATTCTTTTTGACGTGAAAAACATTTTTGATGTGTGTCGTTTTAAAAATTTAATGTCTTCTACGTGGGGATTTCGGTTTAAAAATAATTTTTGAAAAATTAGAGTCGCCACCGGTCGTTTTGATAGACCGGACACCGTAAAACCAGAGATTTTAAAAATTGGGGTTCGGGAGTCAGTTACGGATGAGGAAGGATTAGCACCCCACACCGCCCAAAAATTGGTACTTTATTTAATTACCGCTTTACTAATATTAAATTTTTCGGGCTAATTTAACGATCGAATTAATTTTTAATTAAATGTACGTATTTATTTTAAAGCACCTAAAACCGAAGGTAAACGTCCAAACCACTACCACCATATTGGTATTGGCCTCCCTTACAACCGAATTTAGGACCCCATTAATTAATATTTTATTAAATTCATTATACACTCCTAAAATGAGAATTAAACTCGTAATATCACACAATAATTGTGAGCAAAGTAACAGAGATTGAAAATAATGCTAAGCATATTTGTGACATAAGTCAAGACAATAGACGAGGAAATTTAGACATGTAATCTTGAATGAATGTCTCACAGACTTGGTGATCTAACAAGATGGCTACACTAAAATTGACCACAAAAATAACGTGCATAAATACCCAACACATGAAACGCAAATCAAGGTCACGATCATATAAAAAGAAATAGAAATGCATCAACTAAATTAGAAAATAAAATAAAATGGAACCGACTAAGAAGATTAGCTTATAAAAATGATTTTGATGGCTTTGATAAAATCCAAATACATTAGAATGATTTGTCACTATATTTAAATATGCACGAAAGGTTTAGACCGAACTGGGTGGGCCAATCGAACAAAACACATTTGAAACTGACTGATTAAAGATCATATTGGGGATTATAGTAAGAAAGGAGGGGCTGTGAGGGAATAAAACCAAAAATAATTAAAAGAAGGCATTGAAGAATTCAATCGACCATTCTTCAGAGATTAAAGCTTTAGAGAGATTAACCCGTCTGTCAATTGCTTCTTTTGGCTAAGATCTTGGGTATATCTCATTGCTTGTAGATTTACTCTTTCTCTTTTCTTGTAATTTGATTCTAGTATTTTTTTTTTGCAGGTGGTTGGTGAGCGGCGGGTCGTATGATAATCCAGACGATGGCAGCAGTCAAAGAGGCTCCCAAGAGTTGAGGAGACTCGATCTGGGCCACTCATTTCTTTATCCGATCCAAGGGTTGGGAAAGCGTGGCGGCTATAGAAGGTAGAGAGAATTATGATCAAATTAGGGTTTACATAATTGGATTGGGCTTCAGCATGGGCTTTATAATTGAATTTAAAATTGGGTCTTATAAATTAAAGATGGGTGGTTAATATAGTATAGACTATCAAGGGTTATTATATTTTTGGGTTTTATATGGGCCATTTACATATGATTATAATACTAACAATATAACAATAGTATAAATACATAAACATGACACAACCAAATGATAAGTACATGATAAACACCACATGCAAATATAGCAATAATATAAATGTTACATATAATAAAAATGAAATACGTAACACATGATTTAATCTAATGCAACACACAACTTATATTTATCCGTACAATAATGAATACATATATAATACACATGCCATGATGCACTCTACTTGAATATAACATTATGACACGTGTAATAACATCACAAAACCTTACCTGCACCCATAATAATACATATGATGGCATCATAAGTACATATATTATGAATGTATGCTACGTACGAGACACTCACATATAACTTAAAACATTGACCGCCTAAATACACACAATATGGACATATATTAGACTTATCAATAAAACACACAAAATGACATACACGTCAAAAACATCAAAATAGAGTAAAATTAAAGACCCTTATTTAAATTATGAAAATAAAAATAAAATAAAAATAATAAAAAATAATTTCTCCTGTTAAAAATAGGTGATTACAGTTGTCCCTCTTTGTCCGTTCTTGTGAAACGAGGATGAGACAAAGATCATAAGCATCCATTTTTAACTGACTTCCCTATTTGTGGTCTCGGAATGACGTGTTTTTCTGAAACTCTCCATTTTCGTTGACCGAGTCTCTTGGTTCGTAAGTTCCTTCTGTATTAAACTTACTTGCCTTTCAGTTCCGAAGCTGCAATTCACTCCTATATGATCATTCATCATTTGAGTAGATCTTTGTAAAATAAAAGTTCTTCCTATATAAAACTTTTATTTCTAGTTCCCGAGCTGAGGTCTCTTCTTTATAAAACCTTTACTCTGAAGTCTTGAGTTACGTGCTCCTTCTGTATGGAGCGTCAATCTCGGAGACAAAAATGGAAATGGGGTTCCCCCTATATAGAACTCCTTTTCTTCGATGCTGTTGATTTCTCTTATAAAACATTGGCATCATGGATGAACTTTTCCAACTAGTAGCTCTTCTTACATAGAACTACGAATTTTATGATTGATGTGCGTGAGTTCTTTCTGTATAGAACTGCTACAAATTCTCTTTCGGTGAGACTTCGAATATGTTGGTATCCTTCATCTTCGGGTCTTTCGGGACTCATGCCGAGCGGCTGCCAAAAATCTTTTCTTTAGTATTCACATCGGGAAGACTGCCAAAATTATAGTGGTCCTATGTATATCTGTTAACAAATGGTATGATGCCATGAAAAGTATCAGAATGCTTCTAATCCTAGGGATGTCTAACTACATGTGATGCATGAATGTTTGGGCTTTCAGACTGTACCTTGTTTCGGTTATTGTGATCTGTCGATTTCTTTTTTCTTCTCTTTATGTGATAACCCCACCTTGAGTACACCTTCAAGGTGTCGTCTTTCGAATTTTCAAAACTTACCCCTTTTTTTAGGGCGCTCTTTCGCGTTTTCACCTTGCACAACAATTTGTCTTTCTTAAAAATATGAGAAGTATTAATATGTTTAATCTTTCACTCTTCGTGGACCTCTTTTCATCGACATGAAACCTTGTATCTGCACTGGTTGTGTTCCTAGCTACCTATATTTTTAAGATTAGATCACAGTAATGCTTTAAAATAATCTTTTTATCTTGAATCTTGTAAGATGTTTGTAGAACGAGAAGAGACGAGGAAATATAGGTAAGGAGTCAAAGTATGCATTAATCATCGGACAGGTTTGGAAAAATTTAAAAGTTATGGCAAACATAACAAAGCAAGGATTAAGGATTAAGGTCTCTATCAATCCACCGTATGAATGGTACATCTTCCTATCAACCGAAGAAATATCTCTGCTTGGAGTTCATTTTGCCTTTGAGGTTTTCTTATGAAGGTGCATCCCTTGTCAAACCCGCTCTATCTGAGTCTCCCTTTTTGGGTTTTCAACTCGGACTCCCCCTTTTTCTTCTAGACGCCCTTTTTGGATTTTCATCTGGAGCTCTCCGTTTTTTAAGGTGCCCTTTCGGGTTTTCACCTTATGCATAGTACTTCTTGACAGCATCGGAGTTGATGGGATTTTTCAATACTTCCCCGTCCATCTCAGTCAGGATCAATGCTCCGCCAGAGAAGACTTTCTTCACCATAAAAGGTCCTTCCTAGTTAGGTGTTCATTTTCCCCGAACGTCTTTTTGTGTTGGCAAAATTTTCTTAAGCACTAAATCTCCTTCTCGAAATTCTCTCGGGCGTACCTTTTTATCATGGGCTCGCATCATCCATCTTTGATACATCTGCCTATGACATACGGCTTTTAGCCTTTTTTCTTCAATAAGGTTCAACTGATCAAACTTGGATTGCACCCATTCTACTTCATCTAACTTAACCTCGTTGAGGACCCGGAGAGAGGGATCTCCACTTCAATAGGCAATACTGCTTCCATACCATATACTAAAGAGTAAGGTGTTGCCCCCGTTGAGGTGCGAATAGACGTTTGGTAGGCAAACAAAGCGAATGGTAATTTCTCATGCCAGTCCCGGTATGTCTCTGTTATCTTGGAAGTGATCTTCTTTATGTTTTTGTTGCCCGTCTCGACCGTTCCATTCATCTTAGGTCGATAAGCGGTAGAATTGTGATGTACTATGTTGAATTGGTCGCATACTTCCGTCACTAGCTTGTTGTTTAAATTAGTGGCATCACAGTGATGATCCTTTCTGGTATCCCATATCGACAGATGATCTCCTTTTTCAGGAACTTACAGATAGTAGACCTTGTAATATTGGCATAAGAAGCTGCTTCCACCAACTTTGTAAAGTAATCGATGGCGACTAGGATGAAACGATGTCCGTTGGAAGTTTTGGGATATATTTTCCTGATAACATATATGCCCCATGCTGCGAATGGCCAAGGAGCATTCATGGTATGTAAGGCCGTAGGAGGAACGTGTATCTTATCAACATAGATTTGACATTTATGACACCTTTTGGCGTAATCTATACAGTCTCCTTCCATGGTTGACCAAAAATAACCGTATCTCAAGATCTTTCGGGCGATTGATAGACCATTGGCATGTGTTCCACATATCCCATCGTGTACCTCCGTTAGGATCTCATTTGCTTATCTAGTATTCAAACATCTCAATAGAACATGGTCATGCCCCTTTTTGTACAAGATCTAGCCATCGAGGACATATCCAGTAGCCATCTTTCGGATCATCTTTTTATCATTCTCATTAACCCCTTCAGGATATTGTTGAGACTTAATATATCGTAAGATATCGTAATACCAAGGATTGCCATCCGTTTCCTCTTCTAAAGCATAACAATGGGCTGGTTTCTCAAAAGTTTGCATCTCAATAGGCTTCATTTCTGCTCCAGTGTTAGCTTTAAACATGGAAGCTAAAGTTGCAAGAGCATCAGCCATTTGGTTACTCTCTCGTGGGAGATATGTAAAGCTAATCTTTTGAAACTCCTTGACCATTTTTTGGATCAACTCGTAGTATCGAATCAACTTCGAATCTCGTACTTCCCACTCTCCCTTTAGTTGATAAATTACTAAGGAGGAATCTTCGAAGACCTGAAGTTGTCTAACCTTTCTCTCAATGGCAACACCCAAACCCATGACACATGCCTCATATTCAGCGATATTATTTGTGCAGAAGAATTCTAATCTGCTAGTAAAGGGATGGTATGCTCCATTTGGGGAGATCAACACTGCGCCTATCCCGTGTCCTAAGGCATTTGAGGCACCATCAAAGTAAAGTTTCCATGAGCTATCATCAAAGACACCTTCTTTAGTCGTTACACACATCAAGTTTTCATCGGGAAATCTAGAGTCCAAGGATTCATACTCGTCTGAAGCACGACTAGCTAAAAAGTCAGCTATGACACTCCCTTTTATGACCTTTTGATTCACGTACAAAATGTCAAATTCGGATAATAGCATTTGCCATCGAGCCATTCTCCCAGTCAACGCGAGTGTCTCCATCAGGAACTTCAGAGGGTCTAATTTAGATATCATCCATGTAGTATGGTATAACATGTACTGTCTTAACCTTTTAGTTGTCCAGACAAGGGCACAACACGATGTTTGAACAGACGGGTACCTTGCCTCGCAGTCAGTGAATTTCTTACTCAAATAGTATACGGGTCTTTTTTTTCTTCTGGAATCATCATGTTGTCCCAATACACAACCCATGGATCTCTCAAAGACGGTCAGGTATAAGATTAAAGGCCTATTTGACATTGGCGCTGGCAAGATCAGGGCATTGGTAAGGTATATTTTTATTTTCTCTAAGGCCTTTTGACATTCTTCATTCCAAACCCCAGGATTATTCTTCCTTAATAACCGAAACACAGGGTCAAATTTATCGGTCAACTGGGCAATGAATCGTGCAATATAGTTCAACCTTCCTAAGAATCCTCGGGCCTCTTTTTGTGTTTGAGGAGGAGGAAGGTCTCGGATGACCTTCACTTTATCTGGATCAATTTCAATACCCCTTCTGCTCACCACAAATCCTAGGAGTTTTCCAGAAGTGACTGCAAAGGTACATTTGGCAGGATTAAGCTTCAATTGGAACCTTCTCAACCTCTGGAACAACTTCCTTAGGTTCTGGAGATGCTCCTCTTCTGTTTGTGATTTTGCGATCATGTCATCTACATACACCTCTATCTCTTTATGCATCATGTCATGAAAGAGAGTTACCATTGCTCTTTGATAAGTTGCACCAGCGTTCTTAAGTCCGAAAGGCATTACCTTGTAACAAAATGTTCCACAAAGGGTTATGAATGTGGTTTTCTCCATGTTTGTTGGATCTATCTTGATCTGATTGTATCCTGAGAAGCCATCCATAAAGGAGAACCAAGAATGACCAGCGGTATTGTCAACCAATGTTTCGATGTGTGGTAACGGAAAATTATCTTTGGTACTTGCCCGATTCAGATCGCGATAGTCTACGCACATATGAACTTTTCCATCCTTCTTGGGTACCGGTACAATGTTCGCGACCCATTCAGGATATTTAGAGACTTCTAGGAAACCAGCATCGAATTGCTTCCTTACTTCTTCGCGAATTTTTAACAACATATCCGTTCCCATCCTCCTAAGTTTCTGTTGGACTGGTTTACATTCTGGATTCGTCGGCAACTTATGCATTACTATTTCAGTATCCAACCCTGGCATGTCCTGATCTGACCAGGCAAAAACGTTTTTGAATTCCTGAAGTAAAGTTATCAACTCAATTCGGGTTTTTGAAGAGCACGTAGTTCCGATTTTGATTTCTTTCTTATCATCACCAATCCCTAGGTCCACGATTTCAATTTCCTCCTGATGTGGCAAAATTTTCTTTTCTTCGCTAGCCACCATTCTCAATAACTCCTCTGGTACTTCGTACTTCATTTCCTCTTCATCCTCCTCAACATTTGCCAGAATCTCCAGGCGTTCAAAATCCACCTCGGAATTGGACGAAGTATCATTCATACAGTTAATCATTGGAGACCTACAAAGAGTAACAACAAAAGTATTGGGAATAGAATGTATTGTATGAAAGGGTATGAGTGATGAATGAATAAATGAATGAATGAATAAAATAGAGTGAGAAGAAAAAGACAAGGAGATTTCCATTTAAACAAAAGGGAAGACATTTTCATTAAAAGTTAAAATAGTTTGTAACATGTCAGCCATGTATAAAAAGAGTCTTCCTCGCTCTTAGGCGTTTGGCAAAAGATAAGTTCTAGAGCATTACTCAGATCTGACCCTAAAAACTACAGGTAGATCAACACACTCCCAATTGGTGAGGGTTTCCCCGGGTGCACAAGGGCGGATGCCGGTCAACATGACTGGTAGCGTAACCTTCAACAATCGTATTGACGTATATCCCCTCAAGCAAATCAACGAACACTTCTTCTTGATTTAGTTGGTCCCTAACATCGATATCTTCCTGTATTTTCTTCTTAGGATGTACAAAACCACTAGATATGAAAGAGTCTCTAATATCTGGGAACGTCATAGGGGCCCATGGGATATCTTTCGCCCTCATCCTAACCTTCCTTTGTTCCGCTTTCCTTCTATACTCTTCTCTTCTTTGATGCATACGGGGCTTTTACCCGAGTCCGAAATGATCTTTCTTGAAGATAACACTCTTAGGGCGCAGACTGCCCTGTAATCTCTTTCCTAGCCCTCTTCTAGTCTTGGCACCACGACCTAAGGTTTGGCGAACTGACATTTTGGTGGTATTAGACAGTCTAGGACAAGGGATACGGCTACCTTCAGCTACAAACATAGCGTTCACAAACTTCAATGCCCGGAAAGAACATTCAACAGCGTCTTTATCATTCTGAACATTTGGGGCATCTGACGTCATAGAAGCTATAATCTCTTGTTCTGCCCCCACCGTGACTAACTTTCCTTCAATGACGAATTTTAGTCTTTGGTGCAGCGATGACGGTACTACCCCAGCAGAGTGAATCCAGGGTCTCCCTAGAAGACAACTGTACGAAGGCCTAATGTCCATCATAACAAACTCCACGATATACTCTGTTGGCCCGATAATCAAGGGCACCTCTATCCTTCCCAATGTTCCTCTTTGTGTCCCATCGAAGGCTCTTACTGAATTGTGATAGGGTTTGAGATGGGAATTGTTTATGGGCAGTTTTTGTAGCACTACCATTGGCATCATATTAAGCGCAGATCCATTTTCGAGGAGTACACCTAGTAGTACGTATCCCTTGAAATGGACAGTAATGTTTAAAGCTCTGGTAGATCCCATCCCTCCCTCGGGGATGTCATCATCACTGAATGTAATATAGTTATCGGCTGTAATATGGCCCACAATCTAATCTAGTTTAATACGGAAATATCTCCTGGCACGAAGGTTTGCTTCAACACCTTCAGTAATGCGTCACGATGTTTTTCTGAACTTAGCAATAGTTCCAACACCGTAATCCTGGCAGATTGTTTCTGTAGTTGTTCCATCATGTTGTATTCGCTATGCCTCAAAAATCTCAAAAACTCTTGGGCTTGCGCTTCTGTTACTGGTTCTTTGATTTTTGGCGGTGGTTCCTCATCAAATATTCTAGCCGGAATAACAGGTAGAACTTCATCCTTGCTTGGTATAACTTCTGGAACTATAGGTGGCACAACGGAATAACATCGACCACTTCGGGTGAAATGACTCACCTCATTTACAGGTTCTCCTTCTTTACTTTCTAACTCTCCTTTGTCATCTCTTTGCCCATCTTTCGCCTCTCCTTCTTGTTCTTCTTTATCATCGGTTATTTGCTTTTCTTTCTTGCCCAATAGGGTTTCATCGGGAATGGTGATAGTTGCAGCATAGCTCCAAGGGATTCGCCTCGTGTTCTTGAACGAGAAGGGCTTGGGTGTGCTAATAACAATCTTAGGGGCTGCCTTTAGGACCTCATACTGAGACGTACTTGTATCTCGAGCTTTAGATGAGATTATGAGGGGTCGTTCTACGCCATATTTGGTATTAGAATCATCCAATACATACACCTCACGTTCGGCTCCCTCTTCAAAGAACTCGATTTGTTTTTGATCCATCAAGTGTTGGACTAGCCGTTGAAACTGAACACATTTTTGGATATCATGACTATCATCTTGGTGAAACTCGTAATACTTTCTCTCGCCCTTTTCACATACACCATTGCATTATCAATTAAATGAGTCATGCACAACTGCTAAAAGACCCATCTGAGTGGTGATTTGACCTTTAATATGCTCTCCTTAGCTTTTCTGGTGGATTCTTCTTCAACTACATTTATACCTCGATTTTCGTGGTTTGGCAAAGGGTTAGCAACTACATTGGGCTCCTCGAACTTGATTACTCTCGTATTAATCAAGTTTTGTACCAATTTCTTAAATGACAGGCAATTCTCAATAGAGCGACCAGGAGCACTGTCATGGTACTCGCAATGAGCGTTGGAATCATACCAAGCTGGGAAGGGAGACTTAAAAGGTGCCACAATTTATGGGCGTACTAGGTCTGCATTATATAGCTGCGTATATAACTCCCCATATGAGACTAGGTTCCCTTTTAGGGGCTTTCTCCCCTTTCTGATTGTTGTTCTGAGGTTTCCCGATTGACGACTGTGGTTGAGCAATAGTATAATTCTTCAGGGTGTTTTAGGTGTTGATAGAATTCACTTCACTATCTTTTTTCTTATTGTATTTGCGAGAATTATCACCATTGTCAATCCTTCCGCTTTTAATAGCGATTTCTAAAGATTCACCGGTTTGAATAAGATCGGCGAAACTTTGGATGGTATGATTAATTAGTCTATCATATAGAGCACCTTTTAGAGTGTTGATAAACATTGGTGTAATCTCATGTTCCGGGATGGGTGGTTGAATCCGGGAGGCCACATCTCGCTATCTCTGTGCATACTAACGAAGATTTTCGTTCGATTTTTGCCACATACCCTCAAGCATGATACGACAGGTTACCATATCCGTGACATGCTAATACTGCTCAACAAAAGCTCTAGATAGATCTCTCCATGATGTGATATTGGTACGACTTAGCTGAGTGTACCATCTGATAGTAGATCCGGTTAAGCTATCGTGGAAACAATGGATTAACAACTTTTCATCCTTGATAAAAGCTGCCATTTTACGACAATACATTGTGACATGCGCTGACGGACAAGTTTTTCCATCATATTTATCAAAATCTAGGGTTTTAAATTTTGGGGGAAATATTAGATCGGACACCAAACTCAGTTTACTAGCATCCTCTGATTCCTCTTGACTATGCACGGCTTTGAATTTCTCTTCCACCGCTCGGAACCTTTCCTCTAATTTCTTCTCAACTTTATTTCGGATTTTCTCCACCAAATTCAAATCGGTAACTTCTTCTTCGTAAAGTCGTTCAAAATCAATTGGCTGATTCTTCGGGGTCTGGATCGGTTGGCTGGTTGATGCCCTTGCGGGGTCAATACATACCCTTCTTGCTACGTTCATTCCGTTGGACTGTATTCTGCAATTGGACATAGTATTATCGGGTTTGGACGTTTTATCATTATCACTCTTTTCCTTGTCTTGATCCTTCCCCAATAAAGCTACTAGCTCAGACAAGATAGACGCTTGAGATTGAGCGATTTGGGAGCTGATATTTTGTGCAACATCCTCTAGTCGATTTTCCAAGTCCTTTTGGCCTTTTTCCAAACTGGCCACGCGGTCATCCATTTGTTTCCTTCGGTGGCGTGTGAAATGTGAGTGCGGTATGATGGCGGTTTAGAAAATTCTGTCACAATACACATTATTAAAATGATGTTTGGCAAAAAAAAAAAGAATGCATGTATGATACAAATGTGGATGATGCAAGATGAATTTAAATAAAGGCGTTGATTCTTACTGGTAATCATTCAACCGGATTGTTTTTCACGGGAAACAAAAAAGGTTCATTACATCAATTTAAAAGCACTAGCCCTATACATAAAGACTAGCCTTAGGTCCTAATTTGTCTATAGCCCTAAGCAACTTGTGAAATCTATGAGCTTCAGGCATGTTTGGAGCTACGAACTGACGCAATGCTTTAGTTTCGGTGGCTATTTCCAGCACATCCCGAGCTACTTTCCGGACTTCAGTCATCATGGTTGTATGACGGAGATCTCGACTGGTAATCAATTGAGCAGCATTTTAGAGTCGAACTTGTCAGTAACGATCACCTCCGGTAGCAGATTCTTCAAAGACCAAAAATCGTTCTTGATAGTCTTGTACAGTGGCTTCCAAGGTCAAGATACGAGCCCGTAAATCATGGACCTCCAATTCTCTTTCTCGCAACTCAATGAAACCATTCCTCTGTTGGTAGTCCTGAAGCATTCGTTCTAATTCTATTAGTTTCCCTCCTAATTCCACATTTTGTGCCTGACTTTGATTCAAATTCTGAATAGTGTCATTGTAAAAGCTCTACATTTCTAAGAGTCGGTTCCTATTCTCCACCGATCTTCTCTTCCATGCATCAGTGTTTTCTCGCTCGCATACAATAGCTTGCTTACCCCTTTCAATCTCATGCTTGGCCCTTTCTTTCTTGCGACGGAGGGTGTCCCTAAACGTATGCCTTTCATTTTCCAAGGCAAGATGATAATTCTCTCTTTCCTGTTCAAACGTTTGTCTGATGTTTTTCCTTTCTTCTTCTATCATTTGTTCGTATTTTATTCTCTCCTTTTCAACGGTAAGAAACTTGCGTCGACTTGCATTATTCACCTGGTTCTGTAGCTTGACCATATCCTGTTGATAAAGAACATTCTTCTCACTTAACTCAGTGTTCACTTTCTGTAGGTGTTTAATCATTACATCACGTTCATCGACATTCAAACTGACCCTAAAAAGCTCTTCTGCATGCTGGGTGTTTAAGACTTCCATTCTCTTTTTGATTTCCTCAAGCTCACTTCTTAAAACTTCAGTTTCAAATGGTACTATCTTCATGTGTTCTTCCAAGGATAAAGTTGGCCCTTTGTCCGGTTGTGGTAGCTCATTGTTAATTCTCACGCGTACCCAAAAATCATAGTCAGGGGTAGTCATGCATGTAGAGGATCCTTCAGTCCTAATTCGATAACGGTTATCCCATGCTTTCATGATGGTCTGAACCTTAGCTCGGTATTCATCTTTAAAAAATAACTCCGTTCGACTTAGACTTGTGGTAAAAGGAATGAACTGTCGCGAGTCAAACTGCCTTGAAACCAAGAGTGGGGCGCAACCAATCCCGCCGTATAATCCTAGCAACATCAAACAATTAAATTTCCCACAACTGAATAAAAAATAACTTGGTCTTCCCATCCAAGGAACCCTCCAAACTATATCTTCAACCCTGACATTTCGAAGAATATGGGCCCACTTCTTCCGGTTTATATCTTCCCGCCATTTCTGAGTCAAATATTCTTGTAAGAGTGAGAAATGCTGGAAGGAGTAGCCTGGCAGGATTCCTTTTTCTGTTTTCCAAAAATGACTTTGAATCCACACTTGTAATAACTGAGCACAACCTCAGAAAGGACCCTCCTCATGTCGTCTGCTCGCATTTAAGGACATAAAAGTTTCTGCCAAGATTGCCGGTGCTGGATTAAATTTTTGTTTCAAACGGTCGAACAAGTCCAACAGGGCGATATCGATGTTACTGAGAACTCTTGGAAAGATGATCAATCCATATATTGCCAATGCAAACAAATTCATCTTTAACACTTCATCCTGGTGTGCTGGAATAATATCTCGAATGTTTTCCCATGCAAAAGCCATACTATCCCCTTTAACTCGTATCAATCCATTCACCCAATCATTACTCATTCCAGCAAAGTTTTTTAGTCTCAACTCCTAGTTCGATCTTTTGGGGGGATTGAAATAAATCCAGTCTTTTCGTATAGTTTTATGGTTAAGCAAAGCAGTATATTCCTCGACGGTAGGCATCATATCCTGTCCATTGAAGGTGAAACAACAAAATGTTGGGTTCCAGAACTGAAAGATAGCCCTGAGTAACGGTTAATTGATTCTGACATAGATAAGCTGAGCAATATCCCCATACTGAATAGCGAAAAAATTTCGTAGTCTAGTGTCCCATTGTTCCCAAATATTTTGAAGTTCCCATAGGTTATTTTGCTGCAAACTCACATAAGTATATCCGGCGACCACTCCCCCATTTGGCAAACTATCACCATGAGCTCGTTGGTTGACTTCAGACCAATGTCTAGCGGCAGAATTGAGACTTTCCTTTTGTAGATACCCTTTTTCCATGGTGAAAATGTCCTATGTTGAATAAACCACTCGAACCAACACCTTTAATGCAATGCAAAAGTGATGAATGCAAAAAAGAAAACCAAAAGAAAATAAATTAGTAACAAAAAGAGATAATAAGTGTACAAAATAAATTGCGGAAAAAAAACAATAAATAAAATAAATAAACAAATAGCAATCCTAGATATCTTGTCTAGTTCACCTAGGATATCCGCATAGCTCTAGTGGGGTGGGTAATCTAGTTCTCTACATGCAGTGTTGGTGCTAAAAAGGGAACTCGAATTGTCCGAGCTGTCCTCTACTAAGAGTAGCAAGGCCCCCGATCATCACCCATTATAGGCTCATCTTGACCGGGTTCAATTCAGGGGGACCCGTTCGCTTATGCCTACACGAAGGAACGATATCCTTACGAAATCATAAGGTAATGGAGCCCCGAAGGTACTTCGGCTAAGGCCTACACGGGAGAACGATATCTTCACGAAAGCGTTAGCCTCTCCCCCCACTTAAAATGAAGGGTTTAGAAGCCAATTTTAAATGCGAAAAAATAAAAACGCAAATTCAATTAAAAATTAATTTGATCGTCACTTTAGCCCGAAATCTTTAATATTTGAAAAACGGTAATTATTTTAAAAGCTCGACTCACTTCTTTTTGCTTATAAAAAACAAAAATTTTGTCCCCAGCGGAGTCGCCATCTGTAGCGATCTTAAAAAACGGTTAATTAATTTCGCTAAAAGATTCTTTTTGATGTGAAAAACATTTTTGATGTGTGTCGTTTTAAAAATTTAATGTCTTCCACGTGGGGATTTTGGTTTAAAAATGATTTTTGAAAAATTGGAGTCGCCACCGGCCGTTTAGGTAGACCAGACACCGTAAAACCAGAGATTTTAGAAATTGGAGTTCGAGAGTCGGTTACGGATGGGGAAGG
The DNA here is from genome assembly GCA_035048815.1 of Abelmoschus esculentus. Lineage (NCBI taxonomy): Eukaryota > Viridiplantae > Streptophyta > Magnoliopsida > Malvales > Malvaceae > Abelmoschus > Abelmoschus esculentus. The sequence goes on along the minus strand of JAUCBN010000013.1, from coordinate 10,478,986 downwards.
ATTAGCACCCCCACACCGTCCAAAAATTGGTACTTTATTTAATTACCGCTTTACTAATATTAAATTTTTTGGGCTAATTTAGCGATCGAATTAATTTTTAATTAAATGTACGTATTTATTTTAAAGAACCTAAAACCGAAGGTAAACGTCCGAACCACTATGACCATATTGGTACTGACCTCGCTTACGACCGAATTTAGGGGCCCGCGTTAATTAATATTTTATTAAATTCATTATACACTCCTAAAATGAGAATTAAACTCGTAATATCACACAATAATTGTGAGCAAAGTAACAGAGATTGAAAATAATGCTAAGCATATTTGTGACATAAGTCAAGACAATGGACGAGGAAATTTAGACATGTAATCTTGAATGAATGTCTCACAGAGTTGGTGATCTAACAAGATTTTAGCTTGGCGCATCCTTTGCCATCATCGGTTCCCCTTTCAAGAACCAGGAACAACCAACTCAAAATCAAAACCCAAAAGAAACAAACAGAGATTCAGATGCAGCCATCATCAGCTTCTGTCTAAGCGAGATATTGACCAATGGTCATCTTCGCGGTCATTGACAGCCTCCGGCCATCATAGGATACTCCAATCAATGAGCAGAGACTTGAAAGAACGCAAAAAGAAAAAACTAGAAAAGACCCGTTCCAACTTCTTCTTTCGCACGCAAAAGCTCACCCAAAAGGGTTCATCACAGGCGAAAACATGAGATTTTCAGGGAAGCTTGTCAAAACTTAGACACTCTATTTTTTGTTCTATTCTCTAGATGTATGCGAAGATGAAGATGAAGAAAAAAAGATTACCAGAAACGTTTTTGAACTTTTTTGTTTTTCTCTGATTGATGATAGCTAGATTACAAGAACCCCTCCTTTTTCTATTGTTTCTTAGATCTGATATATAGGGTTACAATGTTGGTCTCTTTTTTATCTTTTTCTTCTTCAGAGATTAAAGCTTTAGGGAGATTAACACGTCTGTCAATTGCTTCTTTTGGCTAAGATCTTGGGCATATCTCATTGCTTGTAGATTTACTCTTTCTTTTTTCTTGTAATTTGATTCTGTTATTTTCTTTTTGCAGGTGGTTGGTGAGCGGCGGGTCGTACTGTAATCCAGACGATGGCAACAGTCAAAGAGGCTCTCGAGAGTTAAGGAGACTCGATCTGGGCCACTCATTTCTTTATCCGATCCAAGGGTTGGAAAAACGTGGCGGTTGTATGTAAAACTAAAATTGATTTTGATATAACAAATAAATGTAAGGACTATTTTTGAAATAATTTTCTGGTCCTTAAGTCAAAACTTGATCTCTAAGTCAAAACCAAGAACTTTAAAATATTCTTACAAGTCTTTTTTACACGAGGGTACCGATACCATGAGGACTGGTATCGATACACCTGGGAATTTTCAAGGCTTGTTCTTGAGATCAAGAACAGGTATCGAAACAAGGTTCGATACCAAAACTTTCTACCAACTCATGTTTCGATACTGGTATCGAAACATCTTGGTTAATTTTCAAATTATTTTTTAATTTTTAAAATATGACTCCTGGTATCGATGCAGGTATCGATACACTCTTAATCCCCAACGGCTAGTTTTTGATTCAAATAAGTCAACCGTTGGTGTTAGTTAATTTTTTGAATGATGGTTAGCTTGTATCGAAACAAGGTTCGATACTGGGCATCACAGAAAGTTTTTGTATCGAAACAGGTATCGATACACCCCTATTAAATGCACAACGGCTCTTTCTTTTCTTGGCTTGTTTCGAAACAGGTACCCCGTATTTCGATATCACCTGCTGCAGAGTGCATTTATGATGGAAAGATGAAGCTCCAACATCCATATTTACTTTCCCAACAACTTCAACGGTTAGAAATCAATGAGAAGGTATAAAAAGAAGCATTTTCAAAAGCATATTAACAAGAAAGAACATCAAGCAACATTCAAGCTCAAAAATCCAACTCAAAGCACTTTATTGAAAACCTTGTCCTCCCAACTTGTACTTTTCATTTTGATTTGTTGTAATTTAAGTTTGGGGAGAGTTTGCTTGTATCAAGGGCTATTATTTCTTGTGAGAAGAATCTTTCTAGCCAATTTAAACTTTTGTAAATCTTGTGAGTGGTAAAATCAATTTTGGGTAGAAAATTGATTTGTTTGTAAAGGTTATCCCTTGAACCTAGAAAAAGGCTGAATTCAAGAGTGAATTGCTTTCAAAATCCTTAGTGGGAGCTAAGGTAGTGGAGTAGAGCTTGTTCGAAACTTGAACCACTATAACTCTTTGTGTTCTTTAATTTTTCAATCTTCACCAAATCTCTCCTACAATTTTTTAATATCCAATTCACCCCCCCTCTTGGTCATTATCCATTACCGATCAACTCAACAATTGGTATCAGAGCTAGATCTTTGAAGGGATTCACCTCCACCAAAGAAGATCCAAGGGTTGTTGATCATCTACACATCAAAAATCAAATGGCCTCTACCTCCGGTTCGTGGAACGAGTCTCACTCCATCACCAAGCCACTCTTCTTCAATGGAGACAACTATCCTTATTGGAAGAATAGGATGAGACTATTCATCAACTCCAATGACTATGTCCTTTGGGACATAATTGAAGATGGACCCTCTATCCCCATGAAGCAAGAAGGAGATCGGCAAGTACCTAAGAAGAGGAACGAGATGATCGATGAAGAAAGAAGGAGAATGTCCACCAATGATAAAGCTCTTCACATTCTCTTTTGTGCTCTAGGCCCCGACATCTACTCCAAGATGTCTTCATGCATAAGTGCCAAAGAAGTTTGGAACTCCTTGGAGACAACTTATGAAGGCACCAATGATGTGAAGGAAACAAAGATTGGTCTTCTCAACCTAAACTATGAAAACTTCAAGATGGAGCCGGATGAAGACATCACCAAAATGTTCGATAGATTTTCCGTGATTGTCAATGGTCTCAAAGGCTTTGGTGAGATCATTCCGGAAGAGAAGCTCGTGAGGAAACTTATCTACTCCCTTCCCGAGTCTTGGGATAGCAAAATGACGGCTATCATTGAAGCCAAGGACTTGAAGACTTTAAAGCTAGATGCTCTTGTGGGATCCCTTCTTACCCATGAGATCATGAAGAAAGGAAGAGAAGAAGAAAAAAAGAAAGAAGAGGTAAAGATAGAGAAGAGGGAAGTAGAGAAAAAGAAGCAAGGGATTGCTCTTAAAGCTTCATTGTCACAAGAAGAAGTGGACACTAGTGAGGAAGAAGAGCTAGAAGAATTGGCCATGGTGGCCAAAAGATTCACAAGGCTTATGAGGGCAAATAGGAATCGAAGATTCCAACGAAAGAGGGACTTCAAAGCAAAGAGCAAAGAAGAAGAGAAAGATCAAATTATTTGCTATGAATGCAAGAAGCCCGGTCACATTAGGACCGATTGCCCATTATACAAAAAGAAGAGTTTTGAGAAGAAGAAGAAACACAAAGCTCATGTTGCCACTTGGAGTGATGAGGAGTCATCATCCGATGAGGACAATGAAGTGGCCAACTTGTGTCTCATGGCTCTTGATGAGCCTAAGGTAACCCTTGAACCATCTTGTAATGATTTAACTTATGATAAACTTTATGAAGCTTATGATGAATTACAAGATGTGTATGATGAGTTGGTTTTGAAGTTCAAAGAATCGATTTTAAAAAGCAAGAAAACCATTTCCGATTTAGAAATGAAAAATGATTCTTTGACAAAAATAATTTTGGATTTGGAAGAAAAGGTTGTTGATTTAAATGATGATTTAAAATTTTTTCAAAAAGAAAATGTTGATTTAAACAACCTTGTTTCAAGCTTGAGTGAAAATCACCACAAAGTGGTGAATGAGCTTAAAGAACAAATTAAAGTGGTTGGGAGTTCAACTTTTGAAAAAGGAAGCTCTTCAAAATCCAACCATGTCAAAAGAAATTTTCAAAACCACAAACAAAAAGGTTTTTAAAGGCATTTTAGACATAGAAAAATTAGGAGTGTTTGGGTTCCTAAGGAACTCATTGTTTCTAATAATATGAATGCCATTGCCTCTTGGATTCCTAAGGGAACCAAGCTTTTAGGGACTAACTCTCATGGACCCAAAATGATTTGGGTACCAAAAGTGAAAAACTAATTTTTGTTTGTAGGTTGAGCATTGCTTCAAGGCCAAAGCTTCAAGTCAAAACATGTGGTACCTTGATAGTGGATGCTCAAGGCATATGACCGGAGACAAGGGACGATTTAAGGAGTTAGAGCTCAAAAAGGATGGAGTAGTGACTTTTGGTGACAACTCCAAAGGCCAAATTGAGGGTATAGGCTCTATTGGTAATCACTCCTCTATTCTCATTGAAAATGTCTTACTTGTTAATGGTCTTAAGCATAATTTGTTGAGCATTAGTCAATTGTGTGATAAAGGTTTCTATGTCTCTTTTGATAAAAATGGTTGTAAAATTATTGACATAGAATCAAATAGAACAATGCTCATAGGTCATCGCATAGGAAATATTTACATGGTGCATCTAGATGACATAAACATATCTCATGCATGCTTAGTTGCTAGTGATGAAAATGATGCATGGTTATGGCATAGGAAACTTGGTCATGCTAGCATAAGTGTTTTAGAGAAACTTGCCTCCCAAAATCTAGTTAGAGGTTTACCTAAACTAAAATTTTCTTTGGATAAAATTTGTGATGCATGTGCTAAGGGTAAACAAAAGAGAGTTTCTTTTAAATCCATTAATGATGTTTCAACTAGTAGAGTGTTACAATTGATCCATATGGATCTTTTTGGACCTATTAGGACTACTAGCTTGGGTGGAAAATCATATGCTTTTGTTATTGTTGATGATTACTCTAGATACACTTGGGTTCTATTTTTAAGTTCTAAAGATGAGGCCTTAGAAAATTTCATCACATTTTCGAAAATTTCTCAAAATGATCTTGACCAAAAAATTTCTCATATTAGAAGTGATCATGGAACCGAATTTCAAAATTTAGGTTTTGAAAATTTTTGTAATGAAAATGGTATTAGCCACAATTTTTCGGCTCCTCGCACTCCTCAACAAAATGGGGTAGTTGAGAGGAAAAATAGAACTTTAGAGGAAATGGCTAGAACCATGCTTTGTGAAAACAATTTACCTAAGTATTTTTGGGCGGAAGCCACAAACACTTCTTGTTACATCATAAATCGAGTAATGATTAGGCCAATTTTGAAGAAAACTCCTTATGAGATTTTAAAATCCAAAAAGCCTAACATTAGCTATTTTCACCCTTTTGGGTGCAAGTGTTTTGTTTTGAACAATGGAAAAGACAATTTAGGTAAATTTGATGCAAAAAGTGATGAAGCTATTTTCCTTGGTTATTCTTTAAATTCTAAGGCTTATAGAGTTTTCAACAAAAGAACCTTAGTTGTAGAGGAATCTATACATGTGGTTTTCGATGATAACCTCCTTCCTAGGAAGGATTCTTGTGATGATGATGATGTAGGAATCATTGAAACCATTGGTGATGGACAATCATCAAAGGTGGATGGGATTCCAAGCAATGAGGAAGCACAAGATCCTCCAATAGAAGCTTTGGGAAATGTAAAGCTTGAAGAAAGGGAAGTGAGCTACCCAAGGGAATTCAACTATGTCAAAAGTGGTGAAATCTTGGGTGATCCATCCAAGGGGGTAACTACTTGTTCTTCTCTTAGATTAATGAATCATTTTGCTTTTATCTCATGCATAGAGCCTAAGAATATCAAAGAAGCCTTAAGTGATGATTTTTGGATTTTGGCTATGCAAGAGGAATTAAATCAATTTGAGAGAAGTAATGTATGGACATTAGTTGATAGGCCTAGTAATAAGTCTACTATAGGAACTAAATGGGTTTTTAGAAACAAACTAGATGAGAGTGGTAACATTGTGAGAAATAAAGCTAGATTAGTAGCTCAAGGTTACACTCAAGAGGAGGGAATAGATTTCGATGAAACCTATGCACCCGTAGCTAGAATGGAAGCTATTAGGATGCTACTTGCATTTGCATGTTATCATGATTTCAAGCTTTTTCAAATGGATGTCAAAAGTGCTTTCCTAAATGGTTTTATAAATGAAGAAGTATATGTTGAACAACCACCGGGTTTTGAGGACTCAAAATTTCCAAACCATGTTTTCAAATTAACAAAAGCTTTATACGGTTTGAAACAAGCTCCTAGAGCTTGGTATGAAAGGCTTTCAACCTTTCTAATTGAAAAAGGGAAGGTGGATACTACACTTTTTATAAAAAGGTTTAAAAATGATATTTTAGTAGTTCAAATTTATGTTGATGATATTATTTTTGGATCTACTAATGAATGTTATTGTCAAGAATTTTCTAAGCTAATGCAAGGTGAATTCGAGATGAGCATGATGGGGGAGCTCTCATTCTTCTTGGGACTCCAAATCAAGCAAAGGAAGGATGATACATTCATCAATCAAGCAAAATACATCAAGGATATGCTCAAGAAGTTTGGCTTGGAAAATGTGAAACCTCAAGCCACACCAATGAGCTCATCTACTAAGCTTGACAAGGATGAAGGAGGTAAGTGTGTTGATTCTAAGTTATATAGATCAATGATAGGTTCTTTGCTTTACCTTACCGCAAGTAGACCGGATATTATGTTTAGTGTTTGCTTGTGTGCTAGGTTTCAAGCTAGTCCTAGAGAATCACACCTTATAGCCATTAAGAGGATTTTTAGGTACCTTAGAGATACACCTTGTTTAGGTCTTTGGTATCCTAAAGCTTCTTCCTTTGATCTTCATGCCTATTCGGATGCGGATTATGGAGGTTGTAAGATAGATAAGAAAAGTACTTCCGGAACGTGTCAATTTCTAGGTAGTATGCTCATATCTTGGTTCTCTAAGAAACAAAATAGTGTAGCTCTATCTACCACCGAGGCGGAGTATATTTTCCTAGGAAGTTGTTGTGCACAAGTGCTATGGATGAAGCAACAACTTTTAGATTATGGCATTAAGGTAGACACCATACCTCTTAAGTGTGATAATACTAGTGCCATATGTCTTACCAAAAACCCCATTCAACACTCTAGAACCAAACACATAGAAATTAGACACCATTTCATTAGAGATCATGTGTCTAAAAATGATGTTGTCTTAGAGTTTGTTGACACCTTAAATCAATTAGCGGACATCTTTACTAAACCTTTGGATAAGGAGCGTTTTTGGACCCTTAGGAGAGAGTTAGGTCTAACTAGCCTATCTTGACTTTCTAAGTGTCATATTTTTTGCTCATTTTTGCTTGAATCTTGAATTGAATCATGCTTATGATAATCTTGTATCTTGGTGACTCCATGCATGTTGCTAGGGGAAATATGACTCTTTCATGCATAATAAACATGTCATTATATCATATGCATGCTTCTAGGGGCTTTAGAGACTCATTTCTAGTACTTTGAGTAGCCAAAATGCAAAGAAAAGGTCGAAGGTATCGATACAGCTAACCCCTGTTTCGATACCTGTTCATCAGCCCATCTGGGTTTTTGTCAACAAGAACAGGCATCGATGCTTGCATCGATACACATGTTTCGATACCTGTTTCAAAACAGTGTGTTTCGATACCGGTATCGATACACGAGGACAGAAGTTGTTTAAAACACTCTAAACCTAATTTTTAATCTCATTAAAACACCTCCAAATTTAAAACCCAAAACCCTAGCCGGCCTCCCTTTAAAATCCCATCAATTTCGCCTCTCTTAACAAGATTTCTTCACGATTTCTTTGAGGGATTTTGATCTACGCATCAAAGTCTTCATCATATCAACAAACGGTGCTTCATAATCGCTAAATTCATCCTAATCTACACTCAAGATATATTTTCGAAAACCTCTAATTTCGTTCCATTCTAGTTTGTTAAAATTAAGTTTTTGAGATTGTTTTAAATGTCTATCTTATGGGTTTCAATAATCCTATGATTTTATCTCAAAATATAAACTTGTTTTAATCGAATATAAATTTTTTTGTTCGAAAAGGTTTTTTGATAGTTTTTCAAAATTTTCACCCTTAAATACCTTGAATTGTTAGATTATTCCATAGGATTGAATTGGATTATATATGTGCAAGCATACATATTATTTTTTAACTAATCCAAAATTTTTGTTAATCCAATCCTAGATCATGGCACCAAAGAAGCGTTCTCGTACCGAAGCCGGATCCTCTTCATCATCTCATGTTGCACGAGTTGATTTTGATAAGGTCTACGCTAAGAGTCTAGACACTGATCGAAGAATGGACAATTACAATCTTTTCCGGAGCTATCCTCTCAAAAAGGAAAGATGTGTGGACATTCAATTCATCACGTCCCATAGATTTCCTTTTCGTTACTATGACCAACTCGTCGATTGGAAGTTCTTGCGCTTTCTCACTCATATCGGCAAGTTCTTTCCAACTCTTGTCCTTATTTTCTACACTAATGCTAAATGTATTTTATCCCCGAACAAGAGTAAAGTAGTAGCCATTGAATCGTTTCTCATGGGAAAATCTTTCAAGATTAATGTCTCTACTTTCCTTGATGTTTTTGGTCTTGAGGATAAGGGTAATGATGATGAAGACTCTCTTCCTCCTTTCACCGAGTCGGTTACATCCCTTGACGCACATGACCGTTTTCTCCATCTCATAATCTCTTGGTGGATTCGTCCTTCTAATGGGAGATACTCTAGGATCCGTCAAGTTGATAGCTTTTGGATCATATGTTTCCGTGATAAAATCCAACCCAACCTTGCTCGAATTGTTTTCTCGGATATTGTGTGGCATATCCAAAACCTTGCTACCCCCTTGTTCAATCTTTTCCATATGCGTGCATTCTAAGCACCATCTTTTTGCATTTGGACATCGATTGCTCTTATGACAAGGTGGGTTCTTTAAAAGAGCCTATTGGAGAAACTTCACTCAATCGTGCTCACTTTGTCTATGCGTCAAATGGTGTGTGGAATAGAGGTGCTCCTTCTTCTCCTCCTCATGCTTCGGTTGATCCGGAACCTATTCATCAGTTTGACATGTTGACCTTCCTCACATCTAAGTTTGATTCTCTCAACACCCGCTTGGATTCAATGGATGGCAAGCTTGACACCCTCTCCACTCAATTCACTTCGGGTTTTGATGCCATCACCACTAGGATGACAAGCCTAGAGGCTCAAGGACACTCTTTGAGAGTATCTCTTGAAGCTCTCCGTCAAAGCCAAAAGCTTACTCAAGATCAAGAGGAAGATGAAGATAATGAGGATGATGAGGATGATGATGGTGATGACATGGCCGATGATTGATCGTGTTGATCTTTCCTATGCTTTGCTTTTTAGTTATTAAGACTAGTTATGATGCATTCATATTAGAACTTATGCACCTATTTTATTTTTCCTATGTTTTTGGTCTTTATTTTTGTTGGATTATATTTTGGATACTTTGCTTGTTATCATTTATGCTTAATATGAACTTTCATATGCTATGGATTATACCTTATTTATGCTTACTTATGCTTCATTGATTTTGATCTAACAAAAAAGGGGAGAAAGTTCTAAGTTTTAAGTTTTCGAAACCATCAACGTTTTTAAATTCTTTTTGGGCACATATTAAGGGGGAGTCTTTCAACCAAAATTATTTCAAAACTTAAAATTTCCTTTTGGTTTTGTTATATCAAAAAGGGGGAGATTGTAAAACTAAAATTGATTTTGATATAACAAATAAATGTAAGGATTATTTTTGAAATAATTTTCTGGTCCTTAAGTCAAAACTTGATCTCTAAGTCAAAACCAAGAACTTTAAAATATTCTTACAAGTCTTTTTTACACGAGGGTATCGATACCATGAGGACTGGTATCGATACACCTGGGAATTTTCAAGGCTTGTTCTTGAGATCAAGAACAGGTATCGAAACAAGGTTCGATACCAAAACTTTCTGCCAACCCATGTTTCGATACTGGTATCGAAACATCTTGGTTAATTTTCAAATTATTTTTTAATTTTTAAAATATGACTCCTGGTATCGATGCAGGTATCGATACACCCTTAATCCCCAACGGCTAGTTTTTGATTCAAATAAGTCAACCGTTGGTGTTAGTTAATTTTTTGAATGATGGTTAGCTTGTATCGAAACAAGGTTCGATACTGGGCATCACAGAAAGTTTTTGTATCGAAACAGGTATCGATACACCCCTATTAAATACACAACGGCTCTTTCTTTTCTTGGCTTGTTTCGAAACAGGTACCCCGTGTTTCGATACCACCTGCTGCAGAGTGCATTTATGATGGAAAGATGAAGCTCCAACGTCCATATTTACTTTCCCAACAACTTTAACGGTTAGAAATCAATGAGAAGGTATAAAAAGAAGCATTTTCAAAAGCATATTAACAAGAAAGAACATCAAGCAACATTCAAGCTCAAAAATCCAACTCAAAGCACTTTATTGAAAACCTTGTCCTCCCAACTTGTACTTTTCATTTTGATTTGTTGTAATTTAAGTTTGGGGAGAGTTTGCTTGTATCAAGGGCTATTATTTCTTGTGAGAAGAATCTTTCTAGCCAATTTAAACTTTTGTAAACCTTGTGAGTGGTAAAATCAATTTTGGGTAGAAAATTGATTTGTTTGTAAAGGTTATCCCTTGAACCTAGAAAAAGGCTGAATTCAAGAGTGAATTGCTTTCAAAATCCTTAGTGGGAGCTAAGGTAGTGGAGTAGAGCTTGTTCGAAGCTTGAACCACTATAACTCTTTGTGTTCTTCAATTTTTCAATCTTCACCAAATCTCTCCTACAATTTTTTAATATCCAATTCACCCCCCTCTTGGTCATTATCCATTACCGATCAACTCAACATTGTAGAAAGTAGAGGGAATTATGATCAAATTAGGGTTTACATAATCGGATTGGGCTCCAGCATGGGCTTTATAATTGAATTTAAAATTGAGTCTTGTAAATTAAAGATGGGTGGTTAATATAGTATGGACTGTCAAGGGTTATTATATTTTTGGGTTTTATTTATTTTAATATGGTCCATTTACATATGATAATAATACTAACAATATAACAATAGTATAAATACATAAACATGACACAACTAAATGATAAGTACACGATAAACACCACATGCAAATATAGGAATAATATAAATGTTACGTATAATAAAAATAAAATACGTAACACATGATTTAATCTAATGCAACACACAACTTATATTTATCCGTACAACAACAAATACATATATAATACACATGCCATGATGCACTCCACTTGAATATAACATTATGACATGTGTAATAACATCACAAAACCTTACCTGCACCCATAATAATACATATGATGGCATCATAAGTACATATATTATGAACGTATGCTACGTACGAGACACTCACATATAACTTAAAGCATTGACCGTCTAAATACACACAATATGGACATATATTAGACTTATCAATAAAACACACAAAATGACATACACGTCAAAAACATCAAAATAGAGTAAAATTAAAAGCCCTTATTTAAATTGTGAAAATAAAAATAAAATAAAAATAATAAAAAATAATTTCTCCTGCTAAAAATGGATGATTACAAATGCATACACCTCTAATCAAATGGAGTGAAAAAAACCATTAAATCATTATCTATTTTTATCTTTTTATTTATTATTTCATTCACATTATGATGTACTGAGTCTAGAATATATAATATAAATATTAAATGCCACCTGATTTTTATAAAATCATATATAATATATAGTCTCATTTAGTTATTTTACGACTTACATTGCTAGTCACAACTTTTAGGATATTTTTCATTTAGTCATCAAAATTGAAAAACTTTATTTAAATTCACTAATTTATAATTTACTTTTATTATAGTCACTAATTTTTTTGTTAATAAATAATTATAATTTTATTAGAGAAAATCATTTAAATTAAATATTATGTTGTACCTCATTAAAGATCTTTTTAAATCTATAACGAAGAAAAAGAGTATAACATGATAATATTAATAAGTATAAACATCAAACATAATCCTAAAAAACAAAACACCAAATAGAGATATCATCGTTTTGAGTTTTATTTTTTTATTAAATATATTTAATTTTAGTGATAAATTTAATTTTGGCATAAATATAATTTTAACTCTTAACGTTTATAAATTTTATCGTTATGGTCCTTATTCTTTTTTTGAGATAAATTTTATCCTCAATTTATATCTTTTTGACAAATAACTTATTTTTTAACTACTACGATAACTGGACCATTAAAAATCTAACAATGATGGTATATATATATATATATATGAAATATAATTTTATTCTAATATAAAATATAAAACACTTAAATTTCAAATAAAATATTAACAAATTAATTAATTCTAATATAAAATACTACTAAACATTCTCAACCCTAACTACGATAGAGTCAAAATCCTATTTTAAAAAAAATAGTTAATTTTGAACTGTATTCATATTTTTTTAAGATAGGACTTTGATTCTATCGTAGTTAGGGTTAGGAATATTTAGTAGCCTTTTATTTTAGAATTAATTAATTTTTAATATTTTATATAAATTTTAATTGTTTTATATTTTATATTAGAATAAAATTATGTTTCATATATATATATATGTATTTGATAGGTTAGATGTCATATCATTTAAAATATATTATCACATATACATGACATGTCAATATCGTTAAATTTTTAACGGTATAATTATCATGGTAGTTAAAAAATTTTAGTAAATTCCGTCAAATACTGTTTTTCTCCCGTGAACTAAGGACAAACAAATCAAAATGGAACAAAAAAGGGAGTGGGAAGTCGGTTTATTTTATAGTCAAAGGTATGGCATGCTTTATTAAATTTTAATTGAATTAATAGAGTCAATCAAATTTTTTAATTAATTTAATAGATTAATTTTAGGTAAATTTGATTAATAGTTAATTTTTAAAAAAATTAATTATCGATTAATTTACTTTAAGATCAATTAATTAATTGAATTAACTGAAGTTATTATATATATTATATATATTTATTTTTGGTCATAGAACTTTTAAAAATTATAAAATGATTATTAAAATTTTTTATATATTATAAAATAGTCATTAAATTTTTATCAAATTAAGAAAAATAAAAATTTACGACTAAAATATCATTTTAGTACTATTTAATGATTTATTGTATAATTTAACCAAAATTTTGATTATAACTAATTTAATTAAGTTCTTTTAGTTCGATGACATATCAAATTAACTCAATGCATACCTCTAATCTAGTGGAACGAAAAAAGCCATTAAATCATTATCTATTTTCATCTCTTTATTTATTATTTCGTTCACATTATGATGTACTAAATCTAGAATGTATAATATAAATAATAAATACCACCTGATTTGTATAAAATCATATACAACATATAGAGGGCATAAAGATAATTTTAACCCTTAATATTTATATTTTTTTATCGTTTTGGTTCTTATTTTTTTGGAATAAATTTAACCCTTAACCTATATCTCTTTTTACAAATATCTTACTTTTTAACTAGTATGATGATTGAATCATTAAAAATTTAACGATGATAACATGTCATATGCATATGATAATATATTTTAAATGACATGGTATATAACCTATCAAATACATATATATATATATGGAATATGATTTTATTCCAATATAAAATATAAAACAATTAAAAAATTCAAATAAAATAAGATATTTGTCAAAAGATAAAGGTTAAGGCTAAATTTATTCCCAAAAACTGAAGGCCAAAATGATAAAAATATAAAGATTAAAGATTAAAATTATTTTTATGCCTATATAGAGTATCACTTAGTTATTTTATGACTTACATTGCTCGTCACAACTTTTAGAATGTTTTCCATTTAGTCACCAAAATCAAAAACTTTATTTACATCACTAACTTTGTAATTTAATTTTATTATAATCACTAATATTTTATCAACAAATAATTATGATTTTATTAGAGAAAATTTATTTAAATTGGATATTTTTTGTGCCTCGTTAAAAATCTTTTTAAATTTATGATGGAGAAAAAGAGTATGACATGATAATATTAATAGGTAAAAACATTAAACTTAGACCTAAAAAACAAAACACCAAATAGAGAGATCATAATTATAAGTTTTAATTTTTTTATTAAATATATTCAATTTTAACGATAGATTAATTTTTTAATACTTATTATTATGGTTTAATTCTTTAATACTTTTTATTAGGGGTCAATTATTTTTTTATATTTATTATTATATGAGTTTATTTTTCAATACTTGTTATTAAGGTCCTAATTTTTTAATATTTATTATAACGCCCTCAACCCGGATGTCAAATTGGGCTTTCGACCCAAAACCCGTTCTACAAATTCTCTCTTAAAAAGCCCATCTTTCAAAAGTTCATAAAATAAAATCTAACCATTTAAATAACGTAAAACCCAAAGTGTTACAAAATAAAAATCAGAGTTGTTTTTAAAAAATACAAATCGACTCAAGTAAAATCCAAAATAAAATACAAACTCGTTTTTCGGTAAGGTTCTATGAATACAATAAGTCTAAACTAAAGATCAAGCTTTGTACTTTTTGACAGCTATGATGCTGGGAAATCCTCCTCGAGCTGCTCCTCTAAGCCACCTGTCACCTACACAACAAAAAAACTATAATTTTGCACGTTGAGCTAACAAAGCTCAATGGTACATTTCTACTCTACCACAATTCATAAAATCATAAAACGAGTATGCATGATAATATAATCAAGAGTGCACATAAAGGCTTCTAAACTAAGACATCAACATATTGAAAGATTACATGTCTTACCAGGCTTGTCGACTCGGTCTCACACAGTCCATCGAGTTACTGAGATCACACAATCCACCGAGTTATAAGTACCTTACTCCACTCACACAACTTAGGGTATAAGGGTCACCAACCAAAGGTCCACAGAACATACATACATACATACATACATACATACATACATAAAACATCCATACCTATCGGCCAAACATAGCCCTACCATACTCATGCTCACATAGCCTTCGGGCTGGACCATATCCGGATCAACATAGCTATAAATATGTTTGTGACATACTTGGATCAGCATAGCCACAAACAGTCCATCCCTAAGGTCACATAGCCCATCAGGTTACTTGAGTTCATATAGCTCTTCGAGCTGTTTGATGCTCACACAGCCAATTAAGTTCTTCCTTATCTGGTTCAACATATCCAAGAATAAGTTCGAACCGTATCCAGATCATATAAACTGTGTATATGTCAGACGTACTCATTCACATAACCCTAAGTACTCGTCCTCTTGATTAAGTTTTTATTCACTGACTCTATGATATATGAATTTCCTTTACCAAGTCATACAAGTAAAACATGCTCTCCAAGAACCCATACACGCGTATTACCAAATTAGGACAAGCATATAACTCTATTAATAACCAAGACATCTCCCATAAATAAGATTAGACGACCTAAGGTCATTAGTTCATTTACAAGATCCTCATTAGATTATTTCATTAGTCAAAGTCTCTTACTATTGATGCCCCTTCAGCACAAAGTAAGGACCCTAACTATTAATCCAATGTACCCAACCCACCAAGGATTCCTTAGGGAAAGTTACCATACAAGTAAGTTACGCCTCAACTATCAAGCCATTAGCCATAATTTCACCTATTGGGGTATTAGACCAAGTTTGATGATTTTATAGATTATTTTATGCCCTTAGAGGCCCATTAAAGCCTTTATCTCGAATTATAGATCTCTCAAACACTAACTCAAATTCTTTAGCAGATTACCCAACAAGTATAGATATACCTATATAGGGTATCGATATGCCTCATTATTGATAAACTTTCCTTTGTGTATTGGTACGGTAAGAAAACAACACAAAAAGGACTAAGAGAAGCCTACCAGTATCAGTACGCCTATATGGGTATCGATACGCACCCCTTATCAAAATGTCTCCCTTTACGTATTGATACGCTAAGCTAAACAATTAAGCATAACACAAGAGGAAAACCACCTGTATCGATATACCTATTTGAAGTATCGATATAATATGTTACTATAATTTTTGGTATGGAAATGCAAGTATGGTGTATCCATACGCCTGCTATCAAAGCCTTGGGTCTGTTATAACCCCTACCAATACCATAAAATATTTGATCTTCAATTAGTATGAACTTTGTGAAAGGATTGCCAAAGTCACAAGGAAAGAACTGCATTATAGTGGTGGTTGACAAATTGATTAAGTATACTCATTTTCTGACATTGACTCACCCATTTAAAGTAAAAGGAGTTACTCAAATTTTTTAGAGGGAGTTTTCAAGTTGCATGGACTTTCCAGTACCATAATTTGTGACATAGACAAGGTGTTTATGAGTCAATTTTAAAGGGAACTATTTGGAAAACTGGGAGTTGTGATTAATGCTTCAACAATTTATCATCCCTAAACTAATGGTCAAACTGAAAGAGTATACCAATGCTTAGAAACTTACCTTAGATGCATGATAGGGGAGAGACCAAGATAATGGGTTGAATGATTGCATTTAGCAGAATATTGATACTACACTACTTTTCACACAACGATCCACAATAAACTCCTTACCAAATCTTGTATTGATAGTCGTCGCCTATGGATTTAGAAGAAAAGCAAGTAAACATAAAGATGCTAAAGTTTCATCTCTAGAGAGTTCATGAAAGAATGAAAAACAATGCTATTAAAAATAGGATATATTGTGTATTTCACATGGAGGAGTGAGTTTTCTTAAGTTGAAACCATACAAACAACAATCTATTTGTGTGAATGGGACAAAAATTATCTCTGAGATGGTTTGAATCATTTTTAATCATGAAAAGGATTGGAGCAAAATCTAACAAGTTAAAATTACCTAAGGGTTCAAGATAAATCTTGTATTCCATGTATCTCAATTGAAGAAAAGGATTGGGAGTGACAAATCTAGGTGTTAACGCTCTAAAAAGCGTATATTTTCTACCTTTTCACTTAAGGTTTTGTTTGGTTTCAAGTTCATTTGCATTGCATTTCATTGCATTTAGCTGCATTTCATGTGTATTTGCATTTAGTTTAGGTTTTTATTTTATTTTCTTTTTATTTTTAAAAGATGCTACTTTGAAGGGTATTTTGTTGGTGATTCTGTGCAGATGTTGGAGCAAAGTTGAAAGAAAGGAAGAGATGTCGTAGCATATTTCTCAAGTATTGGACCGGACTTCAAGGATGCTACAACATTGTGGACGGGCAAAAAACAGAACGAAAGAAAGGACACACTTGTAGCCCACTGTCTTCACGCGTTTTCTAGGCCAACTATACCCTCTCTGCAAACTCTGCATACATCGCACCTCCCTTGCACCCTGCCACAATTTTTTGTAGACGTTGCACCACCTTTACAGACCTGCAACAGTTCCTTGCAGACCCTACATTCCTGCCATCTACTGCAGCAAATGTCAGGGGATATTCCCTTGGCACCTTTAGGGAACCAAACCCTATAAGCCTCCTATAAATACAAGGGTAAGCCTCCTTCAACAAGAGAGCCGGATGCGCAGCAAAGGAAAAATCAGTAGCTAAAAGAACACAAAAAGAGCGAGCTTTAAGGAAGCACGAGGGACAAGAAAGAAGAAATGAGGCCACTTTTGGTCATCTTCAATCTCTAGCTAAGTCACCATTGTTGGAGAGCTTCAAGCAAGGGATATGCGCGACTTCGGGAGGAGCAGCAAGCTAGGAAAAGTGTCACGGCACAAACGTTTGAGACTTCCTTCCTCTTCACTTTGTTTACCTCTTTTCTAAGTTGTTGATTATGTATTTCAAAGGACGAAAGTTGAATAGTTTTTCATTCCTAGCCATGAACTAAACTAGTATGGCTAAGGCTTCTTTTGGATGATTTTTATTTTGTTTTAATGGATGTTTATTGTTTCCAGTTTACTTGTGTTTTGTTCTAGAATGATAACACTTTTTTACTTTAAACCTTGGTTTGTAAGAGCACCGAGAGATAGCCATAGCTCAAGGGGTTTGGGAAGCTTAGATCTAGGGATAGACATAGCTAAACCAACTTGAACAATGGGGTTGCTACAGGAGTAGAATCCTAACTTGCCTTCGGGATAAGGTAGAGTTTCAACGACTAAAACGGGTAGCACTTCATCAACATTAGGAGTGTTAGGGTTGAGACCGGGAGGTAATGTCTTAGCATTTTCGAGTGTTAGGCCTTCTGACTAGGGATAATGAAGACATTTTCAGTAAACTCTGTCGAGCACTAGTAAACCAGGGGAATAGTAATATCCAGGAGAGCAGTAAAGTTATACCATAGCAAGCCTAGCCTGTCTTAAGCTTGAATATCTTTTCAGTGTTGTGTTTGTGCAGCTTTATTTATTTCTCCAATATCTGTCTATTTGCTATTGTATTTTTGTGACAATATTTGTTTTGCTCCAGCATCATTAATGACATTTTTATTTTGCTAAAGCATTTTTGGTGACACTTGCAGAATTGCTTTAGCATATGTCACTAAAAAAGATTACTTTACCTTTTGTGTATGATAACTATTTTTGAATTAACCTACCCAATCCTCGTGGGAACGATCTCACTCACACACTTTATTACTTGTTCGATGTGTATACTTGCACACTCTTGCACGTAAATCAATCACATATTTTAAGCGTTGTGCAACAACCAACACCAGGACACTTTACCTTTGGTGGATACTAATGACAACATTAGTAAGGATCCAATTAAGATATTAGAATGAAAAATAAGGATGAGGGGTACTCGAGCTGTGACTGAGATTTTAATTGAGTAGTTTAATTCTTTCCTTGAAGATGCTACATGGGAGGTTCTTCATCAACTGAAGTAAAGATTTCAAATTTTGATTTTAATTCTTGAGGTTAAAGATTTTTTCTTAAAGTAGAGAATATTGTAACAAGCTTTTCATTTTATTACAATAGAATTCTGTTTTTTCTTTTGTTTTTGAATATTTGTTAGTTTGTTTTCTTTTATAACTGACTATGAGTTATTTTAGTGAAACGTAACGTTTGGAGGGAGTTTTGTTAATAGATAAAACTATGGTGTTTTGTCAGCTAAAGCTTTAAAGTGGGAGACCGTTGTAAGAAGAAAGTTATCGAATAAAATAAAAATCTTGTGATTCTTTTTTATCTTATTCTCTTCTTTGATTTCTTTTTCTCTATTCTCCTTTCTTACTTGTTCCTTAAGTTAAATCTGAGCAGTGATAGAAACCAACCGTTTATATATAAGTTTACCAACCACATCAAAAGAACCATGGGAATGTATGTGGGAAAAACAGTGAGAAATGACCATCTTTGAGGTATATTTTGAAAATATAAAAGTGAAGATTCGAACAAAGAATTAATTGATTCCTATTCTACTCTGCGAGATCTTTACAACGGTAGCTCATATGCTCAAAATTGTTGAGTGATGAATGAGAAATTGATCCCTAATAATTTTGGAAATTTTATTTTTGAAATCCTAAATTTTTATTAGGGATTTATTTTTGATTTTGATGACATATTTTTCAAATTAGGAAGTTTTGTGGTTATTTCATTAACTTTATAAAGTTCAAGGTCTGACCTTGCAAATTACCCATTTTTCTTAGGGTAAAATGTTAAAACCCCTTCCTTGAACGTTTGAACAGTCTACTGGGGAAATAAAGTTTTTAAGGCTGCGCAAACCTTTCTTCCACTCTCCAAATCTCACGTATCTTTTTCCCCTTATCTGAAATCACATATTTCTTTTCTCTCTCACTCTCACGTCTTGTTACTCCATGTGAATCTCTCCCTTTTTTCGTCGTTTGAATCTTCGACAACCATCACTAACCATCGCTCTCAATCGCTCAAAAACAAGTTTGAATCGTTTCGGCTCTCTTTTTGTCACCGATTTTCGTTTTGTTGGGTAAGCTTTTTAGTTTCAGTTTGGTTTCAGTTATAGATGATATTGATTTTATTTTAGATCTGTTTTGGTATAACCTTGTTGTTTAGGTTTTGTTTTGGAATCGAAATATGTAGGGTGTGTGTGAAGAGAAAGCATTGTTCTGTGTAGAGTCGCCAGAGTTATCGCCGATAAGATTTACTACCGCCGATTTTCTTATTGTCGTCGTAAAGGGTTATGGAAACCCTAGTTTCCTTGTATGCTCTTTTGTGTGTGGGCTGATATGTAGTTTAGGTTTTGGTAATGGGCTTGGTGGTGTTTGTAGATGGTCTTGTGAAGTGGGCTAGTAATTGGTTTAAGTTATTGTGGGAATTATTTAGGTGAGCCCAAATTATTCTATTACTCCATTATCAGTTTTATTCTGGTATTGTTTTTCATGACAATCTTTATTTTGCTCCAGCATCATTGGTGACATCTTTATTTTGCTAAAACATTTTGGTGACACTTGCAGAATTGCTTTAGCATATTTTCGTATAAAGGATTATTTTATATTTTGTGTATGTTAACTATTTTTTAAATAACCTACCCAATCCTCGTGGGAACGATCTCACTCACACACCTTATTACTTGTTTGATATGTATACTTGCACGAGAATCATTAACATATTATAGCACTTAAACTCAACAAGTTTTTTGCTCAACAGATTGTCGGAAAAACAATGAAAAATGACCATCTTTGAGGCATATTTTGGAAGCATAAAGATGAGGATTCGAATAAGGAATTTATTGTTTCCTATTCTAGTCCACAAGATCTTTACAACGTAGCTCATATGCTCAAAATTATTGAGTGATGAACGAGAAATTGATGCTCAAAGTAGGATGATCAAGAATAAAATAAGGAATGAAGAACCCCTTATCCCACATTCATGGGATAAATGAAGTGAGAGGTGTTTATATACACCTACCCACATAGAGGTCAGTGAATGAGCTTAGATGACTTTGTGCCTCGCGCAAGTGGGGTTGGGAATCCAATCCTATTCGAATTGGGGCACACTCGCACGACGTGGGTGACACGAATGTACGGACCAGTCGAGCCTTTCATGGGTATACGGATATTTTAACTATTGTAAGTATTTTTCCTTAATTTATTTTTTAATATCCAAAAAGAGTTTATATTCAGATGAAATACAAATTAACAGAGAAGTTAAACTTCCCTTGAAGTCCGGATATTATTTAGAAAATGGAAAGATAATGGTTATTATTAGTTTAAAATTCAAATTTAATTTAATTTTAAATATCAAATAATACGGATTATCCTTTAAAATTTGAATTTTGATTTGCTTCAAACTTCTCATTGTTGCCTTATTTTCCCTTTATAAATATGAGTTAATTTCTCAGGTTTTAAACACGCATCCAAAACATTTTCTCTCTCGTTTTTCTTCTGGTGATTGACAAAGGTAGATAAGGCTCGGGATCTTTATAACCGTGCTATTTTTGAAGGTCCTCTTGTTGTTGTATCTTGGGAGACAGACTACCATCAAAACTCCAGCACCTAAGGAGTGGTAGAAAATCTGTCTTAAGAAAATTGTTATCGTGCAAGCCTCAACTCAATTCTTTTTACTCGATTCTAAATCAATTTGAGTTTTCTACTTATTTAATTTTGATATTAATTTTTTTTTTTAGTTTTTTGTCGTCTAGATTAATTACTGCGTAACAGGGTTTACCAATCATAAGAGCAAAACATTTTAATCTTCTTCCTTTCAATCCCAAACCCAATGCACAATACAAGAATACATACGCATATGTATGTCATGTCATATTGTAATCATATAGTCAACATTAAAGGATTTAAATGTCTATTTTAAATGATAAGTAATATTCGTAATTCATCTGTTATTATCTAAAATCGTAATATAATATCGCGATCCGACTATGATTTAAATACCTAATTCAAGTAGTCCGGTGGGTGCTCATCAAACATGATAAACTTGTAGATTGTTGACCAACCTTTCCGGACCTTGTTATTTCGCGATTGACGTTGAGGACTGGGACTTACTGTTCGGCTGTATTCTGTGGAACCTTTTGCTTTCAAAGAACGCGATCATTTTCGATAACCCTTTGGAGGACGAGGGGTCTATCTTGTAAAGGAGTTTTCGCCTTCTGTTTTAATCTCGTCAACCAACCTGTGTCTCATAGCCCGCCGGGAGCCGTGCGACTCACACTTGATTCCGATTACACGGTGGTGTTCCTCGAAGAGTTAGCATAATATGAACACGGGTGGTGCATATAATTTTTACAAAGAACAAATTTTATTATAAATATAATAATTATAAGTAACATAATTTTAAATAAAATGGTTGTATAATAATCACTATTATAATTATAGATCGTTATTTAATTTCATAATACAGACAATTCATAATTGTTGATAAAACAATATTGATTAAAGCTTTAAAAGGAGATATTATTAGGTGAATTGTGTTTACCACACCGTCTGTAGTTCAAGCAATTATGACCGTTTATTTTTAAATAATTACTTAACAATTATCTACCCACTAATTATATATAGAAAAAAATAATAATTTACCTTAAAAAATTAAAATAAATAAATTTAATTGATTAAGATCATAAATAATATGTTAAATATGGTTCCCTAATAATTTTTCGTTTAGAGAAGAGTATATTGATCGTCTACAACAGTTTTTCATTCCACTTGCACACGTAAACAAAATATGATTAACGGATTCCTATTATTACATTTTTAATTTCTCATACTATTGTTGCTGTTTTTTTATTGTTTGTTTCTTTATATATTATGTAATTAAATTTGTATTGATTGACTCTAATTTATTATGTGAATTTATTTATTGTAGTGATATCTTTATTTATGGGTAAAAATCATTTTTTATTTATAGTATTTTTTATATTTTTATTTTAAATTAATGGGTTTAAAATTTAAGATTAATATTTTATAAAATTAGGCCTATGGTTTATCTTAAAATTTAGAGTTTAAGATATGAAAATTATAGTTAAAATTTAAATTTTAATTTTAAAATATTTTTAACATAGGATATACAAAGAGAGATGATCAGGGTTAGAGGATTTTTGTTCAGGAGTCCCATGAATTTAAAAGAATACAATTATTTTATTGCCATCTCATAGATGTCAAATATTTTTATTTTTAGAGATCAATTAACAATGATTTTTGAAGGGTTGTGTTTTCATATATAAATTATCTAAATTACTTTCTTTTCATAATTCTCTTTTAAAATTTAAAATCTTTGTTATAATCCTAACACTCTAAATCCAAAACTCTTAAATATTATCCTAAATTTTAAATTTCTAAAACTTACTATCTATATTTCTATACCTTAATTGATAAGTGCATAAAAATCTTATATTTTATGTCACTTTCCACTCATTATTGTTTATAATTAATTGATTTTAATAGCAATACTGGATAATTTTGCATACTTGCTACATTTAGCATCCAAGTGCTTAAATACTGTTTTTATATATTATTTGGTAGAAAATAGATACGATTATATTTTTTTCTTAGACAAGAAAATAGGCCTTCCGATGATACTAGATACCATCAACAAATGCAGAATGAAGAATACAGATAAACAAAAATTGAAGAGAAACACCCGCTAGAGTAGTATTTTGGTTATCGCGACAACAAAGTAAAGAAGACATATGGTGTGCGATAAATAGAGAATAAAAAGTCGAATCTAGTTAACAAAGTTGGAGGAGAAACAAAACAAAGGAATGCATGGCGAGCCATGGTCAAAGCTAAGAGAATTCAAAGAGTCTAAGAGGAGCAAAATTAGGAAATAAAATAAAGATCTTATATTTAATATAAATTTATATTTTATTCTTATTAAAACTTCTATAACTTATTGGAATCTTGACCTAAGCTTGGCCTACTATATAAATCGACCCATAGAACTAGGAGAAAAAACTAGTCTCCCCTGATTAGAATCATAGTCGCCGCCGTCCTTACCATATTCTAAATTCTTCCAAAGGTTTAGGTCACTTGTGGAGTAGTTGTGGAAGAAGGTTGTATCTTTATTCAATCCTTATTAATGTGATTTCAAAATTCATAGTTTATTCACTCTTGGTTCATATTCTTTCTTGCATAGGAGCTCGAAAGATAAGTTTACGAGAAAAAAATTATTCTTATAGACTAGGGATAGTTAGGCTGATGAAACGAGTGAGTACGGTCTTTGCCCTTTGATGCGTGTAATATAAGTGCAACTTAAGTGCAAGTGTACACGTCTTCAGGTAATAAAATGATAAGTATATCGTGTATCGTCTCCACAGAGATTAGTATACTTAATATATTTCCTCTTATTCCCTTGCTCCTGAAAAGAAAAGTAATGACACAGATGAGTTGATTTGTTTAACTAACTAAATAATTAAATAACAAAACATAAAATAAAAGGTTGAAGACGATTATAGAGAAAGTGGGTAGGATCCAGTTGCGTCAATTAGTGGATTCAATTGATCTTCTTCTTGTCAAATGCATTCACATAACACTGCTTCGACAGTACTGTAGATACAGCCTTGGCAGTATTAGTGTTCTCTGTCGCGGCAATCTCTTGCTCTTGGGCAGAGGCATCAAAGTTCAGTAAAGTGTCCGTAAGTGACTCTGCTCATCTCCGAGTAAGAATGTTGTTGATGACCAGTCCTTGACGATACCTCTCGGCGTAAATCAACGATAATCACCAACCAATCCAACACTTCTTTTAGCTGCTGAAACTCTTAACTTATCTCTAGGCCGAATTAGTGTCTACAACACCGTACTTATCCCTTTCGTGAATCTATACCTCTCGATGCTAGATAAATAGATTACTCGTAAACTTCCCTCTCGAGCTTGAATGCTAGAACAAAGAATGGCAATAGGATAAGCAAACTTTGATATTATTATTGCATAAGAACAAAGATACAAGAATCAATCTCCTGTCACTAATATCGACAACCTTCACCTATCCCTAAGAAGTTTAGAACATATTGTCGTTAAGTACAATTCTTAGGGAGAAGGATTTCTCTAAAAATCGGCTCTCCTAAACAATGTGACCGGCTAGGGTATTTATAATCTTAACCTAGGGCAAACCTTTCCTAAATAGACTTCAACTTGGAGTAGGGAACAAGTTTTCTTCAAGGAATCTGATATTTCCAAGTTTGCCGCCTTCTAGAAGGGTTTTCCCGCTTGGTCTTTAACTTGGGCTTTTAGCGCGCTAGCCTAGTCCAATCAGTGCGCTGCATCTTCCAGAATGTTCTCTATATTTTTATCTTTTATTGCGCCTCCATTGTTGGTGCTACCACACTGGATTCTGCCGCGACCTTGTCTTCTGCCTCGGCCTCAACATTGCTTCACTACCGCTTCGGTCCTGGATATTCCTGCATGTACAGAATATGTAATAATATTTGCATTCTCTATAAATATTGACTTTTTAAGTAATGATAACAGAATATACAATATTTGCGCAAAGAGCCCATATTTCGGTTCAAGTTGGTGTATAATAGATGCATAAAGTACCATGAGAAGGGTAGTACATAACTGCCTTTTAGGCACTCATCACCCTTGGGCATTGGCTAATCCGACATAGAGATAAGCTAACCAAGATTTCAATGACTAAAAGGAAGTATATCATCGGTTGTTGTTCTCCCTTGATTCAAGTCGAGAGATATCATCAAAACATGACCTTCAATAATACTATAAATTAGGGATAATAACGAGGCAATTAAGGATACTCTGTCGAACTATGAGTTGTTGATTTATCGATAAGGCATAACACACCAAGGCAGCACTTCAACCTTTTGCATTAATAAGAGAAGAATAATTTACAACTATATTTCACACTACAAAGCATTCAACCTAGCTTTTACATAACATCTCTATTCTAGTTAATTATTAGTTATTTTCATTATTTTTGTTAATCATACTTCCAATCGATTACTTGTGTTTTTACTTCTATTAGTGCAGGAAAGATACATTGCATGAGTATCCAGTCCCTGTGGGTCCGGCATATAAAATATAATAACTTGGCAAAGGTGTACGATTGCATCAATAAGGTGTAGGACATACTAATCACACCATTAATCCTTAAATTTAACTATTGAGACCGTCGGCACACCCCATTGTGCAGCGGAGTAAAATTACGACGGTCTTTCTAGTGATCTATGTACATTTAATCCAAAATTGGGAGGAAAAGATGAGATAATTTACATTGGATTCCTTGATAAACAACAAAGACAACAATGAGATCTGCTACAGTTAAGATTGTTCAATAATCGAATCTTTAGCCTCCACGAATATCATCTCAATCTCTACTCAGTTCACCTGGTTCAGAGAGTAAATATTGAAAAATTGTTTTTTGTGATTTTAGGGTTTGGAATTTGGAATTCTATGTTGTGGCTGTTAGACCAAAGATTCTTTATATAGGTGTAACCTAGGTATACGAGTTTGA
This sequence comes from Abelmoschus esculentus, assembly GCA_035048815.1. Lineage (NCBI taxonomy): Eukaryota > Viridiplantae > Streptophyta > Magnoliopsida > Malvales > Malvaceae > Abelmoschus > Abelmoschus esculentus. The sequence continues at coordinate 10,452,623 of JAUCBN010000013.1, read as the reverse complement.
TTCCGAATTTGTTTATAGGAAATAATTACTTCAATTATTTCCTTAAAATTCGGAATCTATATTTAATTCGAATATAATTACTTTAATTATATCCTTTATTTAAAATTTAGGATTAAATATAATCCACTTATACTTATATATATTTTTGCTCCTTTTCAACCATTGGGTGTGACCTTGTAAGCTCATTGTAACGTTAGTAATAATATTAGAACAATTCTAATATTACAAACAATGAGTGATATCTAGCAATATATCATTTTCATCTAAGTTACAAGAGATCATGATTCGATGTATCATGTCCGTGACCAAGTATCTTAATGATTTATATCCTTTTATCCTTTTATATCTTTAATAGGAACAAGTCTTGGAATAGTCACACTTGTATATACTATTTTAATGTTTCTTGATATGTAAAGTAGACTACTTTTAATGAATATTTTGTGATATCTCATATGAATATATTCAAGTATAGCCATGCATTTCTAGTCTCACTTAATCAAGTGGCCTTTGATATATTTTCCTATTATGTAGGAAGGACAAATCCTATCTTGATCATTCACATCTCACTACATACAATGTAATATGTCCAATGTTAGTTTTTATAGTGTAACTAATTATGAGATACGTTTAACTCCATCAAAACATAAAACAACATATATTGAGATAGTAATAATCTCAAGTCTAAGGATCATACATATAGTTATCACTATAAGCAATATCGTGACCGTCACATAATAATCTAAGATATAAGCTCATGGTGGGTCAATCCAATCTATTATTCTCTACTAATATATTCATGTATTAATTCTGATATCTCTATATCAATGACAACTCATTGTCATCAATTAATCACATGTTAGTCTTAAGCGTATTATTATTGTCCATACCCATCATAATACTTAACTAAAGATCTTTTAATAATAATACATATATTATTATATGGACCTTATTGTTTCTCAGTTTATGTTATACATTGACACATATATCTGAAAGCAACAATGACAAAGCCTTTATTCAATAAAATTGGTAAATAAAAATATCCTTACAATCATCATATGATTGATCTTTGGGCATACTCTAACAATCTCCCACTAGTACTAAGATCAATCACTCACATATCTAATACCGAGTGACTCAGTGAGACGATCATGCTTCTGTTGCGTTAAAGGCTTCATCAAGGGATCAACAATGTTATCATCCGTGTGTACTTTACATATCTTCACATCTCCTTGATCTATGATCTCTCGAATGAGATAAAAGCGTCTAAGAATATGTTTGGATCGTTGATGAGATCTGGGTTCCTTTGCTTGTGTAATGGATCCATTATTGTCACAATGGAGTTCTATAGCATCTGATATGCTTAGAACAACCCCTAGTTCAAATATGAACTTTTTGATCCGAACAAATTCCTTTGTTGCTTCACTAGCTACAATGTACTCAACCTCTATCGTAGAATCAGCTACTGTGTCTTGCTTAGAACTTTTCCAACTTACAATACCTCCGTTAAGGCAAAACACAAATCCAGATTGCGATTTTGATTCATCCTTGTCTGTTTGGAAATTAGCATCAGTATAACCTTTTATACTTAGCTCTTCTTTGCCTCCATAGACAAGAAATGTATCCTTAGTTCTTCTCAAGTACTTAAGGATGTTTTTGACTGCTACCTAGTGACTTTCACCAGGGTTTACCTGATATCGACTTGTCATGCTTAAGGCATACGATATATCTGGTCGAGTATATATCATGGCATATATGATAGAACCAATAGCCGAAGCATATGGAATCTTACTCATTCGTTCTCTTTCTTGTGGAGTTGAAGGACACGTTTCCTTCGAAAGAGACATACCATGTCTCATAGGTAAGAATCCTTTCTTGGATTTTTCCATATTGAATCTTTTTAGAACTTTATCTATATATGTACTTTGACTCAGACCTAGAAGTCGTCTAGACTTATCTCTATAGATCTTAACCCCTAAGATATATGCTGCCTCACCCAAATCTTTCATAGATAAACAACTACTTAACCAAGTCTTAACCGACTGTAAGATAAGTATGTCATTTCCAATGATAAGTATGTCATCTACATCCAAGATTAGGAAAGAAACAATGTTGCAACTAGTCTTCTTGTAAACACAAGGCTCATCTTCGTTCTTGATAAAACCAAACTCTTTGATCGTATCATTGAAATGAAGATTTCAGCTTCAAGAAGCTTGCTTCAGTCCATAAATGGACCTTTGTAGCTTACAAACCTTTCCAGCATTTCTTGGAGCGACAAAACCTTCTGGTTGTGTCATATACATATCCTCTTCAAGTTTTCCATTAAGGAAAGCGGTTTTGACGTTCAATTGTCAAATTTCATAATCATGGAATGCAGCTATAGCAAGTAAGATCCGAATGGATTTAAACATAGCTATAAGGGAGAAAGTTTTGTCATAGTCAATACCATGAACTTTTCGAAAACCTTTAGCGACTAGTCGCCCCTTGTATGTTTGTACGTTTCCATCTATGTCATTTTTCTTCTTGAAAACTCATTTACACCCTATAGGCTTTATCCCTTCAGGTGATTCAACCAAAGTCCATACTTGGTTGCTTGACATGGATTTCATCTCAAATTTCATAGCCTCAAGCCATTTCTCAAAGTCTGGGCTCAAAATTGCCTCTTGATAAGTTCTTTGCTCATCTTGATCCATAATAAGAACATCTCCATACGTGGTAATGAGAAATCATATCTCTCAGGTGCATGTAGTTATCTTGTGGACCTGCGCAATGATTGTGTTTCTAAATCCGTTGATTATTCCTCAACAATTTATGGAACATGTTCAATTTCAGGCTTAGTGAATTGTTGCTCTTGAACTTCTCCAAGTTCATTGTCTCTAACCTTTCCTTTATTATTGAGAATCTCTTTCGAGAAAAACTCTTGTTCGAGCAACAAACACTTTGTTCTCTTTAGGGTTAAAGAAATAATATCCCTTAGTTTCTTTGGGATATCCAACAAAATTACACTTAAGAGATTTGGGTTCGAGCTTTGTAGACATCTGATGTTTTACATATGCTTCACAACCCCAAATCTTCATAAAAGACATACTAGGACGTTTTCCAGTCCATATCTCATATGGTGTCTTTTGAACAGATTTAGACGGAACATGATTTAAAGTGAAAGTAGTTGTTTCTAGTGCATATCTACAGAAAGAAGTCAGAAGATCGCTATGACTTATCATTGATCGAACCATGTCTAAAAAAGTTTGATTTCTCCTCTCAGAAACTCTATTTCACTGTGGTGTACCTGGTGGATAAGCTGTAAGATAATCCCACATTCTTTAAGGAGTTCATCAAATTCTATGCTTAAGTATTCTCCATCTTGATCTGATCGAAATGCTTTAATACTCTTGCCTAATTGATTTTGTACTTCATTCTTGAATACTTTAAACTTTTCGATAGCCTCAGATTTATGGTGCATAAGGTAAATGTAACCATATCGACTGAAGTCATCAGTAAAAGTGATAGTACTGAAATCCACCTCTAGCTTGTGTGTTCATTGGTCCACATACATCACTATGTATTAGTCCCAATAAATCACTTGCTCGCTCACTTTTACCATTAAAAAGATCCTTAGTCTTTTTTCCTAATAAGCAAGATTCATATACATCCAGTTGTTCGAAAACAAATGAATCTAAGAATCCATCTTTATGGAGTTTTGATATGCGTTTATCATTTATATGGCCTAAACGACAATGCCATAGATAAGTTTGATTTGAGTCATTTGTTTTTGATCTTTTGGTATTTATGTTAAAAATGGAATTTTCTAGATTTAAAATGTATAATTCATTAATCAATTGTGCCGAACCATAAAAAACATTATCGAGATAAAAAGAACAACAATTATTCTTAATAATAATCTCAAAGTCAATCTTGCCCAAACAAGAAATAAAAATAATGTTTTTAGTCAAACTAGGCATAAAATAACAATCTTTTAAATGTAAATCAAGTCCACTAGGTAAAGATAAAACGTATGTTCCTATAGCTAATATAGAAACTCTTGCTCTATTTCCCACTCATAGGTCTATGTCTCCCTTAGCTAGATTCCTTCTCTTTTACAGTCCCTATACAGAAGTACAAATGTGAGAACCACAACCGGTATCTAATACCCAAGAAGAAGATGATGACAGATTCACACCGATAACATAAATACCTAAAGCAGATGCACCATCTGCTTTTACCTTCTTGACCTCTTCAAGGTAAATGGGACAATTTCTTTTCCAGTGCTCGGTCTTATTATAGTGGAAACATTTTCCTTCCTTTCTAACTCCCCCTTTGGGTTTCATTGCATCATGTCCTTTGGGTATAATCTTACCATTACCCTTGTACTTTGCCACTACCTTTCCCTTTTCTTTGTTCTTGTGGACCATCAGAATGGGGTTTGGTCCACCCTTAGACATATTTTTCTTAGCAGTTCGTAACATGCCAAGTAACTGTGGCAAAGATTTGTTCATTCATGTTGAAATTAAGGACAAATTGATTGAAGCTATTCGGCAACGATTACAGAATAACATCAGTAGCCAATTCATCTTTGAGAGGAAATCCTAGTTTTTCCAACGTTTGGGTATAGCCTATCATCTTAATGACATGAGCTCCTATAGGAAATCCCTCTACCATTTTGCACTAAAATGGAGCTTTATAGGTCTCATACCTCTCTTGATGTGCTTGCTCCTCATATATTTCTTTGAGGTTTTGAATCATATCATATGTAACCATATCCTCATGTTGCTTCTGAAGATCAAGAGTCATGGTAACAAGCATAAGACATCCGACATCTAACATGTCATCCATATATTTCTTAAACTTGTCTTTTTCAACTCTAGAATCATTAGTTGTCGGTTCATCTGGAACAGGTTCTTCAATGACATATTCCTTTCTTTCCTGTTTGAGAATAATTCTCAAATTGTAGAATCAATCAAGGAAGTTTATGCCATTGAGTTTCTCCTTCTCAAGGAGTGATCGCAGTGATATAGTGTTGTTTGTCATTTAGATCTACAAAAATAGAAATACATAATATAAATTTACCAATTTAAAATATTATAAATAGGTCTTTGTTTATAAAATATTCCCATTAGTTTGTTCAAAACCCAAAACCCCTCTCGTTTTTAATTTTAGAAAAATTCGACGAAAATTTTTCTAGTGACTGAAGATCCATAATTCACCAATTTCCTAAACCAACTTTGGCTTTTCTTTTAGGATAGAGGATATTTAGGTAAGTAACCCTTTACTAATTACATCTCATGTAACTCCTCCATTTGGTGAATAACTCTTGTTCAGTCATCTCATGACTTAACCAAATACTTAGCCTTAGGCTTCTAATCCTATTAGAACAATCTAACTAAGTTATTAACAATATTTCGACCAACGAATATCACTTGCTTATTCTTCGCGTTTAACCAAGATGGACTTATATGTCAATGCTTTGGCAAAACCCACATAAGATCGATCAAGGCCTTAACGAGGATAAATATTGGACAACTAAATTTAACTTAGATTAATTTGAGGGAAAACTTTAACTATCCCATCGTTATTTCTTTTAATTTGGCCCTTATTGATCTCATCAACATATACGAGTAAAAGATATATATCATACATTGCATCACATACATGATAGATATAAAACAATAAGATTGCAATGGTTATATCCTAAAATAAAGAACTAAGGTGGCCCATCCCAAGCCAATGAGAGAAACTTAAAACCCTAATTCTACACTAAAATTGCTTCTCAAGCATCTTCTCGCCTTTGCTCCAAACGTCTTAAATGCTTCTTAGAATAATATTACAATTATAGAAACTCGTTTTACATACGAGGGAGTAAGATGAGAAGAAAAATACAACAAAGATAGAGAAATGCACGACACGGAGGCCGTATTTAAAATTTACAAGTATTGTAAAAGCAAGGACTATAACCATGCATGTCAAACACCGTGCAAAGCAAACATATCATATATATGCTACATGCGACTATTTTTCTATGAAAAAATATCACCATTTGATAAGATTTATCAACAGAATCACGTTTTTGAGATTTTTAAATCCCATAGATATTTCCATATCGGAATAACAATTATTCCTTTTCTTTGATACGATCTGTCACCGTACTTCCGCCGATCAATATGTCAACGATTAACATATGATTACCGTAAAAAAAAACCTTGTAGCAACATGGCGATTGTAATTAACAGATTAACATATTAGTTGTATCCCTAATCTACTATCAATATCAACATATATATCGTCGACATAGTCCAATAAAGCATGCATCTCATACATATCGCATTACCCAAGTATTTAACCTGATTACAGAACATACAAGTGTTTCTAATATCACTGTTGGGACCGTCGGCATACCACATGGTGCAGCGGAACAAAATTACGACTGTCTTTCCAGTGATCTATGTACGTTTATTCCAAAATTGGGAGGAAGAGATGTGATAACTTACATTGGGTTCCTTGATAAACAAAAAAGGTAGCAACGAATCTTCTACAGTTACAATCATTCAATAATTGAATCTTTAGCCTCCACGAATATCGTCTCAGCCTCTACTCAGTTCACCCGGTTCAGAGAGCAAATCTCGAAAAACTGATTTTCTTGATTTTAGGGTTTGGAATTCGGAATTCTATGTTGTGGTTGCTAGACCAAAGATCCTTTATACAGGTTTAACCCTAGGTATAAAAGTTTGATTTCGAATTTGTTTATAAGAAATAATTACTTTAATTATTTTCTTAAATTTTAGAATCTATATTTAATTCGAATTTAAAAGGGATATAATTACTTTAATTATATCATTTAGTTAAAATTCAGAATTAAATATAATTTACTTATACTTATATATATTTTTGCTCCTTTTCAATCATTGGGTGTGACCCTGTAGGTTCATTGTAACGTTAGTAATTGTAATACCCGAATTTCGTTCGGGTTTCATCGTAAATAAGGTTACAAGTAAATATTAAATATAAATATAATAAATAAATAAATGAAATTTACAAAATAAATAAATAAAAAATAAAAAATAATAATAAAGGATAAGATGGATGGTTGGTTACCAGAGGTGAAGGAAGAACGGTTTATCGGTTACAAGGGGTTTCTTTTTTTCACGAGATGGACAGCAATTAAGGCGAAAAAAACGGATGCAGAGAGGAGGAGAGATTTTCGGTGCGTTAGAAACAATTAAAAAGAGGAAATCGATTTGGCTACGGGGGTTCCGGAAGGGTAGTTTGGATCGTCATCTTCAAGCCATGGACTGAACAATATTGGCGATCATCAAATGTTAGGCTTATAGTCGATGATGGATTGCTTTTATCCGGAGGGTTAAAATTCGCATAGTTGAAACACAGATGAACTGATCAACTTTTGTGACTAAAGATACAACGAAGAATGGGTGATTTTTGCTACTGTTCATGTGCCAGAATCACTACACGTTGCTCACATCATTTTCATCTTGGTTGAATTTATGAATGATTGGAAAGAAGTGAAAGTTGTCTAATATATGGCAAAGAAATGGAGTTCTTTGAAAGCAAGTTTGCTAAATCAGATTTCAATGCAATGGAGCAAAATAGAATGGAGATTAGAGTGGAATTTGCATAATAACAATAGTTTACTCAGGAGTACTGAGTACTGCAGCAACATTTCGCTCGCTTTCATGGATGATTATTAAACGAGAGTAAGAGATAGCCGAGGGGCGGAGGGGGAGGAGCAACTCTGAAATCACTTCACTTTTACCTGTTCCGCGTGGCGCAAGATGAGTGCTTTGAGGTTCATCAAATGCGTCACCAACCTATCGGCAAGACTTGCATGCTTATCTCCTACACCAGCAATACTTTTCAGACTGATTATGTGCCGGCCGTCTTTGACAAACTTTAGTGCAAACGTGGTCGTGGATGGAAACACTGTCAATCAGGGATTGTGGGATACTTCAGGCCAGGAATCTTTGAGCTGTCGTGGAGCTGATGTTAATTTCAAGAATGGTTGTGGTCAAACTGCATGCAAGCTTGTAGACATGACCGTTGCCTTTCTTTGCGATGTAAGTTCCATTTTCTTTAAATCAATTAATTAAGGTCTATTGTTGCATTGTTATTGTTTTTTTTAATTAATGTTTTATTTAATTATTTAATTTATTTATTTACATATTTTAAATTCATATAGAATATTTGTTTAGGAGTTCACCTAGTTTACATGTAGTTAATTAAATTAGAACCTTTTTAGGGTTAGTCATCTTAATTAAATAATTAATTTTAAATAGGAAGATAATTATAGTAACGATGATATTTTAATCATATATCTCAAATACACTAAGCGGTTGGTGTTTTGACGTAACATGACGTTGATTAAAAGAGTGTACTTTGGTATCGTATTCGACGTGTCATTAAAAACTAAAAATTGATAAATAATTTAAAGTTAGAATTAAATAAAATTAATTAGGTAAATAATTAGAAACAACAATAGTATTATTAATTTTATTCGGTGTCAAGATGGTAGTGTTCGATCGTTCGGATGTTATCATAATACACTTAGTAAATTAATAATTTAATAGGGTTTAAATATTTAATTAATGAAGCTTTGTAGGTTAGAACTTAAAATGAACAAAATAATAATCAGTCATGCATTTAAAACCTTATGGGGAATAATTTATATTTCTTTAAATACGAGTTAAGATTTTCTATCTAGAGGACGTCTTATTCAAGCTCGTATTTAAAAGAAATATATTTTATTATCCAAAAGGATATTCTCATTTGAACGATATTCATTTGACAAATGAAGAATTAAATTAATATTATTATTTAAAATATCAAAATACCACGTGTAATTAATAAGGTATCGATCTCGGACGCTCACAAGGGTCGTCCTTACGCGTAACTGACTCCCGAACGTAAAATGTTTTTAAAAAAAGAATCTCTGGTTTATCTTATGGCGTTTGGCCTACTAAAGTGGTTGGTGGCGACTTCAATCTATTTTTAAAATTCAAATAATATGTATTTTTAATAAAATTTTGGTATTAATAATTAAAAGCAATCAAATCTCGATTTTCCAAAATTAATTTGCCAGACTATTTTTCATATATTTCGATTTTAAAATGGTCGCGACAATAATTGTAACACCCCTATCCCGGTTGAGGAGACATAGAGTGTTACTAAAGCTTTCCAAACAAGGCAAAATCCTATCAAAGTGACCAACTTGGTCTTTCTTGGAAAACAAGATAACCATTTGGTATTTCTTTAAGCACAAGCATACAAAATTTCTATTATACTTAATCGAATTTAATCAATCAACTCAAGTCAATCCTATACTTTGGGACCTACTTTAAGTATGTTTGGACATCATATAACAACCATTCAAAGTCTTGTTCATTAAATCAAGAAAGATCAAGATAAAACACATGTTATCCAAGTTTATCCATGTCAACTAAGTACAAACCATAATTTAGCCTTAATGTTTACATACCAACACTAAAACCAACATTTACAACTTAAAAATCGAAATGCATCTCATGCTAAAACAAGACAAGAATCAAAGAAGCATACATGATATTTCAAGCTAAAATCATCATTAACATTCATGCCATTTAGTTCAATTTCACTATAACAACTAATGTCAACCTAGGCTTACAAGCTAACATAATTAGTTCAATAGTTTGCATGCCAAATACACAAAATAAAGTTCATTACATACAATTTACAGGCATAATCTCAAAATGCAAAATGCGCCTAAACAAGTTCACTATGTCACCGTTCTAGGAGTTAACAAAATGTACAAAATACCATACTCCTCGCTTGTTGCTTGTGCTTGCTTTCTTGATCAACCTTAGCTTAAGTCTTTCGATTGAGAACCTGATGTTTTGGGAGGAAGGAAACAAAAGAGTGATAAATGCTTATTTGGTACTTAGCGAGGTAGTTCCTAGAACTAACCGGTTAAACATGTATTAAGCAAGTAACAAATATATACAATAAATTATGCTCTCAATTTAAGCAAACAATATTGACATGCTCCCATTCAAGACAAATAAATATAGAGATGCTTTCAATTTAGAGTTTACAAGGACTATCATGGTTTCAAATTAAACATATTATTCTTTTAATCAAGACATATATCATAGACATGCTTTCAATTTAAAGCAAACAAGATTTATCATGCTTTCAAGTCATATAAGCATACAAGAGGCACCAAATGCATATTCAAGTTAAGTCTTTTTACTTATATTGATTCCTTGGTTTTTAGTTAGGACAAAGGTAATCGGGTTACAAGTGGGTACACAAAGTACCTAGAAAGTTGATGCATATAGCATCCAAGAAAGTGTCCATGACACTACAAGATGTACGTTAGGTACAAGTACACAAAGTACTATCAAGTCGATACACAAGTATCTAGAAAGAGGGGTGACTTACCATCCAAGACAAGTAGGTGACTTACCACCACTAAAGAGCTCAATAACCTAGTCATGCTTTTCTACCTAGGACCAACTAGCAACCAAGGACTTGTAGTTCTTTCTTATTTCAAGTATCAAACATGACAAATTCATAAAGTCAATATGCATGTATGAATAGTTTACCATACTTACCTTGTAAAGTAGCATGTTATACTATGATTTAACCTTTGAAAGACATATAAACAATCATGCATTAAATCAATTCATACATAGCAATGTTCATGACATTTTTTTCATCCAAATTGACTTGGCAACAAGCAAGTTTCACAAACAATTTACTCCTACCTCCCATGATATAGCCAACTGATTAATTAGGTCGGTTTCATGGCAGTACAAACACAAAAGAGATGGTTGGGACTTAGTTCCAAACCCTAAGTTAACCACACTCACAAAGACTCCAAGCTATCAAGGATTGAGGATGGAGATCCCTTTGCCCCTCCTCCTTGCAAGGTCCGATTCGTTCTTTTCCTCATGATATCCTTCGTTTGATTCCTCTAATAACCATACATACATAACCATTCATTAGAATACATTAAAACCAATTAAGTAAAGTGTTCATATGCATAACAAATACAATATTCAAATATGTCCTACACTAGGCAATTTATCGATCTTTTACTAAAAATTGCATATCTTCTAATTCGTACATCGGATTTTTAATTACTTTATACCGTTGGAAAGCTAATGAAATCATCTATCTAACCATAACAAGCTTGCATTTTAATCCTAAGCCATTTAATACATTTTTTACCTAAAGACAACCTATCTTCATTTTCGGACAGTTTTAATATCTCATTTTAACATGTTTCCAGATTTTTCTATTGAACTCCAAATTGAGTTCCGTTTTTTCCCCAAGCCTTATAGATATATAGAATATTAATCATATTAATTTTCAGCTTAAAATTCCAACCGTCCTATTCACGGTGGCCGATTAAAGTTAATGTTCCAAAACAGAATATTCTGGACAGCTTGAACCACCATTTACTAACCGCCTTATAAATTTCTCTACACAACTCTGAATGAGGTTCCATAAATTTTTACTTAAACTAGATATATATAAGAGTATTCTAGTTCAAAATTTCAGCTCCTCAATCCTTCAAATCCGACCTAGGAAATTTTTTCCAAAATCACTACTCAAAATTACAGGTCATGACAGATTTTGTCTATCTCAAATTCTATAGGTTTAAATCCTAACTCAAGCTCCCTAATTTGTTGGTTCATGCTTCTAACATCAAAATAAAGTAATAAATAACTTAATCAAAGCTTATAACAACCTAATCCAACAATTTACACTCCATAACTTAGTCCCAACAAGTTTCTAACATTATCTAACATAGTTCTTTTCAATCTTCGTTATAACACTATAAGCATCATTTAAACTAAATTTCCAACCTAAAATCTCTAATTTCCAGCAACTATAAACACTTAAATTCATGAAAATGAACAATCTAAGAAGAATTTAGAAGGCTTACACAATTCTTTAGTTAGAAGCTTCAATACTCTTCAATTTTTCAAGAATCCAAGCTTTCATCCTTAAGCTTCCATGGATTTTCTTTCTTCTCTCTCTCTTTCTTATTTCACGTTACAAAGGGAAAGGAAGAAGAGATTTGACTGATTTTTCTTCTCTCATTCCCTTATTCCCTTTTTTTATTATTTAATTAATATGATAAGAATCCAATTAAAATGGATCCTATTGGTCCATGATAGCCATATAGGATTTTCATTATTCATCTCTTGCCATGTGTCTAAACTTTTGGTCCAATTACTCAACTTTTCCATTTATACTTTCCTATTACATGCAAACCTTCATAATTTATTTTTATTTCAATTGCATCCTTATTCTAGCTCTATATTTCTTCTATAGTTCAATTAAGTTCTAAATTGATTAAATAATATATCATGTGACATTTTAATTCTTAGTTGCACATAATTCAATTAGTCTTTGACTTAAATGTAACATCCTCCTAAGCCGGTTTTAGGGTGTTACAGTAATAATATTAGAAAAATTCTAATATTACAAACAATGAGTGACATCTAGCAATATATCATTGTCATCTAAGTTACAAGAGATCATGATTCGATGTATCATGTCCGTGACCAACTATCTTAATAATTTATATCCTTTTGTCCTTTTATATCTTTAATAGGCACAAGTCTTGGAATAGTCACACTTGTATAGCCTATTTTAATGTTTCTTGATATCTAGAGTAAACTACTTTTAATGAATAATTTGTAATATCTCATATCAATGTATTCAAGCATGGTCATGCATTTCTAGTCTCACTCAATCAAGTGGCCTTTGATATATTTTTCTATTATGTAGGAAGGACAAATCCTATCTTGATCATTCACATCTCACTACTTACAGTATAATATGTCCAATGTCACTTTTTATAGTGTAACTAATTACGAGATACGTTAAACTGTATCAAAATATAAAATAACATATGTTGAGATAGTAATAATCTCAAATCTAAGGATCATACATATAATTGTCACTATGAGCAATATCATGACCGTCACATAATAATCCAAGATATATGCTCATAATGGGTCAATCTAATATATTATTCTCTACTAATATATTCATGTATTAATTCTGACATCTCTATGTCAATGACAACTCATTGTCATCAATTAATCACATGTTAGTCTTAAATGTATTATTATTGTCCATACCCATAATAATATTTGACTAAGGATCTTTTAATAATAATACATATATTATTATATGGACCTTATTGTTTCTTAGTTTATGTTATACATTAACACATATATCTGAAAACAATAATGACAATGTTTTTATTCAATAAAATTGGTAAATAAAAGTATCCTTACAATCATCATATGATTGATCTTTGGGCATACTCTAATATTAACATGTATACATTTCAGTTTATAAAAACATGTGTTTTAAAGTTTTTTTATTGTTTTATGACAAACGATTAATTGATAATTCAACGATAAAACACTTTATGGAGATGGAACTAACATACAAGAAAAATATAAAATTAATTTTTAAAATTATGGTGATTTATTTAAAGAATAATTTATAACATATTTTTTATAATTTTTCTTTTAGGATGAGTCTACATCGTGCGTCGAATATTGTTGAACACCGCTAACGATGAACACCGTTGAACACTATTAAATTAATTAATAAAAATTAAAACTTTCAAGTACTAAACGTATAATTTAAAATAATTTAAAATAAAATTTTAAACAAATTATATATATATTATATTTTAATTTGTTAAATAATTTTTTAAATGATTTTTAATCTAAAAATAAATAAATATTAAATCAAAAACCCAAAACCCCAAACTCAAAGGCTAAAATTACTAAACATTAAATCCTAAAATCCAAAACTATAAATCATAAACTCTAAACCCTAAAACATAAAAATATAATCATACCCTAGACCCTAAAATAAAAATTTAAAACTCTAAAAGTATAAACCTTAAACTTGAAACCTAAAATTAATTTTAAGATTTAGGGTTCTAGAGTTCTAGGTTTAGGAGTTTTGATTATTTTAGGCACGAAGTGTTGGCTATCCAAAACTTCCTTCTTCCAAGGCAGACTCCTTTTTTTCTCCTCTTCATATCGTACTTCTAAATGGGGTAAATGAGGATGTTGTTTCCAGTGATTCTTCTACTTCCTATTTTTCACTTTATTTAGAGCCTAAGGATGAACTGGTTCTAGGAGCTTTTGGTGGGATTGAGTGCTTGTATTGGTCGGTCCCCTCGCATTGGAGTGCTTGTTGGTTTAAGGGCTAGTATCAAGACTATTGAGCACTGTACGAGGAGCAATACTACAAGAGAGTTGTAACACAGAAATAAGTTGATTGCTGCTATTCCGGAAATAAGGTTTGAGAAGTCTCTTGTTCGGGCTCATCAGCGCATACATATAGAGATCCTGTGATTTGATTTGTACTAGAGATAGAGACGGAATGAACCGGAGGAAGACTCCATAGTTGTGATTTAGATTTAGTGTTTATGGTTTATTTTAGGGTTTAGAGTTTAATGTTTAGTGATTTAAGTTTTGGATTTTAGTTTTAGGGTTTAGAATTTTTATTTTTTAAAATTAATTTAAATTAATATTTTATTCAATTATTTAAAACATAAAGTAAAAATATATAAAAAGTAATTTAATAACAATTTTATTTCAAATATTTTATAATTATATGTTGAGTCCTTAAAGTTTTTAATCTTTATTAATTAGTTTAATAGTGTTCAACAATGTTCATCATTAACGGTGTTCAGCGGTATTCGACTCCCGTTGTAGAATTTTTCTATTTATATATATAAATAATATACATGTTTTATGATTTTTGACCTTATTTGACAAGTTTTAAAGTATATTTTACAAAGATTCAGAAATGAGATAAATATCAAAATTATGCATGTACTTCGATTAAATGAACAATATGATACAATAACTTTGATTTTGTATAATTATACACATATTTTTTTTATTTTAATTCAATTAAGGAAGTCTACGTACATGTTATGAATGTCGATCCATAAGGCTTTGGATACCAAGCTATATTTTAATACATCGTTTCATCCTCAGACTAATGGACAGTCTGAGTGAGTCATACAGATCTTAGAGATATGCTTCGATGCTTCATAGTGGACTTTGCTACAAGTTAGGAGGATTAGTTATCGCTAGTGAAATTTGTCTATAACAACAATTATCAGTCGAGTATTGGGATGATTCCTTTTAATGCCTTATACGAGAATAGGTGTATGATACCCTTTGTGTTGGACTAAGTTTAATGAGAGAAGAATAATGGGTTCTGAACTTATTAGAAAAACCGAAGAGAATGTGCAAATCATCAAAGAGAGATTACAAGTATCCTTGATTGATAAAAAGCTTGTGTATAAAAAACATAAGCATATCGAGTATGAGATAGATGAGAAAGTGTTCCTTAAGGTATCTCTATGGAAGGGGATTATCCATTTTGGCCGTAAAGGAAAGTTGAATCTAAAGTATATCGACTTTATGAGATCCTTGAGCGAGTTGAGCTAGTAGCTTACCAGTTGGCCCCACCTCCGAAGTTAGTATTTATAATATTTTTTATGTATCTATATTGAGGCAAATCATCAAAGAGAGATTACAAGTATCCTTGACTGATAAAAAGCTTGTGTATAAAAAACATAAGCATATCGAGTATGAGATAGATGAGAAAGTGTTCCTTAAGGTATTTCTATGGAAGGGGATTATCCATTTTGGCCGTAAAGGAAAGTTGAATCTAAAGTATATCGACTTTATGAGATCCTTGAGCGAGTTGAGCTAGTAGCTTACCAGTTGGCCCCACCTCCGAAGTTAGTATTTATAATATTTTTTATGTATCTATATTGAGGTGTTACCGCTCTGATCCTTCGTACATCCATCCACTTGAAGAGATTGAATTCAATATAGATTTGACATATAAGGAACAACCGATTAGAGTTCTTGATAAGGGAGTAAAAAAACTTCATAATAAAAGCTTACCTTGGTAAAGATGCATTGGAAGAACCATATAATCAAGGAAAGGAAGTGAGAGGTAGAGAAAGACATGCGAGTCCTTTATCAACATCTTTTTTATCAGGTAATTTATGAGGATGAAATTTACTTTAAGAAAGATAGAGTTGTAATGACTCAGATTTTGAGAAATAAGGGTCAAGTTAACCCGAAATGTTTGAAACTCCTTGTTAATCTTAGAGCTCTTGCTGGGCTAATTATTGGGCCTTGTACTTGAGTTTGATGTTGCTTTTGGGTTATAAGGTTTTGGGTGAGGGTATTTGAGTATTTTTACCCATTTGATGACAAAGAAGGGGAAAAATTATTTTTTTCTTACAAAAAGCTTATGAGGGTGAAGTTATCCTTTATTCCCTCTTCTTCATTCTCCTTTCATCCAAAATTTTGAGTGCAAGATCTAATCTTTGTTAATTTAAGGTGGAATCACATTTTTATGATTGAGGAAAGGTTGTATAGCATCAAGCAATGTTCAAATCAACGTAAGAATAAGTAGTCTTGGTGAGAAAAAAGGCTTTTATAGAGGGGTTGAGGTAAAAACGAGAATAAAGTTTTGGGAGTTTCATTCTTAGTTAATTAGTGTTTCTCTGTACTAAAACACTCCCTAATAGTCTTTAATATCGTTTTAATACTCTTTCTTGTAGTAAAAGAGGTTGGAGGGACATCAAAGTCTCTTTGTAAGAAGAAGGCTTGAGGCTAGTGGGATCTTCATTTTTAGCTTTGCTATCTCAAGGTTAGTACATTATTAACTCCCATAGATTCATACATGTCATAAAATTATATTTTGATGCGTGTTTTGGTTAGGTATGGGTATGGAACCCAAATTTGACGGATTCTGATCTAATTTGATCTGTTAGGGTTAGATTTTTTTAAAAATAATTCATGGTCAGGTCAAGTGAGATATATGAAAAAAATAGATTTTGAGTCGAAGTTGGGTTTAGGATGAAAACACCCTATCTGACCTGACCCTAATACTATTAATTATATTTTTATTTTTTTATATTATATAATATATTAACTCTAGGTTTTATCATTATTCACAGATTCAACGTTCCTCATTCCTGATTACCCTAATTTTTGTGTCCCTAAATCTCTCATCGGCAACGCACAGACAAACTCTAGAAGGTTTGAAGCTTTCATTCTTTTAGTTCGATCTACATATGGTATGAATTTATCTTATTCTTTTTTAGTTTTTTTAGGTTTTTACCCATCGCATAGGCTTGATCTAAGAGTTTCCTAATTTAAATATTGAAGAACCATGTTGTTTATTCTTTTGAGAATTTGTTTAAAGTCTGAATTTATTGTGTATACATCGTTTGAGTCATTATTGATCTTAATATCAATGACTCCAGATTGATCAATGCAGAGAGCCAACCAACTAAAACTTCGATTGATGTTTCTAGGCATGTTAATTTTAATTTCCTATGATTAGTGGCACTTTTCCTCCCAAATAGCACTCAATGAAGTGATTATATATGTCTAATTTTATATCTAAGTTCTCAAGGTGAGGCAGACCACCAACTGATTCGGGGATTGAATTCAAAAATGTTTGTCTTAAGCCTATGTATTTGAGCTGCTGTAATCTACATAGTGTTTCATGAAGCATTAGTTTATGTATACCATCAAGATCCAGCACTACAAGCATTCCAAAGCCTCCCTTGACTAATTTGTTTAACAATTCACTTACTCTGTATTTTATTGGTATGTGAAAATCCTTTTCACTTTTCTTATAGATAATATTTTGAAGGTTTTACGATAATTTTAACATTGTTTATATAGGAAATGTCTAATGTTAGATAGAATTTCGTTATGTTATCTCTAACTTTCAACTCTCTTGGATTATCAACCGGAGAGTGAAGATAATGTGGTGGTTGAATAAGTGAATATAAAAAATCCTACGTTAACACAACCTAATGTGGTGGTTTAAGATAGTGTGTTCTCGTGACCATTTTTAGATTGAATATAAAAATAATGAAGATTGATTTTTAAAAACGGTGTTTTATCCATTTCATTTATTAATCTTGAAAATTGGGGATTGTAGGTCAAAACAAGTTTTATTTTAATTAATTATGAACAATAAGGATTATCTTAAATCCATATTAATTAATTAAGAAAAAATCGATTTGATTTATTATTTAATTTAAAAATAATTTGGATTCACCACTGATTATTTTGGTAGATCAGACACCATATAAACAAACTTGAGATTCATTTTAAAAAATTTAGGTTCGAGAGTCGATTAAGTGGGGGGAAGGTTAGCACCCCACAAGTTTCCGATATCGGTATCTCAAATTTTGTGTGGCATATTTCATAATTTTATGATGGTAATTTGAATATAATTTTATTTCATAATTATTAATTGAGAGTATATAAAGAATGAAAATATTCTTTCGATTCGAATATAAAATAAGAACACTCATTTTCATTAGAGCATTCTCATTTATATCCCGAAAGAATATGCCTATATCGAGTGAATTATGCATGGCCAATTATGATCTTGTCCATTTTAAGTTCCTAAACTAAAAGACTCTAACATTTTATAATTATTATTCGAATATATTCTAGTTCAAAATTTATGTGTGACAACACCCAATTAACTTAGGGAACTATAATATGAAATTCCGAATTAATATTTGATTTTCTAAATTTACCTAATTATTTAAGTTCTAATCCTAATTAGGCTTTAATAATTATCTAGATTATTTAATTCATTTTCTCAGTGATAAAAAATATCGAATATTCTGTTCAAGGGCCCTTTTGAATAATGTCTAGTTACTTTAGGACACTACTCAAGTTAGACTCCCAAATTTTCTATTCAATAATTATTAATTTTCTACAATTACCTAAATTAATTTAATTATTGATCCTAATTAAAGTGCTCACTTAAAAGAGATTAATTAATTAGATAATGTGTGAATTTAATTATCTAATATGCATCCTAAATAACGTTGATAATCATGTAATCACAAAATAATAAAACAATTAAATTAATGACCAAAATAAATACAATGGCAACAAAAAATTCATTTTATTGTTTCTTGTGGTCAAATTAAAAGGATTACAAAGTTTTAATATCCAATTACAAATTTCAAGTGACCAAAATGCATCAATTAAAAAATCCAAAGCCCTAATTATAAAACCCAAGTGGCCAAATTAAAAGAATTACAAACCTAGTAGCCCAATTATAAAAAAGAGGTGTCAAATTGATTAAAAACAAAGCTACATGACTCAATCAACATGAATAAAGTACTAAATTGAATTAAGAACAAAATTAGAAGACTCAATTAAAACTTAAATGACCTAATTGAGTTTGATACGAATCTATGTGCTCAATTATAATTTTTCGGTGACTTCATTACAAGAATCTAAACTTTGGGGGCTCAAATCAGGGGAATGAAGGACCAAATTGGGAAGATTGTGAAGTTTGAAGATAAATTAAGAGAAATAAGGGTCAAATTAGTAGAATTTGTTAGGCTCGATGCACAACCGATTAAGCTTTGTCTAGTGATGAAGAGATGATAATTTGGGTGATTTATTGATTGAAGAAAAATAAAAAAATAGACACAATGATTTACAGTGGTTCGACCTTCGAACAAGTACCTACTTCCATTACCTTAGCTCACAACTCACCACTAAAGATTTCCCAAATTCACTATGAATTTCGTTCTTTTAAGGCTAAAGGGCTAACCTTACAACCTAAATTTTATCTTTAAATCTAGCATCCAAAGTTCATAACCTAAACTTTAGGAATCCTCTCAAATAAGAGAAAAATTTAAGCAAACTTTTAATCATTCTAACAAGGCGTATGTTTACAATCTAAGCTCACACCCAAACCTAATACACTTGAACATACATATACATTGAGTTCACAAGTGTTTTGTCTACTTAAGAATGATAATTATACTCTAAGACATTTATTTGTTCATAATATTGTTACAATAGAAGCATTAGTCTTCTTTTGATGCTTGAGACTCATTTTATCATCTAATTGAGTTTTTAGCCGTTGATGACTATTGAAATTGATTTGGAGCCGTTTGAAGCTGATTTCCAAGCCAATTTCTGCTTCTGGTTCAAGTGGTATCAAAACGCGTGGTAGCCGTTTGATATTATCACTTTGAGAAATAACCATTGGATATACAATTTATAACCGATATTGAAACGCCTATAAGGTGTATCGAAACGCTCATGCTCCCTGTAACGAAACGGTCAAAGCCTGTTACGATACGGCTCCTAGCCATTGTTTTTTTTATAAAGTCGTTGGGTTTTTTCATAAAGTCATTGGAGGTGTATTGAAACACCTAAAACTGGTACTGATATTGGCGTATCGATAATTATGTTTTTGTATCGAAACCTAATCTTTTAGTAATAAAATGTATCAAAACAGTCTAAGATCTTATCGAAATACCTTTACCATTTCATTTGAAAACATGTAAACTGTATCGAAATGCCTAGGGGTATATCGAAATGCCTGTAGCATTTTGAATATTTTGACTTCTTTTAAATCATTTTGAACATATTTAAAAGTCTTAGAAGATATCTTAAACTTACTTTCAAGTTATTAGACTTATAATTATTTTTGAATTTTTTTGAAATTAATTTAAAATTATTTTTTTAATTATTATATTAAAACATTAGTTTTACAATAAAATTAAGGAAAAAATCGCAAAACACACACAGTTACTTTAAAATAACCTCTCTTTATTTCATTTTTACTTTCCCCACTGGCTTCTATTTTCTCCCCTTCTCGCTAAACAAACATCCTATTCCCATATAATCCATCTTGTAACCATCAATAAACCTTCGACGTGTTCACCAACAACCACTCCTTAAAGTTAACCACTATAAATCTTACATTGATCGTCTTCTAGTGATTTTCGATCTCTGATGAGAACTCCGATCTATATCTTTTTCATCGTCGGTCACCTCAGATTATATAGGAACTCCAATCGCCTTCTCCACCACTACTTGAAAAATACCAATCTATCCCTAGAAACCTCTAAATCTAGTCCGATTCAACTGAATCCCCTCTTCTTCCCCGTTCTAACGCTATCTACCAAGCCCGACACTCATTTTCAACATTGACCTTTTTCAAACTCCATTCACCACTTCGGAGATTAGTTTCTATATTTCATTTATAACTATATTGTTCTCGATTCAACATTTGTTGCATTTACCTGCAGGAAATCGAAAAGAAGGGGAAAGTAACTTTACGACAACGACATGGATATCCTGTATTTTTCAAAGCTCCGACAGTCTTCCAACGACTTATCTCCTCTCAGGGAAAAATTATACGGTGAATCTTGTTCACCGCGTTATCTATGATCCCAATTAATTAGAACCGTTAATCTTAATTTTTTTCAAGTGAATTATCACATCTTTTCTACATGGACTTAGTGGATGGGTAATTATTAGGTGGTTATTTAAAGATCAACGGTCCTGATTGCTTGGGCCATAGATGACGTAGTGAACAGGGTTCACCGTATAATCTCTCCCTCCTAGATGACTCACCTTTCGATGACTAAGGGCCCGTTTCTGATTGCTTTTAAGTAGCCACAAGCACTTAAAAAAGTGCTTCTGATGGATTTATTTTGTTTTTGGTTGCTTTTAGTGACTTTTCAAATCAGTTTTTTTACTCAACTCACAAGCTAAAATTTTTTGTTTTTGAGTTTAATAAGCTAGTTTGAAAATAAAATTACTTATTTACCCTCATAATATATTTGTTAAAATAATATTCATACATATATAATTATAAAATAATATATATTTTATAAATTTTATATTTAAAATAAAATTATTTTAATTTAATATTTATATTAAAAATAAAATTATTTTAATTTAATATTTATATTAAAAATAAAATTATTTTATTTTAAATTTATTATTAATTTATTATTATTAATTTAAATTAAATTTAAAAAATATTATAATTTAAATTTATGTTTTAATAATCATAACATTAATAAAAATTAAAAAAATTTAAATATAATTTAAGTTAACTAATTTTTAAATTAATAAAAATTAAATCTATTTTAATACCTTACAATATTATGTCTAAAATAGATATTTTATCTTTTTAAAATCACTTTTTAACATCAATGACGAATACTACTTAATTTTCTAAAATTAATTTTTCAACTATAATTTTAAAATCATTTTTTCAATTATACTTTTTATAAATAATGCCAAACAGACCCTAAATCAACTTTCAAAGTAACTTCTCTCTAATTATTTTATTTATTTATTATTATTATTATTATTATAGCATTTATGGTCAGTCATTAATGATCTGACAAATTCTCTCTCATCTCTATATCGGGTGACAGTCGCTGATGTCATTGTCGACGTTAGCAAAACCATAATCCAAGTAAAATAGATATGGACGAATGAGGAGCTTCCATGTGATAATTGGGAAAGAAATTTAGATGGAAAAATCCTTATCTGTTTTTGTTTGGACTGTTGTAACAAAAAAACGAGAGTTCACATTTGGTGTATAAATTGGTATTTGGGCTTACAGTTTGGGCTTTTGGTTTATAATAGACATTTAGACATTATTTTTGTTTATGGGCTATTTATTATTTATTTACTTATTTATTTCTTTATTATTATAGACTTTATTATATGTATTATTACCCTGAAAATATACGGGTATAATATATGTCAAATAAAAGTAACTTATTGAAGATAAAATCTAGAGTATGAGAGAACTTTAAGAAAAAAAATCAATAATGAGTAGAAGGCAATATATAATCATTATAAGAAAAAGTTTAATGGTGATTTAAAGAGTGAGACAAGCCATTTGTGTGATTATATGAGAGGTTCACTAAGCGAGGTCAAGTATACATTCGACAGTAAGTCTTAGTTGCTAATAAAAGAAAATTTGAAGGAAAAATGACAATGAAGGGGTCTCATTTAATCAATATATGTCGAATAAAAGTAATTTATTGAAGATAAAATCTATAGTATGAGAGAATTTAAGAAAAAAAATCAATAATGGGTAGAAGACAATATATAATCATTATAAGAAAAAGTTTAATGGTGATTTAAAGAGTGAGACAAGTCATTTGTGTGATTATATGAGAGGTTTACTAAGCGAGGTCAAGTATACATTCGACAATAAGTCTTAGTTGCTAATAAAAGAAAATTTGAAGGAAAAGTGACAATGAAGGGGACTCATTTAATCAATATATGTCGAATAAAAATAATTTATTGAAGATAAAATTTATAGTATGAGAGAACTTTAAGAAAAAAAATCAATAATGGGTAGAAGGCAATATATAATCATTATAAGAAAAAGTTTAATGGTGATTTAAAGAGTGAGACAAGCCATTTGTGTGATTATATGAGAGGTTCACTAAGCGAGGTCAAGTATACATTCGACAGTAAGTCTTAGTTGCTAATAAAAGAAAATTTGAAGGAAAAGTGACAATGAAAGGGCCTCATTTAATCAATATATTGAAAGGAGTTTTCTAAAGCAATAATCATGCATGAATATCCTTTATCTGTAATGGATCATGTACAATTCAAAAAGTATTGCTTTAATCTACAACCCTTGCTTAAAATGCCTTCTCGTAGAATAATTAAACGTGATATTTTTTATATATTCGAAGAGGGAAAGATGAAAATAGTGTCCATGTTAGAGCTAAGAGAGGAGGAATTGCAATTACAACTAATATATAGACTAGAATACCAAAATAAAGGATATATGATTATTACAGCCCATTACATGGATCACTCCTGGAATTTGAAAAACAAAATCATAAAATGATTTTTAAACATTTTTTTATCAATTAGTTAGATTTTAATATGAGTAAAAATTTAAATATTTTAATTATTGTTCAAATAGGTAGGGGTGTGCATTCGGTTCGGTTAATCCGGTTAAATGATCAAAATGAAATTAGTTCGGTTAATTCGGTCGGTTAATTTTTGGTAAATTCGGTTAATGGTTATTTTTTTTGATAATTCGGTTATCGGTTAAATAGCTGAATTATTCAAAATTTTATATATTAAATATTATATATATTTATTTTTAGTCATTTAACTTTTAAAATATTATAAAATGTTCATTAAATTTTTTATATATTATAAAATGATCACTAAATTTTGTATTAAATTAGTATAAAATAAAATTTTAGTGACTAAAAAATTATTTTAGCTTAATTTAGTGACTTATTGTGTAATTTAACCAAAATTTATAATAAATTTTAGTTAATTTGGCTAATAACTGAAATAATTTCAGTTCGGTTAATTTGGTTAAAGAAAATTTGATTCGGTTAACGGTTAAGAATTTAAAAATTTCGGGTTAATTCGGTTTTGGTTAATATGATTTGGCCACCGACCGAATATTGCAAATGTTGTTGTTTCCACATTAATAAAATATTTTCTTAAATGGAATATTGATAGAAAACTCGCATATATCACATGTAACACCCGGTTTTGGGGTTAATAGTTTGTGTGTTGGTTTAGGGGAATTCGACTTGGGTCGAATCGGGTTCTTTGGTTCGTTATTCTGGGGAAACTAAAATAATAATATTTTAATCGGACAAGTTATAATTTTGTGAGACGGTTTAAAAATATTAAAATGGAATTTTAAAGTTAAGAAGATATTATATGAATCTTAATTTGATTTTAATTAAGTTTAATTATGTACTAGTGATTAAATTGTAATTTTGTAAAGATTTATGAGATTTAATTAGCAATTTTCAGAAAATATGGATTTTAGGGATTAAATTGGAAAGCAACCCGTACTTAGAATCTTAGAGGGCCATAAACTCAATTTACTTTTAATTAATGATTTATCCACCAAAATTGTTTTTTTTAAATAGTTTTATTTAGATGATATTTTCATTTCCTTAATCACCTATTTCCTCATCTTTTCTCTCTAATTTCCTCTCCATTTTCTCTTCATCTTCTTTTTCAAATTTCTTCAATTACTTGTTGATTTCTTCATCATTTCCAATAAGATTTATTTCATTTTACTCATGTTTTCATTCTCTACAAAACCTACTCGTCAATTTTGTAAAATCAACATCCATTTTCAAGAAATCAAGGAGAGGATTTATCATCTTTTTGGTGGAGTAAATCTCAAATGTAATTTGCTAATTTCTAATCTTTTTCTAAGGTTCTTTATTGAAATTTCCAGGTATTGGCTTGTTAATCAATAATTGAAACTTGATTTTATGTTTTTAATTCTAGATCTATGGATTTTATGGAGGTTTTTGTGAAATCTTTTTAGATCTCAATTAATATTGTAATTAGGTTGATTTAATTATGATATTATGTCATTCAAATGATTATTTGAGTCTTGAATTGGTGGCATATTAATTTAATCCCGAAATAATATAATCAATATTGTTTTAAGGTGGTTTTTGGTTGTTTTATCGGTTGTTTTAGGTGTTCTAATGTTGCAGGAGGTATAAGGATGGTTTGGATGTGTTTTTGGTTCATAATTGAGGTGGATTAGATGTTAGATTCATTAGGTTTTGGGTTGATATTGTTCCGGATGCGTTTTGGCTTAGTTTTCGGTCTTTTCTACTAGGTTTTCGATAGTTTATGGAGGTTTGATGTGGCCGCTAGTTTGAGCATGTTATGATGTGAATATACTTTATTTTTAATGTTTTAGAGGAAGTACAAGAAGGTTCTCAAGTGGCTGGTGCATTGGCGTTGTCATTGGAGCATCGATAAAGGCTCGTTTCGCTTGTCGGTGAGTGAATTTTGGTTAAAATGAACCTCAAGTGTTCGGTTCTGTTTTGAGGACTATGGAATAGTTTAAAAGCTTTCCATGGTTCAAGAGTAAGTGATCTTAATATGCTTGATTGAATTCCTTGAGCTTTGATTTCAATTATATTGGTTTTATGGAAGGAATTTATATTGATGTTTTGGAGATGCATAGATTTGGTTTTAAAATGGTGCATACATGTGTTAATTACTGGAAAATGCATGATTTAGAATGACATTCATGGATTATGAAATCACGGAAAGGATTTGATTAAATATGTGGTTATTGCCTTACACTTGATAAAGCCGTTGAGCATGATTATTGGTTCATTTGTTGAACATATTGAGAATGTATTATGAGTAACAAGTTAACATGCATAATTGAAATGATATTGGCTTAGTGACACTAACATTAAATTCGAATACAAATGACATGTCATTAGGATTGAGTGCATTATAAAGATTATGAAAATAAAGGAAAATGTCTACAAGTAACGAGGATGACTTTGTGTTTAACCATACGTGGTAGAGTCGCCTACACGTAACAAGGATGACTATGTTTCTAACCGAGCGTGGTAGAGCTTGATAATGGTGACTTTGAGTCAGGTCAATGGTGACTTTGTGTCATGTCAATGGTGACTTTATATCATGTCAATGGTGACTTTGTGTCATGACGAGACTAAGGGTCCCTACAATAGATCAGCGTATTCAGTAAACTTATGGTTCACAACAAGTGGTCACTAGAAAGCCAATATGCATACATGAAATGATTTGGTAATATTGTGCATCATTTAAGAAATGATTTGATATTGCTATGCATACTCAATGAGATGTTTTGGTATTATGAATATGACAATGATTTGGTAAAGCATATTAGGTTCAAGAAAGGCATTACAAACTATGATTTTATTATGGTTTTTAATTGATGCATTGATGTTCTTGTTAGAGCTTCCTCACTAAGCATGTTTAGCTTAAGCTCTCTTTTTATCTTTGTAGAAAATTAGAGACATTTGGGGCTGTATTGGAGCAAGAGAACCAAGGGGAAAACCTACATATCTTTGGTATACTTTGATAAATAAAAAGGGCTTGGCAATGTGTAATCAAATCCCATAAGAGAGTGTGTGTTGTTTAGCTAAAGACTTGTAATAAAACCTCTAATTTTGCTTAGGTTATTTCTTGATGGATTGTTATATTGCTTTGGTTGATTGATGCTATATTGTATTTGCTTGATGCATGTTTTCTTGATTGCCATTGTAATTAATGAATGTTAGGAAGCATACCTCTAGATGTTACGTGATTTAAGATGGTTATACTCGATTGTATAATTTGTTCTTAGTGTTTAGGAATTATGTATATAGTTGGTGGTGATTAACGGTTGTGTATTGAGTCGATAATGTTCACCTAATGTGGTGGAATTTTTAGGTTCCAAACCCAAAGTTTTAAAACCTTAGGGAAGGTTTCGAAACCTTTGCCAAACAGTTTCGAAACCTTCAGGAAGGTTTCGAAACCTTGCAGGCAATTTCGATTTTGGACCCTTACTGGATGCGAAAAGTTTGAAAACCTTTAGGGAAGTTCTAAAACCTTTTACATAAAGTTTCGAAACCTTTATGGAAGGTTTCGAAACCTTTGGCTGCTAGAAATTGAAAGTTGTTGGAAATTGTATTTTAGTCCTAGATATCTTTCATGGTTCAATTGGTGTATCTACAGACGTTATTTTGAGTTAAAATTTCACATGTATGCATAAAGTAGATTTAATTTCAAGATGGCCAACTTAATTTGGACGAAGTCCTTATAAACTGAAAGATTTACATTTTAGTCCCTAAATTGGTAAAACATGCAATTAATGATGTTAGAATGCTCTGTTTGATTTAAAATTTTTCATGAGAGATATTTGTATTTTTAATTGAACTTTGGTGGAACAAGTTTCTACTTTGTATTTAGAATTTAAAAGTTTTACGTTTTAGTCCTTAATTTACTTAAGTGTTTAATTGAATGCTTGTTTATTATCAGATTGTTTCTATTAATGCTTGTATGAGACCTTGACATGTAGGAATATAATTATGCATCTAGAAGAAAAAATATATCGGTTTTAGGGTTATTTATCGAATCGGACCTTCACAGGGTTGGTTTGATATTCCCCGTGTAACCCATTAGTGCCGGTTTTGTCTAGGTCGGAATAAGGGGTTTACATTTGGTGGTATCAGAGCCAGGTTTATTGTGTGTGATTTGATATGCTTTGTTGTTAATATGTTGATAATTATGTACAGTGAATATGTTTTAAGTGGTGTTTATTTGAAAGAGTCAAAGGTTACACATTGCCAATGTCGATACATTTTTAAATGCTTTACAGGTTGTCCTTGGATCTTGCCCAAATATAATTTTAATATGTTTTAATTATATGTTTTAAATTCATATTTAAAGTTTCTAAGTATGTCTCCGAGTTGTGAGACTCGAGCTAATGCTGGTATGATCACTAATGGTCAGAATGAGGGCGAAACGACTGCTAGGGAAGAGTAGCTTCCTCCTCCACCCGAGGGTATGCCTTCGGCTCCACAGGTTGGTTAGTTTAGAGAGTTTGCACTATTTATTCAAGCTATGAAGGATGCATTTCAGGAGCGTTTTGGAGCCACTGTGCCCCTGAGTTGGTTTCAACCAATCGAAAATAGTGTGATAGGTTTTGGCATCGGTTGGATCCTGAAATTAAGATATATCGGTTGGCTACCGAGTACACTTAGTTTGATGTGCAAGATAAATTAAATGTTAAAAATAATAATAGTAATAAATAAAATACGAAATGTGGCAGAGTTTTGTACTCTATGTGTACCGGGCTTTGATGGTTCTATATGTTGATGTTTGAGAGAGTTTTGCAAGTTAGTACTTGAAGTGTGGGAGTGAGGATGTTACTTGTGGGTATAAACAATAATCATGCATAGTGTAAGAGCACACATATATATATTTATAGATATTATAGGACATACATGCATTCTCGAGCATGGCATTAGAAATTACATTTACATGCACTTGCCCAGGCATTTATGAGGACATATAGGAAATCATACATACATCCGCTCACACTTGCGAGTATCTCCTTTGAAGATGAAATTGGTGCGTGGTTGGTTCTTTTGGGGTGAAGGTTTAGAGTTAAAAAAATGTGTGTGAGTTAAAAGAGCTTCCTTGTTGGTCCTTAGCATGATGTGTTGTGGACGAATTACCCTTTTGGTTAAGGAATAATCTTGGATGAGGATTGGGTAGTTGGACTTGGGGTTGTGAATGTTTGAACACGAGTGGAATACCCTGAGTTATGATTAGTTTTGAGTTGGTCAATAAGAAACTTAAGGTTGGTTTCTGCAAGTTCTCTTCGGTTAGAGTTTGGAGGTTGTGAGAGGGTTGTAACATGTTGTGTGTTGTGTGGCGGTTTGGTGTTTTTCAAAGTGGTGTGAATTCGTTTGTGATAAGGTGTTGTTTTAGCATCATGGTTGGTGGAAAAAAAACTAAATGGAATCTTTTGTAGTATAGTTAAATGTGTGATTAAGTTGGGGGTTATGATCGATATGTTTTTTTTTTGTTCTTGAGGAGTATCGGATTGTGTTAAAAAAAGAATATATATATATATATAAGAAATATTATTATGGAAGTTGTGGTATCATGAGTTTGAATCATAGTTTTGTTATGAGCTTTTGAGGTTTAGTTGCGTTGTAAAGGAGGAAAGTGTACATATTATGTTTTTGAGGAGTTGAGTTAGGTTTATCTCGGCTAAAGTTAGATTGTGATAATGCTTGAGTTGTGTGACGGGGACCCCGGACAGTTTATAATCTATATCAGTTACTCAGTCTTTTGGGCTTTCTTTTATTAAAAATGTGAGAGGTTGTGTTCAGTGGGTTCATGTCTGTGGATGCTTTATCAATATGGTTATTGCTTTGGCAAGGTTGTAAAATAAGAGATGTTAGGGTGAGTGGAAGGAAGTTTTACAAGCTTGGATTTTGTTATGGTATAGGTGGGATGAGAGGTGGCACTGTCGGTGAGTTGATGTTGGGAAAGAGTTTTGAGTTTAGTATTGAGACTTATGCTGGTAATAATCCGGTGTATATTGCTCCTTATCGTATGAAAACCAAGGAGTTGAAATAACTGAAGATACAGTTACAAGAGTTGTTTAACCGAGGTTTTATCCAACCGAGTGTGTCACCATGGGTTGTGCCAGTGTTTTTTGTGAAGAAAAATATGAGAATATGCATTGATTACCGATAATTGAATAAGTTGACCATGAAGAATAAGTATCCTTTGTTGAGTATTGATGATCTGTTTGATCAATTTCAAGGCGCAAGTGTATTGTCGAAGATTGATTTAAGATCGGGGTATTATTAGTTGAAAGTAAAGGAAGTGGATGTGTTGAAAAAGACTTTTCGAATAAGGTATGTCCACTATGAGTTTTTGGTGATGCCATTTGGTTTAACAAATGCCCCTGCTGCTTTTATGGATATGATGAACCGAGTGTTTCATGAATACTTGGACCAGTTTGTGATAGTATTCATAGATGATATCCTTATGTATTCACGTACCGAGGAAGAGCATGATCAACATTTGCAGATAGTGTTGCAAGTGTTGAAAGAGAACCAGTTGTTTGCTAAGCTAAGCAAATGTGAGTTTTGGCTAAAGGAAGTGGTGTTTCATGATCATGTGGTTTCGAAAAAAGGTATTAGTGTTGATCCGAAAAAGATAGAAGCTATTAGGAGTTAGAAGCAACCAAAGTCGATTTCCGAGGTTCGGAGTTTTCTAGGGTTGGCTGAATACTATCACAGGTTTATTAAGGGGTTTTCGAGCATCTATGCCTCTATGACTAAGCTTTTACAAAAGAAGGTTCCTTTTGAGTGGAAAGAAAGTCAATAGAAGAGCTTTGAGAGGTTAAAAGAGGTGTTGACTAGTGCTCTCGTGTTGGTTCAACCCGAGTCGGGTAAAGACTTTGTGGTTTATAGTCATGCATCTTATGTTAGTCTCGGATGTGTTTTGATGCAAGAAGGAAAAGTTTTGGCATATGCATCTAGACAGTTAAGAGTGTATGAAAATAACTATTCGACGTAGGATTTGGAGCTTGCGGCGATAGTTTTTTCTTTGAAAGTTTGGAGACACTACTTGTACAGTGAGAATTGTACTATATACATGGATCAAAAGAGTTTGAATTACCTCATGTCACCAAAGGATCCAAACCTTAGGCAATGTAGATGGATGAAGTTGCTTAAGGACTATGATTTTACTATCGCGTATCATCCGGGAAAAGCTAATGTGGTAGCGAATGCTTTGAGCTGTAAGACGGTGATTGAGTTGAGAATGTTTGCTAGGTTGAGTATTTCTAAGGAAGGCAGTTTGATAACAAAGTTGCAAGTAAAACCTATCTTGGTTGAGATGATAAAGGTGAAACAGTTAGAGGATGAGTCTTTGTTGCCTTTTGTAGAGGATATCGCTGAGGGTAGACTGACCGAGTATCATTTTGATGATGATGAGGTGTTTTGTTTTAGAGGTCGGATTGTGATGCTAGATGATTTTGAGTTGAGGCAAGCTATCTTGGAGGAAGCTCATACTAGTCCATTTGTTATGCATCTGGGTAGTGTGGAGATGTATAAAGATCTCAAAAGTGTATACTTTTAGGTTGGATTGAAGAAAAATGTGACGGAGTTTGGGTCTAGGTGCATGGTGTGTCAGCGGGTGAAAGCTGAACATCAGTTACCTGCAAGTTTGTTGCAACCGATTCAAGTTCCGAAATGAAAGTGGGAGAGAGTCACCATGGATTTTGTGACGGGGTTGTCATTAACGTCGTTCAAAAAGAATTCTATATGGGTGATTGTTGATAGGTTTACGAAGTGTGCACATTTTCTTGCCGTGTATACGACGTATTCTATGGATAGGTTGGCAGAATTGTATGTTTCTGGGGTGGTAAGGTTGCATGGTGTGCCTAAGTCGATCATATCGGATAGAGATCCGCGGTATACCTCTAAGTTTTGGAAGTGTTTGTAGGCGACTTTGGGCACGAGGCTTAGTTTTAATACAGCTTATCATCCACAAACAGATGGTCAGTCTAAGCGTGTTATTTAGACCTTGGAGGTATGTTAAGATGTTGCATCATTGAGTTTCAAGGTTCTTGGGAAAGACAGTTGCCTTTGGTGGAGTTTGCTTATAATAATAGCTTTCAGGCGAGTATACAGATGGCACCGTTTGAGGCTTTATATGGGCGTAAGTGTCGTAACCCTTGTATTGGAAGGAAGTTGGACAAAAGTATGTTTCTTTGCCTCAAGTGTTGAAAGATACAGATGAGAAGGTTAAGCTTATTTGTGCTAAGCTTAAGGAAGCTTCGGATAGGCAGAATTCCTATACCGATTTGAAGCGCAGAGAGATAGAGTATGCTGTTGGGGACAAAGTGTTTCTTAAGGTTTTGCCATGGAAGAAAGTGATGAGGTTTATACCGTATGATGTATTGGAGCGTGTTGGTCCTGTTGCTTATCGGTTGAGGTTACCAGAGGAGTTGAGTAGGATGTATGATGTTTTCCATGTATCGATGCTTCGTAGGTATAAATCAGATCCTTCTCATGTTGTTCCGATTGAGGAGATTGAGTTAAGAGCGGATATGAGTTATGAGGAGGAACCGGTGAGTATCTTGGATGTAAATACAAAGGTTCTTCGAGGGAAAACATTAGAGTTGGTTAAAGTGCTTTGGAGGCACCAAGGTGTTGAAGAGGAAACTTGGGAAATAAGGAAAAGCATGGAGGAGCAATTTCCTCACTTGTTTGCTTCAGGTAAGAATTTTGAGGATGAAATTTTCTTAAGAGGGGGAGATTTGTAACATCCCGGTTTTGGGGTTAGTAGTATGTGTGTTGGTCTAGGGGAATTCGACTCGGGTCGAATCGTATTCTTCAATTCGTTATTCCGGGGAAACTAAAATAATAATATTTTAATCGGACTAGTAATAATTTTGTGAGACGGTTTAAAAATATTAAAATGGTGTTTTAAAGTTAAGAAGATATTATATGAACCTTAATTTGATTTTAATTAAGTTTAATTACGTACTAGTGATTAAATTGTAATTTTGTAAAGATTTATGGGATTTAATTAGTAATTTTCGGAAAATGTGGATTTTAGTGACTAAATTGGAAAGCAAGCCATACTTAGAATCCTTAGAGGGCCATAAACTCAATTTATTTTTAATTAATGATTTATCCACCAAATTTTCTTAAATAGTTTTATTTAGATGATATTTTTATTTTCTTTCTTAACCACCTATTTTCTCATCTTTTCTCTATAATTTTCTCTCCATTTTCTTTCCATCTTCTTCTTCAAAATTTTTCAATTACTTGTTGATTTCTTCATCATTTTCAACAAGATTTATTTCATTTTACTCATGTTTTCATTCTCTACAAAACCTACTCATCAATTTTGCAAAATCAACATCCATTTTCATGAAATCAAGGAGAAGATTTCTCATCTTTTTGGTGTTGTAAATGTCAAAGGTAATTTGTTGTTTTCTAATCTTTTTCAAAGGTTCTTTATTGAAATTCCCAAGTATTGACTTGTTAATCAATAATTGAAACTTAATTTTATGTTTTTAATTCTAGATATATGGATTTTATGGAAGTTTTTGTGAAATCTTTTTAGATCTCAATTAATGTTGTAATTAGGTTGATTTAATTATGATATTATGTCATTCAAATGATTATTTGAGTCTTGAATTGGTGGCATATTAATTTAATCTCAAAATAATATAATCGCTAGTGTTTTAAGGTGGTTTTCGGTTGTTTTAGCGGTTGTTTTAGGTGTTCTAATGTTGCTGGAGGTATAAGGATGGTTTGGATGTATTTTTGGTTCATAATTGAGGTGTATTAGATTTAGATTCTTTGAGTTTTGGGTTGATGTTGTTTCGGATGCGTTTCGGCTTAGTTTTCAGTCTTTTCGGCTAGGTTTTTGATAGTTTTGTGGAGGTTTGATGTGGCTGCTAGTTTGAGCATATTATTATGTGAATATAGTCTATTTTTAATATTTTAAAGGAAGTGCAAGAAGGTTCTTAAGTGACTGGTGCATTGGCATTGTCATCGGAGCATCGACGATGGCTCGTTTCGCTTGTCAGTGAGTGAATTTTGGTTATAATGAACCTCAAGTATTCGGTTCTGTTTTGGGGACTATGGAATAGTGTAAAAGCTTTCCATGGTTCAAGAGTAAGTGATCTTAATATGCTTGATTGAATTCCTTGAGCTTTGATTTCAATTATATTGGTTTTATGGAAGGAATTTATATTGATGTTTTGGAGATGCATAGATTTGGTTTTAAAATAGTGCATGCATGTGTTAATTGCTGGAAAATGCATGATTTAGAATGACATTCATGGATTATGAAATCATGGAAAGGATTTGATTAAACATGTGGTTATTGCCTTACACTTGATAAAGCCGTTGATCATGATTATTGGTTCACTTATTGAACATATTGAGAATGTATTTTGAGCAGCAAGTTAGCATACATAATTGAAATGATATTGGCTTAGTGACACTAACATTAGATTCGAATACAAATGACATGTCATTAGAATTGAGTGCACTATAAAGATTATGAAAATAAAGGAAAATGCCTACACGTAACAAGGATGACTTTGTGTTTAACCGTACGTGGTAGAGCCGCCTACACGTAACAAGGATGACTATGTGTCTAACCGTACGTGGTAGAGCTTGATAATGATGACTTTGAGTCATGTCAATGGTGACTTTGTGTCATGTCAATGGTGACTTTATGTCATGTCAATGGTGACTTTGTGTCATGACGAGACTAAGGGTCTCTATAATAGATCCGCATATTCAGTGAACTTAAGGTTCACAACAAGTGGTCTCTAGAAAGCCAATATGCAAACATGAAATGATTTGATAATATTGTGCATCATTTAAGAAATGTTTTGATATTGCTATGCATACTCAAGAATATGTTCTGGTACTATGAATATGACAATGATTTGGTAAAGCATATTTGGCTCAAGGAAGGCATTACAATCTATGATTTTATTATGGTTTTAAATTGATGCATTGATGTTCTTGTTATAGCTTTCTCACTAAGCATGTTTTACTTAAGCTCGCTTTTTATCTTTGCAGAAAATTAGAGACATTTGGGGCTGCATTAGAGCAAGAGAACCAAGGGGAAAACCTACATAACTTTGGTATGCTTTGATAAATAAAAAGAGCTTAGCAATGTGTAAACCAATCACATAAGAGAGTGTGTGTTGTTTAGCTAAAGACTTGTAATAAGACCTCTAATTTTGCTTAGGTTGTTGCTTGATGGATTGTTATATTGCTTTGGTTGATTGATGCTATGTTGTATTTGTTTGATGCATGTTTGCTTGATTTCCATTGTAATTGATGAATGTTAGGAAGCATGCCTCTAGTTGTTACACGATTTAAGATGGTTATACTCGATTGTATAATTTGTTCTTAGTGTTTAGGAATTATGCATAAAGTTGGTGATGATTAACGATTGTGTATTGAGTCGATAATGTTCACCTAGTGTGATGAAATTTTTAGGTTTCAGAACCAAAGTTTCGAAACCTAAACCTTAGGAAAGGTTTCGAAACCTTGCGGGCAATTTCGATTCTGGACCCTTACTGGACGCGAAAAGTTTGAAAACCTTCAAGGAAGTTCCGAAACCTTTTACATAAAGTTTTGAAACCTTTATGGAAGGTTTCTAAACCTTTGGATGCTAGAAATTGAAAGTTTCTGGAAATTGAATTTTAATCCCGGATATCTTTAATGGTTCAATTAGGGTATCTACAGATATTATTTTGATTTGAAATTTTACATGGATGCATAAAGTAGATTTAATTTCAAGATGGCTAATTTAATTTGGACGAAGTCCTTATAAATTGAAAGATTTTCATTTTAATCCCTAAGTTGGTAAAACATGCAATTGGTGATGTTATAATACTCCGTTTGATTTGAAATTTCCCGTGAGGGATATTTGTATGTTTAATTGAACTTTGATGGAACGAGTTTCTAATTTTTCTTTAGAATTTAAAAGTTTTACGTTTTAGTCCTTAATTTACTTAAGTGTTTAATCGAATGCTTGTTTGTGATCGGATTGTTTCCGTTATTGCTTGTATGAGACCTTGACATGTAGAAATATAATTATGCATCTAGAAGAAAAAATATATCGATTTTAGGATTGTTTATCGAATCGGACCTTCGCAGGTTTAGTTTGATATTCCCCGTGTAACCCATTAGTGTCGGTTCCGTCTAGGCCGGGCTAAGGGGGTTACATCACAGTTGATAATTGTACCACGAATAATCTTATAGTTAGACTGTTAGTTAATAAATTAGGTGCACTATGTGACTTAAATAACTAAGAAAAATACATACGAGTATCTCAAGCGGTGCTTGTAGGATTCGGTTGAACTCAAGGCAAAGGCTGTGGTGGTAACCTATCCTCTTAAGTCCATATCGTCTAAAAAACACCACACAATCCTAATTAAGCTCTTATTCAAGGATACTTACCCATAAAATATCTTAAATGGTAAAAACAAGGCTTTTGAGTTATAATTTGGTCAAACGAACTGCAAAAACAGACTCAAAACATCGTAAAATGTCAAAAGAGGGTCTTCCAAAAAAAGTCAACTCTGATCAAAAGTCTACAACCAACAATCAACGATCAGGTTAAAGTCAACGGTCAATGGTCAGGTCAAAGTCAATGGTTAACTTTTAGGTCAAAGTCAATTATTGATGTCACTCCTGACATAATCGATAATGTCACGGATGACATCATCGTTTACATCACAAATGACGTCAATGAGTAAGTGTCAAACAAGGTCGGATTAAGTTTTGGGTTCTAGGTTGGGTACAGGTGATAGAGGCTCGAAAGTCCTTTTGATTCCACCTTTGTCAGATTGTAATACTTTAGGTTGTCAAACCCACAGGGACTGTGTCAACTTCACTACTTCTTAAAACTGCACAATAAAAAATAAAAACACAAGTAATTTTTGCTGAGTTGAATTAACTAATTTAACTAATAGAAAAACTAAATAACGAAAAGATAAGTATGATAAAAGTGAGGTTAAGTTGAGTGCTTTGTAGAGGAGGATCCAATTGTATTATTTATCCACTTATCAATGCAATGGATTAAATTGCCGCCTCGGCGGGTCGCACTAAGGGTCGCCGAAGCTGCCTAGGCGGGATTATGCCTTGTCGACAATTCAACTTTTCATAGTGTGACAGAGCATCCTTGTATGTCTTCTTCCTTATCCCTAAGCGAAGCAAACTGTTGAAATCCACGTCTTGATGATACCTCCCGGCGTGAATCAAGGGTGAACAACAACCAAACACATTCGTCTTGTTAGTCGCTGAAATCCTGGGTGATTAATCTCTCAACCAGATTAGTCAATGCCCTTGAGCAAAGACTGTATTCTCTCGTTTCGTGAGCCTAACTCTCTCGATATTAGACAAATAGATTTTTCTTCACATACTATCATCTCAAGCTCATATGAAAAGAAGAGTAAATGCCAAGAGACAATAAACTATGAAATAATTTTTGCATTAATAAACATCAAGAATAATACAATCTTCTTCTCTAACTACTCCAAAAACAACCTAAACCTCCAAAGAAGGTTAGAACATAATGTAGTCGGTGGCTAAAGGTATATGAGATATAAGATCCGACTCTCTTAAACCTAGACCTAAGGGTGGTTTATATAGTCTAAGCCCTAGGTTAAAGTTTTCCATGCAAGGAAAGAGTTCTAAAAGGGAAAGAATTACAACTCCTAATTAAACTATAATAGTTTATTCCTATTTCTTAAAATAACTCTTCTTTCCCGCAATTAAATTTGACCATGACTTGACTCCTTAAACCGGCTTCGTCTTTCTCTTTCTCTTTGTTTGTTAAGATCAAAATCTTTTTCTCTCTCTGTCGAGTACCAATTGTCGTATTTATGTTGCTGCCGCATTCTTCAAAATGCTGCCCTGGCGGGTGCTTCATCTGCATTTCAGCATCTATCTTCTCATTTTGCCATCTCTATAATATAATTTCCTGTCTAAGAAAGAAAACTATAAAATGCATATGCTTTATGTCAAATATTAGATAAATTCGTATTTTAAGTGTTTGGATGCTGAAATATGGAAAACAAGCAGAAATATCTATTATTACTCTTAAATTTGTCCTTTAGTGGCAATAAACGAGTGGGAAAATGGTATAAAATTTAGGACTTCTAGGCACTTATCAATAGGTCATGGGTCGGGTTCACAAAATGGTTCGGTTTGGTTCATGTAAAAACCGGTTCGGTTCACCAATAATCGGGTCAGTTCATCTTCTTCCTCACAATCACAACACCTAGGGTTTTTTTAGAATCATCCAACACAGTCAACGGTGACTTCACTACAACCGGCGTCGAGCACGGCCACCAATACATCACCCGTTAATCCGACTCCCCCTACACCCAAATAATGGACCGAAACTAACCATACCTAAACCTTTCACACAAACAATCTCTCCCTAAACTAAAACAATAACCATTGCAACCCCCACTAAACCCTAAACGTCGACGACCTTAAATCCAAAGCAATGAATGACCCTTCGTCCACACAGATGCCCAGATATAACAATACAACAAGACCCAGAAACTAAAAGAATCTCACTCGATTTACCCTTTTCAACAGAAAGAAGAACACAAAAGCTGGCTTTTGAGAATAAAAATAATAAGAAACTTATTGTAGGTTAGAGAGCTCCGAGTACCAACTCCTATGGTCGGGAATCTAAAAGGTTTAAATTAAAAGAATAAGTCATAAAGCCACCGTGTCTCTAAAGTGCAGTCACATATCACATTATAACTCAGTTCACAATCACAAATACAATGTATATAAAATCACAATAAAAAACACAATGAGTGATGAATGCAATATCACGGAGAATACAGTCCCATACTCCGAACGCCAAACACAGTGGTGGAAAAGCCAACCGATCATAGTGGAGGTAGTTCCCTAAAATCCTTCACCCCTTATTTAGCCAAATACAATTGTGGTAAAAACAATCTTCCTCCGTACAATCCATCCCATGCACATGTAATATAGTCGATGATAATATTCTCAATGTCACGTCACAAATAATCGTATAAAATATAAAACACACAACTCAGATAATCTGATCACAGTATCACACAATATCTCAAGATCATATATCACAATAATAGTTAATCACATATAAAAATTTAGCGCATGAAGAGAACACAACTCTTGCAGCACAAATACTAACGCTTACACAGACGTTTCCCACGGTCTAAGCTAGTTCCTACACTAACTGAGTCAGAGCCTATAAATAAAGTTCTAATAATCAATCTTAATCTAACATAGTACTATACCACCTAAATAAATAAGAAAAAAACATAAGTGTATCTTGAGCGGTGCTCGCAGGAGGCAGTTGAACTGGAGGCAGAGGCGATGGTGGTAACACATCCTCTTCAGAGTCCACGTCGAATGAAAAAAGACCACACAATCCCAATTAAACTCTTATTTAGTATACTTACCCAAAATATATTTGAAATGGTCAAAAAAAGTCTTTCGGGTTTGAATTTGGCCAAACGGATTGCAAAAATAGACTTAGAACGTTAAAAAAGGTCAAAATAGGGTCTTCCAAAAAAGTCAACTCTGGTCAAAAGTCAACGATTAACGGTCAAGTCAAAGTAAACTATCAACGATTCGGTCAAAGTCAATGGTCAATGTTCAGGTCAAAGTCAACTATCAATGGTCAGGTCAAAGTCAACTATCAAAGATTAGGTCAAAGTCAACGGTCAACAATCAACGTTTAGGTCAAAGTCAACTCCCCTACACCCACATAATTGACTAAAACCAACCACACCTAAACCTTTCACACAAACGATCTCTTCCTAAATTAAAACAACCACCATTGCAACCCCGAACACCGACGACCTTAAATCGAAAGCAACGAATGACCCTCTATCCACACAAATACCCAGATCTAACAATACAACATAACCCAACAACCAAAATAATCTCACTAGACTTACCCTTTTCGACAAAAAGAAGAACAAAAGAGATGGCTTCCGAAGAGAGGAGATTAACGCAACGATGATTCAGGCAACGGAAAACCAGTCCCTCGACTACCGATGAACCCATAAAGATTATAGAAACAAAAACGAGAGGGAGATAAGAAGAAAAGGGTAATTGTTGGTATGATATACCAAAAAGGATTTTTAGTCCTATTAGAGTTAGGTTAGACCGAAATTCCTCAAATAACCCTCATAAAAATCCCAAATTCTAGGGTTTGAGATTGGGAATCCTAATTAGATTATGTTTTTATTGAACTAAAAATATTGGGTGTTACAAGGGTTGTTATTGTTAAATATGAAGTTGAAAATTTGTGCAAATTGTTGAGATTTGGTCCTAGTGTAAGAAGAAAAAATAGTGTCTTCAAAGAATTATTTTGAATCTTCTAATACTACATATCCATCTAGTATTCTAGTTACTTTAGAAAACAAAGGTGAGTTCAAAGCTTATCTATCAATGAAGAAAAAAAAAGAAACTTTAAGTTAAATATGAGTTGGATCATTATTTTGAATTAAAGCTTCTTCCTTGAACGTCGGAGTTTGATATATTGAATTTGTGAAAGATAAATGGGCCACAATTTCCTATACTCAAAGATATTTTCAGAGATATTTCTGCTTAATGATTCTACTATTACTTAAGAGTCTACGTTTAGTACCGGAGGAAGATTGATGACTACACATCGTAATAGACTTTTTCCATATCAACGATAGAAGCTTTGACATGTTCTCAAAATTGGTTATGGGCCGAAGAAGATATAAATTTGATTATGTGTAGTTTTGGTTATCTTTTTACTTATTTGTTTACATATGATTTTTATTAGATTTTATTTATATATATCTTATTTTAGAATCAAATGAAGATGGTGAAATCGAACAAGAAGAGATAATGATAATATTAAATTTATATTTTTTTATTATAATCTTATTTATATCTATTTGATTTATGAATTTATGATATATGATTTGGATGGTTAGATGAGATTGAAGAATATGTTGTCGATGACAATTGACAATGAAAACTTTTTTCATCAGATGTTTATGTTTACATGATTATGTCATTTTTATCGTTTTGATTAAACTTTGAATTTATATTTATGTTCGAACTTTGAATTATGGACTTCTAATTATATTATTTTATGCTTAAAGTTTTTTATTTATATTAAAATTGTTATTTATTTATTTATTTTTAATAATAAAAATAATCCGGGTTAGGTCTGGTTTTGAGTCTTAAAAATCGATTCGAATTTGGTTTGGGGAAATATTACCCTTAACTCAGGTCGGGTGGCAAGTGATGGGTGTAAAATTTCGGATTGGGTTCGGGTAGGCCAAAAATCCAACCCTACCATACTCGTGCCTATCCTTAGTTTTGATGTTATTGCTTGATATGAATGGTTAGATCCTTTAATTGCAACACGGGATTTGGTTGTTGAATTAACGTAAAATGAGTAGTAACACACCTAATACTATCATAATAACTTGAAGGAATGATTTATGGATTAACCGTATAGGTGTTAAGCAAGGATATTTTGGTAAAATTTCAACCCATACCTATATTTCTGAGCGTGCGTTCAGTACAACTATGGATCGTATTAGTATGCTAGGGTTATTTTGGGGGTTGATCAAGAGGGGAGTAACGATACTTCATATAGGCGTATCGGTAATTGTTGGGCAATCTAGCTAAGAAACTAGTGTTTGAGCTTGGGAGTTCTATAATTCGAGGAAAATAGTCCTAGGGATCTCCTAAGATAAAAAAATAAAAATTAAATTTTAGGAACTAATAATTTAACCTCGTTTGTGTAATAAATAGGCTAATCACTTAGCAAATGTTAGGTGACACATATGTGATTGTAACCCATAAGGTTCTTGGTAGATTCTATGTGTTATATGGTAAATAGGAGCCTTGTTGTATACTACTAGGTTATTTAGTTGTTGAATTATTGATTGATGGGATACGAACACCCAAGGTAAAGTGTTGCAACACCTCAAATACTACCGAGTAGAGGATCCCGAAGCTGAATGGAAGCGAGACTCGTTCGAAGATGCTTGATGGAAGATTCCAAGAATTGATTAATGATTTTTATGTTT
Organism: Abelmoschus esculentus; assembly: GCA_035048815.1. Lineage (NCBI taxonomy): Eukaryota > Viridiplantae > Streptophyta > Magnoliopsida > Malvales > Malvaceae > Abelmoschus > Abelmoschus esculentus. The sequence goes on along the minus strand of JAUCBN010000013.1, from coordinate 10,410,782 downwards.
AGTGGACGCGAGTCCTGCTCGTAGTGTAGGATCTCGATACTTGGTGGACACGAGCCTCACTATTCATTATTATTACTATCTATGTGATGTTGTGGATTACTGTAACACCCTCGACCCAGTGTCACATTGGGCCTCCAGACCAAAACCAATATTTCAAAATTTCTTTGAAAAGCCCAACAAGAATTTAGTCCAAATCCATTTTCATCATAATTCATAAAATCCAAATCAGTTGAAACATAAAATTCGAGTAAGTGTAAATAGCAGAGCTCTAAATATTACAACTAGTTTTAAAAGTATTCAACTAAATAAAATAAAATTGAGTTACAAATTACATATATAGGGTCCTACAAGTACATACCCACTATGCCTAACAATAATACTTTGACAAGAAATGTAGATATTGAATACACCACGATGATGCTCCTCCGAATAGCTTCCCTTATGCACGAAAACACATTTCCAAACGCTGAGCTACAAAATCTTAGTGTATACTCTATCAACCAGTTCACATCAAGCATAACATAAATAAGCATAAGCAACATGAATGATGACATGGCATGAAAACGATGGTGCTACCCTACCCGCCTGAACACAGGATATTATGCATAACAAGAGAAGTCCACACAACATCTCAAGCACTTTTACTTCGTATTTATATCTCATATAAATACTCATAAATATGTATGTATGTATGTATGTATACGATGTCCATATCAACTCGTAATAGTATAGAAGTAAGGGACCCATCAACACTAAGCAAGGTTCGTGGCATGCCACTCCACATAATCCGCTAAGGAACCCATCAACACTAAGCAAGGTCCTAGATGGTCTTCTGCATAATATAATACCGATAACCCATCAACTCTAAGCAAGGTTATCAGTTTTAACATCATAAAATATTTATCACTAGTAATCGATCAGCACTAAGCAAGGTTACTAGGTACCATATCTCATATATAATATACTTTAGGTAACCATCAGCACTAAGAAAGATTCATAGTAAGCCACATAAGTCAAATGCATCTCATCATAACTCTTATTTTTTTCATGTTGATTTAATTTACAAAAGGCCCATACTGTTATTCATTATTCTCTTGGTCGGGGCTAAAGGCCCATTTTTTGGTTTTAGTATTCATTTTATAGCTTTTCTCACCCTTAGGGACCCCTTACATGAATTATAGAAAATCTTAGACTTATCCTTTAAGGGCAGATTGCCCAGGGTATCTATACGCCTATGTGGCAGTATTGAAATGACCTATATCGAAACGCTTTCCTTACGTTTTGATACGCTACCATGACTATTCAAGATTGAGGGAAATACATAATCGTATTAATACAACTATATGGTTGTATCAAAACAACTCGTATCAAAACACTTCCCTTACGTTCTGATACGCTGAGGAAATTAACCAAGACTAAGAGAGTACATACCGGTATCGATAAGCCTATAGGGAAATATTGATACTCGACTTCATTCCGATACACCCCTAAAGAGGTATCGAAACAATTTGGCTACTGGAGGATTTGGTATCAAAACACGACCTAGGCATTCTGAAATGTATATCCTTCTCGCCTGAGATTTCTCTTTAGGGTATTGATACACTAATAGATGGTATCGATACCTGATGAGTGTTAGATATGCGCAATTGTGCAAGTGAACACGTCGCCAAGTAATAAAGTGATGAGTATCATCGGATATCGTTTCCACAGGGATTGGTATACTTAATATGCTTTCTTTAGTCTTCTTGCTCTGTAAAAGAAAAAAAAGTAAAGATACAATTAATTGGATGGTGATTGAACTAAATAATAATAACTAAATAAAGATAGAAAAATAAGATAAAGAAGGTGGCCAGGATCCAGTTGTGCTGTATAGTGGATTTGATCAACTTGTTCTTGTTCAATGCAATTGTACAATACTGCCTCGACAGGCCTGCAGATTACTGCCTCAACTGTGATGTCTCTCGTCTATCGCGATAATCTCTTGCTCTTGGGAAGACTTTACCAAAGTTCGACAAAGTATCCTTTAATGATTCCACTTATCTCTAAGTCGAAATACTATTGATGACCAGTCGTTGATGATATCTCTCAACGTGAATCAATTATAATCACCAACCAATCTCACACTTTTCTTAGCCGTTGAAACTCTTAACTTATCTCTAGGCTGAGTTAGTGTTTCTCGATTGAAACACCGTACTTATCCCTTTAGTGAATCTAACTTTCTCTATATTAGATAAAGGGATTACTCACAAACTTCTCTCTCGAGCTTGAATTCAAGAACAAGGAATGACAAAGAATAAGCAAACTTCGATCTTTTATTGCATTGAAAACAAGAAACAAAGTTTGACTTCCTCACACTCATACTTTAAAACCTTCACCTAAGCCTAAACAAAATTAGAACATAATGTAGAAAAGAAAACCTAAATCTAATTCTATATTCTAAGCTGTGAATCTAATGTGTGTCTAGTCGAGTTTTTCTTCTCCTTTGGACGGCTAGATCTTATATAGCTTGGCCTAGGGCAAACCTTTACTAAGTAGAATAAAACTTGGAGTAGGGAACAAGTCATGTACACAGGTCAAATTTTTCCAAGTTTAATTCTTCTAGAAGGCTTTCCCGCGTGGCCTCATCTTTGGGCTTTCCTTGTGCTATCCAGCTCCGATCATTGGGCTTCTTGTCCAGCAACATTCTCCTCATTTTTCTCCTTAGCTTGCCCACCATATTGCTACTTGTCCTCCACTTCCTCGACATCAGGTCTTGCCTCGGCCTCACTTTGATGCCGTGACAATACTTTTTCCTACATAGACATAAAAATGCAGTAAAGTATGTCTTTTCTAAAAATATTATCTTTAATAGCATAATCCCTAAATATCTCACATTAAGTATATCCAATGGTCCAAGTAGGTGTAGAATTGATGATTAATGCCCATGAAAAGTGTAGAATATGATAGTGAGTTGAGTACTTATCAGCCCCCCAAACTCGAACTATTGCATGTCCTCAAGAAATGCAAACCATCAATTTGTCAAACCTTATTCTTTCTTGGTCTTATGTTTCCATCTATTCTCCCTACCATAAACATGTTCATTCTTTAGACTTAACTTTTTCGTTACCTAAGGGTGTACCTAGAAGACAAACTATATGGTTTTGTGAGTGTGTGCGTTTTTGTGGACAAGTTTGATTAAGGGACTTCTTAGATGAACTCTAAGTTCAAGACAAATAGACTTGGATTTAGTGTACTCTTCTTAAAACAATAATTTCTTGATCCAATTTCGGGCACCTCAAGGATTGTGTTTTCTCCTTCTTATTTTCTTATTTCTTTTGCTATTCTTTTGAACATACTAGTGCCAACTTCGGGCACCTCTATCATGAAGAAGAGTATTTTCTAGAGCTGGTGAATGACGCCTCTAGTCATTTTAACAAAAAATCTAAGTCTTTATCACCTAAGTTTATTAAAAGATTTCCTATAACCAAATAAGTCCCAAAAGTGTTTTAGGATCAACCTTATAGTAAGCTTCTAAGTTTTTCTGCTTAAGTATCCTAGAATTAAGCCTTCAAAACAGAACCTAACTATTGTAAGGAGAAAGATTTCTATTGCCTTAAAAGAATAAACTAAGACAATAATGATGGGCAGTGCAAGAGTATGGACAACAATTTCAAGTAAAGTGGTGGACATAAAAATAAAAATTTATCACTTAAAACTCCCTTTTTATGGTAAGGCCTCGGAAGCGGATTCCCTCGATAGTGGATCTACACTCCCAAACTCAAACCAAGCATTGTCCTAAATGCTTCAATTAGGGGAAAACAACAGGAAACAAAATATTAAAAAGAAACAAGTAATTATAAAAGCAATATAAAAATTATAAGGACTCCGAAGAGCTATCCTCCATAATTAATTTTCTAGATCTAGATGATGATTGCTGCGTCCTTGGTGATAGCGATGGATGAGTCTTTTCTTGTCTTGGTGGTTGGACCCTTGTTGATGTTACTCGTTGCATAAGAGCATTCACGTCTTCTTCTCCTTCATCTTCTGTCTCCATTATATTAGTCCCTCCATCGTTCTTTGGATCTGCCTAGACATGGTAAATTGTTGGCCCGATAGCGTCCGAGCTTTGGTGTACATAGGCATCTATCTCAGCTGATAGACATCCCATGATGATTGGGGATCTTGGGGGAGTGCTGAAGACTACCCTCATCTTTGAAGGTCTTCTGCTGGCAAATGATACCACGGCAGAATCTGCTGCCCTAGATGGGTCAGCAACGTGAAACTGTTGCTGAGGGCCTGTGTGGAAGAATGGTCTCGGTCCTCTTGGAGCTGGTGTTGTCTCTATGTAGGGTGAAACTGTCACGAACATGTTTGTGGGGAATTCTATAAACTACACCCTTTGGTCTTGAAAGTTGTGGAGCATCATTTGAGCAAGTGTGTTGTTGATGTCTCTTTGATACTCCATGTATATCTGCTGTCTAAGATCCATGGCTACCATCCTTTATAGAATCTCCTGGTATGGGTCTGCTGCGGCAGTGGTATGGGCAGTGTCAGGCATGTCTACCGTGTATTGGGCCCCTACAACAATTTCAGCAGTGAACTGTTGCGGCGTTGCTTAGACTGGTTTTACTTACGTAATCTGCAAAATTTTGTGGCAGAATTCTCTAGTCCATCTTTTTCTTTGGGGTGTGAATTCATCTGTCTCGGCAATGAGTACACCTGCAGTATTACAAATACTAGTGATTAAAGAAGGAAAATACAAAGGACCTTTATCCTTCTTACCGCATTCATGAATTTCTCGTAAAATAATTTCTCCAATATTGATACTCCTTTTGTTAATGATCGATTGTATGATCACCAATCTCCTTCGGTCCACTGTGTTGTTATGGGAGGTTGAGATGAGACGTCTATTTACAAAAGTGTTCCAGTGTTTGGCCTCGGGTTTCAAACTTTGCCTTGCTACGGATCCTTTATGGGCACCGGTCTCCCATGGGGTATTGCTGTAGCAGTGGTCGTCCTTTATTAGCTCGTAGTCTTGAGTGGTGACATCCTCCATAAATTTGGCATGGACATCACGCATAGGGATAAGGCCGTAAAATTCAATTATTGTATCTACATCGAGCTTGACAGGCCTGCCTCAACAGTAGATAAAGAAGGAGTCCTTGCTTGGCCCATGCGTATAGAATTCTCGCACGATGGTGGCATTGTCCTGGGGAGGTTGTAGGCAGAAAATATCTCATTCTTGATATTTTATCTTGTCGAACAAGTAGTGTTCGATACTGAAATCTTCTTCTTTTGAATATTGGAACCCTTGTTCCTCCCATAATTGCCGAGCAATGAACAGTCTGTTGAATTAGTCTTCAATAGTTGCTGGGGCAAAGCGTTTGTAGGTGGCCATGAGTGAGCGTTGTGAGAGTTGATGTTCTGGGAGAATTTCTTGAAGAGGTACTGAAAATTGCAAGATGGTAAGTAGGCAAAGTACTGTGAGAGCAAGTTTAGCAAAGAAGTAAAGTTAGCAAGAATGTAAGAGTGAATAGTTCAAGAGGGAGAGATTGCTTATATAGGCTTCAGTAGTGTGACCGTTTTAATTCACAAGCCGTTTAACTTTTACTGTCGTTTGCATTTACTTTCGTGGCAGAAATCTCGGTAGATAGTCGTTACACTATTTCTGCCCGTTGGAACTGCTGCGGCTTCTGACACTGTTTATTGTCTCGGCAGAATTAAATACAGAAAAATAATTATAGTAAGTAAATGTAAACTAAATTAATATTAATATAAAAATTAAAAAGATAAGTGATGCGTGTCAAATATGCACAATTAATGCAAGTGAACACGTCGCAAGTAATAAGTGATAAGCATTATCGAGTTATCGTCTTCTCGGGGATTGATATACTTAATATGCTTCATTTGATCTTCTTGCTATGTAAAAAAAAGAAAAGAAACAAGTAAATTGGATGTTGATTAAACTAAATAGGATGAGATAAAATTTGAGAAAGAGGGCAGGATCCAGTTGTGTTGTATAGTGGATTTGATTGATCTGGTTCTATGCAATGCAGTCACACTTCACTGTCTCGGCAGTATTGCAGATTACTGCCTCGACATCGATAGGGTTCTCTGCAGCGACAATCCCTTGCTCTTGGGTAGATTTACCAAAGTTTGACAGAGTATCCTTTGATGGCTCTGCTTATCCCTAAGTCAAAACACTGTTGATGATCAGTCCTTAATGATACCTCCCGGCGTTAATCAATTATAACCAACAACCAATACCATACTTCTTTTAGTCGTTGAAACTCCAACCTATCGCTGGGCCGAGTTAGTATCCTCCAATCAAGTCAAATACCATACTTACTCCATTCGTGAGTCTAACTCTCCCGAGTCTGGACAAATAGATTACTCACAAACTTCTCTCCCGAGCTTGGATGCAAGAACAAAGAATGACAAAGAGTAAGCAAACTTCTCTCCCGGTGTTGCTTGGACTGGTTTTGCTTGCGTAATCTGCATGATCTTGCAGCAGAATTCTCTGGTCCATCTTTTTCTTTGGGGTGTGAATTCATCTGTCTCAGCAATAGGTACACCTGCAGCATTACAAATACCAGTAATTAAAGAAGTAAAATTAAAAGGACCTTTATCCTTCTTACCGTATTCATGGATTTCTCGCAAAATAATTTCACCAATGTTGATACTCCTTTTGTTGATGATCGAATGTATGAGCACCAATCTTCTTCGGTCCACCATATTGTTATGGGAGGTTGGGATGAAGCGTCTATTTATAAAAGTGTCCCAAAGTTTGGCCTTGGGTTTCAAACTTTGCCTTGCTAGGGATCCGTTGTGGGCACTGGACTCCCATGGGGTATTGCCGTAGCAGAGGTTGTCCTTTATCAGCTCGTAGTCTTGAGTGGTGACATCCTCCACAAATTCGGCATGGACATCACGTATAGGGACAAGGCCGTAGAATTCATTGATTGTATCAGTATCGAGCTTGACAGGCCTGCCTTGGTAGTGGACAAAGAGGGAGTCCTTGCTTGGCCCATGCGTATAGAATTCTCGCACGATGGTGGCATTGGCCTGGGGAGGTTGTAGTCAGAAAATCTCTCATTCTTGATATTTTATCTTCTCGAACAAGTAGTGTTTGATGCCAAAATCTTCTTCTTCTGAATGTTGGAACCCTTATTCCTCCCATAATTGCCGAGCAATGAACAATCCATTGAATCGGTCTTAAACAGTTGCTGGGGCAAAGCGTTTGTAGGTGGCCACGAGTGAGTGTTGTGAGAGTTGATGTTCTTAGAGAATTTCTTGAAGAGGTACTGAAAATTGCAGGATGGTAAGTAGGCAAAGTGTTGTGGGAGCAAGATTAGCAAACAAATAAAGATTAACAAGAATGCAAGAGTGAATAGTTCAAGAGGGAGAGATTGCTTATATAGGCTTCAGTAGTGTGACCGTTTTAATCCACTAGCCGTTTTATAGCCGTTTAACTTTTACTGTCGTTTGCATTTACTGTCGTGGCAGAAATCTCGATAGATAGGCGTTACATTATTTCTGCCCGTTGGAACTGCTGCAGCTTCTGACACTGTTTACTGTCTCGGCAGAATTGCTGTTGTGAACTATTTCTACTTTATTCTTGCTTATTGTCCTAAAAAAAATTATTAAACAAAAATAAGAAAATTAATTAAAGACAAAAAAATAATTATAGTAAGTAAATATAAACTAAACTAATCTTAATATAAAAATTAAAAAGATAAGTGATGCGTGTCAAATATGCGTAATTAGTACAAGTAAACACGTCGCAAGTAATAAATGATAAGTATTATCGAGTTATCATCTCCTCAAGGATTGATATACTTAATAAGCTTTATTTGATCTTCTTGCTCTGTAAAAAAAGTAAAGAAACAAGTAAATTGGATGTTGATTAAACTAAATAAAAGAAACTAAATAGGATGAGATCAAATTTGAGAAAGAGGGCAGAATCCAGTTGTGTTGTATAGTGGATTTGATTGATCTATTATTGTCCAATGCAATCGCATTTCACTGTCTCGGCAGTACTGTAGATTACTATCTCGACATCGATAGGGTTCTCTGTTGAGGCAATCCCTTTCTCTTGGGCAGATTTACCAAAGTTCGGCAAAATATCTTTTGATGGCTTCGCTTATCCCTAAGTCGAAACACAGTTGATAATCAGTCCTTGATGATACCTTCCAGTGTTAATCAATTATAACCAACAACCAATCTCACACTTCTTTTAGCCGTTGAAACTCCAACCTATCCCTAGGCCGAGTTAGTATCCTCCAATCAAGTCAAATACCGTACTTACTCCATTCGTGAGTCTAACTCTCCCGAATCTAGACAAATAGATTACTTACAAACTTCTCTCCCGAGCTTAGATGCAAAAACAAAGAATGGAAAGAGTAAGCAAACTTTGATATTTTATTGCATTGAAACAAGAAACAAGATACGATCTCCTCTCACTAATACTCAACAACTTTCACCTAAACCCTAAGAAATCTTAGAACATGATGGGAAGAATTGTTCCTAAGATAAACTCTCTCAAATTCGGCTCCTCTAGTCCCTTGGACGGCTATGCCTTATATAGGCTTGGCCTAGGGAAAACCTTTCTTAAATAGAGTACAACTTGGAGTAGGGAACAAGTTATGTACATACGTTAAATATTTCCAAGTTTAATTCTTCTAGAAGGCTTTTTCTCGCGTGGCCTTGTCCTTGGGCTTTTGCTGTGTTGATCAGCTTTGATCCTTGGGCTTCTTGTCCAGTAACATTATCCATATTTTTATCCTCAGTTTGCCTTCCATATTGCTTTTTATCCTCTACTGCCTCAACATCAAGTCCTACCTCAGCCTCAGTTTGCTACCGCGTCAATACTTATTCCTGCACAGACATGAAAATGTTGTAAAGTATACATTTTCTATAAATGTTATCTTTAATAGCATCATCCCTAAATATATTATATTAAGTAAATGCATTGGTTCAAGTAGGTATAGAATTGATGATAAGTGCCCATGAAAAGTGTAGAAAGTGATAGTGAGTTGAGCACTTATCAATAAGGAAAGAGATTATGTTATTGGTGGAGTGCATGTAAATGCATCTCCCAATCTGATTATCTCTTGTTGTCCAAAGTTATCCTTTAAGTGTTGGCCATTGGCTTTAAGTTCATCCCTTATTATTTTGATCTTCACTGCATCCTGTTTGTCTGGACAATATGTTTTGTTGTTGGTTTCCTTCACATCTACCTTAATTTTCCTGCAAAAATTCTGCCATAGCAAATATCTAATTTTTTGCCGAGCATGCTACCCAGGCAGTAGCTGTTGAAGCAGGATACCTTAGCATCTGTAGTGTGAAGGACTTTGCACTTTTCTGCATCATCATACCTTTTTTAGATTGTGTAAGGAATTGAGTTTAACTTGTTGGTCATTGATCCTCATAGTCAACTCTCCTTTTTCCACATCAATTAACGTTCTTCCAGCGGCAAGGAAAGGTATCCCAAGGATGATCGGTGCATTCTCATCTATTTCAAAATCAAGGACAAGAAAATTAGCAAAAAAAATAAATTTATCTACTCTTACCAGCATATCCTCGATTTTTCCTTCGGGTTGCACGTATGATCAATCTGCAAGTTGGAACATCATAGTAGTGGTTTTGCCCTTCCAATTCCAAGTTTTTGGAAGACTGACTTGGGTATTAGATTGATGCTTTCTCCAATGTCACATAGATTCTTACCTTCATAGTGGTTACCAATTGCACAAGGTATTGTAAAGCATCCAAGATCCTTCAATTTTGGTGGCATGCGGTTGTGTAGCATTGCCATGCATCCTTCTGTTAGCAGTCACTGCTTCAAACTCACTTAGCTTTTTTCTCTTTGACACAATGTCATAATTAGGCATTTGTTTATTTGCCTCTACAAAGGGTAAGTAATGTGGATTTGCTTTAAGATATCAAGAAATTTCTTAAATTGATGGTCCTGTTTTTGCTTTTTCAACCTTTGTGGGAAAGGTGGTGATGGTCTCATCTCTTCCAGGGTTTCTTTAATTTGGAATTTAATACATGGAACCACTGTGTTTGTCTCTGTCTCGACAGCGTGTTTAGGTACTTCCGAGCTCTCTACTAGGGCAATGTTCTCATGATCAGTTTGTTCGACATCCAAGTCCTCTTTTTTTGGTTCTGTTGATGGGACTTTGGCTCCTGAGCTTTCTACCTTTTCTTTAAGTTGTAGACCACTTCTGGTAGTAAGTGCTTTGCACTGTTCATGGCCCATTACCTTAGCAACTTCAGTATTGCTAGGTAATCCTCCTTGTGGTCTAGTATTAATGTTTTGGGCAAACTGCCCAACCTGAGTTTCTAGTGCCTTGATAGCAGCCTCTTGGTTTTGTAACCTCATCTTAGTTCTATTGATGAATGCACCTTTTCTTTTTATGAAGTTACTATTCTCTGCCATGTAGGATTCAGTTTTCATCATGAATGCTTTTAGAGAATTTTCCATAGAACTTACAGGTTGTTGCGGTAGAGCTTGCTGCTGCGGTAGATGTTGCATTTTTTGCTGGAATCCTAGTGGTTGAGTGGTTGGATTTAAGGCATTATTTGGATTACTCCATGAAAAATTTAGATGCCTCTTCCATGAGGGGTTTTATTTGTTGGACATCATATTGTTTCTGTTGTAGTTTCCCACATACATGCTAGACTCTTGATTCTGCATACAGTCAGAAGAATTGTGGTTACCTCCACATAAATTGCAAAAAGAATCAATAGTCTTAACCTCATGTGTGTTTTGTTGTAGCTGCATGTTTTGCACAATTTTAGTAAGAGAGGCCAATTGTGCTGCCACTGAATTTGATGTTTCTAATTCGTTTATTGTGGCTTGACGTCTTACTCCTCCTCGCCTAAATGTAGGAATTTGATAATCGTTCTTTGTGAGTTTGTTCAATATCTCAATAGCTTCCTCAGGTGCTTTATCCAAGAGTGTTCCATTTGCTGAGGCAACTAACATCATCCTTGTCGGGGCATTGGTGGCATTGTAAAACATGGTCACTTGTGTCCATAGTGGAAATCCATGCAATGGGAACTTGTGCAATAATTCTCTGTAGCGCTCTCATGCCTTGTACATTGGTTCATCATCTTCTTGTCGAAAAAAGGTAATTTCATTACAGATTCAATCATATAAGTTGGTAGGATTAAAACACGTAATGAATTCTCGGCAGAGTACACTCCAAGATCCTATAAATCCTGTCGGAATTCTATTTAACCAGATCTTAGCCCTATCCCTCAGTGAATAGGGAAAATTTTAATCTCAGAATATCTTCATGGACTCCTTGAATTTTGAATGAGTTACAAACTTCCATGAAAGACTTGAGATATTGCCTGACATCTTCAGTTGCAGACCCACTAAATTGTCCAATAGTATTAAGCATATTGAACATCACAGGTTTCAGTTCAAAGTGGGATGCTTCTATTTCTGGTGTAACAACTCTAGGGTTCAATCCATTCAGATCTTTCACCAGAAAATCTCTAACAGTGAGCTGTCGTGGCAATAGTGGTTGCGGCAGTAGTGGCGGCGGAAATCCGTCATTATCAACAGGTGCGTTCTATCCTCTTGGTGGATCAGCCATAGCTTGTTGGATTTATCTCATCAACCCTTGATAAGTACGTTCGATTTCTGGATCTAACGCGTACAAATGATTTGTAGGGTTTTGTAGGGTTGACCCTGGTTATACACAAAAAATAAAAATTAAATAAGCAAGAAAATTAATAAAACAAAATTTAGTTGTCAATTCCTAGTGATAGCACCAAAAACTTGATGCGTGTTAGATATGCGTAATTGTGTTAGTGAATACGTCGCCAAGTAATAAAGTGATGAGTATCACCAGATATCATCTCCACAGGGATTGATATACTTAATATGCTTTCTTTAGTCTTCTTGCTCTGTAAAAGAAATAAAGTAAAGACACAATTAATTGGATAATAATTGAACTAAATAATAACTAAATAAATATAGAAAAATAAAATAAAGAAGGTGGTCAGGATTCAGTTGTGTTGTATAGTGCATTTGATCAACTTGTTCTTGTCTAATACAATTGTATAGCAATGCCTCAGCAGGACTGCAGATTACTGCCCCGATAGTGATGTCTCTCGTCTAGCGCGACAATCTCTTGCTCTTAGGCAGACTCTACCAAAGTTCGGCAAAGTATCCTTTAATGATTCCGCTTATCTTCTTGTCCAGCAACGTTCTCCTCACTTTTCTACTTAACTTGCCCACCATATTGCTAATTCTCTTTTGTTGCCTCGGCATTTGGTCCTGCCTCGGTCACAGTTTGCTGCCGTGACAATACTTTTTCCTGTACAAACATAAAAATGCAGTAAAGTATGTCTTTTCTATAAATATTATCTTTAATAGCATAATCCCTAAATATCTCACATTAAGTATATGCATTGATCCAAGTAGGTGTAGAATTGATGATTAATGCCCATGAAAAGTTTAGAAAGTGATAGTGAGTTGAGCACTTATCAATACCCCTGCATAAAATGTGCAGTTTTGCATTTTCAAACACTTAGAACTCTATCCAATTGATTCCAATGACTCCTTAGTCGATCCTATACTATATGGGGATGATTCTTAGCATGTTAAAACACTAAAAGTGAAGGTTCATCAACATAAACATAATCCACCATTAAAGACCACCTTAAGCTTCCAAGCATACCAAAACAATCAATAAACATGGTATTAAGCTTAAAACATGATATGCACAATGATTAAGGGTTGGAAGGGTACAAACCTTATGCAAAACAACAACAAACCCGAACATCCTTCCTCTTTAAGCTTTTACTCTCCCTAAGCTTGTAGATAACTCACAAACCTCTTTCTTTACATGATAGAGATAAACAACGGATTATAAAGAACTTGGAATTATTTTTGAGAGCTTAAAATCACCAAAAGTCTAAGGTTTAAGCTCACAAAAATCCATTCCCGAACTACCCTATAAGCCCCCTCTTAAACTTTCATCCTAACCAAACCAACACTTATTTACCTTGTTTTATAGATCCTTGGTAGCCCTAAAACTTTCTCTCCATAATAAAAACAAGAATCTAAACAACCCTAACAAAGATCATACCTTTAACAAACTCTTTTCCTTGCTTCAATGTTGAGCAAGAATAGGAGAAAAGAGAAAGAGAATGAAGTCATTCTCTGCAAAAGAATTAAACCCAACCCTCTTCTTCCATCTTATTTTGATAATTATCAAAATGCCCTCACTCGTCTAAGTCCAACTCACAACACACAAGACTAGGGCCCAACAAGGCCCAAACCACTGAAACCTCCCACGTCACTTCTACGACTCCGTGGTTTCTCCATAAAACCTAATGGAGGCTCAGAATTCATATTGGTTCCACCTTTGATAGATTGTAGTATTTAAGATGTCGATCCCACGAGGATTGGCGTTACTTACGCAATTTATTCTTCCTGCACAATGGAAAACTAAAGATGCAAATAATTGAGTTGGATTATAACTAAGGAAACTAATTAAAGCGATTAAGATAAATAATCAAGAAATCAAGGATGGAAAAGTGGGGCATGTTAGAATGCTTCGTAGCGTAGAATAAGAATGTAATTATCTCATTCTAAAAATGCAATTGAGTTGAACTGCCGCCTCGGCGGATCGCACAAAGGATCGTCGTAGTTGCCTAGGTGGGGTTATGCCTTGTCGACAATTCAACAGCTCATAGTTCGACGGAGCATCCTTGAATGTCTTCTTCCTTATCCCTGAGCGAAAAGAACTGTTGAACCCCCGTGTCTTGATGATACCTCCCAACGTTAATCAAGGGCGGATAACAACCACACATGCATCTTGTTAGTCGCTGAAATCCTGGATAACCAGATTAGTCAATGCCATTGAGCAAAGACCGTATTCTCTCAGTTCGTGAGCCTAACTCTCGAGATATTAGAAAAATGGATATCAGTCATGGATATCAGTCATGGATATAAGACAACAGAGATACATGGAGTATCAAAGAGACTTCAACAACACACTTGCTCAAATGATGCTCTACAACTTTCCAAATCAAGAGGTGCAGTTTCCATAATTCCTAACCAACATGTTCGTGACAGTTGCACCCTACACAGAGCAACACCAGCTCCAGGAGGAACGGGACCATTCTTCCCCACACGCCCTCAACAACAATTTCATGTTGCTGGCTCATCTAGGACAGCAGATTCTGCCGCGGCATCATCTGCTAGCAGAAGACCTTCCAAGAGGAGGGCAGTCTTCAGCACTCCTCCAAGATCCCCAATCCTAATGGGCAATCTATCAGCTGAGATAGATGCCTATGATATCAGAGTTTAGACGCTACCGAGTCAAGCATTCACAATATCGGGGCAGATCCAAAGAATGATGGAGAGATTGATATAATGGAGACCGAAAATGAAGGAGAAGAAGAGTTGAATGCTGCTATGCAACAAGTGACACCAACAAGAGTTCATCCACTAAGACGAGCAAAGCCATCGCTATCACCAAGAACGCAACAATCAGCAGCAAGATCCGGAAAATTAATTGTGGAGGATAGCTCTTCCGAGTCCTTATAATTTTTTATGTTTCTTTTATAATTGTTTGTTTCCATTTTATATTTTGTTGCCTACTGCTTGCCCCTACTATAAGCATTGAGGACAATGTTTGGTTTGAGTTTGGGGTGTAGAACCACTGCCGAGGCCTTACCATGAAAAGGGAGTTTTCAGTGATAAATTTTTGTTTTTATGTCCACCACTTTACTTGAATATGTTGCCTACACTTTTGCACTACCCATCATCAGTATTATTTTAGTTTATTCTTTTAAGGCAATAGAAATCTTTCTTCTTGCCATAATTAGGTTCTATTTTGAAGGCTTAATTCTAGGATACTTAAGGAGAAAAACTTAGAAGCTTACTATAAGGTTGAACTTAAAAACACTTTTGGGACTTGTTTGGCTATAGGAATTCTTTTAATAAAGTTAGATGATAGATCTTTGGAAAGGTGACGAGAGGTGCATATCATCGGCTCTAGGAAATACTCTTCTTCATGCTAGAGGTGCCTGAAATTGGCTCTAGTATGTTTAAAAAATAGTAAAAGAAATAAGAAAATAAGAAGGAGAAAACACAATCTTTGAGGTGCCCAAAATTGACTCAAGAAATTATTGTTTTAAGAAGAGTACACTAAATTCAAGTTTATTTGTCTTGAACTTAGATTTTATCTAAGAAGGCCCTTAATCAAACTTGTCCACAAAAACACACACACTCACAAAACATTATAGTTTGTCTTCTAGGTACACCCTTAGGTAACTAAAAAGTTAAGTCTAAAGAATGGACATAGTTATGCTGGGGAGAATATATGGAAACATAAGACCAAGAAAGAATAAGGTTTGACAAATTGATGGTTTGCATTGCTTGAGGACAAGCAATAGTTCGAGTTTAGGGGTGTGATAAGTGCTCAACTCACTATCAATTTCTACACTTTTCATGGGCATTAATCATCAATTCTACACCTATTTGGACCAATGCATATACTTAATGTGAGATATTTAGGGATTA
Source organism: Abelmoschus esculentus (assembly GCA_035048815.1). Lineage (NCBI taxonomy): Eukaryota > Viridiplantae > Streptophyta > Magnoliopsida > Malvales > Malvaceae > Abelmoschus > Abelmoschus esculentus. The sequence goes on along the minus strand of JAUCBN010000013.1, from coordinate 10,395,250 downwards.
TACTATTAAAGATAATATTTATAGAAAAAGCATACTTTATTGCAATTTTTGTATCTGTGTAGGAAGAAGTATTGTCGCGGTAGCAAACTATGGCCGAGGCAGGACCTGATGTCGAGGCAGCAGAAGACAAGTAGCAATATGGTGGGCAAGCTAAGGAGAAAAATGAGGAGAACATTGTTGGACAAGAAGCCCAAGGATCGGAGCTTGATAGCCCAAGGGAAGCCCAAAGACAAGGCCACGCGGGAAAGCCTCCTAGAAAAATTAAACTTGGAAATATTTGACCTATGTACATGACTTGTTCCCTACTCCAAGTTGTATTCTACTTAGGAAAGGTTTGCCCTAGGCCAAGCCTATATAAGGCATAGTCGTCCCAAGAAGAAGAAGAACTCGACTAGACACACATTAGATTCATAGCTTAGAATATAAAATTAGATTTAGGTTTTCTTTTCTACATTATGTTCTAATTTTGTTTAGGCTTAGGTGAAGGTTGTAAAGTATGAGTATGAGGAAGTCAAACTTTGTTTCTTGTTTTCAATGCAATAAAAGATCGAAGTTTGCTTATTCTTTGTCATTCCTTGTTCTTGAATTCAAGCTCGAGAGAGAAATTTGTGAGTAATCCATTTATCTAATATCGAGAGAGTTAGATTCACGAAAGGGATAAGTACGGTGTTTCAATCAGGAAACACTAACTCGGCTTAGAGATAGATTAAGAGTTTCAACGGCTAAGAGAAGTGTGAGATTGGTTAGTGATTATAATTGATTCATGCCGAGAGGTATCATCAAAGACTAGTCATCAACAGTATTTCAACTTAGAGATAAGCGGAATCATTAAAGGACACTTTGTCGAACTTTGGTAAAGTCTGACCAAGAGCAAGAGATTATCGCGGTAGACGAGAGCATCAGTGTCGAGGCAGTAATCTGTAATCCTGCCGAAGTAGTGTTGTACAATTGCATTGGTCAAGAACAAGTTGATCAAATGCACTATACAACACAACTGGATCCTGGCCATCTTCTTTGTCTTATTTTATATTTATTTAGTTATCATTATTTAGATAAATCACAACCCTAACTTACTTGTGTTTTTATTTTCTTTTACAGAGCAAGAAGATAAAAGGAAACATATTAAGTATACCAATCCCTAAGGAGACGATACTTGATACTTATCACTTTATTACTTGACGACGTGTTCATTTGCACTAAATTGTGCATATCTAGCACGTATCACCTGGATAACCAAATTAGTCAATGCCCTTGAGCAAAGACCGTATTCTCTCGTTTCGTGAGCCTAAGTCTTCCGATATTAGACAAATGGATATTTCTTCACATACTTATCATCTCGAGCTCATATGCAAAGAAAGTTAATGCCAAGAGAGAAAAAACTATGAATTCTGGAATTGTATTAATAAGAACTAAACAAATTACAAACTTTCTCCCACAACTACTCCACAAACTAACCTAAACCCTAAGGGGGAGATGAAGGAGTTTAGTGTTTTCTATGAACACTTGATTTCGAGATCTCCTCCTCTTTACATAGGTTATAGTTTATATAGGCTTGACCTAGGGTAAACCTTTCTAAAGTAGGAATACAACTCGGAGTAAAACAAAAGTTAAGTACATAAATAAAAGATCTTTATTTATTTACTACTTTATTCCTATAAGGATTCTTTTCCTGTGTGGCCTTTGAGCTAGAATTTTCATGCGTTTCCCAGTTCCGATTTCTTTGCTGCTTGTTTTAAAACGCCCACCTTATTTTTCTCTTCATCCGCCTATCATATAGACATTTGCTCTTTAGGTGCTTCCGCGTCATGAGGTGTTGTCGCGGCATCTATTGCCATCATAATGTTTGTTGTGCGTTTTCTGGACTTGGAACTGCGTCAGTACAGTTCTCTTGGCCTAGTTCGATCTGCTCATTCCTCAGCGTAGCATGTCTAGGCAATGTCTGAAGATAAATCTTGACTACAGTTGTTATTTTGCTGCCTTGGCAACCTCCGCCAAGGCAACCTTCCGCTGTGGCATTTTACCTATCATGAAATAAAGACAAAAAACAGTACCTTTTCTATCAAATATTACATAAATTCTGTAATTGAGTGTATTGATTCTGAAATATGGAAAATATGCATAATTATCCATTATTGTCATTAAATCTGCCCTTTATTAATAATAATCGAGTGGGAAAATGATATAAAAATAGGAATTTTAGGCACTCATCACAACCTTTACCAACGGTATGCTCTTGTTTCGAAGCTCCTTTACTCCTCTATCCAAGATCCTTATTGGCCTTTCTTCGTTAGTCAAATCCGTATTGACTTCGATTTTCTCAAGTTGAACAACATGCGAAGGATCCAAATGGTAACGCCTAAACATAGACACGTGAAACACATCGTGGATACATGCTAACTCTGGAGGTAAAGTTAACCGGTAAGCTACTATCCTCACTCTCTCAAGAACTTATTACGGTCCAACGTACCTTGGACCCAACTTTCTTTTCTATCCAAATCGGATGATTCCTTTCCAAGGAGATACATTCCTAACTCATACTCTATGTGATTGCACTTACGGTCTGTATAATTTTTGTCTATAAAACGCCTCTTGTAACCTTTCCTTGATGATCTGAACCTTCTCTTTGGTTTCCTTAACAAGCTCAAAGCCTACTATCCTTACCTTATTAAAGTCGGTCCAACACAAAGGTGTCCTACACCTACGCCCGTACAAAGCCTCAACAGGTGCCATCTTTATACTTGACTGATAACTGTTATTGTAAGCAAACTCCACAAGCGGTAACTGATCCTCCCAACTTCGATCAAAGTCCATTACACAACACCGAAGCATATCCTTCAAGATTTGTATGACTCACTCAGACTGTCCATAGGTCTAAGGATGAAAAGTTGTACTTAAGTACAACTTGGTATCCAAATCCCTATGGATAGACCTCCACAACCTCGTCGTGAACCTCGGGTCCTTATCCGGTATGATCGACGAAGGAACACCAGACAACTTCAGGATCTCCTTTATGTACAATTGAGCCAATTTTTCTAAAATGGAATCCATCCTTACCGGTAAGAAGTGAGCCGACTTAGTCAACTAGTCAAAAATGACCCATATAGCATCATGCTTTATCAGTGTTATCGGTAACCCGGTGACAAAGTCCATGGTCAAACAATCATACTTCCACTTTAGAATCTAGATTGGCTGAAATAAACATGAAGGAACCTGATGTTCCGTTTTCACAATCTAACACGCTAAGCATCTTGTCATAAACTCAGAAATATCTCTTTTCATACAAGGCCACAAAAAGAAAGGAAGAAGATCTTGGTACATCTTGTTACAACCCGGATGGACAGAAAATGGACTACATTAAACTTCCTTTAAGATTTGATCTCTCAAATCCTCAAGAGTAGGGACACACAAACGACACTTGAAGTACACGAATCCACCATCACATACCTCAAAGTTTGACACTTCACCTCTCTGACAAGCCTTAAGTTGAGCTACCAAATCCTTATCTAACGCTTGTGCTCTCTTTATCTCCTAAACTAGTGTAGGTTCCACGCGCAACTCTGGTAATAAAACACCATCCTCGGTCATCCTTAATTGGGAAAACATGGCTCTCAAGTCCAAAAAGGACTTCCTACTCAAAGTATCGGCGACCATATTCGCCTTACCAAGGTGATACTCTATGACACAGTAATAGTCTTCCAACAACTCTATCCACCATCGATGTCTCAAATTCAATTCTTTTTGGGTAAGAAGATACTTTAAACTCTTGTGATCGGTGTAAACATAACATTCTCCCCATAGAGATAATGCATCCATATCTTCAACGCGAAGATAACCGCTGCCAACTCAAGATCATGCGTAGGATAGTTTCTTTCATAGGGTTAAAACTTTCTAGAGGCATAGGCAAACCACCTTACCTTCTTGCATAAGCACATAACCTAACCCATTAAAGGAAGCATCTTAAACACCATATAATCCTTTCTCGGTTTCGATTGCATAAAGATCGATGCCTTTGTAAGATAAGCCTTAAGCTGCTCAAAGCTTTGTTGTTTCCTCTCATTCCACACAAACAAAATCCCATTTTGAAGAAACTTTGTCAACGATGTTATTATGATTGAGAAGCCTTTAACAAACCTCCTATAGTATCCGGCAAGTCCAAAAAAGTTACGGACTTTCGATACATTCTTTGGTGGTTTCTATTCCACCATAACTTGTATTTTCTAAGGATCAACTCCGATGCCATCTGCTGCAAGTATGTGGCCGAGAAACGCCACCTCTAACAACCAGAACTCACACTTACTAAACCTAGATTAAAGACGTCTATCCCTCAAAACCTGAAGAACCACTCTTAAGTGATAGTCATACTCTTCCTCTGAGCGTGAATACACCAAGATGTCGTCAATGAACACAACTACAAACTGATCTAGGTACGGATAAAAGATTCGGTTCATCAAGTCCATAAAAGCTATTGGTGTATTCGTGAGCCCAAATGGTATTACTAAGAACTCAAAATGCCCATACCGCATCCTAAGAACGGTCTTTTGGACATCCTCTTATGCCACCTTTAATTGGTAGTACCCTGGTCTCAGATTGATCCTAGAAAACATACAGGCACCTCTGAATTGCTCAAACATGTCATCGATCCTTGGAAACGGATAACGATTCTTGACCGTTACTTTGTTGAGCTGACGGTAGTCGATGAACATCCTCATCGATTCGTCTTTCTTCTTAACAAACAAGATTGATGCTCTCCAAGGTAACACACTCAGTCGAATAAAAACTCTCTCAAGCAGCTCTTGGATATGTTGTTTCAACTCTTTCATTTCTGTCGGTTCCATACGAGAAGGTGCTATAGACACCGATGCTGTACCCAGCAACACCTCTATAAAGAACTTTAATTCACGACCAAGAGCTAAAACGGGTAACTCCTTCGGAAACACATCGACGAAGTCACAAATTATCCTTAGCCTTCCTAACACATGACTCTCAACAGACAAGTCTACAATATGAGATAATAAAGCCTCACAACCTTGCTGGATTAGCCTTTGAGCTGACAAAGCCGACACAATATTCGGTAAACACGGGATCCTCTCACCCCTCACAACAAGCTTATACCCATCCGAACACGGAGCTTCAAACTCTTTAACCTACAAACCAGACTTGCATCGTGTTCGAATAACCAATCCATCCTTAGGATTGCATCAAACTCTTGAAAAGAAAAGACCATAAGTTTAGCAGGAAAGATCGAGTCTTGCACCTTGATCGACACCTCCAATAAACCTTATCCACTGACACATCTAACCTAAAGGGCTTGTCACATGAACTCCTATCTCTAGATCCTCGGCTAGCAGACCCCAACACTTAGATATCTCACTACAGATATAGGAGTAGGTAGATCTCGAGTCCACAAGAGCAACTATGGGAACTGAAAATAAGGTAAACATACCTAAGATAACATCAGTAGCTGCATAGTCCTCTTATGCCCTCACAGCATATTGCCTAGTTGGTGGTCTTGTCGTGGACTGAAAGGTACCACCCGAACTATGACTCACACCTTCACGAGTATAACCCCGGTCTCTCTAGCTCGGATAACGGGTCCTATGAACCAATTCTGTTGGCTCTTTTGCTTTCTCGGGACAGTCCTTCAGTAGGTTCTTTGATGACCCACAATGATAACAATCTCTAACCGTGTTCCAACACTCTCCTTTATGGTTTCGCCCACACTAAGGGCATAAAGGAACACCCGAACTCCTCTAAGAACTCTCTGGGGTCATCATTGGGGATGACATAGACTACCTCCTCCTACCATCTGAATCAGACATACGGTTTGATCTTGCACTCTGATTAGAAGCTCCTTATTCTAGTTCCAACGGTTCCTATTCTTCCCCGAATAAGACTAAGAGTTGTTAGAGAAGTTCTAGTTGCCTCCACCTGAACCACCTTGTCCGAAAGAAGAATCATAGTTCAACCCTTGGACTTGCTCCAAGTTCTTGGCAATAGCGGTCAACTCAGAAAACACTTTGGGTGGAGTAACAGTGAGAGATGTCTGGATCTCTTTTCTTAAGCCCTTCAAAAATCTATTACATCTCATTTTCTCCGTGGCCACCAACTCTAGAGCGTACCGACTCAATTGTAGGAACTCCTTGTAAGCAAACACCGAAGGGTTCCCTTGCACAAGATGGGTTAATCGCTCTCTCAAGGTTTCAATGTAGGCTTCACCCACATACTTTTTCTTGAACTCATCGAGGAAGTTGTTCCAAGTTGGTCGTTCAGGATCCCAATCAAGCTCCACAATTTTCCACCGTTCACGTGCATTACCCTTTAAAAGTAACAGAATACACGACAGCTTATCCTCAAAGCTGGGCCTCATCTGCCTCATGACCCAACGGGTATCATGTAAGCATTGGTCAACTTGTACAGGATTGTCTTATCATGTCTTGTAAAAGTCAACAACTCCTTGTATTCTCACCCTCTCCACCGGTGCCTCTCGAGGTATAGCAGACGAACTCGATGTAGCCCTCACAGTCCGGTCCAACGCGTAGTTCAACTGCAGGAAGTAGTTGCCCCCTTGAACAACTGCATCCTCAAACGGTGCCTCCATAGTTGGCGCATAGTCACCTCGGAGTCCTTTTCCCAAGAAACCCAACTCTCCTTAACAACTCGATTTTTGTAACCCCCTTAGCCCGGCCTAGACGGAACCGACACTAACGGGTTACACGGGGAATATCAAACCAAATCCGCGAAGGTCCGATTCGATAAACAACTCCAAAACCATTATATTTTTTTTATTTTATCTTTCCTAGATGCATAATATTATTCCTACATGTCAAGGTCTCGTATAAGGCATTAACGGAACAAATTAATCATAAACAAACATCCGATTAAACACTTAAGTAAAATTAAGGAATAAATAGTAAAACTTTTAAATTCTATTTGTAAAGTTTAAATTCTTTTCATCAAAGTTCAATTTAACACTCAAGTTTTCTTTACAATAAATTTCAAGTCAAACAGATCATTCAAACATCATCAATTGCATGTTTCTCTAATTTAGGGACCAAAATGTAAATCTTCCAAATTACAAGGACTTCATACAAATTAGGTTAACCATCTTGAAATTAAACCAACTTTATGTATGCATGCAAAATTTCATCTCAAAATAATATCTGTAAGTACCCTAATCGAATAAGGGAAGATATCTGGCACTAAAATATAATTTCCAGCAACTTTCAATTCTTGGTAGTCAAAGGTTTCGAAACCTTCCAGAGGTTTCAAAACTTTTTGTAAAAGGTTTCAAAACTTCCGAGGAAGTTTCGAAACTTTTCGCGTCTAGTAACTTTCCAGAATTGAAATTGCCCGCAAGGTTTCGAAACTTCTTGAAGGTTTCAAAACTAATAGACAAAGGTTTCGAAACCTTCCCAAAGGTTTCGAAACTTTGGGTCTAGAACCAAAAGTTCCGTCACACTAAGTGAACACTAACAATTCAATACACAACCATTAATCACTTCCAACTATATGCATAATTCCTAAGCATAATTAACAACTTATAACACATGATTCACAACATCACGAACATCAATCAAACTATAGGCATGCTTCCTAGAAGATGATTAAAAACATAACAATCATGCAAGTACATGCTTCAACAATCCAAACAATTCCATAGTCCAACAATTAATAATCAAGCAACAAAGGTCTTATTACAACATAAACCAAAGTCTAAGTACACACTCCTTACATAGGTTGGGTTACACATTGCCATGCCCTAATTTATTTGCCAAAAACATACGAAATTGTAGTAATCCTTCCCCTTGGTTTCCTTGCCTCGAATGAAGCCCCAAGTATCTTTATTTTTCTGCAAGGATGAAAAGAGAGTTTAAGCAAACATGCTTAGTGAGGAAGCTCTACACAAAATAATTAATGCATCTATTTAAAACCATAATGAAACCATAATTTGCAATGCATCACTAAATCATACATGCTAACACCTCATATTCATGTTCATTAAACCATATGCATCCTTGAATTTACACAATCTTATCAAAATAATTTATAAACGATGCACAGTGTTCTTCTCAAATTCATGTATGTATATTGGCATTCTAGTGACCACTTAATGTGAACCTTGAGTTCACCGAATACACGGATCCATTGTTAGAGACCATTGTCTCGTCATGACACGAGGTCACCATTGACATGACACCAAGTCACCATTATAGCACTACCACGCATGATCGGACACATAGTCACTCTTGTTACATGTAGGCGGCTCTACCACGCACGGTTAGACACAAAGTCACCCTTGTTATGTGTAGGCAATTTTCGGTATTCTCAACTCTGTTTATAGTGCACTTAAGACAATCCTAATGACATGTCATTCGTATTCGAATCTAAAGTTAGTGTCACTAAGCCAATATCATAATCAAATGTACATGATAACTTACTGCTCATAATACATGCATAATATGTTCAACAAATGAACCAAAAGCCATGCCCAAAGGCACCATCATATATAAGGCAATTAACTATATTGTATTCCGAATCATTTCTCATAATTTTTCATATTCATGGATGCTAAATAAGCTATGAATTTCAGCAAGTATTTCTCATGTATGCACCAAATCAAATCATGTTCATGTATTTCCAGGAATCGTACCAAACGCGATTCGCTTTAAGTCCGAAAGCACTCACCGACAAACGAAATCAGCTTTCGCCGATATCCGATGATCACGCCAATGCACCAGCACTCAAGCACCTTCTTGTACCTCTTCTACAACATTTAAAACAGAGCATTCTCACATCATAACATGCTCAAATCAGCAGCCATATCCGATCACCACAAAACTACCAAAAACTTAGCCGAAAAGACCGTAAACTAAGCCAAAACGCATCCGAACAACATCAGCCCAAAACCTAATGAATCTAACATCTAATCCACTTCAATTATGAACCAAAAACACATCCAAACCATCCTTATATCTCTAGCAACATTAAAGCACCTAAAACAGCCCCTAAAACAACCGAAAAACACCTTAAAACAACACCGATTGCATTATTCCTGGATTAAATTAATGTGCTATCAAATGAAGACTCAATTAATCATTTAATTAACATAAAAACATAATTGAACCCATCTAATTTTAGCATTGAATGAGATCCAAAAAGATTTCACAAAAACATTCACAAAATCACTAGATCTAACATTGAAAATATAAAATTAAGTTTTTATTCAAAGATTAGCAAGCTAATACTTGGGAATTTCAATAAAGAACTTTAGAAATGATTTAAAAATCCAGAAAATTATCTTTAAGATCTATTCACCAAAAAGATGCAATTTCCTCTTCTTGATTCCTTGTAATTTGGTGTTGATTTGATAAAATTGATGATTAGGTTTTGTAAAGGATGAAAAGATGATTAAAATGATGTAATCTTTGTTGAAAAAGATGCAAAAATCAGCAATGAATTGAAGAAAAGAGATGAAGGAAAATGGAGAGAAAATGAGAGAAAAAGATGAGAGAAAAAAGGTAGTTTTGGGAGAAAATGATTTTCATCTTTAATTAAAGTAATTAAAAAGCATTTTGGTGAATAAATCATTATTAAAAATTAAAATGGGTTTATGGCCCTCTAAGAATTCTAAGTTTAGCTTGCTTTTCAATTTAGCCACAAAAATCACAATTTTCGAAAATAACAAATTAAGTCCTCTAATTTTTCAAAAATTACAAATTGGTCACTTCTACATAATTAAAAATCAATATAAAGTTCAAATTATTTTCTTTTAATCTTGAAATATATTTTTAATTTTTAAACCATATTCCAAAATTATTATTTTTCCTAATTAAAAATATTCTTATTTTTATTTTCCCCGGAATAATGAACCGGAGAACCCGATTCGACCCAAATCGAATTCTCCTAACTAAAGCCTAAACTAATAACCCCAAAAACAGGATGTTATAACTCTCCCCCTCTTAAGAAAATTTCATCCTCAAAATTTACCTGAAGTAAACAAGTGAGGAAACTGCTCCTCCATGCTTTTCCTTGTCTCCCAAGTTGCTTGTTCAACACCTTGGTGTTTCCAAAGCACCTTAACTAAATCTATGTTCTTTCCTCGAAGAATCTTTGTATCCACATCCAAAAACCTCACCGGTTCTTCCTCATAACTCAAATCCTCCCTTGACTCAATCTCCTCAACTGGAACAACATGAGAAATATCCGATCTATATCTACGAAGCATTGATACGTGAAAAACATCATGCATCCTGCTCAACTCCTCTGCAACCTCAATCTATAAGCAACGGGACCAACACGCTCCAACACCTCATATGGTCCAATAAAAGAAGGACTCAACTTACCCTTTCGTCTAAACCTCATCACCTTCTTCTACGGAGAAACCTTAAGAAACACTTTGTCCCCAACATCATACTCTATCTCCCTACGCTTTAAATCGGAATAAGACTTTTGCCTATCTGAAGCTTCCTAAAGTTTAACACATATCAGCTTAACTTTCTCATCCGTATCCTTCAACACTTGAGGCAAAGAAACATACTTTTGTTCAACTTCCTTCCAACACAAAGGTGTACGACACTTACGCCCATATAACGCCTCAAATGGTGTCATCTGTATACTTGTCTGAAAACTATTATTATAAGCAAACTCTACCAACGACAATTGCTTCTCCCAAGAACCTTGAAACTCGATGACACAACACCTCAACATATCTTCCAAAGTTTGAATAACACGCTCAGACTGACCATCAGTCTGAGGATGATAAGCTGTACTAAAAGCTAAGCCTCGTACCCAAAGTTGTCTGCAAACTCCTTCAAAACTTGAATGTAAACCACAGATCTCTATCCGATATGATCGACTTAGGCACACCATGTAATCTCACCACCTCAGAAACATACAAATCTGCTAACTTATCCATGGAGTATATCGTATGCACGGCAAGAAAATGTGCACACTTCATAAATCTATCAATAACCACCCAAATAGAATCATTTTTGGACGGTGTTAATGGCAACCCCATCACAAAATCCATGGTAATTCTCTCCCATTTCCATTCTGGAACTTGAACCGGCTGTAACAATCTTGTAGGGAATTGATGTTCAGCTTTCACTCGCTGGCACACTATACAACGAGATACAAACTCCGTCACATCTTTCTTTAAACCAACCCAAAAGTACACACTCATGAGATCCCTATACATCTTCACACTACCCGGATGCATAGCAAACGGACTAGTATGAGCTTCCACCAAGATAGCTTGCCTCAACTCCTGATCATCCGGCACCACAACTCGACCTCTAAAACACAACACCCCATCATCATCAAAATGATACTCGGTCGGTCTACCCTCAACAATATCCTCTACAAAAGGTACCAAAGCCTCATCCTCTAACTTTTTCACCTTGATCATCTAAACCAAAATAGGTTTTACTTGCAACTCCGCCACCAAACCACCTTCCTTAGAAATACTCAATCTAGCAAACATTGCTCTCAACTCAACCGCCGCCTTACGGCTCAAAGCATCGGCCACTACATTGGCTTTCCCCGGATGATACTCAATAGATAAATCATAGTCCTTAAGCAAATCCATCCATCTTCGTTGCCTAAGGTTCAAATCCTTTTGTGACATGAGATACTTCAAACTCTTATGATCCGTGTATATAGTACACTTCTCTCCATACAAATAATGTCTCCAAGTCTTCAAGGCAAAACCACCGCCGCCAGCTCCAAATCATGAGTCGGATAATTCTTTTCATGTACCCTCAACTGTCTAGAAGTATAAGCTATAACTTTCTCCTCTTGCATCAAAACACACTCAAGACCTACGTATGATGCATCACTATAAACCACGAAATCCTTACCGGATTCGGGTTGAACCAACACCGGTGCACTAGTCAACACTTCCTTCAACTTCTCAAAACTCTTTTGTTGACTTTCTTTCCACTCAAAAGGAACTTTCTTTTGCAACAACTTGGTCACAGGAGCAGCAATGCTCGAAAAACCCTCAACGAATCTATGATAATACCCAGCCAAGCCTAGGAAACTCCGAACCTCTAACACCGATCTCGGTTGCTTCCAACCCATAACAGCCTCTATCTTCTTTGGATAAACACTAATACCCTTTTTCGATACCACATGACCAAGGAACACCACCTCCTTTAACCAAAACTCACACTTACTTAGCTTAGCATACAAGTGGTTCTCTTTCAACGCTTGCAACACCATCCGTAAATGCTGATCATGATCTTCCTCGGTACGTGAATACACGAGGATATCATCTATGAACACCACCACAAACTGGTCCAAATACTCGTGAAACACCCGGTTCATCATATCCATAAAAGCAACAGGGGCATTTGTCAATCTAAACGGCATCACCAAAAACTCATAATGACCATACCTTGTCCGAAAAGTCATTTTCAACACATCCTCCTCTTTTACTTTCAACTGGTAGTACCCCGATCTCAAATCAATCTTCGAGAACACACTTCCTACTCGAAACTGATCAAACAAATCGTCAATCCTCGGCAAAGGATACTTATTCTTCACGGTCAACTTATTCAGTTGCCGATAATCAATGCACATTCTCATCGTACCATCTTTCTTCTTCACAAACAACACCTGTGCACCCCAAGGTGATACACTCGGTCATATAAAACCACAATCAAGTAACTCCTGCAGCTGCATCTTTAACTCCTTCAACTCCTTAGGTGCCATGCGATAAGGAGCAATAGACACTGGATTAGTACCAGCATAAGTCTTGATACTAAACTCCACATCACGATCGAGAGGTAATCCCGGCAACTCCTCAGGAAAAACTTCTAGAAAAGTCACGTACTGTTCGAATGTCCTGCACCCAAACCTCTCCTATCCCCGGGTTCATTACATATGCTAGATATGCCATACCACCATGTTGCATCAACTTTTCCGCTTGTAAGGCCGAAACTATATTGGTTAAGAATCCGGTATACTCACTCTTAACCACAACCTCGCTACCATCTAACAACCTCAAGGTAACCCATTTCTTTTCAAAATCCACCACAGCTCTATGCTCCGTCAACCAGTCAACACCCAGGATAAGGTCTAAACCATGAAACGACAACTCCATCAAATCAACCTTAAAGACATGCCCTTGCACCTCCAACGGACACCTCCTATACAATCTTCTTACGATCACCGTCTTACCCAAAGAACTAGTAACCACAACCCCCACATCTAAAACCTCAACAGGGATATCCAACAAATATGCATGTTCACTCAAAACATAAGAATGCATAGATCTCGAATCTATCAAAGAAAACAACGGTATATTTTGCAAAGAAAAAGTACCTGCAACCACATTCGTAGCATTACGGGTCCCACGTGAGCATAAAATCTACGACCATCTCCCTGCCTCTGAAAAGGACCTCTACCTCCACCGCATCCTCTGCCAGGTACCACTGCAGCCTCAGCTCGGTTACCAACCTCACCAGCAAACCTCGGACAATCCCTCTTCTTGTGATCCTTAGATCCACAACCAATGTAGGCACTAGTGGCCCACCAACACTCTCTCGGATGGCGCCTAGAACACAAGTTACAAACTGTGATGTCACCACCACCTCTACCAAACCGCTGAGCATGACCGCCGTGTCCAAAATCACCTCGGCATCGATCGGCTCTATATCGGTTATACCGAAACCTCTTACCCTTACCACCTTGGATGCTAGCCTCAGCAGGCATCTTCCTGACATCGGAAGACTTCCTAGCCTCCCTCAGGGACTCCTCAACATCCTTAGCCCTATTAACAAGTACATCGAACTCAGTGTACTCCGTAGCCAACAAATATGTCTTGATCTCAGGATCCAACCCATATCGGAACCTATCACATCTCTTACACTCCGTAGGAACTAACTCAGGAGCATAGTGACTCAATCTGATAAATTGTATCTCATAGTCAGCCACACTCATAGTGCCCTACACTAAGGACATAAACTCCCTCTTCCGCGCATCCTCGTACTGCAGACCCAAAAACTTTCGCACAAAAGCGGTCCTGAAATACTCCCATGTCAGGTTAGCAACTGCTACACTCGCTTTCGTGATAGTCCACCACCTATAAGCATCCCCCTGAAGTAGAGAGACCACGCAACCCAACCTGCGGGCATCCTGACAATCCATCTGATCCAAAATCGTCTCAGTGCTAGCCAACCACTCCTCAGTTGAACTCAGGTCAGATCCACGAAACTCAACACCACCCAAGCTACGCAATCGCTCTAGTGGTAGCCCTGGGGTAACCACAACGACAAATGCGGGAGCCGGTACATGCACTCCAGCCATAGCTGCCTGAAACGCACCCGTCATAGCCTGTATGAACGGGGCAAACTCTCTGAACTTGCCTCCTACTGGAACCGGAGGCACACCAGCAGGTGGCACATTAGTTGGTGGAGGAGGTGGAAGCGGTTCCTCCCTTACAGTCGCCTCTCCCTCTGCCTAACCATCGATGATCATGCTCGCACTAGCACGAGTCTCTCGTCTCGGAGGCATTATCCAATTACTTCAAACATGCAATTTTAAAATATAATATTAAGACATAATAAACTTACATTCAGGCAAGATCCAAGGGAAATCGAAGAGCATCTAAAAATATGTTGGCAATGGCAATGTGTAACTGACCACCCCTTTTACCCATTATCACTCTAGGTACACCCACAATGTATAGGTATGCACACAACACCAACATATCGCGTTCAATCTTACACTTTAACATACCAACCACAAAACATAGCAAACCAACACGTACTTTGACAAATCAATTACACACTTTACAAACCTAGCTCTGATACCACCAAATGTAACCCTCTTAGCCCGGCCTAGACAGAACCGGCACTAACGGGTAATACGGGGAATATTAAACTAAACCCGTGAAGGTCGGATTCGATAAACAACCCTAAAACCGTTATATTTTTTTATTTTATCTTTCCTAGATGCATAATCTTATTCCTACATGTCAAGGTCTCGTATAAGGCATTAACGGAACAAATTAATCATAAACAAACATCCGATTAAACACTTAAGTAAAATTAAGGACTAAATCGTAAAACTTTTAAATTCAATTTGTAAAGTTTAAATTCTTTTCATCAAAGTTCAATTTAACATTCAAGTGTCCTTTACAATAAATTTCAAGTCAAACAGATCATTCAAGCATCATCAATTGCATGTTTCTCTAATTTAGGGACCAAAATGTAAATCTTCCAAATTACAAGGACTTTATCCAAATTAGGTTAACCATCTTGAAATTAAACCAACTTTATGCATGCATGCAAAATTTCAGCTCAAAATAACATCTGTAAGTACCCTAATCGAATAAGGAAAGATATCCGGGACTAAAATATAATTTCCAGCAACTTTCAATTCTTGGTAGTCAAAGGTTTCGAAACTTCTCTAGAAGTTTAAAACTTTTCGCATCCAGTAACTTTCCAGAATTGAAATTTCCCACAAGGTTTCGAAACTTCCTGAAGGTTTCGAAACTAATTGACAAAGGTTTCAGAACCTTCCCAAAGGTTTTGAAACTTTGGGTCTGGAACCAAAAGTTCCGTCACACTAAGTGAACACTAACAATTCAATATACAACCATTAATCACTTCCAACTATATGCATAATTCCTAAGTATAATTAACAACTTATAACACATGATTCACAACATCACGGACATCAATCAAACTATAGGCATGCTTCCTAGAAGATGATTAAAAACATAACAATCATGCAAGTACATACTTCAACAATCCAAACAATTCCATAGTCAAATAATTAACAATCAGGCAACAAAGGTCTTATTACAACAAAAACCAAAGTCTAAGTACACACTCCTCACATAGGTTGGGTTACACATTGCCATGCCCCAATTTATTTGCCAAAAATATACCAAATTGTAGTAATTCTTGCCCTTGGTTTCCTTGCCTCGAATAAAGCCTCAAGTATCTTTATTTTTCTGCAAGGATGAAAAGAGAGCTTAAGCAAACATGCTTAGTAAGGAAGCTCTACACAAAATCATCAATGCATCTATTTAAAACCATAATGAAACCATAATTTGCAATGCATCACTAAATCATGCATGCTAACATCTCATGTTCATGTTCATTAAACCATATGCATCCTTGAGTTTACACAACCTTCTCAAAACAATTTATAAACGATACACTGTGTTCTTCTCAAATTCATGTATGTATATTGGCATTCTAGTGATCATTTAATGTAAACCTTGAGTTCACCGAATACACGGATCCATTGTTAGAGACCATTGTCTCGTCATGACACGAGGTCACCATTAACATGACACCAAGTCACCATTGACATGACACGAAGTCACCATTATAGCACTACCACGCATGATCGGACAAATAGTCACTCTTGTTACGTGTAGGCGGCTCTGCCACGCACGGTTGGACACAAAGTCACCCTTGTTACGTGTAAGCAATTTTCTGTATTCTCAACTTTGTTTATAGTGAACTTAAGACAATCCTAATGACATATCATTCGTATTCGAATCTAATGTTAGTGTCACTAAGCCAATATCATAATCAAATATGCATGATAACTTGCTGCTCATAATGCATGCATAATATGTTCAACAAATGAACCAAAGGCCATGCCCAAAGGCACCATCATATATAAGGCAATTAACCATATTATATTCCAAATCATTTCTCATAATTTTCCATATTCATGGTTGCTAAATAAGCTATGCACTTCAGCAAGTATTTTTCATGTATGCACCAAATCAAATCATGTTCATGCATTTCCAAGAATCTCATTGCTTTACCAACATAATGCCTTTATCGAATGTAGCCGAAACTCAAGTTGATTTATCAAAAACATTTACGTTACTTTACTCACCGACAAATGAAACGAGCTTTCGCCGATATCCGATGATCGCGCCAACGCACCAGAACTCAAGCACCTTCTTGTACCTCTTCTACAACATTAAAAATAGAGCATTCTCACATCATAACATGCTCAAAACAACAGCCATATCTGATCACCACAAAACTACCAAAAACTTAGCCGAAAAGACCGTAAACTAAGCCGAAACGCATCCGAACAACATCAACCCAAAACCTAATGAATCTAACATCTAATCCACTTCAATTATGAACCAAAAACACATCCAAACCATCCTTATATCTCCAGCAACATTAAAGCACCTAAAACAACCCCTAAAACAACCAAAAAAACACCTTAAAACAACAACGATTGCATTATTCCGGGATTAAATTAATGTGCTATCAAATGAAAAATCAATTAATCATTTAATTAAAATAAAAACATAATTCAATCCATCTAATTTCAGCATTGAATGAGATCCAAAAAGATTTCACAAAAACATTCACAAAATCACTATATCTAACATTGAAAACATAGAATTAAGTTTTTATTCAAAAATTAGCAAGCTAATACTTGAGAATTTCAATAAAGATCCTTAGAAAAGAATTAAAAATACAGAAAATTACCTTTAAGATCTATTCACCAAAAAGATGCAATTTCCTCTTCTTGATTCCTTGCAATTTGGTGTTGATTTGATAAAATTGATGGTTAGGTTTTGTAAAGGATGGAAAGATGATTAAAATGATGTAATCTTTGTTGAAAAAGATGCAAAAATCAGCAAGGAATTAAAGAAAAGAGATGAAGGAAAATAGAGAGAAAATGAGAGAAAAAGATGAGAGAAAAAAGGTAGTTTTGAGAGAAAATGATTTTCATCTTTAATTAAAGTAATTAAAAAGCATTTTGGTGAATAAATCATTATTAAAAATTAAAATGAGTTTATGGCCCTCTAAGGATTCTAAGTTTAGCTTGTTTTTCAATTTAGTCACAAAAATCACAATTTTCAAAAATCACAAATTAAGTCCTCTAATTTTTCAAAAATTACAAATTGATCTCTTATGCATAATTAAACATAATTAAAAATCAATATAAAGTTCAAATTACTTTCTTTTAATCTTGAAACATATTTTCAATATTTTTAAACCATATTCCAAAATTTTTATTTTTCCTACTTAAAAATATTCTTATTTTTATTTTCCCCAGAATAATGAACTGGAGAATCCGATTCGACCCAAATCGAATTCTCCTAACTAAAGCCTAAACTAATAACCCCAAAACGGGATGTTATGATTTTTCCTTGGCATTCTTACTACACAAAAGATAAACAACATTACATCATTGAATTTTTAGCATTTAAGAAAGTACAACTTCGCCTAATGGGCATGTACTCATCTAATACCTATATACCATACTAGACTCCCTCGGGAACTTCCTAGAACCAACTCAACCTAGGCTCTGATACCACTAAATGTAATACCCTCGACCCGGTGTCACATTGGGCCTTCGTCCCAAAACCTCTATTCTAAAATTTCTTTCAAAAGCCCAACAAGAATTAAGTCCAAATCCCTTTTCATCATAATTTATAAAATCCAAACCAATTAAAACATAAAATCCGAGTAAGTTTAAATAACAGAGCTACAAATATTACAACCTATTTTAAAACCATTTGACTAAATAAAATAAAACAGAGTTACAAATTATACATATAGGGTCCTACAAGTACATATCCCACTATGCCTAACAATAGTACTCTGATAATAGATGTCGATATTGAACCCACCATGATGATGCTCCTCCGAACAACTTTCCTTAACCTACGTACGAAAACACATTTTGAAACTCTGAGCTACAAAAGCTCAGTGGTTACTTTATCAATCAGTTCACATCAAGTATAGCATAAAAAAACATAAGCAACATGAATGATGACATGGCATGAAAATGATGGCGCTACCCTACATGCCTAAACATAGGGTATTATGCATGACAAGAGAAGTCTACACAACATCTCAAGTACTTTTACTTCATATTTATATCTTATATAAATACTCATATATATATATATATACACACGATGTCCATATCACCTCTTAATAGTATAAAAGTAAAGGACCCATCAGCACTAAGCAAGGTCTGTGGCATTCCACTCCACATAATCCACTAAGGAACCCATCAACACTAAGCAAGGTCTGTGGCATGCTATTACACATAATCCACTAAGGAACCCATAAACACTAAGCAATGTCCTAGCTGGTCTTTCGCATAATATAATATTGATAACCCATCAGCATTAAGAAAGGTTATCAATTTTACCATCATATAATATTTATCAATAGTAACCTATCAACACTAAGCAAGGTTACTAGGTATCATAACTCATATATAATATACTCTAGGCAACCCATCAACACTAAGCTACGTTTCTAGTAAGCCACATAAGTTAAATACATCCATCACAACTCTTAGTAGTTTTCATGTTGACTTAACTTACAAAAGGCCCATATTATTATTCATTATTCTCGTGATCGGGGACAAAGGCCCATTTTATATCTTTACTCACCCTTAGGGACCCCTTACATGAATTATAGAAAACCTTATACTTAACCCTTAAAACTTAGGGCAGATTGCTTAGGGTATCGATACGCCTATGGGGCAGTTGTGTTATGATACGCTACGATGATTGTTCAAGATTTAGGGAAATACACACTCGTATTGATACACCTATATGGTTATATCAAAACTACCCTTATCGAAACACTTCCCTTGCGTTCCGATACTCTGTGGTGATTAACCAAGAGTAAGGGAGTACATACTAGTATCGATACACCTATGGTGTAGTATAGATACTCAACTTCATTCTGATACACACCCAAAGAGGTATCGAAACAATTTGGAACTAGACGATTCGATATCGAAACAAGGCCTAGGCATTCTAAAATGCATGTTTTTCTTACTTGAGATTTCTCTCTGGGTATCGGTACACTCACAGATGGTATCGATACCCCTACACGAAATGTGCAGTTTTGTATTTTCAAAAATTTAGAACTTTTTCTAATTGATTCCAATGACTCTCTAACCAATCCTATACTCTTGGGGGGTGATTCTTAGCATGTTAAAACCCTAAAAGCGAAGGTACATCAACATAAATATAATCCACCATTAAAGACCACCTTAAGATACCAAGCATACCATAACAATGATCAAACATGCTATTAAGCTTAAAACATAATATGCATGATGATTAAAGGTTGGAGGGGTACCAACCGTATGCAAAATAGCAACAAACCCGAGAATCCTTCCTCTTCAAGCTTTTCCTCTTCCTAAGCTTGTAGTTGGCTCACAAACCTCTTTCTCTACAAGAGAAAAATAAACAACGGATTAGAAAGAACTTGGGATGATTTTCAGAGCTTAAAAATACCAAAAGTCTAAGGTTTAAGCTCTCAAAAATCCATTCCCGAACTATCCCATAAACCCTCCTCTTAGACCTTAATCCTCACCAAACCAAAACTTCTTTACCTTTTTTTAATAGATCCTCGATAGCCCTAAAACTTTATCTCCATCATAAAAATGAGATTCTAAACAACCCCCCAAAGATCATACCTTTAACAAACTCTTTTCCTTGCTTCAAGGTTGAGGGAGAATATGAGAAAAGAAAAAGAAGATAAAGTTATTCTCTGCAAAAGAATTAAACCTAACCCCTTTTCATCCATCTCATTTTAATAATTACCAAAAAGCCCTCACTCCTCTAAGCCTAACTCACAACCCACAAGCCTAGGGCCCAACAAGGCCCAAACCACTCAAACCTAGGGCCCAACACTAAAGTCCAACATCTCGGGTTAACCCGACACTCGAATCTGAATTTGGGTCGTGATAATTACTCTTTCCATATGTATATGCTATGTGAGAATATACATACATGATTGTTATGTGTTTTGTAACACCCTAAAAGTTATTCCTAATTTTGAAATATCTAATTAAAAATCTTAGTTTTCAAAATTCTAATTTTTGAAACCCTATTTTTTTAGGTTTTATATTGATTTTTTAAATTCAAGGGGAAAATTAGAATAAAATTATAATGTTTTAAAAGTTCAAGGTGTGAGTTTAAATTTTTAAAGTTAAAGTGTTCTTTTAAAAATCCTAAAAAATCAATGGCTTAATAGGTAATGTTAAGTTTTTTAAAAAAATCCCTTGTTTGTTTTCTAACACGAATTGCTTTTTATTATTTAAATAAAATTATTATATTATTTATTATTATAATATATGTTCTGAAGTTTGATAACGCTTAGATAACCGATTTGCTTTTTAATTAAATTCTATTTTCTAGTTTTTTATTAAAAGTATTAGTTTTATTTTTATTATTATTTTATAAAAATATTATTTGAATTCTTGTTTTATCAAAACTCTTTATTTAAAATTATAATATATAATATATAAAGTTATGGATATAGAAAGAATATCCCTTCAAATTTCTATAATTTTTTTTTATATTTATAACATAATCTAATAAAATTTTAATTCTAATTGAAATCAGTTGTTTTTCTCTCGATATATATACATTTTGTGATCTAAGGAAAAAAAACTAGATTATTTTCTCCATCATGATTTTTTAAAGTCTTTATTTTCATTCTTTATTTCTGTTCGAGTTTGAAAGGATGTTATCAGTAAATTTATTCGCTTTGGCTATGGTGTATTCTCTTACTAGTGCTATATTGGATTTTTAGAAAAATATATTTTTGGGTGATATGCTTAATATTTTATTCTTTGAAAATTATTCATGTTTTGTTGGTATGTCTAAATTTTGTATTGTGACTTTGATCGCATACTTGTGTTATCATGCATACATGTCATTGTGATTTGAAAAATATATAAACTTTTTAGAATTTTAAGATCTTTCACCTTTTCAAGTAATTATGATTTTTATATCATGTGAATTTATATTTTTAAATAAATTAAGATTTCAGATAAATTATAATTTTTTATTGAACTGTGATTGGAGTATGTAGTTGAGATTTATATTGTGCGTATGACATCATTCATACATCATGTTTTGCATTGTTTTCTAAAATATTGTTCTTGAAAAATAATTTTATAAAATGTATTTTTGTTGTTTTTATCTGCAACTTTAGAGATACACTAAGCTCTTTATCTTACTCTTTTTAGTTCCTCTTATAAATCTTTGAACTTCAGGTGATGTGGTACCTGAAGGATCTCATATTTTATCTAGTTATTGTTATTAATATATTTATTCTTGGTGGATATTCATATATTAAGTTAAAGTTTAACGGGCTTTGTTATTAGGGTTTAATACCCATTGGAATTAGGGTTTTCATCTTATGCCTATAAATATAGAATTTTGGACAAAGTATTGTACACAACCCTACTTTGAGAATATAATAAAATCTTTCTCTTTGTCTCTCATCTTTGTTCTCCTATTTTATTCTTGTTCTTTACTTTATTCATAACACGTTATGAGCACGAGACTCTAACCAACGGAGGTGTTTTTCATTCGAATCTTGAAGGAGTTATTGAAAAGAATTTGTTACTGACATAAATCAAAGATAAGTTCTTCTCCCTCAATTATATTTTAATTATCGGTTATTTTTCTCTCTTGATCTTTGATTTGATTTTTAATTTATTAAAAATCTTTGATTGCTTGGTATTTGTGTAGCGATAAAGTGGCTCAAATGTCGTGGTTCTTATTGACAATTCTCGAAAAAGATTTTAACAAGATATTGGTAACTAAATCTACCATATGGTGAAAAGTTCAGTATGTTTTACTTATTTAATTTGAGATTTTTGTCTTTATTATAACCAATATTTGTTTATTTTATTATTACGATGAAAGTTTATGTTTTTAATCACGTTCAAAGTATTACATATATTAGAACAAATATTAAACATTTAATTAATTAATATGTTCTTTATTATGTTGGTTTAATCTGAGTATATTGGCTGGACATCCCGTTCTGCGAGGCTACTGGTCTCAAATGATGTTCTTTTTAAAGGACCTTGTGGACTAGTTTAACAACGCCGTGTATAAGGATTAAATTTTGTTCAATGTATGTATTGTATAAAAATTGGTTGATCAATTACTATTTAATAGTATGAATATTATAAAGTTTATATTTTTTTGAAAGCAATACCAATTTTATGTCGAAAAAAACTCGACTATAAACTTCTCTCAAGTTCAAGTTACAAAAATCATCTTGATCAAAGAATTTTTATGGGAGGCATTCCTTGAAGTGAATGCATGCATGATGCTCATTCCATGCAATTATTGAATTTATGACATTCCTTAAAGTGAATGCAAGCATGATGATTATTCCATGCGATTATTGGATTTATGACATTCCTTGAAATGAATTCAAGCATGATGATTATTCCATGCGATTATCGAATTTATGCCATTCCTTGAAGTGAATGCAAGCATGATGTTTATTCCATACGATTATTGAATTTGTTTCATTCCTTGAAGTAAATGCAAATGTGATAATTCACTAAATGGTTAGTGAATAAAACTCAATTATGTGTCAGAGTATCACTGATGAGGATATGCTAGAAAAACATACTCCACTTTTCACATATTAATGTTTTCTTACAGACACAATATCATACAAGGGTTTTAAATACCTATTAGTCTTTGCTCCATTCCCTGAAGTGAATGTGATATTTTATAGCGGAAAGAATAAATATCACATTAGTAATTGTGATCATGATTGAGATCATGAAATAGACATAGATAAAGTGATTATTTTGAGAATACTTATATCCACAAGAAGTGAAATTATAAAGATGACAAGAATGATAGAGATCATATTAAAATTTTTATGTTATCAATGCGATGGTACAAACCATTGGTCTCGTATTTGTCAAACGACGAAGTATTATGGACTTTATCCATAATCATGAATGATAAATTAAAGAAAATATAAACAGATTTTCTTTGTGGCGAAAATAATATCGTTATTAATCCAACTCAATTGGATATTGATAATTTTCTCATAATCCTTCAAGAGAATAATTCGCCATTTATTTTATTTTCTTTAGATCTTTTATTTATTTTATTTTATGTTAATTTATTTTTATTTATTATTTATTTATGTTAACTTACTTTATATATTATTTATTTATCTTTTATATTAATTTTTCCTTTAAAAGAATATGATTACTTCCAGAATAAAATATGCAATAATTTACGGCGATTTATGCTTAGCAGACAGTGCAAGTACTCATACAATATTTAAGCATAAAAAATATCTTTTCATTTAAATACAAGGGAAATACAAGTACTATATCTCAAAGTACTAAAATATTAGTACTTTGGAAGAGCTCTTGAGATCTTATCTTTGATCTGATTTGATATGATGTGCTATTTTTTCCATTCCCCGAAGTGAATGGTATAGAGCACATATTTTTTATATCCCAAAGTGAATGAAATAAAGCACGTATTAAAATGTACATAATTATGCATATTTTCCCATTTTAAATGTAAGAGAATAATATGAGTATTATATCCGGAAGTACTAATATCACAGAAAGCTCTAACTGAGCAAATTTTTTATTTTCCAAATGAGACTTTATCTCATATTTACAGTACATTATGCTCGTTGAGCGAATATTTTATTTTCAAATGGAACTTTATTCCATATTTACAGTGCATTATACTCGTCAAAGTCGCAAAGAGATATTGAGTTTTAAAGATATTTATAGAAATATTGTAACATCTCAATTTTCCCCCTTTGACTAAGTCAAAATCCTTATTTCAAACCCTAGAAAATTGGGGGATTTCTGATTTTAATTTCAGTGACCCAATTATAATTTCTATAAGTTTTGGGGTTCAGTTGTGAAATGTCTGAAAATTTAGGGTCTTGTTGGGTAATTTTACCCTTGATCAAATTCAGAATCAATTTCTTCCTTCTTCCTCGTTTCAGTTATGGTTTCAGAGAATTAATTTCTCCTTTATTTCATGGTTTATTGTCTGAGTAAAGTCAATTGATGAGGTATGTCGTTGAGTCTATGGTGACAACATGGATAAAGCATTTTCTGATTGCTCAATCCCACAAGAGAAGTCCAATACAGATATTAATGCTGAGTTGGGCATATTAGATGTTGAGGAAGATGGTTGTGATGGTTTCAGTCATAAGCAATTGGAGAAGGGAATTAAAACTAAATGTATGATAGTATCACCACCTTCACATTTTTGGCGTATTGATAATAACCAATTTTTTTTGCACCATGTTTGAACAACGCAAACCATTGTTGAGATAATGGTTTGCCAGTACAAAAGACCTCCAGACTGTAAGCTTGGTTGTGGAGATGAATGCCTAAATCGGATGCTGAGCATTGAATGTGTCCAAGGCACCTGTCCTTGTGGGGACATCTGTTCAAATCAACGGTTCCAGAAGCGTAAATATATAAAGCTGAACTGGGACAGATTTGGTAAGAAGGATTTTGGACTGAGGATGGTGGAGAATATATCTGTTGGTCATTTCCTTATTGAATATGTTGGAGAGGTTCTTGATATGCAAGCTTATGAGGCTCGGCAAAAGGAGTATACTTCTAGGGGTCAGAAGCATTTCTATTTCATGACATTGAATGGCAGTGAGGAACAAGAAAGATTTGGGTTTCTCTACTTTTCCTTGTACATCTCATATAGCCATTCAGAAATGTAGAAAACAAGTTCCGAAGAAAATCGTCTCGGTCATGGCACCTCGCAATCTGAGCGCAAACCAGCCACCACTGGCTTTGTGAAGACTGGAATGAAAATGATAGAAAAGCTTCTTGCAAGAGCCTCTGAGAAACCATAGTTGAGTCCAGGTGATAATGTTTGGGTTAATGTTGATATTTTGATGACACATGATGTTTGTGGTCCTGGTTCCATTGGTATCTTCAAGAAATAATTTGGTGAAAATGCAAAGGTTTGGGATCGTGAAAAGGTTGTTATTATACCCCGACCATTACATGTTCACAATTGATTAACGTACAAATCGTAATGTGGATATTTTGAGGGATTTTTGCATGGAGCAAAATAACAAGTATTTTTATGATATAAAAGATCTTAGTAATTTTAAGGCAAATCCCGATTATAAAGGAGTATGCCATATTGCACTTGCCCAAGAGGGTCACTACCGATCTAGAGAGGTTTTGTTGGGGACAGATTCTCACACCTGTACTGCTGGAGCATTTGGTCAATTTGCTACAGGAATTAGAAATACAGATGCAGGCTTTGTATTAGGCACTGGGAAGCCTCTGGTCAAGGTTCCACCAACTTTGAGATTTGTTATGGATGGTGAGATGCCTCCTTATCTGCTTGCAAATGATTTGATTTTGCAGATCATTGGTGAAATATCTGTAGCCGGTGCAACATATAAGTCAATGGAGTTTGTTGGAACAACCGTTGAAAGCCTAAATTTGGAAGAACGAATGACGTTATGCAATATGGTTATTGAAGCCGGTGGAAAGAATGGAGTCGTTCCTGCTGATAGTACTACATTTAAGTACCTTGAGGTGACGTGGACTCTGACCCCGAGTAATTACCTCCTCCTCCTCTTGGGCGACCTCCTGCTCATCAGTCTTCGAGACTTTCACGTTTTACACCTGCTAGACCTAGTTCTAAGGTTAAGCCCGGTATACGTCATTATCGGTGTTAGGTGATCTGCTACAGGTGTGTCTCTCCCAACTGTTTTATGTTTATCTTTGTGTGCATTATTTAGTATATCTGTTAATCTTGTGTAATATTGATTGCATCATTTTTGTTAATTTCTAGAATTAATCGAATAACTGTTATGCATGCCTTCTGTTATTCTCTTAGGCATGTATTCTGATTCTGATATCTATTCATACCTGATTATCTATTCATGTCATGACATCGGTAGAATATGTGTACGGGGAAGTTCAGTGGTATCACCTATTGGTGAATATCACTTCTGATCAGTGGCTCCACCTACGGGTCGAGTGTCCACTTTTGTTCAGTCACTCCACCTTCGGGTCGAGCTTCACTTCTGATGGCGTGATGGAGTTAGAGTGGTTTAGGAGAACCTTTTCTTTTGATGATGTTCGGTGTTTGGGTGAATATCATATCATTCATGCATTTCATCGCATGTTCTGTTCTGTTTTGTGATATGATGTTATGTTCTGAGATTGTACTATTTTGCTTTGTGATACATTTTCTGTATTGTAAATTTATTTAGCTCCATCTTAGAAACATACTAGGCTTTCAAACTTACACCCCCATAGTTTCTTGTTTCAGATCTCTAACCTAGGTTGTGTACGGTACTTGGAGGGTCCTGACTCAGATTATTTTTATCGTACGTTTTACAGTTTAAATTTCTAGATTACAACATTTCATTTGGATATTATTTCTGTATAAAGGACTTTGGACATTTAAACAATTTTCAGAACTGTTCTGTTTATTTAACTTTTGAGTTGAACCTTCTGTTATTTTAATTGTAAATTTTTAGTTTTCCGAGTTAATAATTTATCAGAAATTTATAATATTATTTTATTAAAACCTAACTTGTAAATGAAGTTTTCGTAATGTGAACCCTAACTTCTAATCTAAGAAATTAGGTTAAAATTAGGGGTTACAAATATATTGAGAATATCAGTTAAAGGGATGATGACTATCTCAATATTACGAGTATAAATCAAGGCAATAATGAAATTTTGGCAAAATTATATGCACTGTCATCCATATTGTACTAAATAAGAATTAGTATAAATTGAAGCTCATGCTATTGTAAACTAGATGTTTACTGACTATTTTATTTGGCATGACCGGTTAGACCATCCTGGTTCCATTATGATGCGAAAAATTGCTGACACTTTCATGTAGTCATTTATTAAAGAATAAGAGTTTCTTCAAGATAATTTTTCTTGTGATACTTGCTATAAAAATATTTTGATTATTCAATCATCAACAACTATGATAGAGTACAAATCTATTAATTTTCTGGAACGAATACAAGGTGATATATCCCATACACCTTTCATACAGTTCATCTAGATATTTTATGATTTTTATCGATACATCGACTAGAAGGTTATATATATCCTTGTTATTAACCCGTAACTTGGTGTTTGCGAGGCTACTTGCTCAATTGATAAAATTATAAGCACATTTTCCATATTATCTTATAAAGACAATGGTCTTGATAATGTTGATGACATATCATTTTATATGTAGTATCACTAATTCGCATCAAGCCAACAAATGATTATAAGTTATCTCCATTATAAATGGTTTTTGGTCAGGAACCAAATACTTCTCATCTTAATTTTTTGGATGTGCGATATATATTCTAATTGCTCCATCATAACGCACAAAGATGAGTTTTGTTGGGAATATATACAAGAGCTTTTGATAGAGGATTTATTTACAATCCGATTTATTGACTATCATTTTAATGAGTAAATTTACCCAACATTAGGGGGAGAAAATAAATAGTTGGGGAAAGAAATAAGTTAGAATAAATTATCATTTTCTCTTTTTGATCCACGTAATACACAATGTGAACTATAAGTTCAATGGATAATTCATTTAGCAAATCAACTGCCAGATGATTTTGCTGACCCTAAAAGAGTGACTAAGTCACGTATACCAGCTATGAATGCTCCGATTAAATTTGATGTCATCAAAGGACAAACTCTAGTTGCTAATGAGTCTTACGCTTAAAGCGTAGTAGACAAGTAAGTTCCAAAGATAAGAGATCCTCGAAAAGGAAAAGGAGCTATATTTTATGATGGTCTGATCGAGGAATCAATGATTATGAAAATCTCTAGAAGAGATTAAATGGTCTCTAACAGAGACATTGACATGACTCGGTACCTGGTAATAAAGAGATCTCAATAGATTATGTCATGTTTGGTAATAAGTGGAACTAAAATTAAATCGACATCGTTAATATATTTGCATAAAATATAGCACTAAAGATTTTATTTGATGATGTGAATCATGAATCATTGTCAATTGGGAAATGTAAACAAAGAAATGATTGGCCAACATGAAAGAGGCAATTGAGGTGAAACTAAAATCTATTTTGAAAAGAGAAGTATTTGGGCCTATAGCTCGTACATTGAAATGTGTAAAGCTCGTGGATATAAACGAGCCTTTATGAGAAAGAGAAATCAAAAGGGAAAATCATGAGATATAAGCTCATTTGGTTGCACAAGGATTCTCACAAAGATATGAAATTGATTATGAGGAAAATATATTCCTCGGTTATGGATGTAACTACTTTTAGATTTTGATCAGTCTGACAATAAATAAAATTACTCAGTTTCTGCCTAACGGATGTTGTTACATCATATTTGAATGGGCCTCTTGACAGTAATATTTACATAAAACTTCCGGAAAGATTTTGATTGCCATAAGAAGTTCATTCAAGTTCTCGAAAACATTATCCAATCATATTGAATATATTTTTTATGGCTTGAAACAATGTAGGCGTATTTGGTATGATCGCCTCATTGAATACTTATTAGCATAATGCTATATGAATTATTTTCCCATTTTTGTTAAGAGGTTTTGCTCTGAATTTTTATCGTTTTGTATGTCGATGATTTGAATATCGTTGAGACTGGTGAAGAAATCTCCTAAAATCCTTGTGCATCAATCGACATACAAAAAAATATAAAAGAAACTTTACATGAATAATACATATTCATTGATCAACCTTATGGTTGCATGGTCTCTTAATGTAAACAAAGATTCTTTCTGCCTCAAGAAAAGGGTAATGATATTCTTGGTCTAAAGCACAATATACACATTATTTGATCTAGAAGCATCGTATCTTATCTAGTCCAGAAATATTATTTAAGTGCTACGAGATCATAACCTTTAAATAATTTTTATGCATGAGGCAAAGACGAAATACGTGTTTGGCTAAACATATCCTGGAGATATGTGAATGTTTTTCACAAGATAAGATGCAAGCTATCTTGTAAAGAGATAATACAAAATTTATATCTCAAGGTGGATATATCAAATATGAAAAAATGAAATATATTTCTTCAAGTTTCGTCCCTCATGATTTTCAGATGAATATTATTCAATGAATCATTTCAAGCAATGATTTGGAAGATTTATCCACTAGTGCGTGATCTACTTCAACATTTGAAGATTGTATTCAATATTGAATTATGAAGATTCAAATATCTTATGTGATATTTTCATGAGGGGGAGTAAATGCGCGTTGCACTCTTTTTCCCTTAACCGATGTTTTGTCGCAATGAGTTTTCCTAGTATGGTTTTTAATGAGGCAACATGTTATGCGTATCAAAGATATGTGTACTCTTTTTCCTTCACTAAAATTTTTTTCCCATAGGGTTTTTATCTTAGTAAGGTTTTAATGAGGCACATTATCTTCATGGATATCCAAGGGGGAGTGTTATGAATATATTTATTCATGGTGGATATCCATATATTAAGTTAAAGTTTAATGGGCTTTATTATTAGGGTTTAATACCCATTAGAATTAGGGTTTCCATCTTATACTTATAAATATAGACTTTTGGACAAAGCATTGTACACAATCCTACTTTGAGAATATAATAAAATCTCTCTTTTTATCTCTCATCTTTGTTCTCCTATTTTATTCTTGTTCTTTACTTTATTCACAACAGTTATGTTATTATTCAATACAAAACTAACTTTTCGTTAATCATATTATTATTAATATTTTAAAAACTTTGATGTATTTGGGTATTAAGGTTACTTTCCATGTACATGAATATTTTTTTCTTACATTGTTATATTTTATTTAAATTATCAAACTATAATATTATTTTTAATAAATTTTGGGAATTTTAAATCTTTTTATTTTATCGATTTTTAGTTATCATTTTAATTTTTGGTTTGATGAATTATTAAGTATTTAAATATTTTATAATTATTAATGATATAATATAATTATTTTTGAGAATAAAGTTTTCAACATTAACTTTCTATATTCGAATTATTTTTTCTTGTTCTAATGTGTATTTTTCATGTTTTATTGTTAAATGAATTAAAATAAGTGTTCTCTTCTTGTGCTAAATATGTGTTTCTTTCTGTGCTACTATTAAATGAATTTAAATGTGTGTTCTCTTCTTGTGTTAGATTTTTCTGTGTTGTGTGGCTATTTGTAATCATACAATATTTACAACTCTGTGATGTTTATATATATGATGTGATACCATACAATTTGTATTGTATACCATGTGACTGTGATGATCAAATTATTAAAATTGTGTGTTTCATTTATTATATGAATATTTGTGATGAGACTTTTGAGATCTGTGGCATTGATTGCATAGTATATGCATAGGGTGGGACTGTACGGAGGAATGTGGTTCTATCACACTATGTTTGGAGAAATAAAGGTGAGGAGTTCTTGGGAACTACCTTCACTGTGATCGGTTAACTTTTCCACTATTGTGATTGACGTTTGGAGCATAGGACTACATTCTCTATGACCTTGCCTTCATCAGATTATTGGAACTGTGTGCCTCGTTTATTATATGAATATCTGTGATGAGACTTTTGTGATTTATGATATTGATTGCATAATCATATACATGGGGTGGGACTGTACGAATGAAGATAGTTCTACCATACTGTCTTTGGTCGAATAATGGTGAGGAGTTCTAGGGAACTACCACCATTGTGATTGGTTGGCTTTGCACTATTGTGTTTGGAGTTAGAGTTTGGGACATACGTTCTCTGTGACATTGGATTCATCGCTTTGTTTTTATTTAATACGAAAATTTATGATATATCTATGATTGTGAACTGTTGAATATTTTGTATTTAAGAGCTCATTTTTTCTAGTTTATTTTTTTCAGATACTTAGCCTTATGAGTTTGGTACTCGAAGATCTCAACCGGATAATATTTATTTTTATTTCCAGTATGATTATTTTTAGATGCTTTTAATATAATTATTCTAAAATTATTTGTATTTGAGATATTTTAAATTTCATGCATGAAACTCTTATTAAAAAAATTATTTTGAGTTTCGGGTAAATAAAACTTTGTTTATTCAATATTTCCTATTTATAATTAATCATAATATTTATTTTTGTTTATGTACTTAATTTTTGGTTTACAGATTTACTTTCAATCACTTTATGTGTTTACGCGACGTTAAGATTTTTAAAACAACGTTTTTAACCCTACCGCATACCACAAGTTAAGTCTAGAAGATTACATATTTAGGCGGATATAATAGCGTCATTATTATTTTGTCATGATGTTATTCATATTGCATTGCTTTATTTTATCATATGTGTGATACTTGGTCAACTGGCGGTGTATCTACTGAGCTTTGTTACTTTAGTATTCGAAATTCTTGCTTCCGTTCGCAAGTCTTTAGGTCGTAGCTTGGTTTGGAAGAACACCATCAAGGGTTAGATTTTCAGCATCGACTTAATATTATAGTACATTTTGTAGATAATTGGCAATGTACTTTTAGGGTCATATATTTGTATTTGTAACTCTTATTTTAACTTAGGCTTAAGTCTAATATTTTAAATGATTGTATTATTTGTAACTTCGTTTACTATTTTGAAAATACTTGAATTTATGTCATTTTAGTCAAATGGACTTATGTTTGGTTATTGGATTTGCCTTACGGTCTTTTATGAATGAAATTTTATGGTTCAGATTTGGACTTAAAGCCCAAATATGACATCTAGGTTTAGGATGTTACGCTAACGCACCTAATTATAGTTAGACACATGACTTTTGTTTTTTATTTTTATTTTCAAAACAATCTAAGTAAAAAATAAAATAAAATTTCTTAAAATTTTAAAATAATCCCAAATGTCTAGACAAAAAATTGACATCGATGACTGAAAATTTTGTTGGGCCCATCACTACCATAAGAGATCATATCTATTTTTTCAATAACCCATTATTGATATTCAGAGAAAGGCGTATAAATTAGACTTCTAACGATAAATGCATAAAGATCCAATTGTTCAATGTCCAATGGACACATCTCTCACCAGTTACCAACAACAATAAATTGTTAGGGGATATGGGTAGGTATCTCTAACGACGATATTTGTGGAGTGTGGCAAGAATATCGACGGTGATAATGTATTAATTTTGAGATTTTATAGTGTTTTTCGATAATTTGAGAAATTTTAGATTTTCTAAAATTTTTGTTGTCTTTCTTTAAAAGTTTTTGAAAATTAGAAGACATAAAGATAATTTTTACCCTTAATGTTTATAATTTTTTTCATTTTGACCCTTGTTCATTTTTTGAGATAAATTTAGCCCTTAACCTATGTCTTTTTAACAAATAACTCATTTTTTAACTACCATTATAACTGAACCGTTAAAAAATTTAATAATGGTAACTTGTCATATATATGTGATAATATATTTTAAATGACATAAAATATAACCTATTAAACTATGCATACATATAGAATATAATTTTATTCTAACTACAAATATAAAACAATTAAAATTCAAATTTAAATAAAATATTAAAAATTAATTTTTTATTCATTAAAAATTAATTAAATCTAAAATAAAAGGCTACTAAATATTTTTAACCTTAACGATAGTAATCAAAATTTTATCTAAAAAAGTATGAACACAATCTAAAAAGAAAGGGTTTTGTATAGTTTGTTACCGATGGATCAAATATAAATGATTTTGATAATAATCAATTGGATTATTATTATTATTTTAGTTTAGAATTTAAGTATTTTAGTTTTAATCTAAATCAGATTTTTAGGGGTTTTATAAAGATATTTTAGTTTAGTTAGGGTTGAGAATATTTATTAAATTTTTTTTGGATTTAATTAATTTTTAATATTTTATTTAAATTTTAATTATTTTATATTTTATACTAGAATAAAATTATATATTATATATGTATATGTTTAATAGGTTAGATTCTATGTCATTTAACATATATATTAGTATTACATATATATGACAAGTTATCATTATTAAATTTTTAACGGTTCAGTTATCATGGTAGTTAAAAAATGAGTTATTTGTTAAAAAGACATAGGTTAAGGGCTAAATTTATCCAAAAAAAAGAATAAGGGCCAAAATGACAAAAACAATAAACGTTAAGGGTGAAAACTATTTTTATGCCAAAATAGAACGAAACATACCAAATTTTGATTGGATGATAAATTTTTTTAATACTGTAATCCTAAAAGAGTGCCGTAATTAAACTTTAAGTACATATTTTTAAAAAATATTATAATCGTCTATTATAAAAATATATAATTTTAACACCTAGTATTTTATAGTTAAGCTTTATTTTGTAAAACATTAACGAGCATAAACGCAGCGGAAAAGGATCGAAATAAATACCTCCAGCTATTGTCAAAACCTTATACCAAAAGAGATGTGGTTGCACCACCGTCGAGCTCGTTGGACCACCGTGGTAACTCCTCGAACCACCGTAAAATATAGAATTCGGCTACAAAAGAAAACTAAAACGCCAAGATCTTCTAAACACTCAAAACTCACTAGATGGAATATGTGATGCTTGTGTTTGATGCTTAGGGACCTTAGGCTAGGTTGGTATTTATAGGGGTTCATCCATCATGAACCACCAAGCAAATAGAAAAAATTGCCCCCAACTACACGGCATGATGGCCCTTAACCGAACCATGAAATATGAAAGTGGGAAAGCATCCATGTCTACGTTTCCAATTGTGAAAACGTGCATGGAAACGGTGTGCGTGGAAACGGTTCTTACGAGTCACAACCGGTTGGTTATACAACCAACATTCTCCCACTTGGTTCGTATTGTCCGTGAAAACTTAAAGTTAAAACATAATGTATGAATCATGGCGACATTTCCTCTTACAATTGAGTTATATCTTCCATGTATCACATACATCAAGTCTTAACGCTTTAGCCCATATACTTAATGAATAAACCCAATGTTTATTATAGGTCCAAACTTTAGTGATATTTCTCGAAACAATTAACTTAATGTGTACACAACATAAACGAGAAATATCAAACTTTATTTAGAGTTTCAACTGAATTATTCTTACAATGAAAAATTACAAAGTACGAACAAGTCCCATAGTGACAACATGATCCTTATATTTATTTGGTGGCATGCCCTTAGTCAAAGGATCAGCTAACATCTGCTCAGTGTGAATGTGCTCAATGACCACTTTCTTTTCTTTAACACGTTCCCTTATGGCTAGATACTTAATGTCGATGTGTTTACTTCGACTTCCACTTCTGTTGTTTTTAGCCATAAAGACAGTAGCTAAATTGTCACAATATATCCTTAATGGCCTAGAGATTGAGTCCACAAGTTTAAGCCCAAAAATGAAACTCTTTAACCATATTCCATTTGAGGTAGCCTCAAAACATGAAACGAACTCGGCCTCCATAGTGGAAGTAGCAGTCAAAGTCTGCTTAATGCTCCTCCAAGATATAGCTCCGCCGAAAAACATAAATATGTAACCTGATGTTGATTTACGTGAATCAACACAACTAGCAAAGTCTGAATCGGAGTAGCCAATCACCTCCAAATGATCGGATCATCTATATGTAAGCATGTATTTTTTTGTCCCTTTGAGGTATCTCAAAACCTCCTTTGCAGCTTTCCAGTGGTCTATACCCAGATTACTCTGATATCTTCCCAACACCCCAACGGCAAATGCAATGTCAGGTCTTGTACAGACTTGAGCATACATCAGGCTTCCCACAGTAGAAGCATATGGAATGTTTCTCATTTTCTCATTCTCAAATTCGTTCTTCGGGCATTGGTTCAAATTGAACTTATCACCCTTCACGATAGGAGCAACACTAGGTGAATAATGTTTCATCCGAAACCTTTCTAAAACTTTGTTGATATAGGTTTCTTGAGATAGACCTATGACACCTTTATGTCTATCACGATGAATCTTAATGCCAATGACATAAGATGCATCACCCATATCTTTCATATCAAAGTTTTTAGAAAGAAATTGTTTCACCTCATGTAGCATACCCCTATCATTCGTTGCAAGTAAAATGTCATCCACATATAGGATAAGGAAACAAATTTTACTCCCACTGACCTTCTAGTATATACATTGATCCGTGATATTCTCAACAAAACCAAATGAAGAGATAACTTCATGAAATTTTAAATACCACTGGCGGGAGGCTTGTTTCAATCCATATATAGATTTCTTTAACTTGCAAACTAAGTGATCACCATCACTAGAGGAAAAACCTTCAGGTTGTTTCATGTATACCTCTTCCTCTAGATCACCGTTAAGAAAAGCAGTTTTCACATCCATCTGTTGTAACTCAAGGTCAAATTGAGCTACTAATGCTAACATAATGCGTAAGGAATCTTTCTTAGATACTGGACTAAAAGTCTCAATGTAATCGATTCCTTCTCGCTGAGTGAATCCTTTAGCAACGAGTCTTGCTTTATATATTTCTATGTTGCCTTTTGAGTCTCTTTTGGTTTTAAAGACCCATTTACATCCAGTGGCTTTTACACCATCAGGCAACGGTACAAGAGAAAACTAAAACGCCAAGATCTTCTAAGCACTCAAAACTCACTAGATGGAATATGTGATGCTTGTGTTTGATGCTTAGGGACCTTAGGCTAGGTTGGTATTTATAGGGGTTCATCCATCATGAACCACCAAGCAAATGGACAAAATTGCCCCCAACTACACGGCATGATGGCCCTTAACCGAACCATGAAATGTGAAAGTGGGAAAGCATCCATGTTTACGTTTCCAATTGTGAAAACGTGCATGGAAACGGTGTGCGTGGAAACGATTCTTACGAGCCACAACCGGTTGGTTATACAACTAACATTCTCCCACTTGGTTCGTATTGTCCGTGAAAACTTAAAGTTAAAACATAATGTATGAATCATGGCGAAATTTCCTCTTACAATTGAGTTGTATCTTCCATGTATCACATACATCAAGTCTTAACGCTTTAGCCCATATACTTAATGAATAAACCCAATGTTTATTCTAGGTCCAAACTTTAGTGATATTTCTCGAAACAATTAACTTAATGTGTACACAACATAAACGAGAAATATCAAACTTTATTTAGAGTTTCAACTGAATTGTTCTTACAATGAAAAATTACAAAGTACGAACAAGTCTCATAGTGACAACATGATCCTTATATTTATTTGGTGGCATGCCCTTAGTCAAAGGATCAGCTAACATCTGCTCAGTGTGAATGTGCTCAATGACCACTTTCTTTTCTTTAACACGTTCCCTTATGGCTAGATACTTAATGTCGATGTGTTTACTTCGACTTCCACTTCTGTTGTTTTTAGCCATAAAGACAGTAGCTAAATTGTCACAATATATCCTTAATGGCCTAGAGACAGCAGTAACATTATCACAATCATCTTCTTCTTCTCCGGTGGGTGAAACTGAAAAACCAAAATGATTAAGAAAGATTGTTTCTTTCAAACATCAATGGCATGGACCCACCTTTTTCTCCAAATAATCTCTTCCTCTAAAATCGCCATCTTCATGTCGTTTTCATGTATCCAATCTTTTTTGAAGACCAAAAAATGTGTGAATTGTGAGGGAATTCGAAAGGGAATTTGTGAGAGAGTTTAGGTGTTGTGATGAATTTTCAAGGGAAAATATGGGTCACTAAAATACTGGTCGAAAATAATACTTTTGACGGAATATAATAGTCCATTGGTAATTTTGTGACGGAAATCCATCGGTTCATTACTAACGGAATATTTAAAATCCGTCGGAAAACAGGATAATATATTTTATTTTTCCGACTGATTATATTTTCCTTCGGAAATTTAATTTATTGTTTTAAAATAAAAATTTTGCGGGATTTCAAGCCAAAAATTTTAAATTCCCTCCCAAATCTGAAAATTTTCATTTTCGAGAGGCTCTATACATTCCGTTAGAAATTTAAATATTAATTTTTTTAAAAAAAGAGAATTTTTTCTCGGGGATTATAATTTATTCAAAATTTAAATATTAATTTTATTAAAAAAAAGAGAGAATTTTTTCCCGAGAATCAAAATTTTTCCGAAATTTAAATATTAATTTATAAAAGAAAGAGGGAATTTTTTCTCGGGATTCATAATTTTCTCAAAAATTTAAATTATAATTTTTTAAAAAAAGAGAGATTTTATTTTATTATTCCATGCTTCCTATTTTCAGCACTCCATATCTGTCTCCAGTTCACCATCAGAATACATATCAAGTGAACTGGTCGAACAAAACACAACAAAATAAACATGATAAATTCATTGTTTGTTCATATCGCTACTTAGTTTGAATGCCCTCGGTTTGGTTTAATATTCAGGAAGGGAAAGATAACTATACACATAGAGAGAAATCAAAATGAACTTCATTAAACAAGTATATGTAGTATTTATTCAACAATCAGTTTCCCTGACCCTGGTTTTCCAAATAAAATCTACAGAATTGAACTTCTGGTAATTGCTATGTATGTCAAACTTGCTTCATGGTTGGCTATTTGATGTTCATATAATAATGAAAAAGGAAGAGTTTAAAGGTCATACAGCTCAGGGCTAAGACGAGGTTTAAGGAGGACGTGAAGCTTGACAAGAGCAGAGGATTGGGTTTAAATTTGGTTCAATTCGAATCATGTAACCACTGAAATTTAATTTGACTGATAAAAGAATAAGAGCAAACCATTGAAGAAATTTCCTTTTGCAATTCAATCTCTACCACCCTGTAAAATTCATTTTCTCAATTCAAGTATCTCTCCTTAATAAGCACATATATCACCAAGGAGAACTCGTCTCTCTCCTTAATCTTGTGTTCTTCAAACTCCTTGTTTTTCTCTGCCCACCAAAGCCTGCAATTTAACCCCTCTCTTGTCCTAAATTGTAATTTTGTTGAGAAATGCTAATGTTGCCAACGAAATTTTACTCCTTGAAACTAATAAAAAATTGGGTGTTGCTGATTTTGTTCTCAGCGGTGTTAGGGATTGAAGGGGAAAGGTTTGTAGAGAGATAAGTTTTGTTTGAAGAGAAAAAAAAAATTACATAAAAAAATGAAGGAAGATGGAGAATTTGAGGGAAGCTTGTACTGGAATATATATTGGTTAACATATAAGAGTATTCTTTACTCTTTCTTACCTTTATCACAAAAAAATCGATGTTACTCTTCCTTTTCAAAGAAATCATTTAAATGATAGCATTACTTTGAAAAATAAAATGGTAGCACCAATAATTATAATTTAATATCATTAATACTATTATCAAATGGTAGTACTAATAATATTATTATCAAATGATAACACCAATTATACTACTAAAATACTAGAGTCATGATATTTCAATACCAATTATACAACCTACATTACCTTAATAAAATAATCTAAAGTCATAACATATCAATAACAATTAAATACTAGAGCCATGGCATGTCAATACCAATTATACAACCTAGAGTCATGGGAGCTCAATACCAACTTTAAAAATTCTTCCATCAACGTTCAAAAGTCATTCCAAAACCCTTCTAAATATTTATCAAGTCTAAACTCAAAATCTATACATAGTTTAGGGAGAAAAAAGAGCAAATATTAATTCATTTTACCTTATTATGGTGATGCAGGAATCGGATAATAAGCTTCTTCTTTATTGGTTGAAAACTGGACAAAAGGTACGAAAGGTCTGCTATCACTTGGTGGATAAGTCACTTGCAGACGCAAAGGCATCGATGTTGTTGGATGCATAGAAGGTTGCATACCACGAAATCTTGGATAAAGTGAAGGATGATACACCGGAGGATGAAAACCTAAAAACAAATAATTAGTTGAAAACAAACTTGTAATTGATAATTATTATAATACTAATATTTAATTAAAAAAGATGTTTTAAGACCTTTTTGTCCATTAAAGTTTGCTTTGAAAAGCATTTGAGAGTATCCTTGTTGTTGTTGTGACATTAATAAAGTCATCATTGCATCTTGACGTTCTGTGACTTGCCTCAGCTGCTCCTTCAATGCATCAATTTTTTGTTGTTGTTTTGGATTACGTGGTATAGATCTTTGTGAAGATCTAAAAATTTGAGACGTACTACAGTATATGGGAGCTGCAGACCCAACACCAGACACCCTACCCTTGGAGCTTACTCCACCAGAAAGCTAGAACAAAGATGTAATAAACTATAATAATCGCTAACCAATCTTGCTTATCACGTCTAAGGCTGTGATAGTTGACGTAATAAACTTGATTTGCTAGAACAAAGATGTCATTTTCATTGTATCTTTTTTCTCATTCACTTCTACAAGATATGGATATTTTGGATTAATTCTTGTACCAACACCTAGTCTCGGATCAAACCATTCACACTTGAATAAAATTATATTTTTCACTGGCCAGCCTGGATATTAAATCTGTATAATCTCAATAAGTCGTCCAAAATAATCACTTTCACCATTTACGTAGTTGGAGCCTTTAACACAAACACCACAGTTTGGTGATGGTTTATCTAAACCATAGGACATTGTGCGAAATTTAAAACCATTTACTTTGCAACCAGAGAATGATTTTACCAACCGAAGAGGGCCCATGACAAGTGCTTTTAAGAATATGTTTGCGATGTTATTCATCAATTCCTGAACCTATATAAAGTTAACAAAAATTAAAATTTTTGGCATATTTCTATAGTTTATTTTAAGTAAAAAAGTGCATATAACTTGACTTACAAATCCGTTGAACCATTTTGAGAATTCGGCATCAAGTGTAGCATCAATTTGTGCATCACTCAAATGAGGTTGACAACATCTTTGGTAGGTCCTATACATTCTGTTCAATTAAAGACAGATCATGATTAATAAACAATTAATTAGTATTGATATTTTTTAAGTTTAATAGTAATTATGATACATACCCAATGAATGACTCAACCTCTGTGCAATTTAACAATATGTAAGTGTGAGTTGCTATAATTTCTTCATCAGAAAGATATCTTTCACTCTTTTTCAATCAGATCTTCTCTTTGTTGTATAAAAATAGAAAGAATGTCTGGATATTCTTCACAACTGTTTGGCGCGACTTGTGCACTAGAAGAATTTGCTAGCTTGGGAAAGTAATAGTGAAAGAATTTGGATCCTTCAACTGTCTCATATGAATTACAGATAGAACCTTCAACATGCACTTTATTACCAATAGAACCTTTTAATTTTCGAAAAAACTATAATAAAATAAAACTAAAGGTTATAATGTATATAAAAAAAATACTTATTCACTTTATTACAAAATTTTATAAATTTGATGAAATATTACCTTTCAAATGGATACATTCAACGATAATGTACTGGTCCACCAATTCTTTCTTCATATGCCATGTGTACCGGTAGGTGTTCCATTAAATCAAAAAAATTAAGAGGTAAAAATCATTCCAATTTACCCAAAATGATTGAAATATCCTTTTCTAATCTTCTCATATATTCCTCCTTGATTACAGTTGAAGTTAAATATTTAAAAAAAACTCAACTCTGTCAATGCCTCCCAAACATTTTTCGGTAATAACTCTTGAAAAGCTATGGGAATTAACCTTTGCATGAAAACATGACAATCATGACTTTTCATTTCAAATAATTTTAACTTTTTCATGTCAACGCACCGAGCGAAATTGGATGCAAAGCCATCTGAAAATTTTAAATCTTTTACCCAATCATATAACACTTTCTACCTTTGTTTATCTAAAGTGTAACATGCTTTTGGATATTTACCAAAGTCATCTTGATTTGTCAACTCAAGACGATCACAATATATTTATAAGTCCGCTCTAGATTTTGCATTATCCTTCGTCTTACCTTTAACATTCATTATTGTGTTGAATACATTCTCAAAATCATTTTTTTCCACATGCATCACATCAATGTTATGACGGATCAAATTTAAAGACCAATATGGTAGATCCCAAAAGATGCTATATTTTTTCCAACCACATAATTGAGTTAATTGTCTATTAATTTCAACAACGTCCAACTCAGTCACTTTCAGAAAACCCCAATAATCAATCTCGTTTAATATCTCGCTTTCAGACTTAATTGGCGGAGGACCGTTCAAAACTTTTTTACCTTTTCTGAAAGTTATAGTATTTCTTCTAAAATGATGATTATGAGATAAAAATTTAAGATGATTATCAAACCAAGATTGTTTTTCGCCATGTTGAAGAGTAAATGCTTCAGATTCCTCCATACAATATGGACAAGTCCTTCTTCCAGCTGTACTCCAATCCGACAATATATCATATGCAGAAAAATCATTGATAGTCCATAACAAGGCAACATGAAGTAAAAAATTTTGCTTAGTTAAATCATATGTTACCTCCCCACCTCCCATAAATGTATCAACTCAATAATTAAGGGTTGTAGGAATACATCTATATTGTATTTTGGATTTTTAGGACCCGGTATAATTATTGTCAAAAACATAAACT
The DNA here is from genome assembly GCA_035048815.1 of Abelmoschus esculentus. NCBI lineage: Eukaryota > Viridiplantae > Streptophyta > Magnoliopsida > Malvales > Malvaceae > Abelmoschus > Abelmoschus esculentus. Next base: position 10,352,994 of record JAUCBN010000013.1, on the reverse strand, counting down.
CATCTTTCATGCACATAGAGGGAAGTAAATTGTAGGGTATTACTATAACTGGCCACAAAGAATATTGTTGTCCAGATTGACCAAATGGTTGAAAACCATCAGTGCATAACCCAAGCCTGACGTTACGGGTCTTATATGAAAATGTTGGATGCTTTTGATCAAAATATTTCCAAGAAAGAGAGTCAGAAGGATGACACATGAGATCGACTTTATCGGTTTGATGCTGAGCATGCCTGTAACCCCCTTAGCCCGGCCTAGACGGAACCGGCACTAACGGGTTACACGGGGAATATCAAACCAAACCCGCGAAAGTTCGATTCGATAAACAACCCTAAAACTGTTATATTTTTTTATTTTATCTTACTAGATGAACAATCTTGTTCCTACGTGACAGGGTCTCATACAAAGCATTGTCGGTAACACATTAATTAGAAACAACCATCCGATTAAACACTAACATAGATAAAGGACTAAAATGTAAAACTTTTAAATTCAATTAGTAAAGTACAAATTCTTTCCATCAATGTTCAATTAAACATACAAGAGTTCCTCATAGCAAATTTCAACTTAAACGGATCATTCTATCATCATCAATTGCATGTTCTTCTAATTTAGGGACCAAAATATAAATCTTCCAAAATACAAGGACTTCATCCAAATTAGGATTACCATCTTGAAATTAAATCAACTTTATACTTGCATGCAAAATTTTAGCTCAAAATAACATCGGTAAGCACCTTAATCGAACAAAGGAAGATATTTAGGACTAAAGTATAATTTCTAGCAACTTTCAATTCTTGGTGATCAAAGGTTTCGAAACTTTAGGTCTGGAACCAAAAGTTTCATTACACCAAATGCACACCAACTACTCAATACTCAACCATTAACTAGAGCCACTAAATGCATCAATCCTAAAAATAATTACCAACTTATAACACATGTTTTACATCGTTATGGACATCATTCAAACTATAGGCATGCTTCCTAGAAGATGATTAAAAACCTAACAATCATGCAAACACATGCTTCAACAATCCAAACAATTCCAAAGTTCAACAATTAACAATCAAACAATAATGGTCTTATTACAACATAAATCAAAGCCTAAGTACAAATTCCTCACATAGGTTGGGTTACACATTGCCTTGCCCAATTTATTTGCCAAAAGCATACCAAATCCAAGTGATTCTTCTCCTTGGTTTCCTTGCCACGAACGAAGCTCCAAATGCCTTTATTTCTCTGCATGGATGAAAAGAGAGCTTAAGCAAACATGCTTAGTGAGGAAGCTCTACACAAATTATCAATGCATCTATTTAAAACCATGATGAAACCATAATTTGTAATGCATTGTTAAATCATGCATGCTAACATCTCATGCTCATGTTCTTTAAATCATATGCTTCCTTGTGTTCACATAATCTTATCAATTCAATTTATAAAAGATGCACAATGTCCATTTCAAATTCATGTATGTATATTGGCTTTCTAGTGACCACTTAATGTGAACCTTGGGCTCACCGAATACACGGATCCTTTTTTACAACATGCATCGGTCGGACACTTAGTCACCCTTGTATACATGTTATCCCCCACTACGCACGGTTGGACACAAAGTCACCCTTGTTTACGTATGGGTCAACTATATGCACAGTTGGACACAAAGTCACCCTTGTTTACATATAGGCAAGCTCTACCACACACGGTTGGACACAAAGTCACCCTTGTTTACGTGTAGGCGGCTCTACCACACACGGTTGGACACAAAGTCACCCTTGTTTACGTGTAGGCAATATCATTATTCTCTTTATTTTATAGTGCACTCAAGCCTAATGACATGTCATTCGTATTCGAATCTAAAGTTAGTGTCACTAAGCCAATATCATAATCAAATGTGCATGATAACTTGCTGCTCATAATGCATGCATAATATGTTCAATAAATGAACCAAAGCCATGCCCAAAGGCACCATCATGTATAAGGCAATTAACCATATTGTATTTCAAATCATATAACTTGCTGCTCATAATGCATGCATAATATGTTCAACAAATGAACCAAAAGCCATGCCCAAAGGCACCATCATATATAAGGCAAATAACCATATTGTATCCCAAATCATTTCTCATAATTTTTCATAATCATGGATGCTAAATAAGCTATGCATTTCAGCAAGTAATTCTCATGTATGCACCATTTCAAAACATGCTCATGCATTTCCATAAATCTCATTGCATTACCAACATAATGCCTTTATCAAATGTAGCCGAAACTCATATCGGTTCATCAAAACAATTACTTTACTTACTCTTGAACTATGGAAGGTTTTCACACTCTTCCATAGCCCCAAAAATAGAATGTACCAAACGCGATTCGCTTTAAAATCCGTAACCACTCACCAACAAGCGAAACGAGCTTTCGCCGCTATCCGATGATCGCACCAACGCACCAGCAATCAAGCTTCTTCTTGTACCTCTTCTACAACATTAAAAACAGAGTATTCTCACATCATAACATGCTCAAACCAACAGCCATAACCGATCACCATTAAACTACCAAAAACTTAGCCGAAAAGACCGAAAACTAAGCCGAAATGCATCCGAACAATATCAGCCCAAAACCTAACGAATCTAACATCTAATACACCTCAATTATGATCCAAAAACACATCCAAATCATCCTTATACCTCCAGGAACATTTAAGCATCTAAAACAGCCCATAAAACAACCGAAAAGCACCTTAAAACTACACCGATTGCATTATTCCAGGATTAAATTAATGTGCTATCAAAAGAAGACTCAATTAATCATTAAATCAACATAAAAACATGATTGAATTCATCTAATTTCCAGCATTAAATGAGATCCAAAAATATTTCACAAAAACATCACAAAATCACTAGATCTAACATTAAAAACATAGAATCAAGTTTTTATTCAAAGATTAGCAAGCTAATACTTGGGAATTTCAATAAAGAACCTTAGAAAAGAATAAAAATCCAGAAAATTACCTTCAAGATCTATTCACCAAAAATATGTAATTTTCCCCTTCTTGATTCTTTGCAATTTGATGTAGATTTGATGAAATTGATGCTTAGGTTTTGTAAAGGATGGAAAGATGATGCAAGTGATGTAATCTTTGTGGAAAAAGATGCAAAAATCAGCAAGGAAATGAAGAGAAAAGATGAAGAGAAAGTGGAGAGAAAATGATGAGAGAAAATGAGAGAAAAGTGGTTTTTGAGAAAAATAATTAAAAATCCAATTAAAGTCATTAAAAACACTTTTTGGTGAATAAATCATTATGAAAAATTAAAAATGGGTTTATGGCCCTCTAAGGATTCTAAGTTTAGCTTGCTTTTCAATTTAGTCACTAAAATAACATAATTTCCGAAAATCCAAATTAAGTCCCCCAAATTTTTCCAAAAATTACAAATTGGTCATTTATGCATAATTAAGCATAATTAAAAATTATTATAAAATCCAAATTATTTTCTTTTAATTTTGAAATATATTTTTAATATTTTAAATCACCTTCCAAATTATTATTTTTCTTAATTAAAAATATTCTTATTTTATTTTTCTCGGAATTAATGAACCGGAGAACCCGATTCGACCCGAATCGAATTCCCCTAACTAAGCCTAAACTAATAACCCCAAAAACGGGATGTTACAATGCCACCACATATGCTTAGCAGTAACTTCTGAGGCATATAACCTTTGTAACCGAGGAGTTAAGGGAAAATAATACATCTTTTTATAAGCCTTTCTGTTACTAGATCCTTCACCAGCATTATTCTTGTATCGAGGATTACCGCAAAATTTACATTCGTTCAATTCAGAATCACATCCCCAATAAATCATGCATCCATTTCTACAATAATGGGTTTTTTGAACCGGCAAACCCATGTCACGAACCAACATTTTCGTCTCATAAATGTTCTTGGGCATGACATTATCTTCGGGCATTAACCTCTGCATTATTCGACAAATATCGTCATAGCATGCATTAGGAATCCAATACTTTTCTTTCAAGTGTATTAATTTAGAAACCATTGATAACTTGGACTCATTGCTACCGGGCCATATTGGTTCAGAAGAAGCACCAAGTCTGTTGTACAACATCTAGATCGAAGCAATCGGTGGTTGATCATCTTCTGCCATATATGCATTTAATTTAGGACCATTAATATTTACCTCATTGGATTCATGATTGTTAGCACACGGATCATATGTAAACTCTAAAACTAGAGTATTAGAACCCATGATATGATTGTAGTAACCAGTAAGAGAAAAACGTAGCTCTCCATGATGCACGCAATTATAATAATGTGGAACAAACCCTTCAGTGATCACATGAACTTTAACTGTTTCTGGATCTTGAAAACTTTTATTTCTGCATTTAGGTCGATTACATGGACACCTAATATTTCCTCGATCTGTAAATCTTGGGTTACTTGATGCACATGTGATGAATTCTAATAGTGGTCGCTCAAAATCAGGATTAATAATGTGATCATCTGTTAGCTTATTAATATTGTACATCCAAGATCGATCCATACTGAAATATGAAAATCTGTTTTTATTATATTATTAAATTAAGATATTTAAATTAGTAAACTTTTAAATAATAAATTTTAATTACTATTTTTCAAATTTTCTAAAAAACAAAAAACCGAAACTTATATTATTATTGTAAATTACATGTAAAAAATTTACTCTTTATATTATTATTTTTCTAAAAAAACAGAACTAAATTTTTTCTATTACTATTAACTGGAAACTATTCTAAATTTTCTAAAACAATAGTAAATATAACTTATCATTTTATTATTGTATATTGAATGCAAAAAAAATTTATTTACTCCTAATATTTTTGTAAAGAAAACAACAACTAGAACTTATGTAAAAAAATAGCTTCTTAAAATGAGAAATCCCATGAAATCAAAGCATATCACTTAGAAGTTACCTCAATTCACAAGTTCGATAAAAAAAACTCAAATTCTGAAAAAAGAAAACATCAAAAATAAAACTTAAAAATAAATAAAAAAAACAATATTTTCCAATAAAGTATATCTAAATCAAAGCAACCATAATAAAAAAAACGTTTTAAGTGTAACAACTCCTATACACAAGTAAAAAAAATTCTCACCTTCCTTCTCTCAATTGAAAGCTTCTACTCTTCACACCATTTCCTGCACAGCATATCAGTGAAGAACAAGGCAATAGAAGGTTGAAACTTGAAAGAGCAATTCATGGCCAATTAAATTTACCGTTGATAGGGGGAGTTGAAATAATTAATAGGGTTTTAATTGGAGTTAATATTGTTTGATTGAAAAGAAATTAAAATAACTGGTGATTAGAAAGGTGGAGTGAGAAAATAATTATTTATTTTATTTTATTTTTTTATTGTTTCTGACGAATCATAGTTCCATCACAAATTAAATTTATTTTTTAATATTTTCGACGGAATAATGGTTCCGTCATAAATTAAATTAGTATTTTTAATTATTCCCAACGAAATTAGTGTATTGTCACAAATTAAATTATTATTATTTATTAAAATCCAAAAACAATTCCGATGGAAAAAATAATTCCGTCAAAAACTATATCACATGACAATAATTGTAACGGAATATTTTACTTCTGTCAATAAATTGTGACGAATTTATATATTGTCGAAAAATTTCGATCGGTAAATCAATTTTTTTTGTAGTATCATCCCTTTGTCTGTAGATTTTCTTTTCTAACATCCAAAATTTATAACATATGACAGAAAAACAGGCGTACAGATAAACAGACAGACAAACAGTAGATCTTGATTCATCGTCCTTGTCAAGAGTTTGTCCGTAGATTTTATCCTTTCACCGATGGCCAGTATGCTTCCTGGTGTTGAATGTGCAAGGAGAAGACGGTTCCATCAAAGCGGAGGCTTGTCTGAGTCGCCAACTCCGGCAGTGGTTGGCTTAACAAGGAGATCCTCCTTCTGTTTGTATACAAGCAACCATGAAACTCATCACACCTCTGTTTCTTCACAGGTATTTCTTCTTTCAATTCCCTAAGTATTACTAATTACTATTATGTTTATTATTGAGGGTGAAAATGGGATAATGAGGGTCTTAACCACTTGCTTGTTTGGAGGAAGAATCGTGATTAGGGACGGATGTATATAGAGGCGAAGAGAGATAAATAAAAAATATTTGATTTTATTAAGTTTGTCATATAGTAGAGTCAGTTAAAATAAAATTAAAGCTGTAATAAAAAAAATATTGATTCTGACAGACCTCTAAAAGTATAATAATTATTATTCGAACTAACTTGTGTTACAATAATGGGTCGGGGGATTATAGCAAAGGAGTATATCAACTCAGACTCATCACGATGACAAGCTTGGAGGAGTATCAAGAGAAGCAAGGAAAAGATTAAACGGAAGGCTGAGATCACATAGAAAAACAGAACCCAAAAGGTATACTAAGTTGAGGAATGCTTAGTTAGGGTATTGGAAGCTACAATCGTTAAAGGATTTAAATTGTAATCGTAGCTATCATGTTTTATCGTGATTGTGATTGTAACCGATATCGTTGTGATTATTACGAATCATTATTTTTTATAATAATGATTTTAAATTATACTGTTACTATTATTTAAATTTCTTATTATTGCTGCTGTTTTGGGTACATGAAACCAATCCTTTCAGGCAAAATGGCAAAGAGAGTATCAAGTGTGTGGTTCAAGGGGAGTTGCACAGTGAAGTGTATGGATCAAAGAAGAGGTTCAGCTGGGGGAAGCTGAGTTGGAAGGCAGTAGAGCAGGAGTGTGCGATCTGCTTGGAAAGGTTCCAAGCCGGCGAGTGCTTGTTTTATCCACCGTGCGCCCATCGGTTTCACTCGACGTGCCTGATCCCGTGGCTAGAAAACAATTCTCACCACCCTTGCTGTAGAATGGGAATAGTAGCTTAGGGTGCCGTCAATTGTATTGGTTTTGGTGGAATGATTATACCTAAGATGCATTATGTGATGAATACTATCATATATGTACTTCTATGTTTCTAGTTATATTTTCTTAATATATTGAGCGGTTTTATTGAAAAATGATGTTCAGAGGTGTAAACAAATATTCGTTGGAAAAGATGGTGAGAAATAAGTAATTTTAAGACATATTTTAAAAGTGTAAAGATGAAAATTTGAATAAGAAATTTGTTAGATTTTATTTTAATCAATAAGATCTTTACAACGATATTTCATATACTCAAATGGGTGATTGATAAATAAAAAGTTACTACTCAAAATAAAAAATTATGAACAAAATAAAAAATAAAATCTCTTTATCCCACTTAAATGAAATAAATAAAATAAAATATATTTATATACACTTACCCTCTTTATAATTATTTATTACTTTAGCTGATATTGTGTTTTGCACGTTGGGTGTGTATGAATCAAATCTTAATAAATTATTCTAAGAAAATTATGTTTGTACAAAGGATTTCAATCTTCAATTCTTTACTTAATTTTTCTTGTTTCCGTTTACATTTATTTTATTATTTTGAATTAACCTAATTATTTTACAATATTTTCATATAATCAAAATAAAATATACTTATCAAAAAAATAAACTAAAATATTAAAATAAAATTATATTTTTTGTAGTATATATTTTTATTTATAATATGTATGATATATACTATATGAATCTTAAAACTTTTATTTGTGAAACTATATTTCTTAAATTTATTTTATCTTTTAAGTCGATTGATTGAATCCCTATTGTGATATTTTTTGAAATTATCTTTCACAAAGACATAATAATTCTTTTTTGTCCTTTTTTCTGACGTTTTGGTTCCTCCTTCGCGACTACAGCTCTGGCCAGCTTCTGTGTAAGATTTAGTCCTCTTTATTTTAATCTTGAAATGTCACAACTTACATTTATTAAAGAATCTATGAGTATCAATAATTGAATTGAATTTTTAAGCTCGGAAAACATAGGGGCTAGATTCTGGGAAATTAAAGTAAGATGAAAAGATTTTAAGAATAACTATATAAAAAATTAAGTTAAATTTTAATACGAGAAAAGTAGATAAATTTAAGGGCTAAAATATGATTTATCCTTTAAAAGTATTTTAATGTGTATTTAATAACCGAACGGACTTTATCAACTAATAGTTGGTTGACTCAGATGATAATTAGTTTGATATCATTTAAATTTATTTAAATTCGAGATTTTACATATAAAATTTTTAGAAGATTTATTTATTAAATTCAAATGTGTAATATAAATTAATTCGAATTATTTAAAACAAAACAATGAAAAGAAGACAAAAAAAATCAAATGGTGTTCACTTACCTAATTCATTGACTATTTTATTTAATATTTAGGAAAGAATTGGGGTTTGTGTTGATGGAGAAATTATTATATGGATCCGTTTCATCTCTTAGGAGATGAGTCCAATTAATTAAATTAAGACACATAATATATTTTTTTCATATCATATTCATACATAAGCATCATCCAAATCATCCACTTTGATATCTTTGATTTAAAAAACAAAAAATATTACCAAAGATTTTTATACGTTGTCTTTCTCTTTATTGTTCAATTTTTTTAATTATTTTTTCTAACCCCTAACCCTAACCCTAAACCTTAACCCTAAACTCTAACCTAACCCTAACCTTAAACCCTAACTCTAACCCTAGACCCTAAACCACATAATCACTAAACCCTAAGCCCATAATCCCTAACCCTAAACCATAAACTCTAAACTCTAAACCCTAATCCCTAACCTTAAACTCTAACAATAAACCCTAACCTTAAACCCTAAACCTAACCCTAAACACTAACTCTAACCCTAAACACTAAACCTTAACCCTAACCCTAACCTCTAAACACTAACCTCTAACCCTAACCTCTAACCCTAACCTTAAACTTAAACAATAACTCCTAACCCTAAATCCTAACGCTAACCATAAACATTAACACTAAACCACATGAACCATAAACCATTAATTCCTAACCCTAAACCTTAAACCTTAAACCCTAAACTCTAAACCATAAACCCCAAATCTATATAAAAAATTAATTAAGAAAATTTTAAAGAACAAAGTGAAAGATGACACAAGAAATCTTTGGTAATATTTTTTTTTTTTTTTAAATCAAAGACATTAAATTGGATGATTTGAACAATACTTATGTGTAAATATGATATGAAAAAAATATATATTATGTGTCTTAATTTAATTGGTTGGGGACCATATCCTAAGTGGTGGAACGGGTTCATGTAATAATTTAAACATTTGCCTTTAAATTTTTAAAAATTTTATGAATCAATCTTTATATATTTTTTATATTTATAAATTGTGTCTATCTTAAACTTTTAAAATTTTATATATTCATCCTCAAATATTTTATTGGATTTGTCGCTACGATTCCGCCCTCGATTTCGATTGATTCAATTTTGTAAGTCCATCAACACTCACATTCTCATTCCTATCCATTAAGGACCATCTCCCATTTTTGACCTTCGAAGGTTGCAGCAACCACGTTATGAATATATCCCACACTTCTTAATATTTGTGTTTTACTCTTTAAATTCAAATCATGGCCTCGTCTCTGGAGGCAAGATCTGCGTGACCAATTTATCTAGAAAAGTTCGTGAGAGTCCTTCCGTTGTGATCTCTTACCTTTACCATGGAATAGAATTTCATTCCTCTTAAGCCAGATTGACTAACAGATGGCAAAGAAAGCCATTTTCCAGATTGATAATAGCCTAATCTTTGGGTAAGCTTCCATCCATCAACTGAAAAAAAATTGCCTTCCCTTAGATGTGCGCTTTCAACACCCAAATGTTGATCCACCTTTTGTATATAAATTACTCCTAATAGATAAGTCTGAAATAATAATAATAATAATAATAATTACACAGATAATTAATTCTAATATCATTTATTTATATGTGACTGTTAATATTATATTTTTTAATCTCCATGTCCAAAGTGTGGTTTAATTTATATGTACAAGGGAGGCACTCATTATTTTGCTGCGTCAACGTGGGCAAAGGTTGGTAATCTTGTGGTGGAATTCGATTGTAGTACAGGTGTGACTTGGATCCATCAACTTTTTTGAGTACCTTTGATTTTTAAAGATAATGTTTCGGTGATTAATTCTTGTTTCGGTGGTTAAGGAAACAATTATTGTTTTTAAAGATTACGAATTTGAATATCAGTATTATTATAACACAGTAATTGAACAATTAATGTCTAATAATTAAAAGTATAATTTAAAACGGATACTATTATAATCAGCTGATTAAAAAAAATAATGTTCCGCCCGGTGCTAAAACATTGGACAGACTTTTCCTTTTTTTTAGAATATAAGGACGGAAAGATTTTTAACTTTTTAAAAGATAATAATTTTAATTTTTTCAAAAAATAAAAGGACAATTAAAAGTAATATTGGGCAAATTTGAAATTAAAGTAACTTTACTTTTATATCAATTTTAAGAGAAATTATATTATAAATTCAGCTCGTAACATCATTTATAATTTTAATTAATAAAATATAATAAAAATAATAAAGGTTGATACCATATATAATACGAAGAACCAGACCTAAAATATACTTTGATACTAATAATATTTCATGAACAAATAATTAAATAGATAAGGAAAGTTGGCCTTACTTGAATGTGACTGCCACTTTTGCATCTTTGTTTGACCTAATACTCCACTCCATTTCAATAATTGCAGTAGTGGTTCTTATTCTTCAATCTCATAATAATGGATTTTTTTCTCTCCAAATATTTGGTTAAAATATTGGGTTGTTGTTGGGGTGATTTTTTTTTATTCTTCAGGCTGTGTTGTGGATGGGAGGGTGGTTATCTTAGTAAAAATTTTATATCTTTTAATTATATCTCTATCCATGTTTTTTTGTTAAAAAAATAAAAATTTGAATTTTAAACTCTAACCCTAAGTTTTTACATTCTAAACCCTAAACCCTAAAACTTAAAAATACAATACTCTTAATTTCCTAAACCCTAATAATAATCATTAACCTTAAACCCTAAACCCTACACCTTAAAAAAACACCATACACCTAATTCCCTAAACAATAACCACAATAACTAACATTCAACCCTAAACCCTAAACCCACTAATTTAAAGTGGAGGCACAAATGAAGACACGATTAGGAGGTAGACGATTTGCACTGGGTTATCTTTCCCAAAATTTTTTATATAATAGTATTTGAGTTTTTTTTAGTTTAATTATTAGTTAAATAAGATATTTATCCCTCTTAATTTTTAAATTTAAAAATTTAATAAGTTCTTTCACTTCATAATATTTGATCCTAATTTCGTCTTTGATGTTCACGTTTGTTCATTAAATCTTGTTGTTGAATTAACATTCATGGGAAGTTCAGATTATACATGCTCTCCATAAGAGTAATAAAATGACCAATGAGATTGTCAAGATTGTAAGGATGACCAATCTTATTTGTCATTGTTTTCTTTTACCATTGAATGAGATCAAAACAATATTGCATAAGAATCATAATATAACTACCCAAATTTTGAATCTAAGTGTCAGGTTAACCCGAAACATTGAACTTCGACGTTTAGACATCGTTTGAGACTTGGGTTGAGTGTTGGGCTTGGGTTGTCTTTAACACAAAGTAGTTTTATGAGAGTTTTTTTTTTTGTAATTTGATAATTGTGGACAAAGAGACAGGGTGGGGGAGAGTTTCTATAGTAGGTTCAGGCGGGATCTGTTAGAGCAATGCTAGTAACTCTCAATTTTACTCTGGTAGAAATAGAACCCGTAGGATAAAGGAGCTTTGAATTAGGGTTTGTTTTCGTACCAAAGATCAGAGTTTATGGGACGAAGGAGGCAATCTGTGTCTTATTATGTTAAGAGCCATAAATGTTCACAAAGGAGTGTTAGTACACCAGTTTGCAATTAGTGTAATCACGGCCACAAGGGTGAGTGTTGGGGTAGTGGAAAATTTTATTCTAGTATAGGTCATTAGGTCACCTTGTGAGAGACTGTCCCGAGGTAGTGATGTCACCAACAGGTCAGACTTAGAGGGATCGAGGGTTCTTGCGTGGCAGATGTAGCGATCCTAAAATTCCTAAAATAATATGGGTGTAGTAAAAAGAAGGAAAGAAGGGTCACTAGTGAGAATTTTTGAAAGAAAAATGGGAAATCAAGATTTAAATTTAAATTGGCAAATTGATCTCAAAAAAGGGAAAAGTTAAAAATTAGGGTTTGAAGTAAAAGATAAATTGGATTCAGAAAGATCTAAAAAAGAAATTAAGGACTTTAAAAGTAAATCAAAATTGGAATTTTAATTCGGAAAGGGGAATAAGGGTTAGTTAAAATTAGGGATTTAGAATGAAATTTGGAATTTAGAGATTAAAAGGGTTGGAGTCACCACCGGTCACTTTGGTAGACCGGACATCGTGAAAACCAGAGATTCAAAAAAAGACGGGTCCGGGAGTCGGTTACGGTTTAAAAACGGGTTTAGAGCTTAAAAGCTGTCCCAAAATTGACACATTTATCAAAACGACCGCTTAATTAATTTTGGATTTTCCGGATTAAAGTGGCATTTAAATTAATATTTTTTTAATGATTCGAATTAATTTTAATTTTTACCGTATCTTTATTCGAAGGCAACGCATACACCGTGACCACTACGTTGGAACACGGGCCCGTTACGACCGAACGAAGACATATGAAATAAATTCATTAATTATTTTGGTGAGATGTGAGTTTAAGCAAAAAATAAATATAAGCAATATGAAAATAACGGGAATAAATATGTATACAAGATAAACATTGTGACACAAATAAAAAGACATAAATAAACACATATACATGAACAAAAGAAGCATAACATGAATAAATGCAAACGTAACAACAAGATAAAATGCCTAAGCAAAGTAAATATGAGCATATGCAACAAAACATATATATATATATATATATAACATGCATAAAGCAAAATAGATATAAACATGGCAAAATAATAAGAATGCATAAGAAACAATTATATGAACAAAACATAATATAATAGCACAAAAATAAATATGCTAAATACGTACAAAAACAAATACATGCGTGTGAACAAATAAATGAACATAGATACATATGGACAAAATAAAAATACATAATCACCATAAACAATAAAGTAAAATGTTTCAATAAAAGATGTATGACAAAAGTAAGCAAGTAAATAAACATGAATAAGTACATAAAGTGAATGATACATGGCATAAACAAGTATAGAGCATAAACGTGATAAAGCAAACGTGCATAAAAAGTTAAGACTTAATAAAACATATATACATACAAATAAAAAAGTGACATAAATAAGCAAAAGATAAAAAGATAAACAAAGTAAGTAAACAAATAAATAAGTGAAAAAAAATAAATAAGTGAATAGTATAAACAAAAGATAAATTAAGTAACAAAAACAAAGTTGGCCACTGTGAGGGACCGAATTATAAAGCGGAATAAAGTCCCGGGATTCAAAAAATAATTTAACCTTAGGGAAGGCCTTAAAAATAAGTATGAAAGCACAAAATGGCCTTAAAATAATTAAACCGTTATGAAAATATAATTATAACACATTTGGTGACCAAAATGAAAAGACTTTAAAAGATGTAAGGACCACGGGCACAATAACCATGGGACGGAGGGGTTTATGAAGCGATAAAACCATTTTTAAATAAGGGACCAGATATATAAGATAAAAAGAAATTAAAACAGAACCCCTTATCTCATTTTAAATTCGAAAGAAATGAAACCTTTTCCCATTTCCATAAATCAATTCATCCAAACCTAGAAGAATGGATGAACACTCATCCTTGTTCAAATCGACACCCAGAAACCACTGCGAAAAACATCCCGTCGGCCATCGTAAACGATGGCCGACAAGTTTGACAACCACCCCAAAACGCTACCTTTTAAACTATTCGAAACTAAGAAAGCTTCTAAACCCATGAATCTTTTCAAAATTTTTCGAAAGAACAAGAAAAGAAACCTCATTTTGAAAACAAAACACAAATCGAAAACCTCCGTCCCCGATTCCTCCTCCCTTTTCTTATAATCGGCTCACCATAATCGAATCTCAAGGAAGATCGAACGGTTTGTTGCCGAGGAAGAGAAGACGGATTGGGTTGGTTTCTAACCGAAGGTAAAGAAAATCTTAACACCTAATTCCTTCCTTTATTTCGGTGCATGCAAGAAAAAAAATAGAGGTTTACCTCAGAATTCTTTTTTGTATTGATTCAAAGAGGTCCGGACCATGAATACATTGATTTTCTTCGTCTTTATAGCCGGTTACATGAGAAAATAAAAAGGATCTTCTATCCTATTTGTTGCACTCTGATTTTGTTTGTATTCTCGCTGAGTATTGGTTGCACTACTCTGATTTGATTGTCGCTTGGTCTATGGATCGTACTGGAAATTCGGCCAAAACGTGTCTGATTTCTACAACTTTGGTGGTGTTTTTATGATTCGTACGATTGTTTTAGCGAAAACATTTGTACAAAAACTGACATAGATCTGTTTTTCTCTTGTACATATGGCTATCGGACGAGCAAGTGGACCACCGGCAATGAGGGGACCACCAGAAAAGTGAACGAACGGTGACCAGAAAAGTTGATCGGCATTCGAAGAGTCTCCGCGTGAAGGTCACGCGCGCGTGGAGTTTCTCAATAGTTGGCGTGTGCGGCGCGTGGAGGTTCCAGACGGTTCCAATCTCCCTACTACTGAGCGTTAGATCAAGATTTGATCTAACGGTCTTGGTGGGGCTGCGCAAGGGTTAAGAGGCAGATTAGAGTTTAGGTTAAATGTGTATCCGGATTTGGGCTAAGGGATTTCAACTAGGCTTGTAATTAAAGTTTATGTGGGCTTGTATTTATCCATTGGTTTTAATTGTATCATGGACTAGAAAATTAATTAATTTGGGCTTATTATTTATTATTTTTTGTGTTTTTGAGTTTTGAAATCTAATATTATTTATTTATATATAATAATAATAATAATAATAATAATAATAAACAAAATCCTGGGAAAAGAAAAGGGAAAGGAATACCGAATAATAATAATAAAAAATATTATAATATTTGGGTTTTTTTAAATTTATATATGTGATAATGGTTAATGATGATAAAAAAAGATAGTAACAAAGCCAAAAATGGCCACAATTGTAAATAATAATATCACAATAATAATAGTAAAGGCAAGACAAGGAAATAATTATTTATAAAAATATAGTATTTTTTGTTTTTTTTTTAAACAACACAAGTATAACATTTAGAATAGAAATAAGGAAAAGATAAAAAGAAAAGTAAATACCAAAATTATTTAATGTAAAGTGTTAATACTAGTGAATAGTAACTAAACCGAAGTCAAAAATTAAATAAAATTAAAATAGAAGTAACCATAATGATATAAAACAAACACAATACTACTAGTAATAAGCGAAATAATATCGAAGCATAATTTGCAATAAACGAAACAGAATTAGAACCAGGCAAATTAAATAAATAATAATTTATAATATTTTTTGAATTTTTCCCTTTTTAGATTAAAAGTAATATGTACATACCTTTTTTGTTTTTTAACGTGTTTTGAAAAACAAACCCATTATTATTATTTCTTGCTTTTCGATTTTTTATTATAAATTTTGAAATTAACTAAAGCCCGTTATTTAAGATAAAAATAAAAAATAAAACGAGTTGATCCCGAATAAAATTAGTGATTATAGCGGGGCTAGCCATGCAGCGTGAGACACCTACCAGTACACTACTAGAGTACTAACTAGACAGTTTGTGATGAGGGAACAGAAGGATTGTGTAGTTACAAATGTTGTCTCGAGTATGTTTATTTTGGTTTTGGTTTCTATAGTTGCTCTTTTGGACTCGAGGTCTACCGCTCGTATATCTTTAGTAGGATATCTCAGTTTTGGGGTTGTTATCCAAGAATCTAGATGTTGGAGCTCGTGTAACAAGTTCGTTGAGGTTAGATGTGTTGTTAGTTAAGGTGTATGAGAGGTGTTTGATAGAGGTACAAGGATAGATCTCTTCTGTAGATCTTATGGTTTTATTATTTCAAGAGTTCGATGAAATCCTAGGGATGGGTTGGTTGTTCGAATATGAAGCGAGTCTAGGTGTAGATCTAAAAGTTTGAAGCTCCGAGTTGTGGTTGGGTCCAGGCGAGGGTTAAGAGGTGAGAGAAACCATGGATACCAAATGTGGTGTCGGCCTTGTCAGTGCAACGATTGATCTAATAAGGCTCTGAGGCTTTCTTAGCTCATGTGGTGGATGTGAGGGTTGATAGTCTAGTGTTGGTGAGTTTGACGACAGTTGTGTTCTCAAAAAGGGTTAAATCTGTGATAGTGGCGGTGGATATAGTTATTGGAAGACTATGAGTGCACCATAGAGTATCGTCTCGACAAGCCGATTATGATCGTCAATGCTTTGAATTAGAAGTCTATGTCGAACTTGAGAGCTCTGGTTACTCGGTTAGGGATGACCGAGGATGGAGGTATTTTGATAGGGTTACGTGTGGGACCCACGTAGTACAAGAGTTAATGAGAGAACAAGGCTTGACGAGTCAGACTTTATGGTATGGGATAGTGGATCCCTAGACTTACAAGGTTTTTGTGTGTACTAGTTTTAGAGGATCTAAGGGATCGTATCCTGGAAAAAGCTCTTCGTATCCCATTTTGTGTTCATTCGGATAGTAACAAGATGCATCAAGATCTTTATTCTTTCTTTTGGTGGTTGCGTATAAAGAGGGATATTTCTGAGTCGTGACAAGATTTTAGCGTTTTAGCAAGTTAAAGCGAAACATCAGGTTCCTTTGGGTTTACTTCAGTTTGTCCGGATTCCACAGTAAAAATGGGATCGAGTGATCATGGACTTAGTCACCGGGTTACCAATAACTTCAAGAAGGCATATTGTTGAGTGGGTCATTGTTGCCCGGTTGACTAAGTTGGCTCACATCTTACCTATAAAGATGAAATTCAGTTTGGAAAAGCTAGCAAGGTTTTACATTAAGGAGATTGTAAGGTTATGCAGTATACCATTATCGACCATAACGGTTAGGGATCCGAGGTCCACAACGAGGTTATGGAAGTTATCCATGAATTTTTAGGTATTAAGTTGCACTTTAGTACAAATTTTCATCCTCAGATAGATTGATAGTCTAAGAGACTTATCTAGATCTTAGAGAATATGCTCCGATGTTGCATAGTGGACTTCTCTCAATATTGGGGGGATCAATTACCTCTTGTGAAGTTTGTTTACAACAACAATTATCAGTCAAGAATAAAGATGACTCTTTTTGAGGCCTTGTATGGGTGTAGGTGTATAATACCTTTGTATTGGACCAAGCTTAATTATAGGATGATAGTGGGTTTTGAGCTTGTTGAGCAAACAGAAGGGAAGGTTCAAATCATCAATGAAAGGTTGCAAGCAGCGTCTGATCGCCAAAAGACTTATGCAAATAAAAGAAGAAAGCATATCGAGTATGAGATTGGAGAGAAAGTGTTCTTAAAGGTATCACCGTGAAAAAGAATCATTATTTTCGAATAGAATGGATAGTTGAGTCCACGGTATGTTGGACTGTTTGAAGCTCTTGAGAGGGCTGAACCATTGGCTTATTGGCTAGCTCTACCTCCAGAGTTTGTGAACATGCGTTTTTTTCGCATGTCTATGTTGAGATACTACATTTCGGATCCTTCACATGTGGTTCAATTTAAGGAAATTAAAGTCAATACAGATTTGACTTACGAGGAAAGGCCTATTGGAATCTTAGAAAGAGAGCGAAAGGGCTTCGAAACAAGAGTATACTAGTGGTAAAAGTTTTTTGGAGGAACCATAGAGTCGAAGAAGCAACGTAAGAAGTCGAATAGGACATCAGAGCCCTTTATGCGCATCTCTTCCTATTAAGTAAATTTCGAGGATGAAATTTTCTTTAAAAAGGGAAGAGTTGTAACAACTCAGATTTCAAATCTGAGTGTCGGGTTAACCCAAAACGTTAGGCTCTGACATTTTGTCCATGTTTGGTGCTCGGTTGAGTGTTGGGCTTGTTTGAGAGTTAGGCTTGGGTTGTCTTTGGCTCAAAGTAGTTTTATGAGAGGGGTTTTTGGTAATTTGATAATTGTGGACAAAGTGACAAAGGGAGAGAGTTTCTACAGAAAGTATTTTGAAGTTAAGTCATTTGGTTTTCATCATCTTCTTCCTCTCTTCTCCAAGGAGAAGTTTTGCTAAATGTAAAAACTTTGTTGGTTTTATTGAGGAATTTCATTTTGAGTGTAGAGAGTAAGTTGTAAAGCTTAAGGAGATCTACAAAACAAGGTAAAAAATGTTGAGCTTGGAGGGAGATATTTTGTTGGTGAGGTTGTAGAGCAAAACGGGAAAGAGGGGTGAAGTTAAGTTTTCTTCAATATTTCTTGTTTTTTTATTTCTAAGAATGTTCATGGAAGCGTCTAATGGTTGGTTTAACATCCCTTTATAGAGAAACTAGTTGGAGAGCCCTCAAAGAGATTAAAAAGTGAGAAAGCTTGAGAGAGGAGGAGAACGTGGTTGTTGCTAGTTTTTGGCTAAGGATGATACCCCTCCAACTCACGTATGCATCATATATCTCATGAGTTTAGGTTGCATTGCTTGTGATATTCATGCTTGAATTGTTTGGTAGCTTAGGAAGCCTTTAATGGTAAAAATCGGGATTAAATGATTCATGACTTAAAATTGGTAGTAACACACCGTAAACATCTTCAAAAATAAGCAAGAATATGTTGGGATCGAATGATTGAGTTTGGGAGAGTGTTATTAGAAAATTTCAAGTCCAAGTCTGTATTTTCGTGCAGGCGTTTCTATACCCTTAGGGGGGCAATTCGATACCGTAGAGAAAAAACTAAGGCTTAGAAGGCAAGCGTTTCAAAATTCTATGCTCGTGTTCTGATACCAAAATTTACAGTGGCAAATCGTTTTGATACGTCATATATGGGGTATCGAAATGGGTAGGGTTCCATTTGGTCTTTTTGAAGTGGTCGACTTAGTGTATTGATACGTTGAGGAGACGTTTTGATACCTAGTTGTTTTGATAGTCGTTTCGATACCCATTATAGCCATTCTGAAACCCTTGGGCAATCTATCCAAGTTTTTAAGGTTAAGTTAGGGGTTCCATAAATTATGTTAGGGGTTCTTACAGGATAATTAAGCTATAAAATAAATATTAAAACTTGGAGTTGGTGACAATGAATTCAATAAAATGGAATATGCCTGAGGCTTGGTCTTTGTTTCGATTGTGGTATATTTTGGTGTGAAGATCATAGGTGGATCATCTTGTGTGGTTGAGTCCTTGTGTGATTGGAATCTGAATACTAAAAAAGTATTGCAACACAAAGAAGGCCATCCGATGTAATATTTCGATGATGTTTTAAAGACTATTTCGAATTGAAGATCTCAATATTGTGTGGATGCATGCCTCATTTGAAGATGCTCGATGTAACATTCCGAATAGTTAATTTGGATGACCCTGATGCTGTGTGGATATGGGTCTCAATTCCTGGTTGTTGGATCCCAATGCTATGTGGGCGCGGACCTCATCCTAGAGTATGGGATCCCGATATTATGTGAACGTGGGCCCTACTCGGAGTGTAGGATCCCGACTCTATTTGGACGCGGACCTCACTCGTAGTGGAGGATCTCGATCCTGTGTGGATGAGGGCCTCACTACTTTGTGGTTTTTGGTTGACATGTATATGTTATGTGCAATAGTATACATTCATGATGTCATGTATTTAGGTGGTTATTGTAGCGTCATCATATCATTTATGATATTACTTGCATTACATTGCTTTATTCATGATATGTGCGATGTTGGTCGAGTGGCGGTGTTCCCACTGAGCTTTTTTAGCTCAACATTTCGAAATGTGTTTTCATGCGTAGGTTAGGTGAAGTCGAGGACTGAAGGAGTACCATCGAGGTTGAGATTTCAACATTGACTTAGTGTTAGAGTACAAACACTTGATGTATTTGATCTATGTACTTGTAGAACCTATATGTGTTGTAACTCTTAACTTAAATTGGGTCAAATGCTTTTTATTGTCTGTAACTATTTTGGAGCTCAAGTCATTCAAAATTACTTGGATTTATATATTTGAAATGGTTTCGATTTAAATGGACTTTTTATGATTTTGATTTGAACTTGTTCTTTGGTCTTTGAAAACGAAAATTTTAAAATACGAGTTTTGGCCGTAGGTCCAATGTGGAACCAGGTCGAGGGTGTTACAAGTAATCTCTAAGGAGCGGATCTAAAAAGAAAACACTAATATAGGCCTTATTTAAGATGATATATTTTCAAATGTTGAATGAGACTTTCGATGAAAAAAAATAAAAAAATATCATTAAATAAAAAAAAGATAAAAAGGATAAAAGGTTAACCAAGTAACCTTATAGAAAGAAAAAAAAATCAAACGATATTTTTCACAAATTCATACTTTTTTCCTTTCTTCTTCTTCAACCTAATTTGTTTTGAGTTTGAGTTGAAATAGAGTAATATTTGAGGTAATACTTTTTCTCTTTACATATCAAGCTTCAAAATAAGATCTACGTCTCGATATATAAGTATTATGAGATGATTAGAGTTTCGCTATGGTTATTCTTTAAGAGAGGTTTTGAAGGAATTTAAAAAATGATTTTGCCTTTCATCCTATCATTAATCCTGATATATTTCTATAATGATTGTTAAATAGTAAAAAAAGGAGTTTTTCAAAAGTATAGGTAAGGAGTAAGCTTAAAGATGGGATAAAGGAATAGTCACCTTTGATGTGTTTTGTGCAAGGTAAAATACTTTCATTAAATGTGTAAAAAAATGAATAAAAGTATCATAGTATCAATACTACTTTTGTCAGTATCTATACTTGACAATATTTACATTATTCTTATATATTATATACAAATTTCTATTTTTAAAATCATATACTTGTATATTATTCTTATCTATACATAAATTTTCTTATGAAATTTAATATTTTGATATATATATATTTTGTGTTGTTATACTTTTTTTTAACACAATACTTATATGTATTTTATTTTTCAATCCTTTTCCCTTTTTTATAACATATATAATTCATATTTGTTGGTTAATAAAATTTATAGAGAATTGAGTTTGAATTATTCTAAATTTATTTATTTATATTGATTTATTTGATTTTTTAATAATTTTTTGTGTTAGACTTTGGAAATTTAGTGGTTAATTTATTTCTCGATTTAACTCTTTATTTTATGAGGTTATCGTAATCTCTCAAAATATTTTAGTTTTTTAACCTTCGTCCTTCAACTTTAATCCACTACCGACATTGGATGCTTGATAGATTTATTTCTCTTGTTTCTCATGATTTACATCTATATTTTTTTTATTGTCATTATGAATTTATGAATGACACTTTATTCTTTTTTAATAAAAAATTTTAATCGTACGATAAAATTTTTTGAATTTGATTATGAGTATAATAAAAAAAATAATATTTTGTGTAAGAATTTAAGTTAAATATATTTTTTAATCATACGATAAAAGAGTTTTGAATTTGATCATATAAGGTAAGGATGTAATAACATTTTGTCTTACTATTTCAATAACAATATACGTATATCTCGTAAGAATTTGTGTTGAAACCCCAAAACTTATTAGTTTGGTAATAAATAATATTTTTGGGTAAATGTTGTTGGAAAATAAACTCTGCAAAACATGGCGTTAGAACTGACTGGGAAAAAGAAGAGTGAACTGAAATATGTATGACCGTGTCGTAGTATGGAGTTCACTGCCTTAGAAACAAATCGTCACAATGTGTGTACTCGCTACGTTAGGCGGATGTCCCCCGAAGGTTAGCACGGTCCTCCAAAACAATATACACCCAAAGTTTTGGAGTGGACTTAGAAGGAAACACTCGTCAAGGAAAGGCAAAGGCAAAACTCTCAGATTTCTCAAGGTAAGACAGTAAAAACTGAATGGGATGATTGAAATTGAGAAATCTGCTTCATATTCATAGGCTGGACGTGAGGGTTGAATCGTCCAAAAACTCTAACTTTATCTAATTTGTTTTTCAAATTTAATTAATTTAAATTTGAAATATACTAAAAATAGCAGATATACTCCATTTAAAACTCGGAATTATCTGTTATTAAATATGTTCAGTTAACAGGTAAAATCTCTATTATCCAATAAAATCTTGGATTAATCTGAAAGTTCTTACTGACTTTCTCTAAAAAGATAGCACGCGCGCGGACGTGTCTGTTACCATGACCACGACCATGACCACGAGCACGAGCACGAGTCGAGCCGAGTCGAGCCGAGCCGAGCTGGATGAACAGCGACAGTGACGGTGCACGAGGGACTCCCTTGTTCTCTATCACTCAACAAGGAAGTGGGGGGATGCCTTAATAAATACTCATTCCCAAAGGTATTTGTTATCCATGTGAGATTCTAGCATTACTCTATTCCCACAATCCCCCACTAATGCGAAAGAATCTTCATGATGTCACCAAGTTTGACTAACACTAGACGAGCATTTGCGAGATTAATTACTTAAGTACATAGTGAACGAGTCTTGAACTAGTATGTAGTGATGATGAGTAATCCTCCTCTTAGATAAGTGAAACTAGTCTTGAACTTTCTAAGATCGGGGTGAACTCATAACACATAACTAATCTCTTCATCCTTCACAGTCCGTGACGTGAAGATGTGTATATACTTAAGAGTATATATATATTTAGCCATCTTTCCTCGGGATTTCAGTAATTGTACTAGAAAAATGGCTCATCGTTTCTCATAGAAGGAGGCTAACTCTTCTCACTTATGTAGGTTATTTCATCAAGTTTGTCTCCACATAACCACCCAAAATCGGGCTATGAAATAATTAAGAGCTTTGTATAAAGCTCAACCTCATAAGAAAAGAAGGTGATTTTCTTCAAGTTCATATTTAAATGAACCACCCAAACTCTGGGCTAAGAAATCATTAAGAATAAAAACTCAACCTTCTTGTTCGGTAAATTCAATAATATTTTTCTCAATAGAACAACCCAACTTCTTGGATAGAATTTATTAGGAGTTTAAAAATAAACTCATCCTTTCGAGCGGTAAGTTTAATTAGTCCTTCGCAATAGGTCTAAGAGCTTATTAAGAGTAGTTATTCAACCAAAATCGGTAAATTCATCAAGTCTTTCTCACTAAGACCACCCAAACTTGGGCTATGAATTTATTAAGAGCTTTTGAAGCTCAACTTGGGCATGTACATGAAACGTCATAGGGATTGGGTAGATGGACATGTACACTATGAGTTGCTTTCATGGCTTCGTTTAACCATATTGAACTTAGAGAACTAATTTGGGTATCCATCATGAATCACTCAACCAATGGGCTTAAGACCCATCCCCCTCGACAAATCCGGAATTTGTTTCCTGGTCAATCCTTTGATAAGAGGATCAACCAAGTTCATTTCCGACTTCACATATTCTAAAGCAAGTACTCCATTCTTTATTAGGTGCCCTACAGATTCGTGTCTTATGCGGATGTGCCTTTTCTTACCATTGTAAGCTTGATTCAAGGCTACATGTATAGCAGATTGCGAATCGCACAATAAATATATTGAAGGAGTCGGTTTTCCATATAAAGGTATCTCTACTAAAAGATTTCTAAGCCACTCGGCTTCTTGCCTTGCTAAGTCTAGAGCTATGAACTCTGACTCCATGGTGGAGCGTGCAATACAAGTCTGCTTGGCATACTTCCACGAGATTGCGGCTCCTCCAAAAATGAAGATATATTCACTCGTAGAGCTTACTTCATCACTGTTAGAAACCCAGTTGGCGTCACAGTATCCTTCTAGTGCATCAGGATAGCCAACAAAATCAAGTTTCCAGTCCATAGTACCCTTAAGGTACTTTAGTAAACGTTTAAGAGTTGTCCAATGTTCACCACTTGAATTATGAGTATATCTACTTAATCTACTCACAGCATAGGCAATATCGGGTCGAGTATAGTTCATTAAGAACATTAGGCTTCCAATGATTTTAGCATATTCAACCTGAGAAACTGAGCTTCCTTTATTTTTAGCGAGATGAGTACTAGAGTCAAAAGAGGTTCGTGTTGGGATGATATCCCAACTGCCAAATCTCTTTAACACTTTCTCAATATAATATGTTTGATCCAAATAGAATTCCTTATTGGATTTGGTAACTTTGACACCTAAGACTATATCTACTTCTCCTAAATTCGTCATCTCAAAATGAGTGGATAAGAAATTTTTGGTTTTGTTAATGGCATCTAAGTTAGTACTGAATATCAACATATCATCAACATATAAGCTAATGATAACACAATCAGTACCAAACATCCTTGAATACACGCATACATCCGCGCTATTTACGACAAAGCCAAAACTAAGAATAGTTTTATGGAAATTCTCATACCACTATTAGGAGCTTGTTTAAGATCATATAAAGACTTTTTAAGTCTACATACTTTGCCTTCCATGCCAGGTGTCTCAAAACCTGGTGGTTGCTCCATATAGATCTTCTCATCTAGGTCTCCATTTAAAAATGCAGTTTTTACATCTATTTGATGTACTTGCAATTTATGAATGGAGGCTAGTGTAAATAATGCACGGATCATTGAGATTTTTGTTACGGAAGAGTATGTATCAAAGAAGTTTGTTCCAAATTTTTGAGTGAAACCTTTGACTACTAGCCTAGCTTTATATCTTTGGATTGACCCATCTGGCTTGAGTTTTTTCCTAAAAACCCATTTGTTCCTGATAGGTTTAAATCCTCTGGGAAAATATACAAATTCCCAGGTATGATTAGACATTATTGACTCTAGTTCATCATTTATAGCGCTTCTCCAAAAACTAGCGTCAATAGATCTCATAGATTCTTCATAAGTTTTAGGATCATCATCTAACAGGAAAACTTGAGCTATGGGGTCTGACAGTTTGTCTAAATCATTTATCTCACAAATAACGGAAGTAACAAAATCTGGTCTAAAAGAAGTTTCCGTTCTTTTCCTCTTACTTCTTCTAGGCTCTAACTCAAACTCTAGAGCATTTTCGGCAGGTATATTAGAAGAAGTGGATGGTTCATTTTCGATATGTGTTCTTTCTTTTAATCTAGGTTTCTTTAACGGAAATATATTTTCAAAGAAAACAACATCCCTAGATTCACATATAGAAAAGTCATGTAGTAACATGAACCTATATGCGGCACTGTCGGTAGCATACCCTATGAATATTGTATCAACGGTTTTGAGACCAATGGTGGACTACTTAAAGTCAAGCAAACCAATTTTAGCCAGACACCCCACACTTTTAGGTATTGCAAGTTAGGTAAATAACCTCTCCATAAGTTGTATGGGGTTGAGTCTAATTTCTTATGAGGTACTCGGTTTAAAATATAATTTGCTGATAGAATGGCTTCCCCCCACATGTTATCAGATAACCCAGAACTTATCAACAATGAATTCATCATCTCTTTTAAAGTTCTGTTTTTCCTCTCGGCTACATCATTCTGTTGAGGAAAATAAGGGGCAGAGGTTTCATGGATTATGTCATTCGTCTTACATACCTCTTTGAGAAAATTAGATCCATATTCACCACCTTTATTGGATCTAACACGTTTTATCTTCTTGTTAAGTTGATTTTCAACTTCTGCTTTATAGATTAGGAAGAAGTTTTTAGCTTCATCTTTAGTTCTAAGAAGATAAACCTTTGTATATCTAGAGTAATCATCTACAAAGGTGATGTACTAGTGTTTTCCTCACTTACTCTCAAAGTTTCTAAAGTCTACTAGATCTGCAACATTTTCTTGTGGTCTATTGTCATTCAAGCGGCGTGGGCACTGGTAGGCTTTGTGTCTAATCTGTCCGCACACATAGCATTTGGTGGACTTTCTCGGGGCCTTCACGTTGGTTGACTTCTTGAAGTTCGTGGACTTTTGAGGTCTGGTGGGATTCTTTTGATAACCCCTTTTCATAACCCTTTTGGGTTTGGACCCTGAGGCACCATCAGATTCAACCAAGTTAGCCTTAAAATTAAATTGACCATTAGAGTTGGAAACCTTATCTTTCAAACGGTTGGCTTCCTCGATCTTCATATGGCTTACTAGCTCCACCAACGGAATGTCCCTTTTCTTGTGCTTAAGGAAATTGCGGTAATCAGACCAGGACTTCGGCAATTTTTCGATCAAAACATTTGCTTAAAGGACCTCACACATTTTCATTTCTTCAGCTAAAATGTCTGAAACCAGCTTCTAATAATCATGGACTTGTTCCATTACCGGTTTATCATCGGACATCTAGAACTGTAGCCATTCACCAACTACGTATTTCTTGATTCCAGCGTCACCAGCCCCATACTTCATTTCGAGAGGATCCCAAATCTTTTTTGCACTTCTCTTTGAGAAACATGTCGAATATTTTGTTTGACATGTGACTCAAGAGATGACCTCGCACTGTTTTGTTGTCCTTGACATATTTATTCATGTCAGCGACGGTATCAATTCCGGCAACGCCTTCTGGATCATCTATCAGAGAAGGGTTGTTGAGGAGGTAGTCGAGATCTAGTTGTTCGAATAAGATCATGATGCGCTGGAACCATCTACAATAATTATTCCCGTCGAGTGCATCTAATTTGGACAGGTTTGGAACCAACTTATCGGAAGAGACTTACATTTTGCAGAACCGATTTGTTTCTAAATTGTTGGAAAATAAACTCTGCAAAACAGGGTGTTAGCACTGACTGGGAAAAAGAAGAATGAACTGAAATATGTATGACCTGTCGTGGTATGGAGGCTACTGCCTTAGAAATAAACCGTCCCGATGTGTGTACTCGCTACGTTAGGCGGATGTCTCCCGAAGGTTAGCACGGTCCTCCAAAACAGTATGCACCCAAAGTTTTGGAGTGGACTTAGAAGGAAACGCTCGTCAAGGAAAGGCAAAGGACAAGCTCTCAAATTTCTCAAGGTAAGACGGTAAAAACTGAATGGGATGATTGAAACTGAGAAATCTGCTTCATATTTATAGGCTGGACGTGAGGGTAGAATCGTCCAAAAACTTTGATTTTATCTGATTTGTTTTTCAAATTTAATTAATTTAAATTTGAAATATACTAAAAATAACAGATATACTCCATTTAAAACTGGGAATTATCTGTTATTAAATCTGTTCAGTTAATAGATAAAATCTCGGATTAATTTCTTCGGTTATTTATTTAAAATCAAACAGATCAGCACCCTGCACAACCTATAAAAGCAGTGGTACCACGTCCACGAGCCGGACGAGCAGTGGCGGCGGTGCGCAATGGACTCCCTTATTCTCTGTCACTCAATAAGGAAATGGTGATGCCTTAATAAATACTCATTCCCAAAGGTATTTGTTATACATGTGGGATTCTAGCATTACTCTATTTTCCACAAATGTTTAGGTTATATGAATTTTTCTTATAGTAAGCTAAAAGGGTTTTGGATTTTGTGAAATTTTCAAGACTAATTTTTATAGAAAAAAAATGCTTGGATGATTTATTTTAAAAACCAGGTGTTTTCTTTTAAATTTAATTTTTTAAAAAATATAAAATTACCATCAATTATTTTAGTAGACCGGATACTATAAAACATTTAAAATTTTTAAAAAATTAGGTTTTGAAGATCGATTACGTGTGAAAAATATTAGCACCCACAAACTCTCTAAATCGATTCCTTTAATTTCAACTCATACTTTAGCATTTTATTAAGAAATAATGTTTTTACGTAAGAACTTAGGTTATAATACGTTTTCTAATCTTAAGATAAAAGAATTTTGGATTCGATGATCTTTTCTTTTACCATTTCAATCCCCATATATGTATATTCCGTAAGAATTTATGAAAGAATCCCAAAACTTATGAATTTAGTAATAAATAATGGTTTGGGTAAAGATTTAGGTTATAAAAATATACCGCAAGATGAAAGAGTTTTAGATCTTGGGATATTGTCGAAACTAATTTTTAAAGTAAAATTTGATTGGATTATTTTCTTTTAAAAGTTAAGTTTTTTTTTTTTTAATTTGATTTTTTTAAAAGATTGAGTCGTTATCTGTTATTTTTATAGATTGAATACTATAAAATTAAAATTTTTGAAAAATTAAGATTTAAAGGTCAATTACGTGTGAGAGAGAACTAACACCCTACAAACTTTTAAAATTGATACCTTTAATTTCATGTTATATTTTAGTTTTTTAAAATAATAATTCGAATATTAATTATCAATTGAATTTATACTAAACTCAAAATGGTCGTTTTTTTAATGAGATATAGTTTTATTTTGAATATAAAATTAAAAATACCCTTGTATATTCCATTCTAGAAGGCTTTTTATGCATGCATTAATTATTAAATCGTTTATTTTAAGTTTTAAATAGAAAAACACTAATTAATTCATGAGTTATTCATATAAGATAACACCCTTTGCTTTAGGGTACCATGACTATCCCTAATTAAATTTCAAAATTATAAATAATAGGCATCAAGATAAATTTAACCCTTAATTTCTATAATTTTTGTCATCTTGATTTTCATTTTTTATTTATAATAAATTTAGTCATTAACTTAAGTCTTTTTGACACATATCTCATTTTTAACTATCATGATGACCGCACCGTTAAAAATTTAATGATAATGACATATAGTAAGCATGTAATAATATAATTTAAATAATATGACATCTAACCTATCAAATACATACATATCAACTATAATTTTATTTTAATATAAAATAATTAAAATTTAAATAAAATATTAAAACTTAATTAAATCTAAAATATTTTAGCTACTAAACTTTAAATAAATTTATTACTCTGTTTTTATTATAATTTTAATTTTTTTAGATTTAATTAAAACTCAAAACCTAAACCTCAAATTTACTACTTTTAAATTTAAATTTAAACCTTAAACTATATACCAAAACCCTAAACTTTTAATTTAGATTAAACACTAAAATACCTAAATTCTAAACTAAAATAACAAAAACACAATTGATTAGTATCAAAACCCCTTTTACCTTTGATTTATCGATACCAATCTTTACAAAATTCTTCCTTTATAGACTATGTTCATTTTTTTTAGATAAGATTTTGATTTTATTGTAGTTATGGTTTAGAATTTTTATTATACTTTTGTTTTAGATTTAATTAAATTTTAATATTTTATTTGAATTTTAATTGTTTTATATCGTATATTAGAATAAAATTATATCCATGTGTATGTATTTGATAGCTTAGATGTCATGTCATTTAAAATATATTATCATATGTTATCATCTTTAAATTTTTAACAGCCTAGTCATTATGTTAGTTAAAAATGAGATGTTCGTCAAAAAGACATAGGTTAAGGGCTAAATTTACCTAAAAAAATGAGGGCCAAAATGATAAAAATTCTAAACATTTAAAGTATGAGTTTAAAGTATTAATTCTATTTATTTAAACTAATTATTCTATGTATTTAAAGTATTAATTCTATTTATTTTATCTAAGCATTTTAATATTTTAGGGTTTTAATAAATATTGAATATTTAATTTAAAATTTCATCTTAAATAATAAGATGAGTTTACCACGTACGTCACACACCGCTGAAAACTATTAATGATAAATACCGTTGAACATTATTAAATCAATTAATAAAAATTAAAAATTTTAAGAACAAGACTTATAATTAAAACTAATTTAAAATAAAATCTTAAAAATAATATAAAAAATTTAAATTATTTTTATTTAATGTATTAAAAATAAATATTTTAAAATCTCCTTAATATCAAAAACCATAAATTTAATCTTTATTTATTTTTCTTTGTCCGCCATTGCTGCTACAAGTTAGTGTATGAAAAACCATGTTCGACGGTGTTATTCTTTGTTGTTTTAATTAATCGAACATATATTTTAATTAACCAATTGATTTAATTAATCGAATATAGAGCTTTAATTAACAAATTGTTTTAACCATCATAGGCTTAAAAGAATCATATATCGTCGTCGAACGTATTTTTGATTACAAATTGTTAGAAAGAATCATATATGTATTTAATTAACTGGATTGAGCTCACAGGCTTTGGTTGAGGTATAAACGGGGGAGGCGGTGACGGCACCGCGGTGAAAGAAAAATAAAAGTGTTGAGTATAAATTTTTGATATTAAAGAGATTTTAAGATATTTGATTTTAATATATTGATTAAAAATAGTATAAAGCAATATAAATAATAATTAAGTTTTATTTTGATTTTTTTAAATAATTTTATTTATAAGTTTAATCCTTAAAATTTTTAATCTTTATTAATTAATTTAATAGTGTTTAACAATGTCCAACATTAATAGTGTTCAATGGTGTTCGTTGTACGTTGTAAAATTTTCCTCTTATAATTTTAGTACATCATTCAAATGTAACTCAATACGTATTAATTTGCTGTAACTATCTACCATATTCAAATTATTAAAAGTTTAATTAACTAACACTAAACTATGAATCTACATAATTAAACTAAACTAAGTGATTGATTTGATCTAATTAATACTATATTCTTGAATTAAATCTTTCATCTATTAATTTGATTTAAATATACTTAAATTAAATAATTAAATTAAAAAAGACTTAATTAAAAAAAATCAACGATAGACCAAATTAAACTTTATTAAATTTTCAAGTTAAATTTATAAATACTAAAAAAGCAAGGCACGAGTCTTTAACCCAACCCATTTAAACACATGTGAATCCTTTTTACCCAACATTAAAATGTTAAATTTTGCGCCTAGAATTTAAAGTGGTTTTATCCCAAAAAAAATTCTTTTCTTTTATTCCTCTTTCTATCTCGAATCACTCTCTTTTCTCTTTCTCTCTCTAAATTTTCTTTACACTTAACATCTTTTACCTAGAAAAACCACTTCTCAGAGATTAAACATCATTTTTTTGGTGTTCTTTTGTGTTCATTAAACTCCTTTGTGGTTCTTTATCTTTCGCCACCATCCAAACTCCATCATTACCACTAGCATTCATTGATCATTTTTAACTTCGAACGACTGATGCATATCTTTTAGAAAAACGTTGCATTTTAATTTTGTTTTCAAGTTTGTTATTTCTTTTCTAAGTTTGTTTGTCCTATACGTTGCGTTTTCGTGTGGTTAAATAGGAAGCTACAATAGCTCTTAGGGTATGGATTGAAATCTGAAATTGTTTCTATGATCTTTACCCCTTGTTCTGAGAAATATAGTTATTCTTTCTTCTTCTTCCTCAAAATTATTTTTTTTTGTTTGATTTAAAGAATTAACCTGCTTTAAAGGTATTAGAGCTATTCTTCTTGGGAAATAGTTGACGTCGATCAAATTCGATCTTAACAAGGATTCATCAAAATACAATCCAATTTTAAAGAATTGGAGAAAAGATTGGAAGAGAAAATCGAACAAACCCTTAATGATAAGGTCCACGATCTTTGTGTAGAGGTTAACAATGTTTGTTCAAAGTTCATGAGTTGAAGGTTTTGCTGGAAAAGCTCTTGGGTCAATTGAATTCTTTTAAGGGTCTATTAAGTGCTTCGTCATCGACTAAGTTATTCATAGATGTTTCAAACCCGATGGTTCATGCTACTAATTCCGAACCTGATGTGCTTCTCTCGGGTGATTCTTCTTTTGTTTCGTATAATCTCTAATGCCCTATTTTTGACGGCTCTAATTTTTATGATTGGTGGTCAAAGCTTGAACAATTCTTTGTTGCCGAATCAGTTCCTGATGCTGCCAAAGTGCATATCGTAATATTTCATCCAGAAGATAAAGCTCCTCAGTGTTCACCATTTTCTTGTTCGTAACTATGGAGACATTAATAATCTTACTTGGCCAGTCTATATGAAGATGATGAAAGATTGTTTTGCGCCAATGGGGTTAGAAGATCTTATGCATGATTTGGTTTCTCTCAAGCAAACTTCTTCGGTAGATCAATACTACGCAGACTTTGTAAGTTTGATTTATCAAATGTAGTTATTTTTTTATTACGCTTTGAGTATTTTGATTACGAATTTGAAATGAGAAATTAATCAATGTATTAGAGAAATTAAACTCAAGGACTTGTTGGATGCTTTTCCGTATGGCATCCCATTTCTAACAAAGAGTGTGTCATTTATTGCGAAAGGGGAATAGAGGGTTAATTCAACCCTTCTTTAATAGTTCGCCTACTCGACTATTACATTCTGCTACTTTTAGCAATGGGGAAACTACTTCAATGGCCAACAAAATTATGGAAGGGAGTGTAACACCTCCCTTACAGTCTAGGCAATATTCAACTTTGAATAGCAAGGCTCTTACACAAAAAAAGAAATTTTGGCCACCAACAATGGTCCGGGTAGATTAGTTGCTTTAGAGTTGGAGGAGAAAAGAAGAAAAGGGTTATGCTATTGGTGTCTTTCCAAATATTTTTCAAGCCATAAATTTATGAAATCTCAGCTTCATCAATTGCTAATTAAAGGTAACGAGGGGAAAGGTGAGCATGAAGAGTTTGTGGATTGTGAAGAACACAATGAGCCTAATAATGTGGATTGTGGAATGTCTGATATTCTTTTCCTTTCTCTCCAAGCTATGTGGGGAGCAGTGGGTTGTGAAACCATAAAAATTGAAGTGGTAATTCAAAAACAAAAATGGGTATCCCTTGTGGATTACAAGGGAACTCACAATTCTGTGAGTTTAAGATTGGTGAAAGCATGCTAGTCATCTGTAGAAAGAAGGCATCAATTACAATTTACGATAGCTGATGGAGGGTTGTTTCAAACACAAGACCTATATAAAAAAGTTTATTGGGAGTCACATGGGCAAGTTTTCGCTTCTGAATTTTTGGTGTTACCCTTAAAAGGCTTTGATTTAATTCTTGGGATCTCATGGTTAGCTTCTCTGGGATAAATTCATTGGAATGTTTCAATCTTGAACATGCAGTTTGATTATTCGGGAAGAACAAATACAATGTAAGGGTATTTTACTCGGGCTAAGTCAGAATTTTAAAGATAAAATCAGATACAAAATCTTGAAACGATATAGGATCACTCCTGAAATATCCTTGCTCACCATGGATACACAAATGGTAATTCAACTCCAAAGTGGAAAGATATCTGAATATTTACAACAGTTTCTATCAAAATTTGCTAGAGTTTTCAAAGAATCGAAAGGGCTGCCACTTTTTATGGGAAAATTGTGTTACAAAATGAGCAAGCTATTATTTTTAAGATACATGAGGGGCATTATGAATTTTTAGTTATGTCTTTCGATTTAACTAATTCCCCTACAATATTTGTGTATTCTGAATCTTGGTAAGATCATTTGAAGCACCTTCGGGAATTTTTGAAATTGCTACAGCAAAATTATCTATTTGTTCAATGGAGTAAATGTACTCTTGGAGCCAATGAAATGGAGTATCATGGTTATCACATTTCAAGAGAATTTATTACAATAAACACCAACAAAGTTCAGATTATTTTATCATATATTGTTAAGGAGCTTAGAGAATTTTTGGGGCTGCTTAATAAACAGATTGGATCAACTCCAGTTCAGTCAAGTTTACTTGTCGTGGGATTGGATGCGACGATAGTGAAAGAGCCTCTAAAAATTTTGGACAAATGATGATTAAAAGAGGTAACTGAAATATGACATAGGTATTGGTAGAGTGGACGAAGCTACTCGGGAGTTGCTACACAAGTTGTAGATGGACCATTCTCACGTTAATCCTTAAGGACAAGGATCTTCTTGAAGAAAGAAGTATTGATACACATCTTTTAAAAAATATGACGTTTTATTTCTGTTTTTAAGTTTGTTATTTTTGTTCTAAGTTTGTTTGTCTTATAAGTTGTGTTTTGGTATGGTTAAAAAGGAAGCTATAGTAACTCTTAGGGTATCGTTTAAAATCAGGAATTGTTTTTATGGTCTTTAACCCTTCTTCTGAGAAATATAATTATTCCTTATTCTTTAAAGTTATTCTCTTTTTGTTTGATTTAAAGAATTAGCCTACATCATCGATTGTTGTAAGACGAGTTTTAGCCATATAGGTTGTTGAAGAAAGCAAGTGAGAAATGGTCT
Source organism: Abelmoschus esculentus (assembly GCA_035048815.1). Lineage (NCBI taxonomy): Eukaryota > Viridiplantae > Streptophyta > Magnoliopsida > Malvales > Malvaceae > Abelmoschus > Abelmoschus esculentus. The sequence goes on along the minus strand of JAUCBN010000013.1, from coordinate 10,318,872 downwards.
TTTTGTTTGGCATGAGTTTGTTGTTTAAGGATCAACTAATGACACAATTCAAGTTCAAAAGTCATTGCAATTCAATGTACCATATGTTCAGTGTCACCAATTTGAAGAAAATTCAGAAGTTTGAAGAAGCAGGGTAAATGTTAGATACTTAACTAGTTAGTTGTAATCAGTTTGTTAATCACTAGATTAGTTAGCTAAAACTAGTTATTTGGTTGTTGATTTGTTACCGTCTCATCTCCGGTATAATGCCTCCATTCTCACATGGTATCAGTCGCTAGAGATCTTGAAGTCGTTCTGCTTCTGCATCGTTTAATCTTTTTTGATTCTCTCTATTGTTACCATTCAAATACCCATCATTTTCAAGAAAGACTTTACCGATGGTGACTCTCTCTCTCATTTCTCTTTCGCCTCTTTTAATCTTTTTTTAGATTCTTCAATTACTCTGATTCTAATGAAAACCCATCGTTGATTTCTACCAAATAATATATTTCACCTCTCGATCTAAAATCTCTGCATCAGAGATAACTTCGACGAGGAACCGTGAAGCGAAATTGATTAGTATCGACCGCAGTGGATCTTTGATTTTGCTTCTTGGCCATGGAGAAAACAAAGATTCGAATGATTGATTTGTTTGGAGGAATAACTAAGATTTCTGGGAAAACAACGAAAATCGACAACTATCCCACATAAGTGTGGTATAAAGTTTTTTGCTTGGAGGTGAACTTGGGAGTCCAATATAGTACCAATTGTTGCTCCTTGATCTTTAATTGATTTTTCACTGAGAAAGTTACTCATGTTAACTGTTAGATCGGTTCTCCTATTTTTCTTCTTCTTATAATTGATGATTCACTATGGTCTATACTGGTACTGCATTGTTTGTGTTATTGATATTGATTCTTATTTTGTTGTTGACTTTGAAGATGGTGATAATCGATTGTCAATCTTGATTGTTCCTGCTTACAGCATAAGGGTGTTTAATTGATATTTGTTTCCCGAAGAGTGATCATTGCTTACTTTTTGCTTCATACACAGTGTATTTTGAAATTTAGGTTCTAAAGTCATATTTTCATGAGAATAATATCTTTGGGGGAGTTTAGAGTTTAACAACCTTACTCTCCATTAACCAGACATAAAAGGGTTTTTTCTTGTCCAATAGAGGTTTCAAATTGTATCCGAGAACATGTAGCTTAACCGCCTTGCTCCTAACAAAAAGAAAGGTTGATTCAGTGATGGAGGAAGACATGAAATATTGGGAAGAGTTTTTGAAGGAATTCTGGATGAAAAAAATAAAGTTGTATGACATAATAGTTAGTAAAGAAGAATGAAAGGATTAAGACTACCTTCGATTCTCAATAAACCACTAGTAAAAATACAAATTTTGTTTCAAAAAGTATTATGGACAAAAAAAAAGAAGATGAATGATAAAGATAGCAAGTGAGAAATAGTCTTTTTGTTTGGTATGAGTTTGTTGTTTGAGGATCAACTAATGACACGATTCAAGTTCAAAAGTCATTGTAATTTAATGTACTTTCTGTTCAGAGTCACAGATTTGAATAAAATTCAGAAGCTTGAAGAAGCAGGGTAAATGTTAGATAGTTAACTAGTTAGTCGTAATCAGTTTGTTAATCACTATATTAGTTAGCTAAAACTAGTTATTTGGTTGTTGATTTGTTAGATAGTTATAAAGTTTGTTGTAATTTGGGCTTTATAAATCCATTGCTATAATGAAATTGTATAACCAAGATTGAATGAATTTTCAAAGAAAAATAACCTTTGTTGTATTTCCTTACTCCAAGTCTCTGACAGCCTTTATCCTCTTCATACATAAATCACCGTCTCATCTCCGGCATAATGCCTCCATTTTCATAGTTGTTGTCCCCGAAACTATAAAATTTTCAAAGTTTTTATTTTTTACCTTAAACCACTAAACCTAACCTGATTCAATAAAACCACGATATTTTCTAGATCTAAACCTAAACTATCTAATACCAGACCCTTTTCAACTCCACTGTGGTTAAATGAATATGGCCACCCGTAACCTACTCGAATTTATCTTTGTTTCAATTTATTTCCCTTTTTGTATGTTTAATATTGATATGTTATTTCTTTTTATTTCCCTTTTTGTATGTTTCTTTTTAAAAGAATAAAGATGATGAAAAAGTACTAACCTCACTGATAAAATCATAGTTTTGACCTTTTTCTCTACTGATGAATGAGCTTCTCCGATGTCTATTCTTATCTCCTCTCTTCTCTCTTCTAATATGGTAGTTATTTATTATATTATTATATTTTTCTCTCATAGGTTTGAACAAGATGATATCAAGGTTGAAGTCATCCTAATGATATCATGGACTGTTGGAATGATTTGTTATTTGAGAAACAAAGAATTTTCGTTAAAACATAAAGTTTTATCGTAAGTTTAAAGCGTTTTATATTTGATGGTTTTAGTAAAATTTTGTGTTATTAATATTTTTTATAATTTTTCTAAGAATTTATACAGGTTTTGTAGAAATTTATGCAAGCATCCAAATTCTTAGGAGTTTCATAAAAAAATAAAGTTACTCCATATTATAAGAGTTAGATTATAACATAAGTTTTTACTATATGTTTAAAGGGATTTGGATTTGGGGATCTCAGGTAAGAATTTGTATTATCACTTTTTTTTTCTTACATTTTCTCTGAGAATTTATGTAGGTTTTGTAAGAATTTATGTAGATATCGAAATTGTTCTTAGTTTCATAAGAAATAAGATTATCTCGTAAGCGTTTAGGTTATAACACGATTTATTATAATAAGTTAAAAGTTTTTAGATTTATGATCTCGAATAATAATTTTTATTTTTGACTTCTTATAGTTTTTTAAGAATTAATGTAGGTTCTGTAAGAATTTGTGTAAGTACTCAAATTCTTATAAATTTTGTAAGAAATAATATTATCTAGTAAGAGTTTAAGTTATATAACACAATTTCTTACCCTAAGTTGAAAGAGTTTTAGATTTGATGATATCATGTAAGATTTTGTGTAATTACCATTTTCATATAGTTTCTATCAAGATTTATGTAGGTTCCATAAGAATTAGAGTACTTTGTGTATGTACCCAAAATTTTCTTAGTTTTATAAGATTTTATGTTATATTATTAGAATTTAGGTTATAATACAATTTCTTACCATAAGTTGAGAGATTGGTGAGATTGGTTAAAAATTTGAGTTATTATCTTCTCTATTATAATTTCTTTAATAATTTATATAGTTTCTATAAGAATTTGTGTAGATAGCTGGTGAAAGCTCGAAAGTCCTTTTATTTTCACCTTTCGCTAAATTATAATATTTTAAGTTGTCAAACCCACAGGGACTGTGTCGATTTCACTACTTAAAACTAGACAAATAAAAAATAAAAACACAAGTAATTTTTTGGGTTGGAGTAATTAAATTAACTACTTAAAAATTAAATAAACGAAGGGAATAAAAATGATAGAAGTGAGGCCAAGCTGAGTGCTTTGCAGAGGGAAATCCAGTTGTATTATTTATCCACTTATTAATGTAATGGGTTGACTTGCCGCCTCAGCGGGTCACACAAAGGGTCACCACAACTGCCTAGGCGGGGTTATGCCTTGTCGACAATTCAACTTTCCATAGTTCGACAGAGCATCCTTGTATGTCTCCTCCTTATCCCTAAGCGAAGAGAATTATTAAAGTCCACGTCTTGATGATACCTCCCAGCGTGAATCAATGATGAACAACAATCAAACACATGCATCTTATTAGTTGCTGAAATCCTGGGCGGTTTATCTCTAAACCAGATTAGTCAATGCCCTTGAGCAAAGACCGTATTCTCTCATTTCGTAAGCCTAACTCTCTCGATATTAGATAAATAAATTTTTCTTCACATACTATCATCTCGAGCTCATATGCAAAGAAGAGTAAATGCCAAGAGAGAATAAACTATAAAAATAAATTTTGTATTAATAAATATCAAATATAATACAACCTTCTTCCCCAACTACTCCACAAACAACCTAAACCTCGAAAGGGTTTTAGAACATGGTGTAGTCGGCGGCTAAGGGTTTATGCTATGAAATTCTCCAATCCTATCCCCACTCCGACTCCCCTAACCCTAGACCTAATGGGTGGTTTATATAGGCCATGCCCTATGTTAAAGTTTTCCATATAAGGGAAGAGTTACACAAGGAAAAGAATACAACTCATAATTAAACTAGGTCACTTTATTTTATTTCCTAAAATAACTCTTTAATTCCATGTTGAATTTTGACCAAGGCTTGACTCCTTTAATCTACTCAGTCTTTCTCTCGCTTTATGTCCATAAAGGTCGACATTTTTTTCTCTCTCTATCGAGCACCAGTTTTTATCTTTATTCTACTGTTGCGACCTCCAAAGTGTTGCCGTGGCGGGTGCTAATCTGCATTCTAGTATTCATCCTCTTATCTAGCCATTCCTATGATGTATTTTATGTCTAAGAAAGAAGACCATCAAATGCATCTGTTTTATGCCAAATAATAGATAAATTCATGAATTACGTAATTGAATACTAAATTATGAAAAATAAGCGTAATTGCCCAGTATTGTCCTTAAATATGTCCTTTATTGGTAATACACGAGTGTGAAAATAATATTAAAAATAGGACTTTATACATTTATCAATAGCCTAGTTATTATGAGTTTGTTAAGAAATAATATTATCTTGGAAGAATTTATGTTAAAATATAATGTTTTACCATAAGTTTAAAGAATTTTAGATTTGTTGATTTCTAGTAAAAATTTATGTTATTAACATTTTTCTTACATTTCCTCTAAGAATTTATATAGGTTTTGCAAGAAATTGTGCAAATACATAAATTTTTATGAGTTTCCTAGGAAACTATGTTATATTGTAAGATTTTAAGTTGTAACAAAAAAATTATCATAAGTTTAAAGGGTTTTGGATTTAGTGATCTTTGATGAAAATTTATATTATCACTTTTTTTTGGAGTTTCTTTAAGAATTTATATATGTTAACACGAATTTCTTTTTAAAAAATAATAATAAAATAAATAACTGAAAATCAAATAAAAAAATAAAAAATACAAAAAATAAAATAAAAAAATAAAAAACAGAAAATTTGAAGATATTGGAGAGTTTTAAATTTAGTGGGGATTGTGTTGAGGGATAGTAGGAGAATTTTTAGGGATTTAGTAGTTTTTGATTTGAGTTAGGATTGTTGAAAAATCCTTTAAATAGACTTTCGAATCTGAAAAAAGGGGGAATAGAATGAAAAGAGCTAAAAGTTTGAATCGGAGAGTTTGGATCGACAAGAGGGTAATCGAAAAAGATTTTCGGTGGATTGAGGAGGTAAGCCCTTGTTTTGTTTTGTTTTCTCTCTCGTTAGTTGCTTTTGGTTCATCTCTGTTATTTTCGGTTTTAGGGAGAAATTCGAGTAGATTTAAGTGTTTTTAGGGTGTCATCCGAGTGGTCTTTGAATGATTAGGGGTGAGATTTAGGTGCATTTATGGTGTTTAGATCTAAAAATTGAGTTTCCGAGATGTTTTCGGTGGTTTTAAAGGTTTCCGGCAAGTTCACCGGTGCCGGAAGTGGTGGCCAGAATGTTGGGAAGATGGTCGGTGTCCATGTGTGGTCGTCAGCAAACTCACCGGAGTGGTGGTTAGTGGAGGTAGGTTAGATCTATGGGCAGAGTTCATGGTGTTCTTGGTTGGTGTTCATAGTGTTCTTCATGTTCATTGTAGAACAAGATGAACATCATGCTAAAATATGTGTGTTTTGATCCAAAATGGGAAGTTTTTCTAGGTTTTTAGTGTTTGTGAGAAAACAAGGGAATTTTCTCCCATAAGTCCTTCGAGCTTTAGATTTTTATTCATTTTGGTCCCCAAACACCCTAATTAACCCTTAAAACTTTAAAATTCACTCAATTAAGTCCTTAGTTTCACTCTAGATCGAACCCCAAGTTCAAAATTTAATCAAATATTAGATGTTAATTAGGTGTTAATTTAATATTAAGGCTTAAGAATAATTTAATTAGGTTCTTGGTTGAATTTAATTTAATTTCTAAGGTTGAATTTAAAATTATTTTAATCTAATTAAATCTAGTTTGAACCTAAATTGAACCCTAAAACTTAAAATTAGTTAATTTAGATATTAATTAGGTTTAAATTTTTTTAAAAGTCTTAGAAATAATTTAATTAGGTTCTTAGTTGAATTTAATTTAGTTTCTAAGATAAAATTTAAAATTAATTTAACCTAATTAGATCTAATTTAGCCTAAGTGAACCTTAAAACTAAATTTTCATCAAATTTGACTTTAATTAGGATTAATTAAAATTTAAAGCTTAGGAAAATTTGATTAAATGATTAATTTAATTAAAGATTCTAAACTTTAAAATTAATTAAACTTAATTAAATCTAATTCATCCCCTAAAGTCAAACTCTTGTATTTAATTTTGGTCTTTTACCATGTAAGTCCCTTCTCAATTTAATTACCTTGTTGTAATTTGGACTTCCCATATTTCTAATAAAAAGTAACTTAGTTCCTTTATTTTGCTTATTTGTTTTATTTTATTTAATTATGTTTCGTTTTAAAAAATTACATGGCATTTTTGTTAGGAGATCACTTAATCATCATTTAGTTAATTAATTTAGAGCATTCTAGGATGAGTTGTTTTAATTAATTAATTAAATAGGGAGATAACTAGTAACGATAGTATTTAAATCTTATACCTCGGATACACTGACAGGCCGATGTTTTGACGTACCATGATGTTGGCCTAAAGAGTGTACCTTGGTATCGAATTCATGTACTATTAAAAACCTAGAACTTGATAAAATAATTTAGGTTTAGAATTAAATAAAATTGGTAGGTAAATAATTAGTGACATTAGTAAAGTTATTAATTTTGTTAAGTGACAAGATGGTAGTGTCTGAGCATTCGGATGTTATCATACACTTGTGAAATTAATAATTTAAATAGGGTTTTAATATTTAATTAATGGAGCCTTCCTAGGTTAGAACTTAAAATGAACAAGATAAATAAATGGTCATGCACTTAAAACTTTTGAGGCGGAATTTATATTTCTTTAAATTTGGGCGAGATTTCCTATCTAGAGGACGTTTCATTCAGCCCGAGTTTAAAAGGGATATATTTTCTTCATCAAAATGATATCCTCAATTCAAGCAATGTTTAATTAACAATGAAGAATTAAATTAATATCTATATTCAAAATATCAAAATGCCACATGTAATTAATAAGGTACCAATTTTTGGGCGTTTGTAAGGGTCGTCCTTACACGTAATCGACTCCCGAAACCAAATGTTTTTGACGAACCTCTGGTTTGTTTTATGGTGTCTGGCCTACCAAAGTGACCGGTGGCGACTCCAAATCAATTTTTAAAATTATTTTTTTAAAAAAAATCAAATAATATATGTTTTCAATAAAATTTGTTTTTTTCCATGATTAGAAGTAAATAAACTCGATTTCTTCAAAATTAATTCGCCAGACTATTTTTCTACACGTTTTCGGTTTTAAAACGGTCGCGACAATGTAGGTTCCGTAAGAATGTGTAGGTACCCTAAATTCTTCTTAGTTACATAAAAAAATTAGACGATCTTATAAGAGTTTAGATTATAACATATTTTTTACCGTAAACTAAAAGAGTTTTGAATTTGATGATCTCGTATAAAAATTTGTACTTTTAAATTTTTTCCTTATAATATCTTTAAGAATTTATATAGTCTCTATAAGAAATAATGTTATCATGTAAAAATCTGTGTTATTACAGTTTTTATATTATGTAGGTTCTATAATTCTTACTTTGTGCAGATACCTTAATTTTTATAAATTTTATAAGATTTTAAGTTATGACATAATTTTATATCATGATAAGTTTTTGTGTAATTATCATTTTATTTATCGTTATGATAAATATCTATGCTGAAGGTCCCTTAAAATTTATATTAAAACTTAATATCGATATACCCAATCATCTCATTTTAGCCTTATAAAATTTATCCTTTCTCACATCAGAACCTTCCAATCTCTAGGTCTTAGGTTCCTTTAGTACGTTTCTTGTTTATTAAAAAACGCTAGTAATTTATGGGAAAATAACACTAGTAGTTTATGTTGGTTTGTTTGATTTTCGGTTTTTATTTCATTTTGTTCACCAATTTAAAAATATGTAATTTTGTCTTATGAAAATGATTTTTTTCGTTGATTTTTTTAAAAAAAATTAATTTTGATTTATAATTATTTAAAATATTATTAATAAAAAAATAAAAAAATATATATTTAAAAATTCTCTAATCAAATAGGTTTTAAATACATATTTTTTAAATTTAAATTATTTAAAATACTTATTATAATTATAGTAAGTTTAAAAATTATCTTTCAAAAATAAATATGGAACAATATTTGTAAAACAAAAGAATTAGTATATTCTATAGATTTTTAAGAAAAATACAGAGGTTAAGTTAATAAATTATTAAAGGAATTGAATTAAAATTTTTTAATTTTAGCATGTCATGCGATCGAACTAACGTGAGTTAATAGTTTAATGACCTAAATATAATAAATTCAATCAAAGGCTCTATTCTGAATCGTTTTTGACCACCATCCATAGTTAGATCCAGTTTTTTAATCAGTCTGATTTTTGTCTCATGAACGTCAAAAATTATACCATGGGTCATTCTCGTCACATTATTTATGTGATCAACTATTTGTTGGTGGCGTCAATAGTTATATGTTTTCTTGTTATGGATTAAAAAAACATATTTAAAGAGTTTTGGATAAAGTTTTTGATAAATTAAGAGAGTCATTAGTGTGATCGAATATCATGATGGATTATGATATTAAAATTATTTATGGTCATTGAAATAAAATGGTTGATGATTTTAAAGAGGATAACAAAAATGTTATACCAAGACTAGAAGATGATGCCAAGTTGCTTGATGCTGATATGTTAATCTTGTTAGGATCGTTGCTGCTTAAGGAATAGTAGCGTCTGTTAGATATAGATTGATTGATAATCTGTCGATTTAAGGTTATGTTCAACCGAAGCTGCAACAACCATAGCCCAATCTTCTAGCTTACGTACCTCTAGTCTACATGTATGAGGTAGACTATACTGTAATGTGGGATCAAGAATATGAGGCATGTGGATTTTTTCATTTTTCAGCCTCAACCTAAACTAACGAATAGTTGAAAATCATCGCTCAATTGTTACAAAAGAAGATACTTAGTTAGCAACTAAGGAGTATTACATCAAATATTTATATGCAATCTTGCATTGTTGAATATGATAGCCGAACATATTATGTAAAGTGCATGAATTATAAGAGTAAATATAATTGGAGGATAAGAGTTTCGTGTATGAAACGAAAGAAGATGCAAGAGATCAGAAGGTTCGTTGATCAACATTCATGTACCATGACTTTAATCTTACAAGATCAAATAAACTTTGAATCTGATTTAATATACGCTTACACAAAGTTGTTGGTTGAGAAGAATCTGAAGATTACCATTGTAGTGTTGATAGCATCGATCCGTGCACAACTTAGAAACATCCTATCTTACTATAAGGCATGGATGGCGAATCAAATGGAGATGAAGTTAGTTTATGATAATTTGAATAAATCATATAATGAGTCATCGCTCTATTATGAGCAGTGTAATTATTTATCTCTAAAACTGCAGTGGAGTACGAAACATTGTCAGTGGTAACACTATAAGATAAAATAATTCTCGAAAAAAAATATTTAGTAAGTTATTTTGAGCATTCTAGTCATATATTGAAGGATTAACATTATAAATATGTATGATTTAAATTGATGGTACATGATTATACGAGAAATATGGGCAAATATTGTTTATTGTTATGGCGCAATCAATAGCCTTTGCCATATTTGAGAAGGAAAATGACGAAAGATAAAAATTCTTTTTAAATAATTTATATTGACACGTAACCAAAGTGAATGAAATTTGCGTGATTTCTGATAAAGAGTCTATTGTATTATCAATAATTGATAGGTTCAAATGTTTTTGTAGATCATCATATGCTTATCCAACCTATAGTATACAACATATTGCTGCCAATGCTTCTGAAATAAATAGATTTATCATAAAATTTTAAGAGCAAGTAAGTTATAATTTTTTATTATTTAAATTATTGATTTATTTATGTATAATCGATATTTATGAGCAGGGTACGAAACGGTTCAACCAAGGTTCGATGCGAAGTTTAGGCATTTTATAAAGCACGGATAATGTGTACATGATTTTGTTGTTGATATTCCCAGAGAACGATGATCGCAGATCTATGATGAAGGTCAATGTTACAGGAATATAACCATTAACCTTGTCGAGGTTATCAACTCTGTGTTGAAAGATACACATCATCTCTTAATTTTCAGTATTGTTTGGGAGACATACTTTATACTAAAAAAAGTATAGTACGATAAAGAGAATGAGATCAACTCTTAAATAAATAGAGGGCAATGATGGTAGGAAACTCTCAAAGGAGTATAGAGAAACTTCAAATGGACGCAATCGCCATAAGAGCGGATTTATTCGACCTCAACGATGCTGAATTTAATGTTCAAATCTTGATACGCCTGAACGAACATAAAATATTTTAAGTAACTTGCATCTAAGATGGTGTGATTAGATTGTTTTTAAACATATAGATTACCTATGCGCTCATGCAATCTCAACATACATGCATATATGTATAGACCCATATACATTGGTGGATGATTGTTTTAAGTTGGAAACAATGACAAACATCTACATGCATATGTTTAGGACGATTCCAAATCATGAATATTGGTCAATAAATTCAATATAACAAGTATGGTTACCAAATCCCAGACTTCAAAGAAAGCTAAAAGGTCGATCGACTTTCTACCGAATGATTCAGATAATCAAGATAGAATTCAAACTCAATATTGTGGATTTTGTTCAACGACTAATTACACTAGATATAAATATCTAAATTTTCATAACTATAATGTTGAGCCGTCCAAATGATCTGTTTGAATGAGTTTGTAAACTTTCATCAGTAAAGTAATATAAAATTTTTAAATCTTTACATCTCCTACGATAAAAAATTAATAAGATTAATATATATATAATTCATTATTAATCATATAATTTATAAATTAACTAAAAAATTAAATTCCTAATTTTATAACTCAAATACACTTTCCCTAAATTCTCTACGCAAAAAAATCTTTCCCTCACTCAAATTTTTAACCATCACCACTCACTCAAGTTTTCCTCTCCCATAACTCGTTATGTTCTAATTTATATATACATTTTGAATGAAGATGTTACCTAGCGTCTTCAGTTAAGTAGGTGTAACTATTACACTTTTACCGTTGACCAATTCAATGTTGTAGTAAATAGTTGGATTAACGATTCAATAACCACTCTTTAGTGAAGACACCACCTATTAGTGATATATTCATTGAAATTTAAATTTTATTAATAAAAAATTTAAAAAGAGACGACGTCTTCAAGTTATTGTAATTTTTATTGTACATCCTCAATTTTAGGGTAATGTGGCTTACACCCATAAAATTTCAACTAAAAAGCAATATTTACCTAAATCCTCGTTCTTTCTTATTGAATGCTAGCTTGTTTTCGGGAATTTTGATCAAAATATTGTTATTTAAGTTTTCTTTTTTTAATAATACAATATTTTTCATTTTATTTCTAACAATATTGTACTTTACTGTAGAAAATAAGAAGTTATGCAGATTATAATCCGACTTTGAATAATGTTTTATCTAGAAAAAATTATTCTATTCAAAGTCGGATTGTAATTTACCCAACTTCAAAGGGTAAAACACTGTTCAAAGTCGGATTATTATCCATTTGTCTTTGAATAGTATCGTTTTTTATTATCTTTAAGTAAAATATTGTTTAAAGTCGGATTATAATCTAATTGACTTCTAATTGTTATAGTAAATACCATATTATAAAAAATAATTTTGAGGTAACAACATTTAGAGGGAAAAAGAATTAAAACTTAATATTTGGGTAAAATCTCCCTAGTTTTCATTGTAGTTTTTTATTATAGTATTTTTGGATATGCGAGCTTAAATTGTACAAATTATTTACCAAAAATGATTTTTTGTTTTTTATTTTTATCTTTTAAATGTTTTATGATATTATATATATAAAGATATGATCCAATTGTATATTATTTTACACGTTTTTGATATTATTAGATGTGTTAAACGAATAATTAAGATTAATAGTAAACTTACAAAGATAGAGACGAACGTATATGGGGTGGGCAATCGACCTACCCCAACTTTTTTTTGTAACTTTTTTCTCCTATAATAGTTAATTTATAAATTTGTCCCCTTTCAAACATTTATATTTTTTCCTAAACCCAAAATCCTAGCTCTATCTCTATGCAAAGATTATCACTGGAGAAAAAATGTAAGGAGATAATTTCAATAATCTATTTCTCTTATCCAATAATAAAAAATAACGTATAAAACATAGAAAGTTTTAAATTATATTTGACATATTAAGTTATCTCTCTATATATATTAAGATCTACTTACAGATACACATAATGTAAAACTATGAGTTTTACACGTATTTTGTATCTTTCGATAGATGAAATAAATTATTGAGAATAAATTTCTATTTACGTCAAGTGATAACTTTTACATATTCTATAGTTATTCTTAGTATTAGATTCGTTTATACAATCATCCATTTAAAAATTTTTACACTTATTAAATGGATTTTATTCCTCTCCCTCTCTATATATATATATGATAAAAATCCACTTATATTATATAAACTTTAATTATTTTTATATTTATTTGGACCGTTTGATGAGAGTAATAAATAGATCAAATTATTTTTTTTAAATAATAATCTTCTCATTTCTTTTACTGTTAATCTCATTCATTCATTTACTTTCATCAAACAATTAAAAAAATTATAAATTTTCAAATTTTACATAGTATAAGAAAATCTTATCACGTTTATAATTTATTTAAATGATATAATCATCTAAATCCAGGCTTACCAACCATTAGCAATCAATATATAACCCGTTTGTGATGGAAAAGAAAGGAAGCTTCGGAGGTAAATAAGCACAGACAATTATACTAGGAACATGCTTAAGAGTGCTTATCGACCGAGTCGATCGCGAGTTTCGCATTACTTGACTCGTACTCGTTAAAAAATTTTATTTCTCAATTCGATTCATTGCTCGTTAAGCTCGTTAAAATTGTACTCGACTCGTGCTCGTAAAATATTTATTGCTCAACTCGACTTGTTGCTCCTTAAACTCGTTAAAGAATTTACCTTTTTTTAACTAAAAGTAAAATTTAATAATACCATATGAGGCTTAATATTAACTTAAATTAACAAATTTAACCAAAAATATAAAAAAAAAGTGTATAAAGCATTTTTAAAGTCTAAATTCAAAAGTAACATTTTGTATTTACATCAAACTAGCATATTGAAAATAAAGTAACAATTCACACATTAATAATTATTATTTAAATTTATTTTTTGAATGAAATTATTTTAAATTAATTATTAAAAAATTAACGAGCTACTCGTAAACTTATCGAGTCAAGTTAGACTTTGCTCGATTCAACTCGTTAAAGTATCGAGTCGAACTAATCTGAATCGAGTATTTATCAAATTTTGATCGAGTCGAGTTCGCGCAACTCACGAGCTGCTCAACTCGTTAAACTCATAAACATGCTGGCATTGCTGCTTCATACATTTTAGTTTCCCTTCCTATAATATCCTGAATTCAACACGTGATCTTCTATATGGTAATGAAACAGTAAGCATCAAACAAATAGACATACCTTCGACAAGAGCATCCTCTTGTGTCGATAAAACCTAAAGCGCAGAGATGCCCCATTTCCTCGACCTGTTATATCGAATAATCCCATAGAACCGTATCATGAGGACAGTATGCTATAACAAGGTGTATAGGTAAAAAAATTTAAAATTCAGCATGAGTACAACTGTTGATACAACATTTATAATTTGTACAATAATAAATTACTATTTAGTAGTCTTTACATATGTACAGTTTTATCAAACAGAGGGAATCTCAGAGTTTGAGATCGATGACTCCATGCCCTGACGGACATTGCCTCTGCAAAGTGGGCACACTCTACACAACACATAGAGGTGGGTCAGTTTCCTAAAGAAAAGGGGTGCAGGTAAAGTATAGGGCAGAAGTAATGATACCCGTGTATCTCTTTAAGCCATTTATCCACGCAAGTCATATGAAACTCGTGCTGGCAAGGCAGAGCCCTTATTTTGTCCCCATCATCGTATTCAGCCAGGCATATATAACACCTATACATATAATTACAGTAGCAATGTTAGCATTCAACATACAATTGTGAAGAAACATGAGTTATTAAGGCAAGGAACCTAAATAGAATCACTCTTTTCCCTAGTGTTTCTGAGGCCAATCAACAAGCTGCAAGAATTTAGAAAGTACTTACTGTTCAATCGCATCCGCAGTCTCAGCTGCTTCAACCTTTTTGTGACTTCTGAGAGGGAAAGAATCAACTACAGATTCTGGGGCTGGGAGAGACACCATAGAGAGAGAAAGTGATGCTGGCTGGCGATGAATGTCATCCAGAACCTACAATTTTCAGATTGACAGAGCACAAATGAGGTGAACTTGTGGAACTCCATTTGTGTCAATCAATATCACAGGCACCAACAGCAGAAATGTTAATCATTGCTACTTCCTATTTTACCAGCATGAAGGTTGCAAAATCTCGTCTCACATATATACACTCACCTCACTTCATTATAGTAGACTTGCTACATAAAATCTTGCTCGATAGGAAAAAAGGATAAGCATCTCAAATGAGAAGATATACCAGAGGCAGGGAAGACAAGGCATTTTTAACACCCGGAATACAACAATAACAACAAAGTCTTTATATCAATACTCAATTCATTCTTCCCCATTGACAAAATCTACCTTGTCCGTTATCAACAAGTAACTTCATAATTTGGTAAAATTTGCTGTACAAGATCAACTTCTGAAGGAACAACGGAAGATGACAAAATGACACAAAACATGAGTTAGCGATAGACAGGACATGCAAATTGATAAAGGAAAACTACCTCAAAGAGAGCTTCAGCAAGCATAACTATTCGTGATATACTTGCACGAGCACTAGACTCATCAGTCATCAAGAGAGAATCACATGAGCATGTGCCATCAGGGTGGAGTCCGGATGGGCAAAATGTAGTTTGCTGACTATTTTCATCATGTCCACGACGCAGCCTCTCCCATATCTGTAAAAACAAATAGGGTAGTTCATACAAGTTACCTAAGAAAACATAAAGACAAATTCAACATATTTATATATGTATGCATCAACTTCTATGCCCAAAAGGTAAAGAGAACTTGATAAATGTTCCCACATTGTTAGAATGATTAATTTCTTCATGCATGCATAACCAGGAATATAACATTTACAAACAAATTGGTGACACTGCTCCAGATACAGTAGATGATAAGCACCAACATCCACAAATAATGGATAAAAACTAAAATTTTGATAATAAATTCAGCTACTGAAAGAACGTATTAATATATCTCTATTTAATAAAAGCAAACTGCACAAATTTCTGAAGTTGAAGTGCTTTGCAACTAAATACCTCTGATCTCGAGTGTCGTCTCCATTCATTAAAACTGTGAAGTCTACTGCTAAGATAACCAGAATCACCCCCTGACCCATCATAAAAGAAATCGCCTCTGAAATCAAGGAGCCACCTGTCATGAAATCCGATAACATCACTATCATTTGTTGAGAGGAAAGTGGATGGTGAATCATTAAGTCTTCTGGAGCTGTGTCTTGAAAATGCATCCCAAAACAATCTTCTACTATTCCTCCTGGCTTCACGACTACTTGTACCAGCATTGTCACCAGATAAGATATTGGAAGAGATACTCCCAACATCAACGTGAAGCATACATTCATCTCCCTGGCCCCATTCACTATTGGATATGAGAAATCCTACACCTGAAGGTACAGCCTCTCTAATTGATTCACCTCCTAATAATTGGAAAGTCGCTGATTCAGAGGC
This sequence comes from Abelmoschus esculentus, assembly GCA_035048815.1. Taxonomy (NCBI): domain Eukaryota; kingdom Viridiplantae; phylum Streptophyta; class Magnoliopsida; order Malvales; family Malvaceae; genus Abelmoschus; species Abelmoschus esculentus. The sequence goes on along the minus strand of JAUCBN010000013.1, from coordinate 10,302,762 downwards.
ATGATGACCAGAATCAGAAGCAGAGTTATGGACTGTTGTTACTTCGCCCAACTGATTCTCATCTGGTATGTCATGCAAATATGAAGCTTCAAGACCTTGAGAAGACAAAATAGTTTGCTCCGGACAGATCTGAGATGCATCCTTGTTTTCATTTTTAAAGGCACTTGCTGCATCGTCATTAGTCGAAAGATTTGTCGAGACAGGGGCTGAATATTGTTGTTCTTTTAAGGAAGAGCTAGCTGACGCACTACTATCCCTATGAGATTCACCACGAGTACAATCAGCACGTACCTCAGGAGCAACTAACCCCATTCTTTTATTCAAGCACTTTCTAGAGTTACTTGTTTCTACACCTGCTGAACCACCTTCGATATATGGAACCCCAGAGGCTGAGGTACTGCTTTCAGATGAAATTCCAGTTTCAGTACCAGTGCTGCTGAATCTAGTTTCCATACTGCAGATCGAAGTTGATTCCTCCAGGGGATGGACCATGTATACTTGGTGAGGATGTTCTGAAGATTTTAGAATTTCAACAGGATATTCTTCCATCTACATAGAAAGAATGTATTGTATCATTCCTGTGGCACACGCTAGAGCTTCCATGTGAAATGCTTAGGGTATAATCTAAATATTAAAAATTATATTCCAAGGCATAAACTTGTTCATTAACATGCAATCCACAAGAAATTTTCTGGTGCTAACATAGTTCAGAATTCACTTGACTCTTGCATCCTCAACAAAGACTGCATAAGTTCTCTCGATGACCCAGGTTTGGAGCAACAATTACACGATGCTCACCCCATTGCCAGAAAAAGATTCTTTACTGACTCCTGTCTACATCTTGGAAACGAGAGGAAAGCTAAAAGAGTTAGGCTACTTCGTGAAATTTTAACTAAAATGAACTTATTTGGGGACAAAAGTGGTGGTCTTAAAAGAAAAGGTACAAAAATTATTTGAAAAAAGAATACTTGCTGAACCCATGCCTATCTCCATGATCAGATGTTGCTAATTTAGGCTATGAGCACTTTTAATTTTCAAAACTACCAACTACTTAGCATAGTGTAATGCCAAAGAACACTGCAGTTATTTTATTCTTCCCTCCATCTACAAGATACAAAGACAACTAAACCAAGCAAAGATAAGTGAAACTGATATTCTCTTTTTCAAAAGGGTGAAGTTCAGACAAATATACACTTTATAACTTTAAACACAGTTGCACTAACTTAAAAACTTGTAAGCAAAGGGGACAGCTTCCTTTCGTTGGCTTAAAACAACGTGACAAGCTTAGTTTTGGGGGAAAAGGAGGTACACGAACTGGTAAACACTCTTTAGTCGAGAACAAAGCCAGACACAACATGAGAATCAAATTCCGCAAGCAACCAGATTGTTCACTTTTCCTTAATAGCATTCAAACATATGCATAAAACCTTCTTCAAATCCAGTATTTCATAAAGAAACTTTCTTGATTTTTAGAAGAATTACTAACATATCAAGTAAAGTACAATTTAGAAAGAAGAATGCATAGAAATATACAATTCAAGCCTTAAACTTGTTAATAGAACATAAAAGTCAACAATTTACAAAAGATATCTAAGCCGAAGTTACAGAAAACACCGATCAATTCGGTTTGCAGAGAAATCAAAATGGTATTTTTCTCTTCTTTTTTAATCAAGAAGCCATAGGATAGGTAGTCTTTTTAAGTTCGCTTAGCAGCACTTTCAATAATTAAATCTGAATAATGGAACCTTTGATTTTGCACAATGTCTCTGATCATTGGATTTCATTCATAATTCAAAGGGTTAATCAAATTAAGTAACTTCGATCTAGCTTTTATCTATCCTAACTTGACTTGAACCAGACGACTTGAGATGAAAAATAAAATCAAAACAACATGCATGAGAAGAAGAAGAAGAGGAAACACAGATGAAGACGACTTTGATCTAAGAAAATTGGGTATTGGGATGTTGATTTAAAAGATCAAAATCAATAATATCCATGTATAATTCCACAACCAAAACAATCAATCTCAAACGATCTAATAAGAAAAGGGGGATAACCAAAGTTTCATAGGTAACTAATTACCTCAAACGGAGCATGAGAAGAAGAGGAACCACAGATGAAGAGAGAAGAGAGTCTTGAAAAGCGTTTAGGTGGGCGATTAAGCCTCACGGGTGATGGTTTCGACCCCACTCGACTGCTACTCGATCCCATTTTCAACCTTTCTTTTTCTTCTTCAAGAGCTGAAAATAAGAATTTTGTGTCGAATGGTGTTTTTGTTTTGGGTGGAAGGGTTAATGAAGCTGATAATAACCGAGAAAGGAAAGAAGAGCCGATTCAGACTTTTAGGAAAGGGATTGTTTTGTAGGTATTGACATTGGGAGAAGCTTGGTTCAGACAAACAACATACAGAGTTTTGTGTCTTGGTGTTAGTTTATGCGATCCTTTCGTGTGGTCGGCTCAAATCATTCCCTAATAATTTATCTCAATTTCATTTAAGGTTAGACTACTCTATATGACCGCCCAAAAGATAGTTATTTTTACTATTCAACTAATAAACTCCTTAATCAAGTCATCTAATATTTAAACCTACATATTTATATAATCGTGGTTAAAATTTTAACAGAAAAAATTTAAAGCGTGACATGTCATTGATTAAAATCTATAAAATTACATATTTAATCTTCTAATTTATTTATTCAATCAATTTGATTTTATTTTTATTAAATTAAATAAAAATTAACTATTCAATCAAATTAGGACATATATCTGATTTATTTTTAATTTTTATTTATTAAATTTAATAAATTTTAATCAATTAACCATAACATGTGTTATCTTTTGATTGGTGATGAGAGGATGAAAGAAAATAAAATTAAAGAGAAATGTTGTGGGGATTTAAAACCACAACTTCAAGATGTTTTGGGAATGCTTCAGCTGTCACGCCATATTCATTTTGGTAATAAGTGGTACTGATATAATTTATTAAACTATTTCCTTGCTAGTGAAACTAAAGGGTATGAAAGAGAATTAAAGAAATTCAAATTTGAGATCCAAAGTATTAAAATATTTTAAAATTTAACCAAAAGTATTTGAATATTTTTATTTAAATATTTTTATTTGAATATTTATTATACGAATATATTTATTTTATATTTTTTATTCAAATATTTTTATTTAAATATTTAAAATACAAATATTTTATTCTAATATTTTAAAATTTAAATATTCAAATATTTATGATTTTTATTCAAATATTTTTATTTGAATATTTATTATACGAATATTTTTATTCATATATTTAATATAGTTTTTTAATTTCCAAATATTCTTATTCGTATAATTAATATCAAGTATTGTTTTAAATTAAATCTTTTAATTCGAATACTAAATATTCAAAATCGAGATCCAAAATATTAGAATACTTTAAATTTTAATATCTAAATATTTAATAATCGGATAAAATAATAAAATATTTAATATTAAAATAAAAATATTCAAATATTTTAATATTTAATATTCAAATCAAAATATTTATACCGAATCAAAGTATTTTGATTGAAATATTAAATGTTAAAATATTTGAATATTTTATTTTAATATTAAATATTTTATTATTTTATCCAATTATTAAATATTTAAATATTAAAATTTAAAATATTTTAATATTTTAGATCTCGAATTCGAATCTCATTAATTCTTTTTTAGACCATTTAGTTTCACCAACAATGAAATAGTTTAATAAATTATGTATGTACCACTTGTCATCAAAATGAATGTGGCGTAGTGGCTAGAACATTCCCAAAACACCTTGAAGTTGAGTGTAACTCCCTTGACCCGGTCTAGATATCATACGACTCGAATGAGTTACGCGAGGATTAACAAGGTTAATCCGAAGATTCGTTCCGATAAACGATCTTAAAATTTTTTTTTTATCTTATCTAGATGCCTTAATTAGACCTTATACGTTCATACAATGACTGAATTCAATTGCAGTGGGAACTAAAGAGAAACGAGTCTTAATTTTTAACCGAACAAGCTTTAGAGATCTAACTTTAATTTTCCAGAATTTATGAACTAATTATGAAATTAAAGTTATCAATCCTTAATTGAGTATATTTCATGCTTGCACATAAATTTTTAACTTAAAGTAATATCTATAAGTCAACTAATTGCTTCTTTAAAATTTGACATCGTACACATGAATGGCATCGTACACCAATTCACATAGATTGACTATCACAATCTAAAGATCCCACCATAGTATCTGGGATAGTTCGTCATACCCGAATCCAATATGAATATTATACCATACAACACTAGGCTAACCTCTAATGCATCATTCAAGAAATTTAAAATACGTACATATTTTGTAATTATAGTGCACTGCACATCCTATTAATCGATCAATTTATCCCATAAACATCGTCTTAATATCCAACACAAAATCAAATGCTCAAGTTTTACATTAAAAAACAGTAAGTATATCTCATGTTTCCTTCTAGCTCATGCACAAACTTACATAAACCGGTAAAAATCATATTTAATGTATTTTGAAATAAAACCAAGAAAATATTAAAATCAATGTAAAAATAGTCATATGAGCATTTGTTCACATGCATAATCATATATGCACAATTATATACCAATCATGACTAACACATAGCAAAAATAGCATATTATGGAAAAAACCAATTTACGAGAGCAAACGTAAAAATTACTTCTGAGTATAGGGATGTTTCTCACACTTCCCCTACACTCCAATCACTTTGAAAAACAAAGTAAAATACTATCGAAGCAACCCAGTCTCAAATCCATTCACCGAAAATCGTTTCTTGCTCGACAAGTCAACGACAACGAACTAAACTCCTTTAAACGTAATCTCCTACTTATTGCCCTGTTACAAACATCAAAATCAGAGGATTTAGTGTTCCTAATCGCACTCAAACATCCCCCTAACTAGATTTATACACAGTAGCCCTTAAAACCCTTAAAAACCTTATCTGAAAACCCTTAAAAACCAACCAAACTTCTCCTAAACTTTTAGTACATGACTAAGGACTTTAAAGAAATGTTATAAACATCTTAACACATATAAAATCATAAATTTAGGATGCAAAAATAATAGATAAAAACCCTAGAACGGAAATTTAGATTTTTGACCGAAAATCGATTTTTATTGAATTAAAAGATCAAAAGCAACTAACTGAAGCCAATAACGTGGAAATTTCGGTAAAGAACCTTTTAAAATCAGAGGTTTGAATGTTTATTGTCTCAAATTCTGACCCAACTGACTTTCATGGTTTTTAAAGAAAAAAAGAGTGAAAAACAAGACATTTTGAAGAAGAAAAGTTATAAAAATAAACCTAAACGAAAATAATTTATAGATTTGAGATTTACCTATGAAAATCTGATGGTTCTTTGCCCTGGTTAGAGGGAAAACAATAATAAAAGAAAATGTTTTAGATTTGATGAAAAATAAGGTTTTTAGGTTAAGAATTAAGTAATTTTGATTTTATATTTTAAAATTTGGGTTTTGAGTTAATTAAATAAGCCCATAGAAGGTTAGTTAAACTAAAATCAAAATTGCATCGAAGCCCCTTAAATATTTAAAGTTTTGGTTTAGTTTATAAAATTATCCTTAAGTTTTAATTTTTACAAAATAGTCATTAATTTTAAAATCTTAGGGATTGAGGATAAATTTTTGAAATTGAGTTGACCAAAATCAAATATATATGTAAAATAAGGATTTTAGAATATTATTCGTTAATTTATTTTGATTTAAAATTAATTTTTAGTATTTAATCCCAAATTAGGCTAAACCGACAAAACCAATTCACTAACTTCTAAGTCCATTTTTGGAGCATTACAACTCTCCTCAACTTAAAGAAATTTCGTCCTCAAAATTACCTGGTGGAAAGAGATAAGGGAACTGCTCTTCTATATTGGACTTTTGTTCCCACGTGGCTTCCTTGACACCTTGATGTCGCTAAAGCACTTTGACTAACTCGATAGTCTTACCACACAAAACCTTAGTACTTGATTCTAAAATCTCCAATGGTTCTTCGTCATAAGACAAATTTGGATTAAGCTCGACCTCTCCTATCGTTAAAACATGCAATGGATCCGATCTATACCTTCGAAGCATCGACACATGAAACACATCATGAATCCTCTCAAGCTCGATCGGTAACCTTAAACGATAAGCCACTGGTTCGATTCTCTCTAAAACTTCAAATGGTCCAATAAACCTCGAACTCAATTTCTCTTTCTTACCAAAATGCATTACTTTCTTCCATATAGAAACCTTGAGGAACACCTTCTCACCTATGATAAACTCTATCTCTTTTCTCTTAAGATCAACATAGGACTTTTGACGATCCGGTACAGTCTTAGGTCTATCACTAATGAGCTTAACTTTCTCATTAGTATCCTCAAGAACACTAGGTAGGATCAAAAACTTCTTAAATGTATCGGCCTAACATAACGGAGTACGATATCTCTTACCATAAAGAGCCTCATACGGTGCCATCTGGATACTCGCCAAATAACCGTTATTGTAAGAGAACTCCACTAAAGGCAAATATTTCTCCTAAGAAACCTGTAAATCTATCACACAGTATCTCAACATATCCTCCAAAACCTAAATAACCCTTTCAGACTATCTATCCTTCTGCGGATGATAAGATGTATTAAAAGTCAACTTACTACCAAGAGTCTTCTGTAAAGACTTACAAAACCTCGACGTGAACCTCGAATCTCTATCAGGCACTATGGATTTTGGCACTCCATGCAGGCTCAAAATACCAGAAACATAAAGCTCGACTAACTTGTCCAAAGAATACTTAGTATGCACTGGAATAAAGTGCACACACTTAGTAAACCTATCCACGATAACCCATATCTAATCCTTCTTGGACGGTGTCAAAGGCAAACCCGTCACAAAGTCCATAGTCACTCTTTCCCACTTCCATTTTGAAATATTCAAAGGTTGCAAAAAACTTATCAAAGCCACGTCCTTTTTCAAACTAACCTAGAAATACTCACTTTTCAGATCTTGATACATCTTAGTACTACTCGGATGTATAGCAAAAGGATAATTATGCGCCTCCGTAAGGATAGTACGTCTCAACTCAGTATCACTCAGAATAACCATACAGTTTCGGAAACACAAAAGATCTTCTCCACGAAAACTATACTCAGTTGACACAACTACGACTATATCCTAAACAAAAGGTACCAAAGATTCATCTAACAACTATTTCTCCTTGATTACCTCAACCAAAGAAGGTTTAAACTGTAAATCGGCTATCAAACCACCATCTTCTGACACACTCAACCTAGAAAACATGGCACGTAACTCCACAACCACTTTCCTTCTCAAAACTTTGGCAACAACATTAGCTTTCCCTAGTTGATACTCGATCGTTAGGTCAGAATCCTTCAGCAACTCAAGCCATCAATGATTAATATCCTTCTAGGACATCAAATGACTCAAATTCTTATGATCAATGTAAACCATACAACGATCACCATAAAGATAGTGCCTCCATATCTTAAAAGCAAATACAACAACGACCAACTCAATATCATGTGTGGGGTAGTTTTTCTCATTCAAAACTTTGGAGGGATGAAGACTGCTCCAAAGGTCCCCCAATCAGGTTTTTATTGGCCTACCTTATTCAAAGATGCCCAAACATTTTATCAAGCCGACGATCAATGTCAAAAGACTGTGAACATCTCTAGCCGTCATAAAATGCCATGACAAAGTATCTCGGAGATTAAGTTATTTTACGTATGGGGCATAGATTTTACGGGACCTTTCCCATCTTCATTTGAAGATTTATACACCCTTTTGGTGGTGGACTACGTGTCCAAGTGGGTTGAAGCCATTGCAACGCTGAGGGACGATTCAAAGATGGTAGTTATGTTCTTTTATAAGTACATCTTCACAAGGTTCGACGCACCAAGTGTTATCATCAGTGATGAAGGCACCCATTTTGACAATGAATTAATTGCCAAGGCATTACAAAGATATGGGGTACGATACAAAATTGCCACTAAATATCACCCCCAAACCAATGGGCAAGCTGAGGTTTCCAACCGTGAAATCAAGCAAATTCTAGAAAAGGTGGTGAATCCAAGAAGGAAGGATTCGTCACCAAAGCTTGATGAAGCATTGTGGGCGTACCGCACTACTTTCAAAACCCTACTAGGAATGTCTCCATTTAAGTTAGTCTATGGAAAAGCATGTCACCTCCCAGTCGAGCTAGAGCATAAGGCTTATTGGAAAATCAAGAAACTCAACTTTGATGCCGAGTTAGCTGGTGAAAGAAGACTTCTAGAGTTAATGAGATGGAGGAATTCAGGATCCAAGCTTATGAAAATACTAAGCTCTACAAGGAGCGAACCAAAAGATGGCATGATCAAGCTATTTTGCCACGATATTTTCAAGTTAGACAACAAGTGCTCCTATTCAACTCAAGGCTGAAGTTATTCCTTGGGAAGATTAAATCAAGGTGGTCTGGGCCATTTATCATACACCATGTGTATCTCCATGGAGCTATAGACATCAAGAACATAGACAATGGGGCAATTTTCAAAGTCAATGGCCAACGCCTGAAGATCTACACTAGAGCCCACGTGATACGAGATAAACCTACCACATATCTTGTGGATGCTTGACATACTGAATTATCATGACATTTTTAGTTTACTCCTGTTTATAAATAAATTGTTTTTAAGCTTGTTTTATTTGCTTTAGTATACGTAGTCGTTTTAATTTTTTTCTTTTAATGTTTTTAGGATAAAGATATCCCTTGGTGGCTGGCGGCTGAAGGAGGAAAAAGGAGAAAAATATGAAACCTACCTTGAATTAATTGGGTAGCAAAAAGACAAAATGGGGGGAGTTTTAATCATTTTTATTATTTCTTTTTGAATTTCAAGCCATCCTCTCTCTCCTCTTTAAAAGTCTGACACCATCACCCAATCAACCTCCTCCACACGTTTTATTCCCACCTCCCCACTAAAAAAATAAAGGTCTCACCTTTATTTTTTTCCCTTTTCTCTTTCTTTCCATCTTCTTCTTCATCTCTCCCCTCCATAGACGAAAAGCTTCTCCCTCTTTTAGAGAAAAGATCGAAACTTTCTTACTTTTTCTTCTATCTTTAAACCTAAAGATGGTATGAACCAGATCCCAGGATCCGCACCACCACCTCCTACCATTTTTATGGACGATGCGGCGGCTCAAAAATAGAAAAATTTTCTTTGAGCTTGGTTTCAACTTCTCTAACGAGTTTGGATCTGAGGTAAAGGATGTGGTGGCATACCATCACTGGGAGCAATTTGCTACCCATCCTGGCTCTGTCAATGTTACGTTGGTTCGCGGGTTTTATGCAAATATTCACAGCCCTGAACAGAAATCGGTATATGTCCAGGGCAAGAGCATCCACTTCACAAACACAATCATCAATCGCTTCTTCAAAATCCCTCAAAGAGTGGACAGACACGCTAAGAAAGAAGAAAAGGCAGACTACGAAACTTGCTTTAGGATTGAATTGAATATGCATGAATAGAACTTGCTTTAGGATTTGGTTGATTGTGTTTATTTTATTGTTACACAAGTGTATGTTCTCCATGCTTAGGAAAGTTAGAAAATTTTTATAGAATGAATCTTTTTATTTAATTAATCTTTTTGTTAATAGAGAACCCCCATTAGTTTAGTATTAGAAGTTGAGAATAAATGTCTGGACAAATCTATAGAGGGATACTCCGTTATGCCATGCATATCCATGTGCACATGAGTTACCGAAAGAGGCACAGGGTGACACTACACTTTTAACTTGCCATGGCATTGCCTGGATGCGACGTTTTAATAAATGGAAGCTATGACATGATAGAAGATAGTGGGATAGGTTGGCTCCTCTTGTAGCAGTGTGTCTGGTATGTGAAAAAAATTAAATAAAAAATTATATATATTGTAAATATTTGGGGAGTAGTGAAACTGTGATTAATGAAAAACATGTTTTGCTAGAATAGTGAACATTCCTTAGAATTTTTCTAATTTAACTAAGCATAGACTGGATACACTCACTCACACACACACTCGCATTCGACCTTGTCTTAGAGCTGTGTTCTTAAAATTTTCTCGAGTCTTATATGTTTATACCATGACATTTTCTGAGGGCTAAAACTCTGACCATTTTCTTACCTGGATCTTGTAGTTTGTCATGACATTTATTCTCTGCTAGCTGCTATCCATTGCTTGAGGACAAACAATAACTTAAATTTTTCTGTGGCCTTTTTACTTAAGTTCATTTAGGCTCATTTAGTTGTATTTAGGTTAATATCATTGCATGTAGATTCTTAGTTATGCCTTGGCATTTTTGTGTGGCAATATGATGAGTGCCTAAAAGGCAGTTATTTACAATCCTTCTCATGGTACTTTATGCATCTATTATACACCAACTTGAACTGAAATATGGACTCTTTGCGTAATATTGAATGTTCCATTATCACTACTTACAAAGTCGAAATTTATAGAGAATGCAGATATTATTACATATTCTGTACATGCAGGAATATCCAGGGCTGAAGCAGCAGTGAAGCAGTATTGAGGCCGAGGTAGGAGACAAGGCTGCGACAGCATCCAGAGTGGCAGCACCAACATTGGAGGCGCACTGGAAGATAAAAATATAGAGAATATTCTGGAAGATGTAGCGCACTAATTGGACCAGGCTAGCGCACTAAAAGCCCAAATCAAAGACCAAGCGGGAAAACCCTTCTAGAAGGTGACAAACTTGGAAATATCAAATCTCTTGTAGAAGACTTGTTTCTTACTCCAAGTTAGAGTCTATTTAGGAAAGGTTTACCCTAGGTTAAGACTATATATACCCTAGCCGGCCACATTGTTTAGAGAGCCGATTTTAGACAAACCCTTCTCCCTAAGAATTGTACCTATCGACATTATGTTCTAAACTTCTTAGGGATAGGTGAAGGTTGTAGATATTAGTGAGAGGAGATTGTTTCTTGTTTCTTGTTCTAATGCAATAATAATATCAAAGTTTGCTTATTCTATTGTCATTCCTTGTTCTTGCATTCAAGCTCGAGAGAGAAGTTTGTAAGTAATATATTTATCTAGCATTGAGAGGTGTAGATTCACGAAAAGGATAAGTATGGTATTGTAGACACTAACTTGGCCTAGAGATAGGTTAAGAGTTTCAACAGCTAAAAGAAGTGTTGGATTGGTTGGTGGTTATCATTGATTTACGCCGAAAGGTATCGTCAAGGACCAGTCATCAACAGTGCTCTGACTTAGAGATAAGCAGAGTCAACTACGGACACTTTGCTGAACTTTGATGCCTTTGCCCAAGAGCAAGAGATTGCCATGGAAGAGAACACTAATGTTGCTGAGGCTATATCTGTAGTACTATCGAAGCAGTGTTGTGTAATTGCATTGGACAAGAAGAAGTTCAATCGAATCCACTAATTGACGCAGCTGGATCTTACCTGCTTTCTCTATATCATTCTCAATCTTTTATTTTATGTTTTGTTATTTAATTATTTATTTAGTTAAACAAATCCACTTATCTGTGTTTTTACTTTATCTTTCAGGAGCAAGGGAACAAGGGAAGATATATTAAGTATACCAATCCCTGTGGAGACGATACACGATATACTTATCACTTTATTACTTGGCGACGTGTACACTTGCACTCAATTGCGCTTTTATTACACGCATCAAGTTTTTGGCGCCGTTGTCGGGGATTGACAACTGAATTTTGTTTTCTTTACTTTCTTGCTCTTTAACCATTCCTTATCTAACTTTAATTCTAATTATTTATTTAATTTTTATTAACTTTGACTTCTTTGGTATTTGACCATGGCAAACCCGAGTGGTCTATTGTACGAATTGGATCCTGAAATTGAACGCACAAGACACCATCTAAGGCGCAACCTGTTCCAAGTTATGGATGATCCACCAAGAGGACAAATTCCACCAGTTGACCATAATGTACTGCCAGTAGCAATGCCACAACAGCCACTATCGCAGCCATTACCGAGGTAGCCCACTGTTAGAGACTATCTGAGGGAAGATCTAAACGGACTCAACCCTGGCATAGTCACCTCAGAAACTGAAGCAACTCACTTTGAGCTCAAACCAGTGATGTTCAACATGTTGAACAAAATTGGACAGTTTAGTGGGTCTGCTACTGAAGATGCAAGACAGCATCTTAAATCTTTCATGGAAGTGTACAATTCTTTCAAGATTCAAGGATTCCATGAAGATATTTTACGATTAAAATTGTTCTCCTATTCACTGAGGGATAGGGCAAAAACTTAATTGAATGACATCCCAGTAGGATCCATAGGATCTTGGGAGGAACTTTACCAAGAATTCATTACGAGGTTTAATCCGAAAAATCTCTATGATCGCATCCATAATGAAATCAAATCATTCCGACAGGATGATAATGAACCGATGTATGAGGCATGGGAACGCTACAGAGAATTGTTAAATAAATGTCCACTACATGGTTTTCCTTTGTGGATGCAAGTCTCCATATTTTATAATGCTACCAATGCCTCTACAAGGTTGATGCTAGATGCTTCCGCAAATGGGACACTTTTTGATAGAGCACCCGCGGAGACCATTGAGATTCTGAACAAACTCACAAGGAACAATTTCCAATTTCCCACATCAAGGCGAGGAGGAATGAGACATCATGTCACAGCCCATGAATTAGACACACCCAGTTCGGTGGCAGCACAATTGGCTTCTCTGACTAAGATGGTTCAGAATATGCAAGCCCAGAGAAACATACATGAGGTTAAGGTAGTTAACTCATTAGACTACATGCAAGATGAGGAAACCAACCTATATGTTGGAAACTATAACAAAAACAATCAAATGATGTCCAACAGTTACAGCCCATCTTGAAAAAGGCATCCAAACTTTTCATGGAGTAACCCCAACAATGCCTTAAATCCAATTAATCAAGCCCCTGGATTCCAGCACCAAAGCTAGAACCTTCCGCAACAGCACACTCAGCAGATCATGCCACAACAGCAGGTACAATAGCAGCAATCTCTGAATGCATTGACAGATTCTCTTACGACTTTCATGAAAAAGACTGATGCATACATGATCGAGAATAGCCGTTTCATGAAGCGTACTAATGACTTCATGAACTGAACTGAGATGAGACTGCAGAACCAGGAGGCTACGATTAAATCCTTAGAAACCCAAGTTGGTCAATTTGCCCAACGACAAAACACTCGACCACCAAGGGGTTTACCTAGCAATAGTGAAGTTGCTAAGGTGTTAGGCCACGAGCAATGCAAGGTAATTACAACAAGAAGTGGCTTACAGTTAAAAGATAAAGAAGGGACCTTAACCGATAGAGTCCAACCAAAAAAGCAATATCATAAGGACTAAGAAGCTGAGCAAGACCCTGTCGAAAGCACTACCACGGTAGTAGAACCAACAGTACTAGAACAACCTGCCAAGGCAGCTACAGATAAGTTCACCCCAGGTATTAAACTCAATATCCAAGGAAACCTAGAGGATACAAGACCACCACCTCCTTTCCTGCAGAGGTTAAAAAAGCACAAACAGGACCACCAATTTCAGAAATTCCTAGACATCTTGAAGCAAGTCCATATCAAATTGCCATTAGTTGAGGCTATTGAACAAATGCTCAACTATGCCAAGTTTTTAAAGGACATAGTATCCAAACGATGAAGGCTGGGGGAATTTGAAATGGTGGCAGTCACTGAAGGTTGCATGGTCATGCTGCATAATCGCATGCCACCTAAGCTAAAGGATCCTGTATGCTTCACAATCCCTTGTGCGATTGGGGATGGTTATAAAGGAAAGGATCTATGTGACTTGGGAGCAAGCATCAATCTAATCCCCAAATCAGTTTTTCAAAAACTTGGAATAGGACGAGCAAAACCAACAATAGTACTGCTCCAACTTACGGATCGGTCCTATGTGCACCCCGAAGGCAAAATTGAGGATATTCTGGTTAACGTCGACAAGTTTATATTTCTTGCCGACTTTCTTGTCCTTGATTTTGAGGCTGATGACAATATACCGATCATATTGGGTCGACCTTTCCTTGCTACTGGACATACCATCATCGATGTGGAAAATGGAGAGCTCACAATGCAGATAAACGATCAACAAGTTAAGTTGAACAACTTCCACAATCTTACAAATTCAGACGCTCCAGCAGAATGTAAGATTCTCCATACACCAAACCAGGGTACTAAAACATCCTGCCTGGGCAACACGCTCGACAGACTGTTCGGTAAGCGAATAAAACCCAAAGGACAAGTCGATTGCACTGAAGGGACTGGCCAACACATGAAGAAAGATACGAGCCAGAAAGAGATAATGGAAGTTGGAGATGCATTCACATGCACTCCACAAGTAACATAATCTCTTCCTTTCCATTTTAGTTATTATATTAGGATTAGTTTATATATTGTTATTTTCAGTATTATTATTTTATGTTTTTATGTCTTGTTTTTTTTAGAATAAATAAAGCAACAAATACAGAAAAAATTATGTCACAGCAGGAAGTTTTCTGCCGCGGCAGTGCACTGTGTTAGAGCTGTAGAATTCCTAACGGGCAGAAACAATATAACGTCTATCTGCCGAGAAATCTGCCGCGGCAGCAACTGTGCATCAAGGCAGTAATTGCACAACGGCTATTTTTTATCAGTCATATTTTTACAGCCTATATAAGTAGACTCATTACTGTGCACTATTTACTCTTGCATTCTTGCTACTTTTGCTTTCTTGAACAATCTTGCTCTCACTATCTTTCCAATCTCTTGAAATTTTTAGGACTCTCTCTATTAATCCAATTTTTTTCTCAAACCATTCTCCACGAACAATCAATGGCTTCTTACACAAGATTCGCCCCCGACCATTGTTGCTGACCGATTCAATCGCTCGTTCGTTGCTCAACAGTTATGGGAAGAACAAGGATTTCACCATACGAATGAGATATACTTCGACATTGAATCATATTTGTTCAACAAGATTCAGTATCAAGATTGGGAGGCATTCTACCTACAGCCTCCACCAGCAAACGCCACTATTACGAGAGAATTTTACGCACATGGATCGAGCAAGGACAACCTCTTTGTCCATTGCTGAGGCAAGCCTGTTCGACTCGATGCCGCAAGTATCAATGAATTTTATGGTCTTACCCCTACACGTGATGCTCATGCCGAATTCGTAGACGGCATCACTACTCAAGACTATGAAGAGATTAAAGATGAGCTTTGTTACAGCAACACTTCATGGGAAACCGGTGCCCATAAAGGTTCAGTAACACGGCAGAGTCTTAAACTAGAGGCTAAGATGTGGTGTACTTTCGTCAAGAGACGACTTATCCCAACCTCCCATAACAGCACAGTGGATCGCAAGAGACTGGTGCTGATCCAGTCTATCATCAAGAAGAGAAGCATCAACATTGGAGAGATCATTCTTCATGAAATTCATGAATATGGTAAGAAGAAACGTGGACCACTTTATTTCCCATGTTTAATCTCTACCTTGTGTATTAATGCAGGAGTTCCGGTCGAAGACACATATGAATATATGCCAACTCGGCAGGGATGGACAAGAGACTTCTGCCACCGAGTTATGCAGATAACACATGCAGAACCTGTCTAGGCAACACCGCAGCAGTTTACTGTCGACTTCACTGCCGGAGGGCAGTATTCAACAGAAGCACCAGCCTCTGCCGAGCCAACTACCGCAGCGAACCCGTACCAAGAAATTCTGCAAAGGATGACAACCATGGACCTTCGCCAACAACGCTACATGGAGTACCAGCGCGACTTCAACACATCTCTAGCCAACATGATGATGCAAAGCTTCCCACATCAAGGGGTGCAATTCCCCAAGTTCCCAGCCAACATGTTCGTTACTACCGCCCCTTATACGAGACAACACCTACCCCAGGGCCGCAACCATTTTTCTGACCACAGTCGCATCAATAGTTTCATGCTGCCGGACCTTCTAGGCCAGCCAGGTCTGCCGGAGTATCATCTATCAGCCAAAGGCCATCCAAGAGGCGAGATGTCTTTAACTCTCCCCAACGGGAACCAATCCCTATGCCCAGTCTCAGCAGAGATACGTTATCTCACGAGATTGACGAATACCACAGGTTATCCCGTGAATCAGCAATAACCACTACGACGGCAGGGGGCGGGATAGAAATCATGGATAAAGAAAATATGGACGAAGTAGAAGAAGAAGATAAAGTCACTAAACCAACGCACCGCACACCGCCCAGTCGAGTTCAGCCGCATCGACAGGCCAGAAAACAATAATCATCAGCACAAGGATCCAGAAGAAAGGCGTCCGCAGCAAGGCCTAGGAGAATGCTCTGTACAAGCAGCTCCTTGGAGTCGTTATAAATAATTTCATTTACTGCTTTTGTCTATTTCCTTATTGCAATTGTTGTTTGCCTTATATTTTGAGCATTAAGGACAATGCTCGGTTTGAGTTTAGGGGTATTGTAGGTGCAGAAGCACTATCGAGGCAACCCACTACCACAACATTACCATAAAAAAGAGAGTAATTTTTTCTGAAATTTTTTATAATATTCTCTTTTCTAGAATTATTGTTTTAATCTTGCACTGCTCTACATCAGCTTTGCTTTAGTTTACTCCTTTAAGGCTATAGAAATCTTTCTCTTTACCATGGCCAAGTTTTGTTTTGAGGGGATAATCATAGGATACTCATGGAATAAAACTTAGAAACTGGCTTTAGGGTTAGAAAGAAAATAAACACTTTTTGGACTTGCTTGATTTAGGAATTCTTTTAATAAACTTAGGTGATAAGGACTTAGAACCTTTTGGAAAAATAACTAGAGGTGCCTATCACTAGGTCTAGTTTTCCTCTCCTTCATACTAGAGGTGCCCGAAACTGGCTCTAGTCTGCCAAATAGGTGGTTAATAAGAAAAAAAATAAAACAAAATAAAATAGAGAAAACACATATCTTGAGGTGCCCGAAATTGGCTCAAGACTTGTTGTTCTAAGGAGATAGCTTTAATCCAAATTTCTATTTGTCTTGAACTTAGAGTTTATCAAAGAAAGCCTTGAGTCAACCTTGTCCACAAAACACACACTCACCTAGCCTTATAGGTTGTTTCTTAATAAAAGTTCTTGGATAAACTAGTGGCTAAAATAGAGAGATAGACATGACGATGATGGGGAGAATAGATGGAAAAGTAAGACCAAGGGAGAGTAAGGTTCGGAAATTTGATGTTTTGCATTGCTTGAGGACAAGCAATAGTTCGAGTTTGGGGGTATTTGATGAGTGCCTAAAAGGCAATTATTTACTACCCTTTTCATGGTACTTTATGCATCTATTATACACCAACTTGAACTAAAATATGGACTCTTTGCGCAATATTGGATATTCCGTTATCACTACTTACAAAGTCAAAATTTATAGAGAATGCATATATTATTACATATTCTGTACATGTAGGAATATCCAGGGCCGAAGCAGCAATGAACCAGTGTTAAGGCCGAGGCAGGAGACAAGGCCGCGACAGCATCCAGAGTGGCAGCACCAACATTGGAGGCGCAATGAAAGATAAAAATATAGAGAACATTATGGAAGATGCAGCACACCAATTGGACCAGGCTAGCGCACTAAAAGCCCAAGCGGGAAAACCCTTCTAGAAGGCGGTAAACTTGGAAATATCAGATCTCTTGTAGAAGACTTGTTCCTTACTCCAAGTTAGAGTCTATTTTGAAAAGGTTTACCCTAGGTTAAGACTATATATATCCTTGCCGGCCACATTGTTTAGAGAGCTGATTTTAAACAAACCCTTCTCCCTAAGAATTGTACCTATCGACATTATGTTCTAAACTTCTTAGGGATAGGTGAAGGTTGTAGATATTAGTGAGAGGAGATTGTTTCCTGTTTCTTGTTCTAATGCAATAATAATATCAAAGTTTGCTTATTCTATTGTCATTCCTTGTTCTTGCATTCAAGCTCGAGAGAGAAGTTTGTAAGTAATATATTTATCTAGCATCGAGAGGTATAGATTTACGAAAGGGATAAGTACGGTGTTGTAGACACTAACTTGGCCTAGAGATACTTAAGAGTTTCAGCAGCTAAAAGAAATATTATATTGGTTGGTGATTATCATTGATTTATGCCGAGAGGTATCGTCAAGGACCAGTCATCAACAACGCTCTGAATTAGAGATAAGCGGAGTCAACTACGGACACTTTGCTGAACTTTGATGCCTCTGCCCAAGAGCAAGAGATTGCCGCGACAGAGAACACTAATGTTGCCGAGGCTTTATCTGCAGTACTGTCGAAGCAGTATTGTGTAATTGCATTTAATAAGAAGAAGATCAATCGAATCCACTAATTGACGCAGTTGGATCCTACCTGCTTTCTCTATATCGTTCTCAAACTTTTATTTTATGTTTTGTTATTTAATTATTTAGTTAGTTAAACAAATTCACTTATCTGTGTTTTTACTTTATCTTTCAGGAGCAAGGGAACAAGGGAAGACATATTAAGTATACCAATCCCTGTGGAGACAATACACGATATACTTATCACTTTATTACTTGGCGACGTGTACACTTGCACTCAATTGCACTTTTATTACACGCATCATAATGGATGCTATTTCACGAGAAGGGTAGTTCTTTTGAGTTATGTTGTGCAGGTAAAGTAAAAATGGAAGTTGATGATATTTGTCATGGCATTTGCAGAAGGATAGCAATGGAAAAATGCCTTGGAAAATCTAGAGGAATCCTGTGCTGAGCTAAACGATAAGAAGATATTTTGATAATAGTGTCAGGTGGTGCCATTACATCTTGGATACAACCACATTAGGGGACCACAGCCAATATCACCTGCTCATGAGCCACCTCAGTAGGGGACCACTATCACCACTGCTATCTCTGTAGAAATACCATCACGCGAAAGAGAGCAGAAAGAGAAATTTTAGTATCTTTTAGGGGTTTTTTACCCTTTTTTAAGGTATGGTGACCTACAAGAAAAGAGAGGACTTTTTGAGGAGCAAAAAACACAGAAAATGAGGTACCTTTGGAGAGGTTTACAGCGGAGGAAAGCTCTCACCTTTCTCTTCCAAACTCCAGCCGAAGTATCCTCCATTCATAGAGCTCGAAGGGAGTGGTGTGCTAGGCATCCGAGAGGGGCTAGCACATCAAGGCGTCTCGTGGTGGTTGAAGAGTCTGCGGCCTGCGCAACATAGGGTATCTTCTAGTCCTTCTTCCTTTGCTTTATTTTTTATATTTTATGAGGATGATTGTTGAATGTTTAAGATGTATGTGGATGATATTTCTTTAACATTTCACCACCCCATGGATTGCTTTGTTAGGTGGTTGTTAATATGGATGATTATCTTTTGCGTTTTATTAATATATTGTCTTCTATGTGTTTGTATATTTGCTTTGCTCATTGTTGATAATCATTTAGGCATTTTAAGAGACACGAGAGTGTCTCATGTTTAGGTGCATGCTAGATCACTCGAGATAGGCGTAGCTATAGATACTTAGATCATCTGAAAGGAGATAAGGGAGGATCTACGTAAGCAATGGGTTCTAGACTGCAAATAAAGCCTAATCTGAGCTTAGAGCACTCAAGAGAGGTGTAAGTGAGGGTTTCAACGACTAAAAGGAGTGTGCTTTGTCGATAGACTAGTGCCACTCGCGTGACATGCGAGATGCCATATTATTTTAGTTTGTTAGGTTCCTATAAATCGAGAGAGCGGGAACACTTTAGAAACCTTTTTCGAGTAAATATACACCTTAGTTGTTATATTTTAGTAGGAGTAAGGTTAAGAAGTCCATAAAAACATCCTCCAATCATTCCCAAGAGAGCTCATTGATAGAGGGATGGTACAACATATTGTTAAACGTGTTCTTGCATCATGTTCTTGCCTCAACATTTATAAACTACTTTCTTTACTTTACTTGTTACTTTGCAATCACACCACTCTACACTTCACACATCACTTCCATTCATCTATACTGCCATTTTCATCCATTCCATTTTGCCTTGACATATTTTAGTTGCTTGTATTCTAAAATTGCCATAGCATTACACTATCACGCCTTCACCGTACATATCCATTTTTACATGTTTATATCTTTATCTTTGTTTTTCCCTTTTTAGTGACACCTTTTTGTCTTAACAAATATGACTTCATACTTTACCTTAGATCCTCGTGGGAATGATACTCACCTTTTTATTACTTGTATGACTGTGTATACTTGCACATATATGTAACACACATTAATTAATAGCTATACATGACCGATCACCAAGTTTTTGGCGTTGTTGCCGGGGATCTAGAAAGACTGAAGTTTGTCAAATTTATCTTGGCATTTTCGTTTTATTTTGTTTACTTTTGTTACTCTAGTTTTACTTGTTTCTTTTGTTTTTCTTTTCAGGGTCATTTTCAGTGTATGTCAAGAAGGTTTATTGACGAACCTCTCTATCCTATAGTGTCTGAAATTGAGCGTTTGTTTCTACAATGAAGGCGTAATCAACTTATAGCTATGTGTAGCGACCCTTTTCTAAACAATAAAATTAATTAAGTGTAGGTAAAAGGGTGCTAATTTTAAAATGATTGAAAAATTGGGTTTTAATTTGAAAAAGGGAAAATTGATTTAAAAATTAGGGACCTGAACTTAAAAATTTGAAAAGGGAATTAAAATCTAGGGTTTAAAATTAAAATTGAAAACTGGGATAAAAATTGGAATTAGAGATTAAAATTTGGAATTTAGGGATTTGAATTTTGAAAAGGAGAATTTTTGAA
Source organism: Abelmoschus esculentus (assembly GCA_035048815.1). Lineage (NCBI taxonomy): Eukaryota > Viridiplantae > Streptophyta > Magnoliopsida > Malvales > Malvaceae > Abelmoschus > Abelmoschus esculentus. The sequence continues at coordinate 10,281,919 of JAUCBN010000013.1, read as the reverse complement.
TTAAAGTTTAAAAATTTAGAAAATGATTTTAAAAATAAAAAGGGTTTGAAGAAGTATTTTAAAAAAGTGGAATTTTAGGGATAAAATAGTGTTAGAGTCACCACGGGTCACTTTTGGTAGACCGGACACCTGAAAACTAGAGATTCGTAAAAGACGGGTTCGAGAGTCGATTACGATTTTATAACGGTATTAGCGTTAAAAAACCGCCAAAAATTGACACATTTATCAAAATAACCGCTTAATTGATATTGGATTTTTATGATTTAAAGTGACATTAAATTAAAGTTTGTTTAAAAAATTTTGATTTCATTTTAATTTATCGTATCTTTACTCGAAGGTAATTATTAGGTTCATTGGTTTGAAAGTGTGATGTCACTTAAGCAAAATAAAATAAAGCTCATAAAAAATACATATACAATATTAAAATAAACATGAGCATAACAAAAAATATATATATAAATAAATAAGTGACATGAATAATAAATGCAAACATTAGCATAAATAAGTTAAAATGTAACAAAATAAACATGTTACACAATAGATTAAAAGCGTTAATAAAATACTATGTACAAATAAATAAGATGTATAAAAGAGCATAAATAAATAAAAACATATCATAATACAAATAAGACACACATTAATAAAAGTAAATATAAATAAAATGCATGGAACAAATAAAGCATGACATAATAAATTAAAAGATAATAAAATAAACATGTACAAAATACAAATAATTAAACTACATGATTAAAATGAACATAATAAAATGAACATATAAATAAAATAGAATAAAAACAGAAACTTCGAAGCCCTCAAAACGTTATTTTAAAACAAGGGAGGTCTTAAAAAAGGGTTACAAAACACAGAGGGGCTTCGAAAAGAATTAAACCATTTGAAAATAGACTAATTTGACCAAATTAGTGGCTAAATCGCAAAACCGAAGAAAATTTCAGGGACTTGAGGAATGAAAACCCTCACACGGAGGGATTTAAGAGAGTAATAAAACCATTTTATTTTAAGTCTTAATATAAAACATACTTAAAAATTTAACCCCCCCTTTATCCATTTTGTTAGCCGAAATCAAAAGAAATGAGAGAACTTTCTCTCTGTTATTCATCTTAAAAAACCCAAAAAAGATGAACAATTAAGTGTTTTTCATATTTCCCAAAGAACGACTGCCACAAAACCAGAAAACGCCGCGTCGGCCACCAATCACAGTGACCGGCGAGTTTAAAAACCCAACCTTTTCAAGTCGTTTCAAAAACCTTAACCTCTAGACACCTTCCATTTCGTAAAACAAAGATCAAAACCCTTTTGTTTCGTAAAAAAAACAGAACTAGAGAGGTTTCTCTATTTTCGTTTCGAACGAAAAAAACAAACGTATCGAAGCCCCTCTAGCTCTCTTTTGTTTGGTCTCACCACGAGTGGCGCAAGGTTTTTGGGATTATTGCCGGAGAAAGAAGGAGACGAGGAAGCCGACGACTCCCAAAAACGACGGTAAGAACCGAACCCCCTTATTTTCTATGCAAAATAAAACGAAGAGGAGGAATACCTCTTAAAAGGCTCTATTTTTCTTTGTATTGATTGAATGTCGTAGGGGGGAACCCTTTTACAAGTTTCGGCTCTCTATTCTTATAGCTGGATTTACATGAATATCCGAAAGGAAAAAAGCCTAAAAAATTGCTATTGGTTTGTGATTTTCTTATGATGATTTCGGCTTGTTTTCTTCGATATTGCTGCGTTTTTTGCTCTAAATTTTGGTTTAGTATCGCCTCTAAAATTGTCTGTGAATTTGGCTTATCCTTGTGTACGATTTGTGCCTCTGAATTTTGGTTGTAATGCCATTGAGAACTCTAAAAATTTGGTGGTTTTGGTTCTAGAATTTTCGTACAAATCCGACCCTTGTGGTTTTTTGTTTGTTTGCATGATGTGTCGACCGAAGAATTAAGGGGACCATCACTGGAGAATGGTCAGACGGTGACCGATGCCGGGAGACGAAAGGATGATCGCATGAAGTTACGCACGTGTGAGGGACTCTAAGAGGCGCGTGTGTGGTGCGTGGGATCTCTAGATCCTTCCTTCAGTTTCATCTAGACCGTTGGATCAAAGGTCCAGATCCAACAGTCTAGATCCGGCTACACATAAAATAGAAGAGGGCTTAGATTAGGGTTAGCATTAGGTTATCCAATTGGGCTTAAAACTGGGCTCATTGTTTTATTTAATTGTGTTTGGGCTGGATATAAATATATACTTTGGGCTTGTATTATTATTTATTTGGGTTTTCTGTATATTGGACTGATTATAAATAAAAGTGTGGGCTTACTTATTAATTGTTGGGTTTTAATTTATTTAATATTATATATAATAATAAAACTAATAATAATAAAAGTAAATAGCAATAAATGTAATAATAAATAAAAATAATAATATTAATAAATAATAATAATATTATTAATAATAAATTTAATACGAAACAAAAGATTGAAACCAAAATTAAAAGAAATATAATAGTTAAGCAGATAACACCTATATATATATATATTAATTCCAAAAGGAAATATAATACCATATATAATATAATGCTTTTGATTTTTGGTTTTAATAACAACATGAAATTGAAATGAAACCAAAATTAAAAAAAGTAAAACAAGTTAAATATATATAATATTTTTTTGCATTTTTTATTAATAATTATAAGTCCAATATTCAAATGAAAAAATAAAACCCGGGTTTAGGCCCAGGATAAAATTAGTGATTACACTTTGGACCCACCAATGCAGAACCCAATAGTTCTAAATATCGGGGCAAATCAGAATGTTGCTGCACCTCGACCTAAAGCTACTGGGGATCATTTAAATCCTATCTTGGATGATCTTAATCCTGGCATCGTTGCACTAGAAGTTCAAGCTACCCATTTCGAATTAAAGCCTGTCATGTTCAATATGCAAAACTCTATTGAGCAATTTGTAGGAATGGTGCATGAAGACGCAAGTCAACATATTCACACATTTCTAGAAGTTTATGACTCATTTCGTCAACAAGGAGTTCACGAGGATGTGTTGAAGCTCAAACTATTTCCTTACTCTCTATATGGCCGAGCAAGGGGATGGTTGAGTGGAGTACCGTCCGAATCGATAGAGTCATGGGTTGATCTATGCAAAAGCTTTTTGCTGTGATATAATCCTACGAAGCTCAACACTCAACTTAGAAATGACATTGCTTCTTTTAGATAAGGTGACGACGAGTCAATGTGTGAATGTTGGGATCGATACAAGGGATTGCTTTGCAAGTATAAAAATCATGGATTTCAAGATTTGACTCAAGTTGTGATGTTCTACAACGAAATCAATGCACCTACTAGAATGATGTTAGATGCCTCGGCAAATGCAACTTTGTTAGACAAATCACCCGAGGAGGCATTTGACATTCTTGATAGAATTGTCAACAATGACTATCAATTTCCTTCTACAAGACTTGGAACCGGTAGGAAGGCGCAAGGAACATTTGAGCTCGATACTAAGGATTCACTATCAGCTCAACTCTCAGCTATCACCAACATGTGAAAGAGCAAACAACGTTTCAATGAGGTGAAGGGAGTTAAGATGACCAGTTCAGCATGTCTCTTATGCCATGGCAATCATCACGAGAGTGAGTGCCCAGAAAACCATGAGACAACAAATTATGTTAGCAATTTCAATAGAAACAACAACAATCCCTACTCAGACACTTATAATCCAGGATGTCGTCAACATCTGAACTTCTCGTGGGGAAATCAAGGATCTAGAAATCAGAATGAGCCCCAGAATTTTCAAGCGAATATGCCCTGGCATAATCAGAACAAGGGGGCATCATCATCATCTAACACTAGTTCTTTGGAGGCTACTATGCAAGAATTTATTCTAAGTACCAAGATGATGCTTCAAGAGCATACAACTTCCATCAAGAACCAAGGAACTCTACTGTAAAGCCATAGTGCTTCGTTGCAAAATCTAAAGAGTCAGGTTGGCTAAATTGCCACATCATTACAAGAGCGTCAGCCTGGACGTCTGCTGAGTGACACTAAAGTCAATAAGCCACATAGTAAAGAGCAATGTAGTACGATCATATTAAGGAGTGACACTCAACTTAATCAACAAAATAAGTTTGGGGGAAGAAGTCTGATTATTCCCTACCCAAACTTGTGCAAGAAGAAATGCTTGAGCAAATTCTCGAGGAAAAGGAGAAGGAGGAAGGTTTAAAGAAAGAACCTATTGATTGAGTGAGCACAAATGATACGGAAAAATCAGTTCCTACACCACCAGTGGAAGAAGTTAGACCTCTCACCCTTTCCACAGAGGCTGAAGAAGCAAAATGATAAGATTCAGTTTAAGAAGTTTATGGACATGTTGGATCAGTTATACATAAATGTCCCACTCTTGGAGGCAATTGACCAGATGACCATCTATGCTAAATTTATCAAGGAGATAGTCACGAAGAAACGTAAAGTGGAGAAGTTTGAGATAATTGCCACGACAAAAGAGTACTATTCTGCTTTGAGTAAACTACCATTGAAGAAGAAAGATCCAGTCAACTTCATTATTTTGCATGTTATTGGAGAGAAGTTCATTGGGAAAACACTCTTTGATCTTGGATCGAGTGTAAATTTGATACCCAAGTCAATTTTTGTGAAGCTTGGCATGTGAGATACGAGACCCATATCTATCATATTGCAACTAGCCGATCATTCCCATGTAAGACCCGAGGGGAAGATCGAAGATGTCATAGTGAGGGTGGACAAATTTATATTTCCAGTTGACTTCTTCATACTTGATTGTAAGGTTGATGCTAATGTACCCATTATCTTAGGGAGACTTTTCCTAGCGACCGGTCGCATTCTCATTGATTTTAAGAAGGGTGAGCTTACAATGTAAGTAGAAAATCAAAGATAGACCGTGAATGATACGTGCAATAAAAGCGCAATTGAGTGCAAGTGTACACGTCGCTAAGTAATAAAGTGATAAGTATATCGTGTATCGTCTCCACAGGGATTGGTATACTTAATATGTCTCCCCTTGTTTCCTTGCTCCTAAAAATAAAGTAAAAACACAGATGAGTTGATTTGTTTAACTAACTAAATAATTAAATAACAAAACATAAAATAAAAGGGTTAAGAACGATATAGAGAAAGTGGGTAGAATCTAGCTGCATCAATTAGTGGATTCTATTGATCTTCTTCTTGTCCAATGCAATCAAACAATACTGCTTTGACAGTACTGCAGATACAACCTCGGTAGTATTGGTGTTCTCTACCGCGGCAATCTCTTGCTCTTAGGCAGAGACATCAAAGTTCAGCAAAGTGTCCGTAAGTAACTCCGCTTATCTCTAAGTTAGAGTGTTGTTGATGACCGGTCCTTGACGATACCTCTCGGCGTAAATCAACGATAACCACCAACCAATCCAACGCTTCTTTTAGCTGCTGAAACTCTTAACCTATCTCTAGGCCGAGTTAGTGTCTACAACTTATCCCTTTTGTGAATCTATACCTCTCGATGCTAGATAAATAGATTACTTGCAAACTTCCCTCTCAAGCTTGAATGCAAGAACAAAGAATGGCAATAGGATAAGCAAACTTTGATTTTATTATTGCATTAGAACAAAGATACAATAATCAATCTCCTCTCACTAATTTCGACAACCTTCACCTATCCCTAAGAAATTTAGAACATATTATCGTGGAAGTACAATTCTTAGGGAGAAAGGTTTTCTCTAAAAATCGGCTCTCTTAACAATATGGCCGGTTAGGGTATATATAGTCTTAACCTAGGGCAAACCTTTCCTAAATAGACTTCAAATTGGAGTAGGGAACAAGTCTTCTTCAAGGAATCTGATATTTCCAAGTTTTCCGCCTTCTAGAAGGGTTTTCCCGCTTGGTCTTTGACTTGGGCTTTTAGTGCGCTAGCCTGATCCAATTGATGCGCTGTATCTTCCAGAATGTTCTCTATATTTTTATCTTTCGTTGCACTTCCATTGTTGGTGCTGCCACTCTAGATTCTGCCGCGGCCTTGTCTTCTGCCTCGGCCTCAATATTGCTTCACTGCCGCTTCGACTCTAGATATTCCTGCATGTACAGAATATGTAATAATATCTTCATTCACTATAAATGTTGACTTTGTAAGTAGTGATAACAGAATATCCAATATTTGTGTAAAGAGTTCATAATTCGTTTCAAGTTGGTGTACAATAGATGCATAAAGTACCATGAGAAAGGTAGTAAATATCTGCCTTTTAATCACTCATCAGTGAACATCAAAAATTCTCTCAAGTACATGGATGATTCTGAAGAATGCCGGAGTATTTTTGAAGCAGACTATGCGCTATCAACGGAAGCTGATCAGTTTTGCCACAACAGTTTCATTCAACTAGATGAATACCAAGAGCTCATCAAGGATGAAAAGGAAGAAGCTAGTGAATCTTCATTGGAGATGCAACAATCTAGTATACTGATGGCTAGAAATCATTCAAGCTTCGAACCTCTCGATTTTGAGGAATTCAGTCCCTCTCAAGTCTTCGTTACTTAATGTACCCAAGCTGAAGCTGAAGATTTATCCACAACATCTTAAATATGCTAATTTGGGTAAACATGAGACACTGACTATTATTATTTCTGTAAATCTTAGTTCTCATCAAGAGAGAAGTCTACTTACCATTTTTTCACAGCATAAACGAGCAATAGGATAGATCATGGCAGATTTAAAAGGGATTAGTCCTACTATCTGTATGCATAAGATACTTCTGGAAGAATGCCATGGCAAATCCATAGAGCCACAATGTAGGCTCAACCCTACTATGAAGCAAGTTGTTATGAAAGGATTATCAAATGGCTTGATGCTAGAATTATTTACCCAATATCGGATAGTTCATGTGTAAGCCCGGTTCAATGTGTGCCCAAGAAAGGAGGCACGGCCATGGTGAGCAATGAGGAAAATAAGCTATTACCGACGTGAGTAGTGACCGGATGGAGGATTTGTATAGACTATCACAAGCTCAAGAAGGCTACGAAGAAGGACCACTTTCCTCTACCCTTCATTGATCAAGTGCTAGATCGTTTGGTGGGCATAGCCTACTTTATGGCACTTGTATGGATTTGTATGGATATTTGGGTTATAACCAAATAGCCATAGCACTAGAGAACCAAAAGAAGACCACTTTCACTGTTCTTATGGCACTTATGCTTTTCGAATGATTCCCTTTGGATTGTGTAATGCCCCAACAACTTTCTAGCGTTGCATGCAAGCTATATTCTCTTATATGGTTGAGGACTTTCTCGAGATATTTATAGATGATTTTTTCGTTTCTAGAGACACTTTTCAGAATTTTCTTGACAATTTAGCAAAGGTCCTGAAGTAATATGAAAAGGTTGACCTTGTGCTGAATTAGGAGAAATGTCACTTCATGGTGATAGAAGGTATTGTGTTGGGCCATAAAATCTCACACAAGGGCACTGAGGTTAACAAATCTAATTCGAGGTGATCAAGAAGTTATCACCACCAACAAATGTCAAGGATATTTGGGGAGTAGTGAAACTGTGCTTTAATGAAAAACATGTTATGCTAGAATAGTGATCATTCCTTAGAATTTTTCTAAGTTAACTAAGCATTGAATGGATACACTCACTCTCATACATGCACTCGCATTTGACCTTGTCCTAGAGTAGTGTTCTTGAAATTTCCTCGAGTCTTATATGTTTATCCTATGACATTTTTTGAGGGCTGAAACTTTAACCATTTGCTTGCCTGGATCTTGTACTTTGTCATGACATTTATTCTCTGTTAGCTGCTATCCATTGCTTGAGGACAAGCAATAGCTTAAGTTTGGGTGTGTGATAACTCCACAAAAAGGCTATATTTCAGACCTTTTTACTTAAGTTATTAAGTGTTCTTCAGTTTATTTAGGCTCATTTAGTTGCATTTAGGTTATGTCTTGGAATTTTTGTGTGGCAATGGGTGCTATTTCATGAGAAGGGTAGTTCATTTTAGTTATGTTGTGTAGGTAAAGCAAAAATGGAAGTTGAGGATATTTTTCATGACATTCGCAGAAGGATAATGATAGGAAAATGCCATGGTAAATCTAGAGGATTCCTGTTCTTAGCTAAACAATAAGAAGATATTTTGATAAGAGTGTCAGGTGGTGCCATTACAGCCTGGATACAACCATAGTAGGGGACCACAACCAATAATGCCTGCCCATGAGCCACCTCAGTAGGGGACCACTATCACCACTTTCATCCCTGAGAAATATCATCACGTGAAAGGGATCAGACAGTGAATTTTCACTATCTTTTAGGGTTTTTCACCCCTTTTTAAGGCATGGTGTCCTACAAGAAAAGAGAGGCCTTTTTGAGGAGAAAAAAAAATAGAAAAAGAGGTACCTTTGGAGAGGTTTACGGCCTGCGCAACCGAGGGTGTCTTCTAGTCCTCCTTCCTTTGCTTTATTTTTCATATTTTATGAGGATGATTGTTGAATATTTAAGATGTATGTGGATGATATTTCTTTAACACTTTAAACCCCCATGGATTGCTTTGTTAGGTGGTTGTTAATATGGATGATTATATTTTTCTTTTTATTAATATATTGTCTTCTATGTGTTTGTATATTTGCTTTGCTCATTGTTGATAATCATCTAGGCATTGTAAGAGGCACAAGAGTGTCCCGTGTTTAGGTGCATGCTAGAGAACTCGAGAGAGGCGTAGCTATAGATCCTTAGATCATCGGAGAGGAGCTAAGGGAGGATCTATATGAGCAATGGGTTCTAGACTGTAAATAGAGCCTAATCTGAGCTTAGATCACTCGAGAGAGGCGTAAGTGAGGGTTTCAACGACAAAAAAGAGTGTGCTTTGTCGATAGACTAGTGCCACTCGCGTGACATGCGAGATGCCATGTTATTTTAGTTTGTCAGGTTCCAATGACTCGAGAGAGCGGAAACACTTTAGAAACCTCTGTCGAGTAAATATACACCTTAGTTGCTATATATTAGTAGGAGTAAGGTTAAGAAGTCCATAGGAACCTCTTCCAATCATTCCCGAGAGAGCTCATCAATAGAGGGATAATACAAGATATTGCTAAACTAGTTCTTGCTTCCTGTTCTTGCCTCCACATTTATAAGCTATTTTCTTTACTTTACTTGTTAATTTTAATCACACCACTCTACACTTCACACATCACTTCCATTCATCTACACTGCCATTGTCATTCATTCCATTTTGACTTGGCATATTTTAGTTGCTTGCATTCTAAAATTACCTAGCATTTCACTATCACACCTTCACTGTACATATCTATTTTTACCTATTTATATCTTTATCTTTGTTTTTCCCTTTTTAGTGATACCTTTTTTCCTTGACAAATATGACTGCATACTTTACCTTAGATCCTCGTGGGAATGATAGTCACGTCCCATCGAAAGCCCTCACTGAACTGTGACATAATTTTATATGAGAACTATCTACCAGCAACCTCTATAAGTTGACTAACGGTAGTACATTCAATGCTGATCCATTGTCCACAAGCACACCGGGAAACACGTAACCCTTACAGTTTGTAGTGATATTCAGTGCCTTAGTGGATCCCATTCCACCATCAGGGATTTCGTTGTAACTGAAAGTGATATAGTTATCAGCAGTAATATGGCCAACAATTTGGTCCAACTTGGCCACAGAAATGTCTTCTAGCACAAATATTTCATTTAACACCTTCATTAATGCTTCACGGTATTTCTCCGAGTTCAACAGTAGCTCCAACATAGAAATTCTAGCTTTTTGTCGACGAAGCTTCTCTGTAATATTATATTCATTGTGTTTCACAAATTTTAGGAATTCATGTGCCTACGCCTCGTTTACTAGCTCATTTATCTTTCGAGGCGGATCTTCTCCAAATATCTTCTGAGGTTCCACACTTTCTTCCTTCACTGCTTCAACTTCTACAGAGTTTGAAGCGTCTGGTGGGTGACACCGTCTACTCTTCGTAAAATGCTCCACATCATTAATAACTTCAGCTTCTTTAACCTCCTCTTTTTGCGAAGATTCTCCTTCAACTTGCACTCTTTCTTTTTATATATTGGGTATGGAAACATTAGCAACATTGTTCCATGGAACTTTCCACATATTTTTGAATGGAAAAGGAGTAGTAGGTGCGATTATTATCTTGGGCGAACTTAGATTTCCCCCGTGGGTGGGGTTGGCTTCATTCCTTCTTAATAGAGTTACAAATGGTCTTTCGGCACTGTACTTGTCGTCTGAACTATCGGATGAATATACGTTTATCAACTTCTTCTCTTCAGCCTTCTCGAAAAACTCAATCTTTTATTATACATCATTTTTTGAACTAACAGTTTAAACTGTTCACAATCCTGAATTTTATGGCCCTCTTCCTGGTGATATTCACTATAAAGATCACATTGTTCTCGGATTACTTCCATTCTTCTTTCCATCATATTTGCGTTGCATAATTGTTGAAAACCCCATTTTAAGGGAACTTCACCTCTGCCACTCTCCTTTTGACCTTCTATCGTTCTCATTTTCGATTACATTCACATCGTGACTCAGAAAAAGGATTAGAATCCATGCTTAGGTCATCAAATTTTAGAATCCCTGTATTTATCAAATTTTGGACTACTTTCTTAAAAATGATGTAATTTTCTGTAGAGTGTCCAAGAACACCAGCATGGCAATCATAATGGGCTTTTTTTTATCATACAAAGCAGGAAAAGGGGGCTTAAAAGGTATTTACAATCTGAGCATACAACTCAGCATATGGTATTGGCAGAGGATAAAAGAGATCTTCTCTTATTCTCTTTTAGGAGTAGTCTCTTCTCTCTTCTTCGAGTTCTGCATGTTTCTGGTGGAAGTCTTTGGTTGGGTGATGTTGAAGTTTGTCGGAGTGTTGTAGTGCCTTCGAGAGTTTTCCCCGACATTGATCCCTCCACTTTTTATTGCCATTTAAATCCATTCACCCATTTTGATGAGGTCAGCGAAGCTTTGAGCGATATCGTTGATCATATGGTCAAACAATGTCCCCTTTAAAGTATTTACAAACAACAAAGTGATTTCATGATCCAAGATAGGCGGGTGAATTTGCGCGGCCACATCATGACATCTCTGGGAATACTGGAGCAAGCTCTCATTCGAACGTTGTTCCATCGTTTCCAACATGGCTCTACTGGGTTCATTTGAGAGACTTGCTTGTAATGCTCAATGAAGGCTCTAGAAAAATCCTTCCATGACTTAATATGGTCCCGTCTGAGCTATGTGTACCAATGCATGACCAACCCGATTAAATTCTCTTGAAAATAATGAATCACCAACTTTTCATTCTTTATAAAGGGTGCCATCTTTTTGCAGTACATTATGATATGGGCTGATGGACACGTGGTAGATATTAGGATATAAATTTTAAATTAAAAAATTATTTAATTTGAATTTTATATTTTCTTAAAAATTATGATGCGAACCTTTACGTCCAATTTTGGGCTTTTGGGGGTGCTAATCTTTCCCAAAACGTAACCAACTCCTGAACCCAATTTTCTCTGGTTTTGGCTTTTTAATGTTCGATCCACCCTTTTGAACGGTCGATGGCGACTACAACCAATTAACTAATTTTCAAATTTTAACGGTATTCCCATGGGAGTGGCATCTTGTTCTTCAGGTGTCATTTCCTAGGATACTGACTTTTTAAATATTACCACGAATTTTTAAAATTTTAACGGTATTACATTGGAAGTCACATCCTGTTCTTCAGATGTTATCTTCGGATACCGAATTTTCAAATTCCACCGAACTTTTAAACATTTTTTAAATCTTTTCAAAAAAAGGGTCGCTACAGATGTAAGTTGTAATAACCCATTTGAAATAAAATCAAAATCCCTTTTTTCTATTAATACCCAATCCAATACAAGACCCAAATTCATATCCAAGCCCAATAACCCATTACAAACACATGATCCATTACAATGCTCAACCCAATAACCAAAACCCATCAAACAACCCTAAATCTAACTCTAATTACAACCTAACTAATACCCTAACCAGACACAGCCGCCGCCTCTTCATTACTGGAGAGCTGGCTGCGGGTTGCTGCCACGCGCTTTGTCATTGGTTCCCGCAAATGGCCACCGCCCATGCCTTCCACGCCGTGTTGCTCCACCGCCCTTATCTCCATCAAATCGGCAAAAAATTAAAAGAAAAAGATTAGATTAGAAATCTAATCAGTCTTTTTAATTTTATATTGTATAATCTTGGGTATAAAACCCAGAGATCACTGATTATAATGTTTTTTTAGGGAGAGAAAAAACTAATAGATTCTAGAGGAAAAAATAGCATCGAACACAACTATAATATTCGAAAATAAATCGGAGAATGGAGAGAGAGAGAGATCGAAACTAAGTCGGAAGTAAAAAGAAAGGTAAAAAATAACAATATTGAAGCACTTATCTTTCGGGCTAGATCTTGGCTTGTAGGATCGGCTTTTCGAAAATCCAACTCTATAATCGGACTTTCCACGTCGAGATCCATTGGAAAGGCGTCTCCTTTCGATCTCCGGTGACCGAAGATGGTGAACGGTGCTGGACGTCATCGACGGAGACCATGTTCCAGAGAATCCATGAGCTTCTCTGATGGCTCCTTTCTCTGGGTTGAAACAAATGAGGATGAAGACTCATCTTCATCAAATATTGGGCTTATATATCGCATCCAAAATGGCATCGTTTGGGTGCCTGGATACAAGACCCAAAACGATATCGTTTTGGCTATTGGATACCCATAACCGACCCGTTTGTCTGACTCAGACACGTGCTTAACCCAGATTAGTGGGAAAATCAGATGCTCAGTCCCTGGAGTTCTCATATCTTCATATTCGGCTCTCCAGTTTACTTTTTATTTAATTTTAGTCATTGTTTTCACTAATTAGCCCTATATTTTCATGCTTTGCTCAATTTGGTCCCTGATTTCACTGTTTTATTTATATTTTAGCCCCCTTAACTTATGTTTTCTTGCAAATTTAACCATGATATTATTATTATTACTTTTCTTACTCATATTATATTATTATTATTTCATCATTTGTATAATTATTATTTCATCGTTGTTATTAACTATATTATTAGTATTATAATATATTATTTATATTATGATATTACAAAAGTATATAATTACTTTCATAAAAATATTATAATATTAATATTATATTTGTTAGGTTGCTGTTATTGTATCTTTATCATTATTATGTTCTATTATTCTCATATTTTATCTTTATATATGGTATGTATATTATAAAACATATAAGTTTTGATTATTTTATGTTTATGTTTTATTTTAATTTTTTGTATTTATCTGTATATTATGATAATTTAATATTTGTTTTAAATTAATATGATCGTTTTAGTTTTTATTAGAGTTTATTATCCCAATATATTCTATTGGGAGTAGCATCCTGGTCTCCGGGTGTTATCTTCTTTGAATTGTCATGGATATTATGATATGCATTTTAAATTAAAAAATTATTTAGTTTGAATTTTATATTTTCTTAAAAATTATGATGCAAACCTTTATTTCCCAATTTTATATTTTCTTAAAAATTATGATGCAAACCTTTATATTTTTAAATTCCACCGAACTTTTAAACGTTTTTTAAATAATTTCAAAAAAAGGGTTGCTACAGATGGCGACTCTGCTGGGGACCAAAATTTTATTTTAAAAAGAAGTTAAGCCTTAGTCCGGTTCACACCATAATTTGTGAGAATATGTAAAATTAGAATTAAATTAGTTTTTAATTTCCATCATACATTAGATTAAGAACCCTTAAGTAAGAATGATTACTCCACTTCGTGGGGTCTTCACCTCTGTATAGTGTTGTAATTCATTTCCGAAATAGAATCGGCTTGAATTCTCATATGAGATATTATAGTAGTATCTTCTGGCTCCTCAGTAACGTCTTTTGTGGCTTTTCCCTTGCTCAATATTGCAGTTAATCGAGCAAGGATTGTATCTTGAGCCTAAACGATCTGCTGACTAGGGTTTTGTTCGGTCTGATCAAAACGGGATTCGAGATCCTTCTGGCCTCGTTCTAAATTGGCCACTCTATCTTTCATGATTTTAGTCTTTAAGCGCGTACCGTACCGGTACGGAATGGGTGCGAGTTGGATTAAAATTCTATCATTATATGCACACGATTAATTATTTTACTTTAATAATATATGCAAATATATGATATTTAGTGTCATGCCGCAACGAATGCAATGAAGGTGTTGATTCTTAAGTAACATCAAAAAGAGTTTCATTAAGATAAAGATGTCATGATTACAATAAGTCGTCACAACGCTAATTACATATAGCGTTTGGCCTCTACACCTAAGACCTCTAATTCTTGTAGTAGCGTATGGACATGGGACCCTAGTGGTGTCCCAGGACTGACACGCGCCCTCAACTTGTGGGCTTCCATCGCTAAACCCTGGATGAAGTGAGATACCCCTCGCGCCTCTGCATGACTTCCCTTATTGCATGACACTGATCTTGAATCAACTGACCAGCCTACTTCAGTCCGTATACTATTCGACTGTTATCTTGCAACAACGCTCCTTCAAAGGAATCCAATCTCTCTCTGTAATCTTGAAGGGAATTTTCAACTTCAGTAACCCTATTTCTCAACAGTTCGTTCTCATTTTGCGCAAGACCTAAAGCAACAACAAGGTCTTGATTATGATAACCCTACAAAATCTCATCCATTCGCATAATCTGAACACCGTAGTCTTCATTTTGTGATACCAGGTCTTGATTCTAGGCTTGACTAGCGGTTAGCTCCTAAGTGAGTGCTTCTAACTCTCTAACATTGTTTTCAAATAATTTCTTACTTGCTTCATATTTTTGGGCATAGTGATTAGCCCTCTTTCTCTCTTATAAAAAGTTTACCCGTCAACTCTTTAATGGTAGTACTCAAGCTATTCCTTCTTAAATTTTGTTTCAATTCCTTCCAATCATCCTTCAACTATTTATGGTCCTTTTCTAGTACCTCATTTTGTTTCAGAATATTTTTACCTCTCTGCTTATACTTTTCCACGTCAAGTGAAGCAGGTAATTTGTGGACTCCAACTTTGAAATACGCTTTTCTAAGGCTCGAACCTCCTTCTCATGCGCTCTCCTAGCCTTCTCTAAGTCAGAAGAGGCATCTTCCATGTGCTGATCCATAGGCCGAGCATTCTGTTAGTTTCCAAATGGGATAACATCATTAATTCTGGTAACCCTCCACTGGTGATAATTGGAGGTAAAAGAGGCATCATAAATTTCAACCATGTACAGATTCTTCCAAGCTCAACTCATCATTCTGACTTCCCTCTTATAATCATCACCTTCGTAGGCAAAATAAAATTCTTTCAAACCTTGGGTTGCTGGGATGAATTACATCGGTCTGAATTGACGGGAAATAAGTAATCGGCAATACCCAATTCCACCCCATATGCCTGACAAAGGTACCCAAACATACTCCCTACACCGATAAAGAAACTCGCTTACGATCAGCAACGATACCTTCCAATTTATTGTATAGTCCTGGAGAACCCGAAATCCCACTAACCATTGTTTCTCAGTCATGGCTTCGGCTTGATATTCTTCCGAAAACGTCTTTAGTGGTGAGAAGGTCATAAGGTACATTTGATAAGAAAACTTCAAGTTCCGCAAGTGGCTACGAATCCAAACTTCGGGCAGCGGTACACATCCTTGAAACTTACCTTCACCCATCTTTCGCAGGCATTTAATGATCAAAACGTCTCGGCTAAAAGAGCGGGTATCGGGTTGAAATTCTTTTTGAGCTTGTCAAATAAATCAGTCATCGCGTAATCGATATGCCCCAAAACCTTGGGAAAGATAACCATGCCATAGATGTTGTAGGCTAACAAGTACCTCTTCTTAGACGGATTTGTATGATGCAAGATCAAGTCAAGAAAACAAGTCCAAGCAATACAATTAGTTTTACCCTTCCTCACGATTTTGCCTCGAACACATTCTTTGCTCATTCCGGTGACGTTAATCAAACTCTCCATAAAAGACGGAGGGTCCTTTGGTTTGAGATAAACCTACTCGGTCTAAAGTCTGGGAAAATTAAGAAAAGTCATATATTCTTCAATGGTAGGAGTCATATCAACCTTTCCAAACGTGAAGCAATAATATTTGGGTTCCAAAACTGCGTCAAGGCTCGGAACATACGGGCATCGGTCTGGATATTCAATAGTAATACTATATCGCCAAATTCTTGTTGAAAGGCTTCCCTCACATCTGGATCACAATTTTTCCATATCTCTTTTAACTCATCGAGCTTGTTCTGCTTTTAAACAATCGAGGTAGGCTCCACAATCTCTAAGACATGTTATTCCGATAGCTATTTCTCTTTTCCATTTACATGCGCTCAGACCACCCTCATACCGTAGCGTTAACAATTTTGTTGATACAGAACCTCTCATCCATAATTGAGCATCCTTTGGAATGTACTTTTGAATCAACAACTATGTATGAAATGTTACGCAAAAAGAAAAGAAAAAGGAAAATAAAATAAACACAGAAAAGAAATGCGTTAGTATAATTAATTCACAAAATTAGATAAACTAATAATAAAAAGGATAAATAAATAATGAATAAATAAATGAATGCACAAAAGAACTACAACGTAATAAAATAAGTAAAAAACGAAAACTTAAAAGGATGATTCAAAACGGGCAGCATAATAGCGTGGTTTCGAACAGGTAAGCTTCTAAGTTTCACTATATGTGTTTCTGTTCTAAAGTAAACGGTACCCGAACTGTCACTCAAGACATATATTCGGGGGAATATGGACTTTATTTATACGGAGGTGTAAGGACCAAAATCCCGGAAATAAATTACAACACTATACAGCGGTGAAGACCCCATGAAACGGAGTAATCATTCTCACTTAAGGGTTCTTAATCTAATGTATGATGAAAATTAAAAACTAATTTAATTAGAAATTTATATTTTCTTAAAAATTATGATGCGAACCGGACTAAGGCTTAACTCCTTTTTAAAATAAAATTTTCGTCCCCAACGGAGTCGCTATCTGTAGCGACCTTTTTTTAAAAAAAATATTTAAAAAATGTTTAAAAGTTCGATAGAATTTAAAAATTCGGTATCCGAAGATAACATATGAAGAACAAGGTGTCACCCCCAATGGAATAACGTTAAAATTTTAAAAATTCGCGATAATATTTAAAAAGTTGGTATACTGGGAAATGACACCTAAAGAACAGGATGCGGTTCCCATGGGAATACCGTTAAAATTTGAAAATCTTTAATCGGTCAGAGTCGTATCGACCGTTCAAAAGGGTGGATCGGCCACCGAAAAACCAAAATCAGAGAAAATTGAGTTTGGGAGTTAGTTACGTTTTGAGAAGAATTAGTACCCATATCCTAATATCCAAGACAATTCAAAGAAGATAACACTCGGAGACCGGAATGTTACTTCCAATAGAATATATTGGGATAATAAACTCTAATAAAAACTAAAACGATCATATTAATTTAAAATAAATATTAAATTATCATAATATACAGATAAATACAAAAAATTAATATAAAACATAAACATAAAATAATCAAAATTTATATGTTTTATAATATGCATACCATATAGTAAGATAAAATATGAGAATAATAGAACATAATAATGATAAAGATACAGTAACAGCAACCTAACAAACATAATATTAATATTATAATATTTTTATAAAAGTAATTATATACTTTTGGAATATTATAATATAAATAATATATAATAATACTAATAACATAGTTAATAACAACGATGAAATAATAATTATACAAATAACAAAATAATAATAATATAATATTAGTAAGAAAAGTAATAATAATAATAATAATAATTATTATAGTAATAATAATAATATCAGGGGTTAAATCTTTTAGAAAACAGAAGTTAAGGGGGCTAAAATATAAATAAAACAGTGAAATCAGGGACCAAATTGAGAAAAGCATGAAAATATAGGGCTAAATAGTGAAAACAATGACTAAAATTAAATAAAAAGTAAACTGGAGAGACGAATGCGAGGATACAAGAACTCTAGGGACTGAGCATCTGATTTTCCCACTAATCCGGGTAAAGTACGGGTCTGGGTCAGGCAAACGAGTCGGTTATGGGTATCCAATAGCCAAAACGACATTGTTTTGGGCCTTGTATCTAGGCGCCAAAATGACGTCGTTTTGGATGCGGTATATAAGCCCAAAATTTGATGAAGATGAGTCTTCATTGTTAGAGTATACCCAAAGACCAATCATATGATGATTGTAAGGATACTTTTATTTACCAATTTTATTGAATAAAGACAATGCATTGTTGCTTTCAAATATATGTGTCAATGTATAACATAAATTAAGAAACAACAAGGTCCATATAATAATATATGTATTATTTTTAAAAGATCTTTAGTCAAGTATTATTATGGGTATGGACAATAATAATATGCTTAAGACTAACATGTGATTAATTGATGACAATGAGTTATCACTGACATAGAGATGTAAGAATTAATACATGAATATATTAGTAGAGAATAATATATTGGATTGACCCACTATGAGCATATATCTTGGATTATTATGTGAAGGTCAGGATATTGCTCATAGTGACAACTATATGTATGATCTTTAGACTTGAGATTATTACTATCTCAATATATGTTGTTTCATGTTTTGATGTAGTTAAACATGTCTTAGAATTAGTTACACTATAAAAACTGACATTAGACATATTACAATGTATGTAGTGAGATGTGAATGATCAAGATAGGATTTATCCTTCCTATATAATAGGAAAATATATCAAAGGCCACTTGATTGAATGAGACTAGAAATGCATGGCCATGCTTGAATATGTTGATATGAGATATCCCAAATTATTCATTAAAAGTAGTCTACTCTAGATATCAAGAAACATTAAAATAGGCTATACAAGTGTGACTATTCCAAGATTTGTGCCTATTAAAGATATAAAAGGACAAAAGGATATGCACTAGAAATCGAACCTTGTTAGACATGGTTCGATCAATAATGAGTCATAGTGATCTTCCAACTTCTTTCTAGGGACATGCACTAGAAACAACTACTTTCACTTTAAATCGTGTTCCGTCTAAATTTGTTCAAAAGACACCATATGAGATATAGATTGGAAAACGTCCTAGTATGTCTTTTATGAAGATTTGGGGTTGCGAAGCATATGTCAAACATCAGATGTCTACAAAGATCGAATCTAAATCTCATAAGTGAAATTTTGTTGGATATCCCAAAGAAACTAAGGGATATTATTTCTTTAGCCCTAAAGAGAACAAAGTGTTTGTTGCTCGAACAAGAGTTTTTCTCGAAAGAGAATTTCTCAATAAGAATGGAAACGGTAGAGATATTAAACTTGGAGAAGTTCAAGAACAACAATTCTTTGAGCCTGAGATTGAACATGTTCAACAAATTGTTGAGGAACAGTCAACAGATTTAGAAGCACAATCACTGCGTAGGTCCACAAGAGAACACCATACACATAAGAGATATGGATTTCTCATAACCACGCATGGAGATGTTCTTATTATGGATCAAGATGAGCCAAGAACTTATCAACAGGCAATATCAAGCCCAGACTCTGAGAAATGGCTTGAGGTTATGAAATCTGACATGGAATCCATGTCAGTCAACCAAGTATGGACTTTGGTTGAATCACTTGAAGGGGTAAAACCTATAGGGTGTAAATGGGTTTTCAAGAAGAAAACCGACATGGATGGAAACATACAAACATACAAGGGGCGACTAGTCGCTAAAGGTTTTCAACATGTTCATGGTATTTGATGCGTGTAATATAAGAGCAATTTGAGTGCAAGTGTATACGTCGCCAAGTAATAAAATGATACGTATATTGTGTATCGTCTCCACAGGGATTGGTATACTTAATATGTCGTCCCTAGTTCCCTTGCTCCTAAAAAGAAAATAAAAACACAAATAAGTTGATTTGTTTAACTAACTAAATAATTAAATAACAAAACATAAAATAAAAGGTTGAAGACGAATATAGAGAAAGTGGGTAGGATCCAGCTGCGTCAATTAGTGGATTCAATTGATCTTCTTCTTTTCCAATGCAATCAAACAATACTGCTTCGACAGTACTGTAGATACAACCTCGGCAGTATTGGTGTTCTCTACCGCGGTAATCTCTTGCTCTTGGGCAGAGGCATCAAAGTTCAGCAAAGTGTCCGTAAGTGACTCCGCTCATCTCTGAGTCAAAGTGTTGTTGATGACCAGTCCTTGACGATACCTCTCGGCATAAATCAACAATAACCACCAACCAATCCAACACTTCTTTTAGCTGCTGAAACTCTTAACCTATCTCTAGGCTGAGTTAGTGTCTTCAACACCGTACTTATCCCTTTCGTGAATCTACACCTCTCGATGCTAGATAAATAGATTACTTGCAAACTTCCCTCTCAAGCTTGAATGCAAGAACAAAGAATGACAATAGGATAAGCAAACTTTGATTTTATTATTGCATTAGAACAAAGATACAATAATCAATCTCCTCTCACTAATTTCGACAACCTTCACCTATCCCTAAGAAATTTAGAACATATTATCGTGGAAGTACAATTCTTAGGGAGAAAGGTTTTCTCTAAAAATCGGCTCTCTTAACAATATGGCCGGTTAGGGTATATATAGTCTTAACCTAGGGCAAACCTTTCCTAAATAGACTTCAAATTGAAGTAGGGAACAAGTCTTCTTCAAGGAATCTGATATTTCCAAGTTTTCCGCCTTCTAGAAGGGTTTTCCCGCTTGGTCTTTGACTTGGGCTTTTAGTGCGCTAGCCTGATCCAATTGATGCGTTGTATCTTCCAGAATGTTCTCTATATTTTTATCTTTCGTTGCACTTCCATTGTTGGTGCTGCCACACTGGATTCTGCCGTAGCCCTGTCTTCTGTCGCAGCCACAATATTGCTTTACTACTGCTTCGGTCCTGGATATTCATGCATGTACAGAATATGTAATAATATCTACATTCTCTATAAATATTGACTTTGTAAGTGATGATAACGGAATATCCATTATTTACGCAAAGACTCCATACTTCGGTTCAAGTTGGTGTACAATAGATGCATAAAGGACCATGAGAAGGATAGTAAATAACTGCCTTTTAGGCACTCATCAGTATTGACTATGACGAAACATTCTCCCCTGTAGTTATGTTTAAATCCATCCGGATTTTGCTTGCTATAGCTGCATTCTATGATTATGAAATCTGGCAAATGGACGTCAAAACCGCTTTCCTTAATGGAAAATTTGAAGAGGATGTGTATATGACACAACTAGAAGGTTTTGTCACTCCAGGAAATGATGGAAAGGTTTGAAAGCAACAAAGGTCCATTTATGGACTAAAGCAAGCTTCTCGAAGCTGGAATCTTCGTTTCAATGACGCGATCAAAGAGTTTAGTTTTATCAAGAACGAAGATGAGCCTTGCGTTTACAGGAAGACAAGTGGGAGCATTGTTCTTTTCATAATCTTGTATATAGACAACTTACTTATTATAGGAAATGACATACCTACCTTACAGTTAGTTAAGACTTGGTTAAGTAGTTTCTCTATGAGAGATTTGGGTGAGGAAACATATATCTTAGGGGTTAAGATCTATAGAGATAGATCTAGACGACTTCTAGGTCTGAGTCAAAGTACATATATAAACAAAGTTCTGAAAAGATTCAGTATAGAAGAATCTAAGAAAGGATTCTTACCTATGAGACATGGTATATCTCTTTCAAAGAAAATGTGTCCTTCAACTCTACAAGAAAGAGAACGAATGAGTAAGATCCCATATGCTTTGGCTATTGGTTCTATCATGTATTCCATGATATATACTCGACCAAATGTATCGTATGCCTTAAGCATGACAAGTCAATATCAGGTAAACCCTGGTGAAAGTCACTGGGTAGCAGTCAAAAATATCCTTAAGTACTTGAGAAGAACTAAGGATACATTTCTTGTCTATAGAGGCAAAAAAGAGCTTAGTATAAAAGGTTATACTGATGCTAGTTTCCAAACAGACAAGGATGACTCAAGATCGCATCTGTATTTGTGTTTTGCCTTAACGGAGGTTCTGTAAGCTGGAAAAGTTTTAAGCAAGATACAGTAGTTGATTCTACTATAGAGGCTGAGTATATTGCAGCTAGTGAAGCAGCAAAGGAAGTTGTTTGGATCAAAAAGTTAATATCCGAACTAGGGGTTGTTCCAAGCGTATCAGATGCTATAGAACTCCGTCATGAAAACAATGGAGCCATTGCACAAGCAAAGGAACCCAGATTTCTTCAACAATCCAAACATATTCTTAGACACTTCCATCTTATTCGAGAGATCATAGATTGAGGAGATGTGGAAATATGCAGAGTACACACGGATGATAACATTATTTATCCCTTGACGAAGCCTCTAACGCAACAAAAGCATAATCGTCACACCGAGTCACTCAGTATTAGATATGTGAGTGATAGGTCTTAGTGCTAATGGGAGATTGTTAGAGTATGTCCAAAGACCAATCATATGATGATTGTAAGGATACTTTTATTTACCAATTTTATTGAATAAAGGCATTGCTATTGTTGTTTTCAGATATATGTATCAATGTATAACATAAACTGAGAAACAATAAGGTCCATATAATAATATATATTATTATTAAAAGATCCTTAGTCAAGTATTATTATGGGTATGAATAATAATAATACGCTTAAGACTAACATGTGATTAATTGATGACGATGAGTTATCATTGACATAGAGATGTCAGAATTAATACATGAATATATTAGTAGAGAATAATATATTTTATTGATCTACTATGAGCATATATCTTAGATTATTACTTGACGATCATGATATTACTCATAGTGACAACTATATGTATGATCCTTAGACTTGAGATTATTACTATCTTAACATATGTCTTTTTATGTTTTGATGCAGTTAAACATGTCTCGTAATTAGTTACACTATAAAAACTGACATTGAACATATTACAATGTATGTAGTGATATATGAATGATCAAGATAGGATTTGTCCTTCCTGCATAATAGAAAAATATATCAAAGGTCACTTTATTGAGTGAGATTAGAAATGCATGATCATACTTGAATACGTTGATATGAGATATCACAAATTATTCATTAGAAGTAGTCCATTCTAGATATCAAGAAAAATTAAAATAGGTTATAAAAGTGTGACTATTCCAAGACTTGTGTCTATTAAAGATATAAAAGGACAAAAGGATATAATGCATTAAAAGAGTTGGTCACGGACATGATACATCGAATCATGATCTCTTGTAACTTAGATGACAATGATATATTGGTAGATGTCACTCATTGTTTGTAATATTAGAATTGTTTTAATATTATTACTAACATTAGAATGAGTCCTATACACCCAATGGTTGAAAATGAGCAAAAATATACATGTATAAGTAGATTATATTTAATCCCAAATTTTAAACAAATGATATAATTAAAGTAATTATATCCTATTTCAAATTTGAATTAAATATAGATTCTGAAATTTAAGAAAATAATAAAAGTAATTATTTCCTAAACAAATTTGGTATAAAACTCATGTACGTAGGGTTTCACATATATATAAAGGATCTTTGGGTCTAGCAGCCATATCAGAGAATCCTGAATTCCCGAACCCTTAAAATTATGAAAAATAGTTTTTCGAGATTTGCTCTCAACCGGGTGAACTGAGTAGAGGCCGAGGCGATATTCATGGAGGCTATAGATTCAAATTATCGAATGATCATGATTGTTGCAGATCCTGTTACTGTTTTTGCTGCTTATCAAGGAAACCAATGTAAGTCTTCGCATCTCTTCCTATTGATTTCGGATTACATATACATGGATCACAGAAAATACCGTCATAATTTTGTTCCGTTGTGCCATGGGGTGTGCCAGCAGTCCCCACAGTATGTTGACTAGAAGAGAGAAAATGATATGAAAGCTTGTCATATGTGATTTTCTCTCTCCTAGTCAATTTCTTATTGAATTTTTAACGACGATTACCAAAATAAAAACAAAACGTGGCGTTAAACATCAATTTAACACCTCGAAAATGATTTAGTTATTTAAAACAAATCTAGATTCTAGTGATTAAAAATTTTATATCAGAATGATTTAACTATTGTATTGACTTCAAAATTATACTCAATTGTATTGTATTAAACTTCAATTAAGCTGAATTATTGATCTCAAACCTTTTTAAAATAATTTAAAGTTATTCAATAAATAATTTATGAAAATTAAAATTTAGAAATAAAAGTATAAACTTTAAAAAAATTAAAGGAATATAATTATAATTATAATAATTAGAGGTGTGAGCCCACCTCCTCGTTTAGCTTAATTTATGTGAATGTGACCAAAATTATGAAATAAAAGATTTTCTATTAAATTGAGAAAAGCATTGTGAATTTTAAATTCACTATCAATGGTTTTGTCTCATCAACAGAGGTGTTTTTCGTTCGAATCTTAAAGGATTTATTAAAAAGAATTTGTTACTATCATGAATAAAAGATATGTTCTTCTCCCTCTATTGTATTTTAATTATCGATTGTTAATTTTCTCATAACCCTTGAAGGAATAATTTGCCATTTATTTTTATTACCCTTATAACCTCTAAAGAGAATAGTTGATCTTTTATTTATTTTATTTCATATTAACTTATTTTTATTTATTATTTATTTATGTTAATTTATTTTAGATATTATTTATTTATGTTTTATGTTAATTTATCCTTTGAAGAATATTATTACTTTTGGAATAAAATATACAATAAATTATGTTTATTTATGCTAAGCAAACAATGCAAGTACTCATATTTTACTAAAGTATAAGAAAAAAATTTCCTTTTAAATGCATGCGGTAAGTGGGAAAATATGAGTATTATATCTCAAAGTACTGAAATATCAATGCTTCAAAAGAGCTCTTGAGAATTTATCTTTGATAGACAACTGATTTGATATGATGTGCTATATCTCAAAGTTTGATGTTCTTTTTCATTGTGCTATTGGATTTTCTTTTATATATGTTGATTTTTTTGGATGCACATCTGATTGTGTACCATCTTGTGTTGTGATTATGGTTGAATGTAGAGATTATGATTGTTCTTTGGAGTTGTCTTTGTATTTGGTTGTTTGCAAGATTACGGATGTACAATGCGCACTGTCTATTTATGTGATATGTATTATTCAGAAAGATATAAGAATGAAGGCCCATCTTGCACCTTCAAATTTTGTTGGGCTTGAACAAAACAAACTTCTATCGGGCGGATGACATTTGTGCCGAGTAAGAAGAATTGGGAAGTTACCTTCCAAACGTAATTCAAAGTTGTTCCCCTTTGTAGTAATCGTCGATTTGGGGGCAAATCACTTGAAAGAATGAGAGATAATGTGAGAACGTTTATGCCACCCAACAAAGCAACTTCAACATTCTGGGGAGTTTTTTTTTCACTTGTTGCGTACTGATGTGTAACTTTTCTTTACTTATATTTAGTATGTATATACTAAGTTAAATATGTTTTGGATTGGTTTGATAGTGTTTGTATTGTTTTCATGTTGTTTATGTGTTAGTGAATAAGTGTGCATTTGTTTACCTCTTATTAGTGTGTTATTGAATAAGATTACAAAGCTTTAATAAATGCTTCATTGTTTTGTAACATGTACATGATAGGATAGTAGCTCAAGAGAATTATATTCAGCTCGTATGAAGCTCAAATGAGTATACGTAGCTCACCTTAGGATGAAGCAACTTAGAGAATTAACTGTCAGCTCAATTTAGCTCCTAAAACTCTCAGTTATCTCGTTTCAGCTCAACTTAACTCCAACTAGCTCAACTTCAGCTATACTAGCTCAACTCAAACTGAAGTGACTTATGGTAGCTGAAACCTATCCTCGACATGGGGAAGGTATCTTAGGCATATTCCATGCATGTGAGACACACATGGAAACCTTGTGCGCATGTGTAGGCGTTAAAGAGAGTGCAAGCCAAACGTAGTCCCTTTTTTAAGCACTAGGTGGCAATATGGATAAGGTTGAGTGCTTTTCGCTTCAAATTTCAAATATTAAACACATGTTTAATGTGTTTATTGTGCCAAAACACTTGGCTGATAATGGTGGATGCTCAATGTTAGTTTTATGAGTTATTTGTTTGAATTTTTTAAAAAATAATCACCTTTTTAATGTGTTTATTTTGTTCAAACATGTGGATGCAAATTAATTCCGCTCAAAAGGAGTTATTTTTATTCAAATTTAATATTTAAACTCCTTTAATGTTATCCAAAAAATGTAATTCGGCCACCCCTTCATTCTTCTATATATTTGTACTTCAGAAATTATAAAAAGGTTAAACATTTTGAGAAAATAAATTACTTAGAGAATTTTCTCTACTTTGGTTCTTTTAGAACTTTTCTAACATTTAAACTTATTTTGATTGTCAATGTTGATACTTCAGGTTCCTAGATTCTATCTACGGGGTTCAACTCCTTTTGACATTAGACAGGTTCAATTTGGGTTTGCTTTGTAGATTATGTAGGTTCTTTAGAGTTTAACATTTCCATTTCGATCCAGCAACTTTCATTGTAATTGATGAACACTCAAGTTGTGGCCATGGATATTTCTTGAAGCATTTATCTTCCCCGTTTTGAATTTCATTCAAAACGCCAAACTTTAGCTCTGAATTTGTTATTATTGTGTATATCGATGATTTGAATATCATTTAGAGTTTAGACTCATGGGGAGATCTCCTTAACAATGGAATCCTTGTGTATCAATCGACATACACAAAAAAATGTTTAAAGAGACTTTACATACATAACACATATTCATTGATCACCATTATGGTTGTTAGGTATCTTAATGCAAACAAAGATCTATTACGCCTCAAGAAAAGGATAATGATATTCTTGATCTAAAAGTACCATATATACATTAATTGATCTAAAAGCATCATTTCTTAGCTAGTCCATAAATACTATTTAAGTACTACTAGACCATTACCTTAAACAAATACTATACTTGAGGCAAATCCTAAATATGTGTTTGGCTAAATATATACAGAAGATATGTGAATTTTTTTCACAAGATAAGATGCAAGCTATCTTGTGAGATAATGTAAAATTTATATCTCAAGGTGGATACATCAAATGTGACAAAATGAAACATATTTCTTTAAAGTTTTGTCCCTCGAGATTTTTAGAATAATAATATTCGATTAATCATTTCAAAGAATAATTTAGAAGATTTATCCATTAGTGCACACTGTATTTTAACATTTGAAGATTATATTCAAAATTGAATTATGAAGATTCAAAGATCTTATTTGATACTTTCATGAGGGGGAGTAAATACGCGCTGTACTCTTTTCCCCTCAACTGAGGTTTTGTCCCACTGGGTTTCCTGGTAAGGTTAACAATGAGGTAACATATTTTGTGTATTAAAGATATGTGTCTCTTTTTTCTTCACTAAGTATTTTTTTTCTACAGGATTTTTATCTTAGTAAGGTTTTAATGAGGTACATTATCCTTATGGATATCCAAGGGTAGTGTTATGAATATCTTTATTAAATAGTACTTTAATGTAATTTATTGTTAGAGTTTAATTCTCATTTGAATTAGGACTTCTATCTTATGCCTATAAATATAGAATTTTGGAGAAAGTATTGTATATATCCTACTTTGAGAATATAATACAAGTCTCTCATCTTTTTTCATCTATTTTGTTCTTATTCTTTACTTTATTCACAACATAATTATATTATAGATACTAAAAAATTAAAATATTCTGTTATATGTAAATTTAAAAACAATACAAAATAAATATATTAAAAATATTAATATATTATATTATTTAAATATATAATTTTAATATTATATTTAAATAAATATTTAAGAATAATTTTTTTATAATATTAATTTATATTAAAATTAATACTAATAATAACTTCTTGATTTAGAATAAATATTTTGATAACAAAATTAATAATATATTTTTCATAAAAAATTTAATAATAATCGCAACAAAATCCTAATAAAAAGATAATAAAGAAAAATATCGTATTTTGTTTTGAATAAAAAACTATTTTTTTTCTTCTAAATTTTATAATATATTAAAAAATTAAATCAATAAAGTAATATTCATTTCAGCCACCGAAACAAGATTCAAAATAAAATAAATAATAAAATAATAAACAATGGGCTTATACATTAAGACATGAGATTTTAACTTCTTCAACAACCTTTGCGCCTATTCTTCTTCTTCATTTGGTAACATTTGAGTTCATTCTTCTTTCTTTGTCTTTGTGTTCTTCTTTAACCTGATTTTTTAACAACAAAAGGGGCAAAAACTCTCGTCTCACGCTTCAGGTAAAAAGCTCTCAAGATGCGTGCCTCATGTACCTCACTCCACCTTAACTATTAGAGGCGATTTTTTGTGCCTCGCAGTGACTTATGCCTAGGCACGCCTTAGATGCACTTTTTACAACTAAGTTCATAGCCATCAAGTAAGATTCAAGGATAACTTCCAATTCATCTACTTTAATTTCTTATACTTTTGATGAATTACAAGATATATATGATTAAAGTCTCAATTTTCAAATTATGTTCTTCCCTCAAGATTTCTTCCTAAACTCATCCTTCACCATTTCTAGCAAAACTTGTGTTAAATATTCTTGGATACTCACGAACTCCTTCTTCACCAAAATGTGATTCTCACTCAAAGAATAAAAGGTTTCTCTTTGAACTTATCAATTTGAAAGAGAAAAATAAGATAGATAAGAAATATGGTTACAAAGATAAGCATACACATTTTATTCTTAATTAAAATTATTCTCACCCATATTTGTCTTACACTATGCATTTACTAAAATAGCTCTCACCTAAATAATTATAAGCTAACACTTAACCAACAAAACATATTTGACAAGCCCAATAAGGCTCACAAGGACCAAAATCATGGCCCAACAAAAGGCACACCCCTTGAGTTAACCCAACTTTATGATTGCAAAATTTAGGCCGTTATAATTTTTTCAACCAAAAAAATATCCTTAAAATTTACCCCTTGGATAGAATAGCTTCATTTCGTCTTTAACCTCCCACGTAGCCTCCTCCACTCTATGGTACCTCCACAACATCTTTATCAGGGCTATACACCTATTTTACAACTCTTTAACTCTCCTTTCTAACACCACTTTCGACTTTTCTTCGTACATAAATTTTTAGTTGATCTCAAATTCCTCAAGTTGGATAATAGGAGAAACGAAAATAGTAGCATCTCAACATAGACAAGTGAAATACATAATGAATGTTGTAAATCCCTCGACCCGGTCTAAACGCCACCTAATTTGATCGAATAAGTTTTAGGAACCTAATTGTAATTTTTCAGAATTTTATGATCTAAACGTGAAATTAAGGTGACCAATCCTTAATTTAGTATGTTTCATACTTATACATAAATTTTTAGATTAAAAATAATCACTACAAGTCATTTAATTGCTATTTTAAAGTTTGGTGACTAAAATATAAGTTTTCAAAGTTATTTATCAGCTTTTAAAGATACTACCTAACAGGATTTTCAAAACATCCTTCCCCAGTATCAAAACCTATGAAAACGACAAAGAAGTGTCAAAACGGGTATTAAAGGTTTTGAAACACCTACGATAACTCAAAAGATTGTTTGCGTAACAAACTCGCGTTTCTATACCCTCAAAGGACCATTCTGATACCATTATGTTACTGAGAAGGTAGGTATCGAAACCAAACAGAACCTTATCGATAAGCCTAATGAACTAGTACTACTGTTTTGAACCCAGTTCATGTGGTTTCAATATACAGACTTAATTTCCCAAAAAATTATTAAATTTTTACCTTGGTATAGATACCCTATGAAAAGGTATCGAAACCTCCTACCCAGAAATAGATATTTGCCCAAATTTCAAGCTTCAAACATAAACACAAGGGTAATAGATGCATTTATTTACCGATAGGTCATAAATCATATGATTTAACAAGATTTCTAGATGCCAATTTTCCTAGTTCCATGCTTTGAACACAATTTAAAGTAATCATCAAAGTCAAATTCAACATGCTTAAACACAATCAAAGATGTGAATCAAACCAAAGAACTTCAATTAGCATAACAAAATCACAAAAGAGATTCAAATCCAAAATTTTTAGAACAATATATCAATTCATTGCTCCATTGCTCTCATCTAGTTAAGGTTCTCAAAATTACTTAAAACATACTTAAGCCTAAGAATGTATAAATAGTTTACTCGACTTCCTTGCTTCTTGCTGGCACCCAATCGCTTATTTCTCTGCATTGTAAGTAAAGGAGAGTGGTTAAGCAAAAGCTTAGTGGGTGACAATTAAAAACATAAGTTAAACAACTTGCAATGAAGCCCATAAAGTCAAGTTTTATAAAAACACGTCATCCTCAACTCATGAAATAAACACATGACTATCAATGCCAAAAACAAGTATCCATGGCATAAGTTGTTAGAGTATGCCCAAATACCAATCATATGATGATTGTAAGGATACTTTTATTTACCAATTTTATTGAATAAAGGCATTACGATTGTTGTTTTCATATATATATGTCAATGTATAACATAAATTAAGAAACAATAAGGTTCATATAATAATATATGTATTATTATTAAAAGAACCTTAGTCAAGTATTATTATTGGTATGGACAATAATAATACGCTTAAGACTAACGTGTGATTAATTGATGATAATGAGTTGTCATTGACATAGAGATGTCAGAATTAATACATGAATATATTAGTAGAGAATAATATATTGGATTGACCCACTATGAGCATATATCTTAGATTATTATTTGATGGTCATGATATTACTCATAGTGACAACTTTATGTATGATCCTTAGACTTGAGATTATTACTATCTCAGCATATGTTGTTTTATGTTTTGATGCAGTTAAACATGTCTCGGAATTAGTTACACTATAAAAAATGACATTAGACATATTACAATGTATGTAGTGAGATGTGAATGATCAAGATAGGATTTGTCCTTCCTACATAATAGGAAAATATATCAAAGGTCACTTGATTGAGTGAGACTAGAAATGAATGATCGTATTCTCTCATTTCGTGAATCTACATCTTCCGATGCTAGGCAAATGAGTTTTTCTTTACATACTATCTTTCGAGCTCACATGAGAGTAGATTAAATACCAAGAGAGAATAAACTATGAAATAAGTTTTGCATTAATAAGTATCAAACATAACACAACTTTCTTCCCCAACTACTCCGAAGCTTAGAACATGATGTAGTCGGCGGCTAAAGGTATATGAAATAGAGAATCCGGCTCGACTCCACACTAAACCTAAACCTAATAAGTGCTTTATATATAGGCCAAGCCTTAAGTTGAGTTTTCCATGCAAGGAAAGACTTCTAAAGGGAAAGAAATATAACTCCTAATTAAACTGTATTATTTTATTTTTATTTCCTAAAATATCTCTTCTTTCCTGTGTTTGATTTTGGCAAGGGCTTGACCTCTTAAATAGGCTCCGTTTTTCTCTCGCTCTTTTTCTCTTTATTGAGCATCAATTGTTATTTTTGCACTGCTGTCGCGGCCTCCAAGGAGCTACCGTGGCGGGTGCTTTATCTGCAATTCAGCATCTATCTTCTTACTTGTTCGTCCTTGTGATGTAATTTTCTGTCTAAGAAAGAAAACTATTAAACGCTTATGTTTTATGCCAAATAATAGATAAATTCATAAATTTAGTATTCGGATGCTGAAGTATAGAAAATAATTGAAAATATTCATTATCGCCTTTAAATCTATCTTTATTAGCAATAAACGAGTGAGAAAATGATATAAAAAATGAGGACTTTTGAGTACTCATCACATATTACAATGTATGTAGTGAGATATGAATGATCAAGATAGGATTTTTCCTTCCTACAAAATAGGAAAATATATCAAAGGCCACTTGATTGAGAGAGACTAGAAATGCACGGTCATGCTTGAATACGTTGATATGAGATATCACAAATTATTCATTAAAATTAGTTCACTCTAGATATCAAGAAACATTAAAATAGGATATACAACTGTGACTATTCTCAGACTTGTGCCTATTAAAGATATAGAAGGACAAAAGGATATAATGCATTAAAAGAGTTAGTCACGGACATGATACATCGAATCATGATCTCTTGTAACTTAGATGACAATGATATATTGCTAGATGTCACTCATTGTTTGTAATATTAGAATTGTTCTAATATTATTACTAACGTTACAATGAGCCTACAGGGTCACATCCAATGGTTGAAAATGAGCAAAAATATATATGTATAAGTAGTTTATATTCAATCTCGAATTTTAAACAAAGGATATAATTAAAGTAATTATATCCCTTTCTTAAATTCGAATTAAATATCGTTTCCGAAATTTAAGGAAATAATAAAAGTAATTATTTTCTAAACAAATTCGGAATAAAACTCTTATACATAGGGTTTCACATATATAAAGGATCTTTGGGTCTAGCAGCCACATCAGAGAATTCCGAATTACCAAAACCCTAAAATCACAAAAAATAGTTTTTCGAGATTTGCTCTCAACCGGGTGAACTAAGTAAAGGCCGAGACAATATTCGTGGACGCTGAAGATTCAAATTGTCAAACGATCGTGATTGTAGCAAATCCAGTTGTTTTTGTTGCTTATCAAGGAACCCAATGTAAGATATCCTATATCTTTCTCCCGATTTCGAGTTAAACGTACATGGATCACTAAAAAGGCCGTCGTAATTTTATTCCACTGTGCCATAGTGTTTGCCGGCGGTCCCAACACAAGTCACAAAACCTTTTTCAAATACTTTTCAAAAACACATACTCAATAAGCAAAACACAAGTCTTACATGTCCATGGCAAAGCTTCATTGAAAATGCCATTCAATTAAGAGAATATACTTGCTCATAGCATTGTATTGGTATTAGTGAACTGTTTAGATTACCATTAAACGTTAGGATAAACGAAAAACGCATGATTAACATGCCACGTATGGGGCCAAATTGTCGACATGCCACATCTTATGGCTAATCGCCTAATCACACCCTTGATGGATTAACTCCAATAATGAAATCACACCTTAGCATCCGAGATAAGCAACACTTGCATGTAATACAACACATATATCAAAATATAAGTATTAACTCTAATGCATCACCTAGGCATTTTATACACGTATGTATTTTAATTATAGTGCATTCACATCCTATTGATCGATCAATTTATCTATGTTTCATTATCTTTAATAACAATACTAAAATGAAAATACTATGCTCAAATTTTAAGATAAGAATAGTGAATCACAACTCATGCTTCCCATAAATTCGTGAATCAAGTATGAAAACCAATAAAATCTCTTTTATCAAACTTTGAAAACAAAACCATGAGAGCATTAAAACATTACAAAAACAATATCATGAGCATTTAATTGTATGCATAGTCACATTCGCACAATAAAACATGAACATGACAAAACCACATAGTAAAGCAAGGCGTAATATGGGATTTTCAAGAGAGCAAAACTTAAAAACTTACTTCGGAGTACAGCGAGGTTTTTCACACCTTTTCTACACCCCAAACCTTTGTAAAACAGATTTAAAACACTGTTAAATCAGCCCACTCTCTTAATCACTCACCGATAACTGTTTCTTGCTTGCCAAGTCACCAGTTTGTTCCAAAACTTCTTCAAACGAGATCACCTACTTCTTGCCCTGATTCAATTAACAAAAATTATGGATTTAGTGCTACTAATCGCACTTAATAAATCCCAAGTTGGACACCCCTTAAACCTATCAAAACCTTAACCGAAAACTTTCTGAAACCAACCAAACTTCTCTTAAACCTTTATTCCACGATTAGGAATTTTAAAAACGCTTTATAAATATCTTAACACATTGAAAATCTTCCTTTTAAGATTCAAAAACATTGAGTAGAAAACCCTAAACTTAAATTGTATATTTTGATCCAAAAATCGATTTTTCAAAAACAAAGGATTAAAAACGTTTTTGCCAAGCAATGAATGTGAATTTCAGTAAAGAACTTTAAACTTCTAGAGTATTGATGAAATCTTACCTCCAAAACTGATTTAATTACTTTTAGGGTTTTAAAACAATAAAACAATAATGAAACAAGAAGTTTTGAAGAAGAAAAAGTTATATAATTTAAGCCAAATGAAAATTGATGAAAACATTTAGGTTTATCTTTGAAACACCTGATGGTTCTCTACCTTGCGAAGAGGGAAAATGAAAATTATGATAATAGGTTAGGTTAATTATGTTTAAATAGTATTTAAGATTTAAAAATCAAGTTTAATTAGTAATTTGGATTAAAATATGATTTATGAACTTAATTAATTAAAAATTGGAAAACCATACCATCTAAGATAATAATTGGATTAAAGCCCCTTAAATATTCAAAGTTTTGGCTCATTTTATAAAGTTATCCTCAACTTTTCAATTTTTACAAAATAGTCACTAATTTCAAAATCTTAGGTTTTCATGTGTCAATTTTCGAAATTAAGATGACTAAAGTCAATTATATATTAAATTAGGATTTTAGGATATTTTTCCATAATTTATTTTGACCAAAATTCAAATTTTAAGGATTTAATCTCGAACTAGGCTTAACCGATTAAATTGGCCCACTAACTTCTAGGTCCAATCTTGGGGCGTTGCAAATGTGGTCCATATTTAGGGATAAAGACAATCGAATGCCCATGGATCCAACTCTCTTAGTGATCTCATAAACCTAGGGCTTAACTCTCCCTTTTATCTAAAACAATTATCCTCTTCTAATGTGACACTTTAAAGAACACATTTTCACCAATATCATACTCAATATGTTTGTGTTTTTGATATGTAAAGCTTTCTAACTGTCAAACGTTACTTTTAACCTTTCTTTGATAATTTTAACTTTCTCTTTAGATTTCTTAATTAAGTTTAATCCCATAATTCTATTTTCAATCAGTTCCGTCCAACACAACGATATTCTATACTCGCACCCATACAATACATAGAACAGATTCATTGTAACCCCCTAGACCGGCCTATACAGAAATCTCGACCTAGAGTGGTCACATTTTTTTTATAAATCAAGTTTTAAGTAAACTAAAATATCCAGTACGAACAAAATATAAATTTGAGTACTTCTTAAAACAAGTAAAAGTGTTACCAAAATAAGGTTTCTTGAAAACATAATTACTTGCAAAATAATCCACAAATCTGAAGTCTGACATAATGAGTATTAAAAACATCATTAACAAAATAGCACATGTCACCCTAAATGCAAACTGAAAATTTAAAACATTACTTTAAAGAATAACTAGAAAATGAGTAGATCCTCCAAGTACCAAATCCAGGATGCCTATTTACGGCTATCTGAAAGAGGATCACAGGTTAAATATATAAAATGAGCTACGGAGCCCAGCGTGTTCCAACAGTGAGTATAAAAATCATAGGTTAAACATATAAATAGTAATACAGAAAAATAGTTCATGTATATTTGTTATGCTACCCTCCAACCAAACTCTTGGATATAGTTCTCCAGAACGGTATCTGATACAGGCATTAACCTAAACCCGATAGGGCGAAGGTACCGGCCTAAGGAATCACCTTAGGTTACAGACGAAATTATCCTGGTTGTAGCACAGGAACCGATAATAGGCGGAATTACCCTAACCAAAGCTAGGAACCCTAAATAGACGAAATTACCAGCTGGATCAAGGCTGAACCGAATCTCAAACTCTACTTATCACCCCAGCCCTAAAGTGACAATCGTGCATTAATAGCAGGAATAATGATAACAGAACTAGGAAATAATCAGATATCATGTATATACCAAATCAGGAAATATCTTATAGGACATGTCAGACATATAGTAAAAACAGAATATGATCATGCTTATAGTTCAAAATATATGTCTATGTAAAAATTCGAGAAAATTATCATGTGCACATAATAGGTTCTTTAAAATAAGAAAAATAATAGTATATAGCCACATAACACACAAGGAAACACACCTCGAAGTGGGCAGAGACAAACGGGTAACCTACTGGGCGTTCGAGCCTCGTTCTACAATAGTAGTGGACTAGGTCACGATCGGATCTTGAGATTGGTCAAAATAGGACGAGACGGACTGGGTTGGTACTCGATTGGGAGAACTTTGAGATCCTATTATTAATCAGGTATCAATATTAGACCTTAAACAAAGCACTAGACTTAACTTAACTTAGAAGAAAAGTTTGACTCGAGATTTCTTACCAAAAAAACCAAAAACACCATAAACAAACATTAAACCTCGAAAAACAATCCAAAAAAGTGGTTAAATCCACTCACCAAACCCATCAACCCTAACTGAATCGGACTTTTCCGATGAAAGGCTTGTCGGCATCGGATGGGTGCAATATTGGAGGGGTTTTGTTCGGCCTTGAACGGGAAGCACGACAGGATCGGCGTAGACTTTTCCGATGAAAGGCTTGTCGACGTCGGATGGTTGCAATATCGGAGGGGTTTTGTTCGACCTTGAATGGGAAGCGCGACAGGATCGACGAGGCACCGTAACGATGTCGGTAGCGGCTGGATTGAACGGATTTGTAGAGGGGTTTGAACCCTAGGTTCGTTAGACCTTTCAGCCGAGATCTCTAGCGATTGCGACGAGCGGCTCGGCAAGTGCTTAAAAGGGTTCTGATCGGGACAAGGAGACAACAATGACAACGTCGACGGTGAAGGCTATCGACCGGTGGTGGAGCGGTGACGGAGGTCTGGGGGGTAGATCTGATATGCGGGTAGGTGAGGGAGACGTAGGGTTTAATGGTTCGAACACGAGAAAAAGTTTTAGATCAAAAGAAAGAAGGGCTTTTATACTCGTAAACTAATATTATTATTATTATTTTTATTTTTATTATTATTTAAACACGGGTGTTACAGTCATCTTAATGCTTGATTAATAGTTGTTGTTGTAGGAAAACTCGGCAAGAAAAAATTGATCTTTTCAACTTTAGTTAAAGTCGATAACACAATAATAAAATATATCCTTCAAAATCTATATAACCTTCTCGGAGTATCCACCGGTTTACGGATAGAAAGTTATACTAAAATGAAACATGATTTTCAAAGCTTCATGATTATTTTCCACAACTTTGGTGCCGTATATGATTGATGATGGTACTCCATGTAGTTTATAATTTCCTTGATATATCACTGAGTTAACTTCTTAAGGGTAAAATTCATACGCACAAGTAAAAAAGATGTGAACTTGATCAAATAATCTACAATCACCCATATGACACCATTATTTCTTTGAGTCAATGGTAAACCAGTAAAAGAATTCATGATCACATGTCCTATTATTATGGAATTTGAATAGTCTATAACAAACCTGAAGGAACTTGATGTTCTACATTGACTTACTAACAATTTTGACATTTGGTTTCAAACTCTGACTCATCTCTTTTCATTCTTTGCCACCAATAAAGAGGACAAAGATCTCGATACATCTTATTACTTTTAGGATTTGGGTAATTTGGTTATGATATATCTCATTAAGAATTTTATCTCTCAGACCATCCAATACTAGAAAACACAATATATTATTTAAGTGAAAGACTTTTCCATTTCGTACCTTAAAAGTTGGGTCAAAATGTGCTACCAGTGGATGATTTGATATTCGGTACATTGTTTATTCAATAATAAATCAGAGATTCTTTTTAAAACATTTTAGGTTCGGGAGTCGGTTACGCGTAAGGACGACCCTTACGAGCGCTCGAGATCGGTACCTTATTAATTACACGTGGCATTTTCGCCTTTCAAATAATAATATTAATTTAATTCACCATTTGTCAAATGAATATCGTCCGAATAAAAATATCCTTTTGGATAAGAAAATATATTTCTTCCTAATACGAGCTTGAATAAGACGTCCTCTAAATAGGAAACCTTAACTCGTATTTAAAGAAATACAAGTTCTACCCCAAAAGGTTTTAAATGCATGACCGGTTATTATCTGGTTCATTTTAAGTTACAACTTATGAGGCTTCATTAATTAAATATTCAAAACCCTATTAAATTATTAATTTCACCGGGTGTATTATAATAATATCCGAATATACGAACACTACCATCTCGACACCAACTAAAATTAATAATACTATCAGTGTTTCTAGTTTTTACCTAATTAATTTTATTAAATTCTAATCCTAAATTATTTATCATTTTCTATGTTTCGATAACACACCGAATACGATACCAAATTACACTATTGGACAACATAATGTTATGTCAAAACACTGACCACTTAGTGTATCTGAGATATATGATTAGAATGCCACCGTTACTAAATTATCTCCCTATTTAATTAATTATTTAATTAAAGTGACTAATTCTAAAAAGGCTCTAATTTAATATCTAAGTGAATCAAGTGTAAATTAAATGTTTTCCTAAACAAATATTCTACAATGGTTTTAAAACATCCAAACAAATAATTTAAATAAATAAATTAAAGCAATAAATAAATTATAAAAGGGTCAAATTCAATTTTATTTAAAATATGAGAATAATGTAGTAATATCCGAGGCTCAAATTAATACCTAAAAATTCAAGTTCTTTGTATAACTAGAGAGAGTAGAACAATCTGACATTTTCTCAAAGCAAACAATCTAGCATTTTCATCAAAGCAATCACCTTCTCTTCTTCAAACTCATTTGTGAATTTTCCATGAATTTCAAGGTCTTCTTTGATCATGTACTATAAGTCCTTAGACAGCTGATTAATTCCAAATTCCCACAAGAAGAATGCATGAAAATCAAGGCTCGTTCAAGCACAGACAAGTCAACAAATTTGTCTTCAAATCTCCCCCTCTCTTGCTTCTCTGCACTCTCTCAATTGGAGACAATGGAACCAACCTCCTTTTTTCGTTTCAATTTTCTATTTTTTATAACCCACCGAAACCATTCCCTCCTTTCAACTGTCAAAAACCAATGCTCCTTTAATCTCCAGGTAACCCACATTAACCCCTTGGTAACCGAATGTCTCTATTATCCATTATTTGATATTTATATATTTTTTTGATTTTTTTATATTTTATTTATTTTTTTGAATTTCATTATATTTATTTATTCTTATTCTATTTTATTTATTATTTATTTTTAATATTTATTTGTGGACTTATTTTATATTCGAACCCGGACGAAATTCAGATATTACAGTTGCCCCTCTTTGTTCAATGTTGTGAAACAGGAGAAGAACAAAGACTGAAAAGACACGAATTTCGTCTATTCTTTTTGGCCACTGTTACGCTAAAAAGGCTTAAAGTTGTTCTTCTCATTACGAAATTCTTTAAGCATAAAGTGATGGAACCCGAGGTTGTTCTTCTTATTATGAAATTCCTCATATCCGTGAAAACCTGGAATTGTTATTACTTTGATTGGTTGTTTGAATTCTTTTTGAACCTTGAATCTTTTTCTGCAAAAAGAGAAACCATCAATTAATACAAATTCAACATGGATTAAGTTAAAAAATTATCTTTTCATTTGTCATCGTCATCGCTTCTCTGCTCAAGCTTGAACATTTTCTTCTGAACCTATTGTTGGTTTAACCTGATTGATGTTGCTCAAGGTTTTATTTCCCTGCATAAAACACAAATCTTTAATGTTTCGTTATTTTTTTCTTTTCTTTTTTTTTGTCTTTTTCATATATTTTTTGACTTTTTTCTTTATATTTCTTTCTTGTTGTTTTTTATTTTTTTTATTATTTTACTTGTTATATTTAAGTAGGCCCTTAGGTCAAAATTCGGGTATGACAGTTGCCCCTCTTTGCTCAATATTGTGGAGCAGGAGGCGATCAAAGACTGAAAAGACACAAATTTTGTCTAAGCTTCTTGGCCTCTGTTACGCTAATAAAGCTTGAAGCTGTTCTTCTCATTATAAAATTCTTCAAGCAAAAAATGATTAAACACAAGGTTGTTCTTCTCATTACGAAATTCCTCATATCTCGTGAAACCAGGAGCTGTTCTTCTCATTATGAAATTCTCCAAGGTCTGGAGTTGTTCTTCTCATTATGAATTTCTTCAGACAAAAAGTGATGGAATCCGAAGCTGATCTTCTTATTATGAAATTCTTCGTATCCCATGAAATTTAGAGTTGTTCTTCTTATTATGAAATTCTCCAAAGTTTGGAAAAGTTTGAAGTTGTTCTTCTCATTATGAATTTCTTCAAACTAATCAAGTGGTGGAAACTAAGGTTGTTCTTCTCATTATGAAATTCCTCGTGTCCAGAAAATCTAGACTTGTTCTTCGCATTATGAAATTCTCCAAATCAAAGTGATGGAACCTGAGGTTGTTCTTCTCATTATGAAATTCCTCATATCCCATAAAAGTTTGAATTGTTGTTGTTGTTTTGATTGTTCTTTTTCTAAATCATTTCTTGTAGGTTTCTGAATCCTATTCAACAGAAATATGATGCATTATTAGTATGATCCTAATGCAGATATTTTTATTATGATGCATGAATGTTAATTGAAGACCACTTGGGTAAACTTTCAGCTTTAGGGAAAGTGCTAATAATTTCTTTCTTCATCTCTCGACGTATCTTCTTTGACTGATATGGGAATTCATCTCAAACTCAGGTTCAATTTTCAAGATCTTTGCTTTTTGCTCTAAAGCACCTTTTCAGGTTTTCACTTTAGATTTATTCTTTCTTTTCTTTTTTCCCGTTTTTTTCATATTTTCTTTCTTTTATTTTTTGCAACAAATAAAGTCTATCATGATCTCAATGATATTTGTTCTTGTATTCCATGAATTAAACATATAAATTTTTCTCTTATAATGTCGACCTTTGAACACCAGAGAAGAACTATTCTAGGGAAGATTTATTCTCTACTTTGAAGAATTTATCATTTTTATTGCTTAAGCATGCAAGCTTCGTTCTTTTGCAGCACTGCCCCACTCAAATTTGAGCATAATTATCTTATTTTCTCGTACTGATATTCACCATGTAGAGCTTCTTTGTCTTGTGGTGTCTCAACAATACCAATCTCCCCATTTGATGAATTGATCTTGGTATATTTTGTCCCAAATAATGGTCAATGTTCTCTCTTTGCTCCGAATTTGTCTGTGTGTCCTCTTTATTGCTCGAATATTTTGCATTTTGAGCTTTATCTGTTTCTCATCACAAATCACATACCGAGGTCACCTCCTTTTCTGTCTGTACTTAAAGGATTAATACATCATAGTAATTCCCATGAAATCCTTTGCTTTTCTTGTATCTAATCAATTTATCTGGAAAATGCTTGTTAAAACGATAAGAGAAAAAGCTCAAAAAATAATATTACTAATTTTGAAAATATTGAAAATTTTTGACTGACATGGGAAACAGGAAAATAAAAAATTAGGCCTTTGAATACCAAGTGAAACAAAGCCTTCGAACAAATTTGCAAAGATCGACTCTAATGTGACCCTTTTCCATTTTATTAGATTTTTAGGAGAAACATTCATATTTTTCGAATTTTACACTGTTTAGGTGACACTCTTTTTCTCACTAGCTCACCATACTCAATTCTTCCCTCTTTTCTGATCTCGATCAAGCATTAGAAGACTAAAAATCCTTGAAGAACGATTAACCCTGATAGGCAAGATGTATTCTGAAGACTAACTCTCCTTGTTCCAATACCCGTATATGGTCAAAATGGTCTTTCGTGGCTTGTAATATAGGCTATGGCTCATGGCTATCAAAGAAAGGATATATAGGCTCAAATAATTATTCAGGGGTGATAAAACCAAGGATTATTATTGCACTGATATAGATATGCTTTGATAAAATACTCTTATTTTTTCTTTGTGGATCACTCTAGACTGCCCCCTTTTTGAGTTTTCACCCTAGAGGTCATTTCCTTTTCACCACTTCTTTTGTCAGTGGTTCAGCTCTTCAAAATATCTCACAAAACTTTTTGTTTATTTTTCTTTTGTCGATTGCTTCAACTTTCGTGTCAATAATTTGAACTTGACTTGTTTTTCTTGGTTTTGTATTTCACTTTTATTTTTTCCCCTAATTCATAAGGCATCACAACCAAACATATTTCACTTCCAAACATATTTTCATGCTCTTTTTCCCCCAGTGTAGGGGTGACCCTTGGTTTGGGTTGAATCGAAAGAAAAATAATATCAAGCTCAAAGGGGATAACAAATTATATTTATCTTATTTTCTTTCTTTGAGAAGGGAGATCAAAGAATGCCAAATATCATCTCATACTTGGATATCTTTGAAGAAAAGCA
This sequence comes from Abelmoschus esculentus, assembly GCA_035048815.1. NCBI lineage: Eukaryota > Viridiplantae > Streptophyta > Magnoliopsida > Malvales > Malvaceae > Abelmoschus > Abelmoschus esculentus. The sequence continues at coordinate 10,239,502 of JAUCBN010000013.1, read as the reverse complement.
TTCTTCAGTTGGACGAAGTTTTGGGTTATCACTTTATTCAAAGATCATAATCAACAATGCTTGAGAGGAAATTCACTCAAAATTGTATCTGAGATTTTTCCGTGATTCTTGAACACTCATTAATGCTTTCTTTTTGGCCTAAATAAAGTGAAAACGAGTCACATTATTGAAGTTGATCTCTGAATTTGATTTAAGAGCACTCTTGCAATTGATATTCAATACCTGAAAAAATAATGTTAGTGATAATATATATATATATATATATATATATAAATGTATGGGCAATCAAAAATAAACCCATAACAAAGAATATTTTTCTATGGCAATGAATAGAAGAATTAAAAAATATGAATTAAAGAATCAAAGAATATGAAATGCTTGCCACTTGAGAGAAAAATATATATGAAACAAGCATCATGAGCAAATGAATTGAGATAGCTTCCCTTACAAAAGACACCCAATGCTCACGGGCAAAAGCAATTGGGATGATTCAGGGTATTACTCCGCAACGATCCCAAAAGATATAATCAGATCCCCTGTAATTCAATTATCTATCATCAATCAAAGAAAATCGGAGTAAATTTCAACCACCCCATTTTACCATCGACTTTGCTCTTTTTTACTTTCATTTCAAAGTTGAATTCTCGATTTTCGAAGCATCAATGTAACTTCTCCTTTGGTTGCCCCTTGTTTGGTCTAAACTTCTTGGTTTTTATCTCTAGAAAGACGCTAATAATTTCATGACTCAACAGAATTTGCCCCATTTTCATCATTTAGGGCGATCAAATGCTCCAGGTCTTTTCAATTTATTGTCATCATGATCAAATACTTTATTGTTGCTTTCATAGCTAAAACTCTGATCTTCTGGATTTTCAACAAATACCCCAACTAGTAAACTCGACTATCTTTTCTCTTTTAGACTTCTTTTGAATTTTTCTCTTTCTTTCCTCTTTTTTGCTTTTTATTTTTTTTTGCAAAAAGAATCATTTCAAACTAAACCCTTGTGTGAGATGAATTTTTATACCAATCTTTAGTATCTATAGTTCATCTGGATGACTTTTTCCCTCGATATCTTTGACTCCAAGCAATGTGAAAAATGATGTTTAATTTTGGGACCGACTGATCTTTTCCATGTTATCTAAGTGATCCTTAACAACTTTCTGATGTTTTTAATCTATTTATGCCTCTTAACATACAATACTGATAAATAATAATAATAATATGAAATATGAAATAAACATATGCATGAATGCAAAAATGTGAAAATGTAGCATGTCAAAATAATAAAATAGTGTTATGAACAAAAATATTTGAATAAAATTGTGTAAAACAACTTAAATATAAATTTACTCTACAATGCATGAATACAAGAGATATCGATTTCAAAAGCTAGTTATTAGACAACACTCATCCAACTAAAAGATCGAATACAAGGAGAAACCAATTTGTTGATAGAGGATAGCTGGATCAAGCTTCTTGGTTGATCACCTCACTCAATCTGGTTCGATATCTGTCCAAGTATGTCAATAAAAATTTCATTATGCATAACCATGGTGACTGACTCGATCTGGCTTTCAACTAATTGTTCTTCACTTGAAACGCTGGTTCAAAACTTACAAACTGATTTCCCGAATGTCGTGTCACAGTTTCTAAATTCCTCTTTGATTTCTCAGCTTCATCTTTCAGTAATTCTCGTCATCCATGAAAGTTGAACATTAATCTTAAGCCCGCAATTCTTTTGATTCTTCATTTGTCAACACTAATCTTAGAATGCCCCTAATTTATCTGCCAAATATTCACTTTCTGACTATCTTCGCCTTCTAATTATCGCGCCTCACTTATATCTAAACTTGCCCCGGTACCCAATTCGAAGCTTGAAAAAATGTTGAACCCAATATAAATCTAATTCTTATCACCTACTGGAACGGTGTAGCAAAATCTCATATTCTCCTATTGTCGATGTTGTAATCATCATCCTGACAGCAACTAAGAAACTTTATCAAAAACGGCTCTTTCATGTTATCATCCAAGAATTCCCAAAGTTACCCTTAGTTTGTAGACATATATTGTTCTTGAGGTCTTCTAAAAACACCCTTGTATTACTGTACTTGGTCTCCTCGAACATTAACTCTGATCTCGCATTGAATCTTCTCGAATACAATCCATATCAACATATTGTCTTTCACTTGTCTATCAAACCTTGTAATTTATGACCATTGTCTATACTACTAGCTCTCTAATCGATACATCTAATTCATGCTATATGAACTCACTCACACACCACCAAAAAGTGTTATTATGGTGAATTAATAATCTGAAGAGAAAAAAAACTTGCAAAAAATAACCAGAGAACAATTTATATTGCATAAAAATAACTAAAGAGCAGTTTAAGTTACGTAAAAATAACCAGAGAGTAGTTTAACATGGAAATCCTAATTTTGGCGGCATTTCGACATCATACCACCTTATCTTATGGTCCATGTCGAGCTCTATTAGGGGTAGATTTCTACTCTGCATATGTGGGTTTGGATCTAGACTCTGGGTTCTCGAATTGTCGTTACCGCCTACTACATCAATAAGACTTCGATTCGGTAGTATAGGTCCCTTACAACGGATGTGAAGACCTCACGACGTGTAAGGTTAGTATACCGGAAGCAGATAAAAATCCAAAACACAGAGCTGGATAGCATCACGTCGGACAATATCTAACTCCTACTCAAGGGTAAAAGCTCTGGTTAAAAACTGATGCATGAATGATAGATATATCACAAAAAATGAAAATACTACCCTTATCTGAACGATATTTATTTGACAATAATGAATTAAATTAACACCTATATTCAAAATACCAAAATGTCACGTGTAATTAAAAACTAGGCCTAACTCTCAAAAAATTATACCCAACAAAGTCACCAAGCTGTCGCGACCATTTTAAAACCGAAAGTGTATGAAAAATAGCCTGGCGAATGAATTTTAAAAAAATCGAGTTTTATTGCTTTTTATTGTTAATTATGAAAACCGAAATAAATCACATATTATTTTAATTTTAAAAAATGACTTAGAGCTGCCACCGACCACTTTGGTAGGCCAGACACCATAAAATAAAACAGAGATTCTTTTTAAAACATTTTGGGTTCGGGAGTCGGTTACGCGTAACGACGACCATTACGAGCGCCCGAGATCGATACCTTATTAATTACACGTGGCATTTTGGTATTTTAAATAATAATATTAATTTAATTTACCATTTATCAAATGAATATCGTCCGAATAAAAATATCCTTTTGGATAAGAAAATATATTTCTTTCAAACACGAGCTTGAATAAGACGTCCTCTAAATAGGAAACCTTAACTCGTATTTAAAGAAATATAAGTTATGCCCCAAAAGGTTTTAAATACATGACCGATTGTTATCTGATTCATTTTAAATTCTAACCTATGAGACTCCAATAATTAAATATTCAAAACCCTATTAAATTATTAATTTCACTGGATGTATTATGATAATATCCGAATGCACGGACACTACCATCTCGACACCAAACAAAATTAATAATAATATTAGTTTTTCTAGTTTTTACCTAATTAATTTTATTAAATTCTAACCGTAAATTATTTACCATTTTCTATGTTTCGATGACACGCAAAATAAGATACCAAAGTACACTATTGGCCAACATAATGTTATGTCAAAACATTGACCGCTTAGTGTATCCAAGATATATGATTAGAATGTCATCGTTACTAAATTATCTCCCTATTTAATTAATTATTTAATTAAAGTGACTAATTTTAAAAAGACTCTAATTTAATATCTAAGTGAATCAAGTATAAATTAAATATTTTCCTAAACAAATATTCTATAATGATTTTAAAACATGCAAACAAATAATTTAAATAAATAAATTAAAGCATTAAATAAATTATAAAAGGGTCAAATTCAATTTTATTTAAAACATGAGAATAATGTAATAATATCCGAGGCTCAAAATAATACCTAAAAATTCAAGTTTTTTGTACAACTAGAGAGAGTAGAACAATCTAACATTTTCTCAAAGCTAACAATCTAGCATTTTCATCAAAGCAATCACCTTCTCTTCTTCAAACTCATTTGTGAATTTTCCATGAATTTCAAGGTCTTCTTTGATCACGTACTGCAAGTCTTTTGGCAGCCAATTAATTTCACATTCCCACAAGAAGAATGCATGAAAATCAAGGCTCGTTCAAGCACAGACAAGTAAATAAATTTGTCTTCAAATCTCCCCCTCTCTTGCTTCTCTGCACTCTCTCAATTGGAGACCATGGAACCGACCTCCTTTTTTGGTTTCAGTTTTCTATTTTTTATAACCCACCGAAACTATTCCCTCCTTTCAACTGTCAAAAATCAATGCTCCTTTAATCTCTAGGTAACCCACATTAACCCCTTGGTAACTGAATTTCTCTATTATCCATTATTTGATATTTATATATTTTTTTTGATTTTTTGTTATTTTATTTATTTATTTGAATTTCATTTTATTTATTTATTCTTATTTTATTTTATTTATTATTTATTTTTAATATTTACTTATGGCCTTATTTTATATTTGAACCTGGACAAAATTCGGATATTACATTCACTGTTATCTTATTGAGCTGCTTATAGTCAATGCACATTCTCATTGACTAATGCTTTTCATTACAAATATAAATAGTTCACCCAAGGTGGCACACTTAGTCATATAAATCATCTTTTTAGTATCTCTTGGATCTAGTTCTTCAACTCTCTAAACTCATTTGGTTATTCAATAGGGTGTAATTGATATATATAGGAATTGTATCTGGCATCACATTGATCTAAAACTCTATTTTATGATCTGAAGATAACTTGAACAACTTCTATAAAAACACATTAGCAAAATCTCTCTCTTCAGGAAGGCTCTCAAGCATTGGAATCCCCACACTAGTATCAATCATATGAGTTAAAAAGGCCTCACATCCTTATTGAATTAATCTTTTTGTTATTAGGGTCATACAACAATGGAAATACTTTTCATCTCTTACTAATAAATTAGATCCTTCAGTTGTACGGAGTTTAGATTTTTAGTTCTACAACACAAGCCAGCATCATGCTTAAAAAAATAATATATTCCTAAAATTGCATGAAACTCTTGAAATGTTAACACCATTAAATATACTGAAAATATCACCTAAACTTCTATATGGCATGTCTTATACACCTTATCCACATCAAAATCATAACCCAAAGGACTTGTATCTCGAACTCCAACTCCAACCTCTAAATTCTCAGAGTAAAAACCCACTAATGAGTTATCCCAGTATAGATATAGGAATAGGTTGGTTCTAAATGTACTAAAGCAACATTAAGAACTGAGAACTAGGTAAAGTTACTTAAAATGATATTTCTGGCCTCATTATTCGGTCGTTCACGTCCTTGATTCCTACCCAAAGAAGATTAAGATTAGCTTCGAGAGAAGTTTGGGGTCTTTCCACCCGAGCCCCTTTGCCCATTAGATTGTTCAATCCGTGAACCTCCTACTTGCTCCAAGGCCTTGGCGCTTGCAAACAACATAGATAAGTTAGCAGGTGGATCCACAAGTATATATATTTGGACCACTTTATTAAATCTCCTTCTAAACCTTTTACATGCCTATAAGGACCAAATGTAACACTCAAACCAAATATTACTTTTTGTCCTCAAGCCTAACCCAAATCTAAAGGTTATTTCTATTTTTTAAAATCTGATTGAATTTTTGTATCACATTTTAAACCATTCTATGAAGTAAATATTCAATTAGTATTTAGGAGTTTCACCTTCGATAATATGTAAATGACATTCGACGTATACAAATTTGACCAAATAAGAGTTACAATGTTATAAATTGGTCCTATGAATACATGGTCTAATTTATCGAAGTGTTGTACTCCATAAAAAGTCGATGATAAAACCTACTAATAGATGGTTCTAATCAAGTTATAATCCACCTACAAACCTGTAAATGAAAACAAGAATTTCGAATATTGAGAATATTATAGCTTAGTGAATACACCATCACTCAATTATGTTTTATGCAAATTATAAATAAATGTATAAGACAAGATATAATGATAGAGTAAATTAGGATACCATATTTGCCTAAACATATAGCATTTAACAAGCAACTATTTTCGCAATAACATAGTTTAATTATTCATTTAGCATAATGTAAGATGTGTGGTTCGAAGTCAAATAGCATCAGATCGACACAACCGAGAATGCCCTTCATACCATCACCTCTTCGTAATGTAAGATATGTGATACACGAGAAGCATATTGGTATGCTCTTCGTACCATTATCCCTTTTCCCATAGAGGGGTATCGATATTATCCACTCATATCGATATGTAAGTATATTTTATGGACTAGAGCTTAGAGTTCACACCTTTTCCCCTTAAACCCTCTTCAAACCCCTTAAAACAAATCTAAAAGTTATGAGAGGAGTATTAGGCGGTTTACTACCCATGACAACCTATTTTAATGCCAAATTTGGATTTCATCGTTAAGCCCTTTGAGTTTGAGAAAAAATCTTTTGCTCTTTTTTTTTGCCCTTTTAAGCTTTCGTTGAAAATTTATTAAAATATTAAATTTTAAACCTTAACCCTTATTTTTATATCCTAAACCTTATACCTAAAAATATACCCTACTTCTAATTCATTAAACCCTAACCAAAACCCCTAAACTAAAACCCTAAACCCTCTAATTTAAAGTGAAGGCATAAATGGAGGCATGAGAAAAGGATAGACGATTTACACCCTTTAAGTTAATATCTTAATTAGGATTAAATAATTAATTAGGGATAACAATTATAGTAAATTAATAAATATTGAATAAAAAATTTAGGGTGCCATAATCGATTAGTGTCCTAATGGAATTGGATGTTATTACTGCGATCTTTAAAAATAATATTTGATGCCTGTTATTAAATCAGAATTAATAAAATAACTTAGAAAAACAATTAAAGCTTAATTAGGACTAGAACTTAAATAATTAGGTAAACTTTGATAATCAAATATTAATTCGGGATTTCATATTGATGGTGCCCTAAAGTAACTGAGTGTTGTCACACATAAATTTCGAACTAGGATATATTCAAATAACAATAATAAATTTGTAGAGCTTTTAGATTTAGGGACTTAAAATTTCAAGATCTTAATTTTTCATGCATAATTCTTTCGTTATATGTAATATTCTTCTGGAGTGTAACAACCCTTTTAAAATTGAAGGTTACGATGATGATTGTGGTAATTATGGTGGTGTTAATAGAAATTAGATCCTTAAAAATTAGGATTTAATTTGAAAATTAAGGTTTTAAAAAATTTGAAGGATTGAAAAATTTTTAAAAATGAATTTTAATTGAAAATAAAATGAAAGAATTTCGAGAAATTATTATTAAAAAATTGGAAATTGATTTAAAAATAAAAGAACATCAGATTATTTTTTCAAATAAAATTGAGATTATTTTGGGAAAATAATAGAATCACCATCGGCCACTTTGGTAGGCAAGACACCGTTAAAATCAGAGACTCTAAAAAGTAAGTTCGGGAGTCGATTATTGATGAGACATAATTAATATCCTACACTGCCAAAAATGGTACCTAATTGAATATATTTTGCCCGAAGTTGGAAATTCACGAGTTCAAATTTTTATTAATTCATCATCCGTTTAAGGATACGAACTAATTTTAAAAGCCTCATTATTCGATAATAAATTAAAAAAAAATCACCGTCACTTTTATTGGTATCGGCCATATTTAGAATCAAATAAAAGTACACATATTTTTTATTAATTAATATGTCAAATGTGATGAACAAATAGTCAAAGATGCGCAAAAATGAATAAACAAATACAACAAATCTAAGTGCCAAAAAGTAAATAATAAAATTAAAATACAAGAAATAGAATACAAAAAAAATAAATGTGAGAAAATAAATGTTAGGTATTAGTTATTTATATTACATGAACCATATATAATACGGATGTAACATCCCAAAAATCGGGATAGTAAAGTTATTCGAATAAACCATAAATAAAACCGAACCATATGTTAGTTGGATTAAAAAGGGGACCAAATGGATTAAATTAAAAGTTTGGATATTGCATGATAAATATACATATTCCCTAGACTACCCCCATAATAAAATTAAGCCAAGCTATGTCATTAAGGACAAATTTGTCATTTCGTACCTATTAAGTGGATGAACAAAAAGAGCCAAATTTTGCCTCATCCTTCTCATTTGTCACGGCAACAACAAAAATAGGAAGTGGGAAGAGAGAAATTTTCTCCATGGGAGTTTGACAAGAAGGTTTGGGAAATCCATGCATGAGTAGGAAGTTGAGTTAAGGAGTCAAGCCTAAATACTTTGGTAAGCCTTTCTTTCCCTAAATTGAAATTCTAGGGTTTTGGACTTTGGGTTTTTGTTTATTCTAAAATGATTTCAAGATTAATGGGTAGATAGAAACTCAATTTAAGGATTATGTTGCTTGGGTTTAGTCATGGAAGCATGAACATTGGAGTAAGAAGCTTGAATTAGGGATTTTTATAAATATAATATGTGGTTAATTGATTTGGTATTGTGGTGAAATTAAGGATTAGTTAAGGTCAATTTTATATTTAGAGGTGCTGGAAATTGTAAGGTTAAGATTGGGTTTGGAAATTAAACAATGGAACAAAAGTTAGCCTTATTTGCCTAGATGAAACAATTTCGGGTAGTCAACTTTGAGAAATTCTCTAGGACGAGATATAAGGAGTTAGAATCTGAAAATTTAAAGTATGATACTAGGATATGCCTAGTTTAAGTGAAAATTTACGGAACCTAAATCCGAGTCCGGTAGAAAAAGATATACGCATTGCCGTAAGGTTACCCGAACAGTCCCGGAAATCCGGCCAGGTCTGTTTCGATTGAAATTTGGAGTTGATCGATTAGGAAATTAAATTTGAGGTTAATATTAACTTGTAGAGAGTTCTTCTAGCTTTCCAACGAGGTATAATGGACTAAAATCGGACGTCTAAGCTAGGAGATATGACCGTTTCGCCAAATGGGTAACAAAACCGTTCGAAAGGCACAAATGTACATGTTTATAAATGATAGGCTTGTGAACATTTGAAATGGATAAATGAAAATGTATTGATACATAGTTATCATATGTTAATTGCTAGATAATCCGAGAGAAGAAGTTGAAGAGCAAGAGAGGCTCGAGGCAACAAGGAAAAGAGGCAAAGGGGTTGCGATCTACAACCCGTGATAGCTCGGAGTATTGGTGAGTGTAGCAAACCTTAGGGTTAGGACCTAGGGTCCTAACCATTTGATTATTTGATTTTCTATGTAATATAACCGGATTAAATAAATATTTGACGTTATGGGAAGGAGTATTAATTGGCAATGACTTGTTTGACTTTATGTTGAGTACTAGATAATAGACTAGTTTAGAGCATTTGCATAGCTCGGAAATGCCGAGGTAAGTAATGGCACGCAGCTAAGGATGCCAGGTATGTTAGTCATGCATGAGTTAGGTCCATGATACCATGACATGTATATGCTTTGATATGTTAGCATGACTTGTGCTTCCGGTTTTGGTACACGACTACATGTATATACTCTGAGATGTTAGCATGACTTATGCTTTTGGATTTTGGTAACATGATAATATGAATATGTTTTGTTACATTAGTAGCATGACCCTTATGCTTTAGACTTGCTAGCATGACTTAATACTTTTGATATGTCATGTTGTGTACATCATCCGTGACAAGCAATTTGATTAAGTAAATGGAAGACTAATTGAATAAGAAATTCTGATTGAGCCTTGGGTTATAGTTGGTCATAGGTAGTACGGCATGCCTAGAGTCTAAGCTCATTTGTTAGTACTTCGGTACTTCTGATCAGTACTTCGGTACTTCTGTTGGTACTATGGGTACCTTTGTTGGTGGTTAGTCACCATTTGTAGATACCATGGGTATCTTTTGCCAGTGTCCTAGTGGCACTTTTGTTAGTACCTTAGGGTACTTCTGTTGACTCGTTACCTAGTCTAACTATACCAAGGCAACGTTTGAAACTTATTCGAAAGATTAAAATTAATGTAATTGCTAATAAGCATTCGACATGATTTGAACTTGTAAATTTGATATGCATTTGCCATAGGGCATTTGATATGGATTGAATATGGATATTTGATATGTACTTGTCATATGGCATTTGATATGAATTGAATATGAACATTTGATATGTACTTGTCGTAGGGCATTTGATATGAATTGAATATGAGCATTGGATAGGACTTTGCCATAAGATATTTGTATATGACTTGTCATTGTACTTGAGCATGATTATATAATATACTAAATATCATATATAAATGACTTGTTACTCATTTGATGTATTTCATTTGTTATAATTCATGTCTAAATTGGTTAGACTTAGGCTACCTCACTAAGTACTTCTTAGTACTTACACTCTTTGTTTCCTCCTTCCCAAACAACAGGTTCACGAGTCAAAGAGGTAGATCAAGCTTGATTCGGAGCAAGGACACGTAAGCAAGCCAAAGTATGGTATTTTGTTAGTTTTTGTAACTCCTAATATAGGGTGGCATAGTGATCATGATAGTTTAGTATATGCATCTGATAGCTAGCTTGATGTGTATATTCATATGGACATTTAAGCTTTTGGGTTTGTAAGTCATAAGGCACAACATTCATAGTAGGCTAGCCTTATATATTTTGAGTTGGCTATGGTTGGCATGATGGCTTGAATGAATGCATTTGGTATATGACTAGCTTAGCTTTGTGTTTAGGTTGTGTGAACCTAGAACCTATCATGTCAACTTAGGGGACTAAAGAAAGATAAGGCTAGATGGTTGTCCTAAGTAGGGATGATACAAACGTTGAAATGCATGTTGAATTGGCTGAAATGAATAAGTTTGATGAACCGAAATAAGATGCCTAAGCATGTACAAAGATCCTTAAGGCTTAGGTTTAGGCTGAGACCTTTAGATAGCCCCTTTTGAAATGTCTAAGTGTTTGAAAGCCACGAAATTGTCATCCTCGAGCAGGGGTATCGATACCACTAGTTTGGGTATCGATACCACCTTTGGCAGAAACATTTTGTTCCGAAGCTTGTATCGATACCAAGCTTTGACCCTTAGTCAACGCGTTAATGGGGCAAGCCAGTACCGATACCTGTTTCGATACTGGAGCATCTAGTAACTTTTTGTACCGATGCCAGTATCGAAGCAGGCTACTCAGCCTTGGTCAACGAGTCAACACCAAGGACCGGTATCGATACCTGGTTCGATACCCCTGTATCGATACCAACATTAGGGGTATCAATACCTCCTTACTGCATGGGTTCGAATTTAATGTGAATAATTGCTTAATTAATAAGGTATAATTATTGATGAATAATCGAATACGGATTGATATGGAAGATTAGATCAAATTAATTGGTGTTACAGTTGATTAATAAATGGCATGTAAGATGCGAATTGGAAAATTGTTTAACTGTTGAAAAAGTTTTAAATTATCTCGAATTTGCGTAAGTAATATAAGAATTGAATCGTAAAATAAATAAGTATTATTAAGGAATTGACTTACAATGTTATGCAAATAAGCAAATTGTTTAAATTTGATCAACTCTCAAATCTTATAAATAAGTAACTTGCTTGAACCTGATTACATTGCTCGAGTTTGTACTTCCGGTCGACGCCCCTGTCTCCTAACCCGGGGCAAGGGTGCCACAACGGATTATCTACCATTACGGGTCACCGTGAGATAGATTTAATTTAAATAAATTAAATAAATTGGTAAATATATGACAAATAAATAAAAAAGTAAAAACATATGCTATGTGAGATAATAATGAAAAAGCATAGTGTATATAATATATGTATATAGTATGAATAAATAGTACATCATATAAATATAATACATAATAAACATATAAATATAATACATAGGACTAATCTTATGGGAAACTTGCTTGTTAATAATAGATATAAAATAATGTAAGTATATGTATATATTAAAAAAGTAGTATGAAATACAAAATAAGTATAATGTACACGTGATAATATAATTAACGTAATATTATAATAATAATAATATAATAATATAATTATTAATGTTGGTGGAAAAGGTATGACAAAAGAGAAAAAAAATTGTTTCGTATATATATAGATGTATAATATAAAATATGTTGGACATGAAAAACGTAATGTGATTTAGTATATAAAATATATACATTATATAATATAAACACTGGACCGAAAAGAAATAAAAACAAATTCTGAGGTTAAAATTGAAAATAAAAAAGTAAATGCAGGTAAAAATTCAAGTTAAAATAAAAAGAGAGGACTCAATACGAAAAATAAACAGTAATCGAAGTCGAAGGCACCAGAAAATTGAGGGACTGAAAAAGAAATTAGACCATAACAAAAATCAAAACGGCATAACTGATGTGAATCAAAACTGTAATTAGCCCCTAAACCTAATAGCGCGGATCCTTACTGGATCTGGATTAACGTACGGGTCAGGGTGCCGTAAAACAACGTCATTTTATAATCATTTATATACACAAAACTCGAGCCAAAATAGTTTTAAAATCTCCATATGTTTTATTTTCTTTGGAAAACGAAACAAAAAGAGAAACTCTCTGTAATTTAAAATTCTTACCCCTTTGCAAACTCAGAAAACAATGAAGTTCGGTCGTTGCTTGCGGCAGACGACGAGTTTGAAAAATAAGAAAAACTAAACTTTTCAATTCTTAATCAGATTTTTGACAAGAAATAACAACCCATTTTCTTTTAATAAATGATTCAAAAAATCTATCCATCTTGAAATCTAGGTTTCTAAATACCCCTATTTGAGATCTGAAAAAAGTGATGAACCCTAAAACTATTTTCCCATTGATTTGAAATGATTTTGAAACCCAAAGAGAAAAGAAGCAGAGACGGTCGATGACGGGCAGCCAACCGAACCCTGAAGGTAACAAAACCTTAACTTTCTATTTATTTGCTTATTCAAACAAATGAAATATCTTTTTTTTAAAAAAATCTGTAATCACCGGAATTCGTCCGGGGAGTCGCTACCAATCATTTTTTACCAGTGCGATTGGAACACCACAAATGCGTCTACGAACCAGAGTGAATCCGGGAGTCCATTACGCGTAGGGAAGGGTGAGCACCCCTACAACGCCCAAACTTGGTACCTGTCGGTTACATAATATTTTATACGATCGAAAATATAAATTCGATATCGAATCTGAAATAAAAGTGATTAGTAAATATTCAATAATAATAATAATAATACGAAAATAATATATATATAAATAATAATGATGAGGATTATAATAGTTTTTGATGATCCAAGGACTAATCTGTAAAAAACAACAACATTAGGGGTTAAAATAATAATAATAGGGGATAAAATTGAATGAAATTAAAAAAGAATGGCTTAATTGAGTAAAACGGTGACCAAAATTGAAGCTGGGTAAAACAGAGATGCTGGAGTGGAAATGCGCCCAAATGCAAGGACCTCTTCTGGGATTAACCCATTTTTTCGGGTTAAGCACTGGATCGGGTTGGATAACAGGTTCGGTGCAGGTACCCAACAGTAAAACGACGCCGTTTTGGGCCTGATGAACTGGCACCAAAATGGTGCCATTTTGCCACATATATATATACCCTCCTCATCATTTTTTTGCCTTAAACTTCATTTATCTTCTCCTTAAGATAATGGAGGAAGGAGAGTTTCAGTTTGCTCTAAAGAGCGGGCCGTCTGCACGTCCACCGGTCACCGCACCGGTGGTCGAAAACCCTAAAGGAGGACACTTTCTGAATCGGCTTCACGAGAGGAGTAAAGATTTGGCCTCGATTTTTTGAAAACAAGCCCTTATCAACGTAGATCTAAAAGATAAGAACTCAAAATCTTTTATATTTTATACCTTTTTCTGCTTCCGATTGCTATCTTTCTCTCTTCTCGCTATTTGATTCTGAATATGGTAATATTGTTTCACTTTGGATTGATTTTTAGTTCGAGAATAAATTGCTTTTGATTGATCTCCTGATCGGTGTCTGTAACCGGTGTTACATTCAGATTTAGGGGGTACTTATACCCTTTAAACAAACATATTATAATGTTAAAGAAAAGGTTTCTTATCTTACTTTATCTCTATAATTGTAGATTTAATCATATATTTCCTTTTTTTATAGGTTGAGATGATGCTGACGGTGGATCTGCTCCATCACGTGGTTAGGGCGGTGGCCGGCCAGGAGAGCAAATCACAGAGCGCGTGGTGGCCACGCGCAATTCGAATAGCCGCGCGTGGCGGCCACGCGCGGGAGATGAATATACACAAGACAGGGCGGCGACAGATGGCTGTGATGAAGGGTTAGGGTTTTATTTTTTTATTAGATTAGGGTTTAGTGTAGTGGGCTGATGGGCTTGTAATGGGTATTGGGTTGTTTAATGGGTTTAGTGTATATATCTGTTGGGTCAATGTATTTGGGTTGGATAAATAATGAAATGGATTTGGCTTTTTCTGTCTAATGGGTTATACAGCTACCCCTCTTTGCTCATTGTTGTGTAACAAAAATAGAGCAAAGATAAGGAATAACCCATTCAATCTGACATGGCTTCAGGGTTCTCTTTTGGTAATGTAAGGGTTCTTTTGGTAAGATTATGGTTCTTTTGGTAAGATTATGGTTCTTTTGGTAAGGTTATGGTTCTTCTTTAGTCAGGTTTAGGTTTATTCGGCCACCGCTTATTCTTGTGGAGCTTTGACTTGATTAACTCCACTGTCTTTGTCCGTAAAATCTTCAACACTGACGATCCGTTGGAGAAGATGGCACAAAACTTGAGCTGAAACGATGATGTTACTACTTCTAGTAAAAACTTGACCTAGCTGCAACACTACCGGAGAAGCAAGCTCTGGTGCGAGCACTGATGTCTGATCTAGCTATACTATCGAGGAAGCACGATCTGGAAAGGAGTTTTGATGCTCGATTAGGCCGTAACACTGACGAAGCATGATCTATCTGGTCCATCTGTAACACTAACGCCGAGATGGGAACAACATTCAATCTGCTTGCAATACTACCGGAGAAGCGAGATCTGACGACGATTTCTGTCACTCTAAAACTAAAAAACTAATGAAGAACGATTTGATTGATCCATCTACAACATTGCCGCAAGATGGGAAACGCCATTTGATTCACTTCCAACACTGTTGGAGAAGTGAGATCTAACGATGAGTTCTGTCACTCTAAAACTGCAACACTGACGAAGCATGATTTGTCTGATCCATCTACAACACTACCGCAAGATGGGAAACGTCATTTGATTTACTTACAGCACTGTCGAAGAAGCGAGATCTGACGATGAGTTCTGTCACTCTAAAGCTGCAACACTGACGAAGAAGTATGTTTTATCTGATCCATTTACAACACTGCCGCGAGATGGGAAACAACATTTGATCCACTTACAACACTGTCGGAGAAGTAAGATTTGACGACGAGTTTTGTCACTCTGAAGCTGCAACACTGATGAAGCACGATTTGACTGATCCATCTACAACAATACCGCAAGATGGGAAACGCCATTTGATCTACTTACAAAACTATCGGAGAAGCGAGATCTAACGACGAGTTTTGTCACTCTAAAGCTTACAACAGAGATCAACAGATTTGACTCGCCTTTACCGGTGGTCATTTGCCCCAGGCTAGTTGTACCATTCCCTTAGGTACAATCAGTTGGTACCAATCCTGAGATTGGATTTATTCAAAGGGATTCATTTCCTTTGACCATTCGTGAAAATGGATTTTAAAAGATATTTGAATAATCCCCTTTTATGCATTTTTCAAAAATGCACAGGGATCAACGAATTTGACTCGTCTTTATCGGTGGCCATTTGTCCTGGGCTAGTTGTACCATTCTCCTGGGTACAATTGGTTGGTACCAATCCTGAGATTGGATTTATTCAAAGGGATTGATTTCCTTTGACCATTCATGAAAAATGGATTTTAAAGTATATTTGAATAGTCCTTATGAATCATTGGTATTACTTTTCACCAAACGGTGTATCTACTGAGTAAAATAGTAAGCGCAAAGGGCAAGGATTCTTACCTGCACTCTCCGATGAATGGATGTGATCTGAATAGAGTTGCACTATTCTGCCAAAGTGCCTTGATGATGCCTCTATGTTTTCTTGTTCCTTTGCTTCCTGAAGGGACAAGTCCTGTAATGCTTTCGTAAATAGATTCAAAATATTAGGGTTAGCATGCATCGTATGATTCTAATCCATGATGTATGATGTATGTATGCATGCATGATCTTATCATAAAATGCAAAATGCGCATGATAACGATTTTCCACAGGATTTGTTTAATCAGACGTCTGGATTGGTTGTTGTCACTTTGATAGCTGTGTCTCTTTCATCAAATGAAAATATCTGATCTCAATCTATCTGGAGAGTGCTTATTTTGTTTCAAAGTGCTTTCTGACAACATATCTCTCCTCGAGTGAGACTGCTTCCAATCCCTATACTTTTTAGGAAATTTTAGAAGTAATGTAAAAAACTTGCTAACTTTTATTAACAAAAGATTTTATTGATAAAAAAGCTCAAGATAAGTATTGATAATAAAAAAGATACAAAAAGGACAAAAATTAATACCCCAGATATCTGACTATCCAGCTTTACAGAGCTAACTTGGCAACGTCCTCGCGTGTCTAAGAGTCTTTAAGCGAAGTACTTCTTGACTGCGTCTGAGTTTACTGGATTAGGCAAATCCTTTCCATCCATTTTAGACAGAATTAATGCCCCTCCTGAGAAAGCTTTTCTCACAATATATGGTCCTTCCCAATTCGGCATCCATTTGTCTCGGAAGTCTTTCTGTATAGGGAGAATCTTTTTTAGGACCAAATCTCCTTCGCGGAACTCTCTTGGGCGAACCCTTTGTTAAAGGCTCTCATCATTCGTTTCTGATATATTTAACCATGTCGAATAGCCTTTAATCTCTTCTCTTCGATCAAGGCAAGTAGGTCATGCCTGGCTTGAGCACATTCTGCTTCGTCTAGCTTTAATTCTGACAAAACTCTCAAGAAAGGGATTTCAACTTCTATGGGTAACACTGCCTCCATCCCATAGACTAGGGAAAAAGGAGTTGCCCTAGTAGAAGTTCTAGTTGATGTTCTGTATACAAATAAAGTGAATGGTAGTTTCTCGTGCCAATCTCGGTAAGTCTCTACCATTTTTCCCACAATCTTCTTGATATTCTTATTGACTGCCTCGACTACCTCGTTCATCTGCGGACGGTACGGCGAGGAATTGTGGTGCCTGATATTGTATTGTTTGCTGACTTTTGTTATGGTCCTTGTAACATCCCGTTTTTGGGGTTATATAGTTTAGGCTTAGTTAGGAGGATTCGATTCGGGTCGAATCGGATTCTCCGGTTCATTAATTTCGGGAAAAATAAAATAAAAAAAATATTACGGTTTTTAGGGTCATTTATCGGGTCGGACCCTCACGGGTTTGGTTTGATATTCCCCGTGTGACCCATTAGTGCTGGATCCGTCTAAGCCGGGCTAAGGGGGTTATAGTCCTGTAATTCAAGTTCAACGCATTATCGAATATAATGCTCTCTGGCATTCTGTATCTGTATATAATTTCCTTCTTGAAGAATCGACTTACTGCTACTTTGGTAACATTAGCATAAGTGGTTGCTTCTACCCACTTAGTGAAATAGTCGATGACAACAAAGATGAAACGATGACCGTTGGAAGCCTTGGGTGAGATAGGCCCAATAACATCCATACCCCACATTGAGAAAGGCCACGGGGATGTCATCACGTGTAGAGGTGATGGAGGAACATGAATCTTGTCAACATATACTTGACATTTGTGGCACTTCTTAGCATATTCAATGCTATCACTTTCCATTGTGGGCCAATAATACCCAAATCTCATAATTTGTCTTGCCATGGTGAATCTGTTGGCATGGGTTCCGCAGACACCCTCATGTACCTCTTCCAGGATCATCTTGGCTTCGGCGACATTTACGCATCGTAGCAGTATCTGATCTTTTTGTTTTTTGTATAGGATCTCACCATCTAGGATATAGTCGATTGCCAGTCTTCGTAGCGTCCTTTTTTCATTCTCCGAAGCTCCTTTTGGATACTCACGATTCTTTATGTATTGCATGACATCGTGGTACCACGGGTGTTCATTGCTTTCGTCTTCTTCCATATTGTAACAGTAAGCTAGAGAGTCATATATACTCATTCGTATCGATCTCATATATGATGGTTTATTCACCTGGATCAGTGATGACAACGTGGCTAAAGCGTCTGCCATTTGGTTGTCTTCTCGTGGTAGATAGTGAAACGATATTTCGTAGAATGACTTGATCAAGTCCAGGACCAAGTTCCGATATTCTATCAGCTTAGAATCCCGGGTACTCCATTCTCCGCGGAGCTGATAGATCATGAGCATTGAATCTCTATATACCTTCAACTGTTTAATCTTTCGGTCGATGGCTGCTCGGATTCCCATGATACATGTTTCGTATTCTGCTACATTGTTAGTGCAGTCAAAGTCAAGCTTGCTTGCGAAAGGATAACAGTCACCTTTTGGAAATACGAGCACTGCCCCAATTCCCTTACCAGTGGCATTGGAAGCACCGTTGAAATTCAATTTCCAATGGTCATCATTTACGTCATCTTCCTTAACACACATCAAATCTTCGTTGGAGAAGTCAAAATTTAGAGGTTCATAGTCCTCTAGAGCTCTGCTGGGCAGAAAATCAGCTATAGCACTACCTTTAATGGCCTTCTGATTGACATATACTATATCAAATTTAGACAAAAGAATCTGCCATCTGGCCATTCTGCCAGTCAATGCAGTGGACTCCATCAGGTATTTGAGAGGATCGAGTTTTGAGATCAGCCACATTGTATAATACAGCATATACTGTCTTAGTCTTTTAGTAGTCCAGACTAGAGCGCAACAGGCTTTTTCAACTGGTGAATATCTTGTTCCGCAATCTGTGAACTTCTTGCTAAGGTAGTAGACTGCTTTTTCCTTTCTGCCAGAGTCATCATGTTGACCCAATACACAACCCATGGATTTCTCGAAGACCGTTAAATATAAGATTAGCGGTCTGTTCGAGACTGGCGGTACCAGAACCGGAGGGCTCGTCAGATAGAATTTGACCTTGTTGAAGGCTTTCTGACATTCTTCGTCCCATTCTCTAGAGTCATGTTTCTTCAAGAGTCGAAATATAGGATCGCATTTTTCGGTTAATTATGAAATAAACCGAGCGATATAGTTTAGTCTGCCCAAAAATCCTCTCACTTTCTTCTGAGTGCGTAGAGGTGGCAGCTCCTAAATAGCTTTAACCTTGTCGGGATCAACTTCGATGCCCCTTTCGCTGACTATGAAGCCTAACAGTTTCCCAGACGCTACTCCGAATGTGCATTTAGCAGGATTTAGCTTTAGTTGAAACTTTCTTAGTCTCAAGAAGAGCTTTCTTAGGACTCTTATGTGCTCTTCCTCGGTCTGTGACTTAGCGATCATATCGTCTACATAAACCTCGATCTCCTTATGCATCATATCATGGAATAAAGCCACCATAGCTCGTTGGTATGTTGCCCTAGCATTCTTGAGTTCAAAGGGCATCACCTTGTAGCAGAAGGTTCCCTATTGTGTTACAAATATTGTTTTGTGCATATCCTCGGGACACATCTTTATTTGATTGTACCCTAAAAATCCATCCATGAAGGAGAACAAAGAATGTTTCATTGTATTATCAACTAGAGTGTCGATATGAGGCAATGGAAAATTAACTTTTGGACTGGCTTTATTCAAGTCTTGGTAGTCGACGCACATGCGCACTTTGCCATCCTTTTTGGTCACAGGGACTATGTTAGCTACCCATTCCGAGTATTTGACTTCTTGAAGAAAGCCAACATTGTATTGTTTCTTCATTTCTTCTTTTATTTTTAGTAGGACATCGGGTCTCATTCTTCGTAGTTTCTGTTGAACGGGTTTACAATCCTCCTTTATTGGGAGTATATGTACCACAATATCTGTGTTTAATCCAGGCATGTCTTGGTAATACCAAGCGAAGACGTCTTTAAACTCTCTGTGCAAATTAATCAGATTAATTCTAGTTTTGGCCGTAATGCATGTGCCGATTTTCACTTCTTTATTTTCCTCTTTATCTCCTAGACTCACAGTCTCAACAGATTCCTTGTGGGGTTGGATCTGCTTCTCTTCCTATTCTACCATCCTTAGCACATGAGGAGGCAACTCGTAGTCTTGGTCATTCTCAGATTCTGAAAATTCCCCTAGACACACTTCTCTCTCGAAAATGAGTTCCGGGTTAGCTTCCCTATTGCTTGATAGTTCGATATCTAAGGACCTAAAATGAAACCTTATTTTGAGAAAAAGTAATTAAGAATTTGAATTATAGTTGGGAAACAAATATTTGAAAACGAAAACATTTGCTAAAAATTTACAACAAAAAGTTTTATTTTATTATCGCAAACATACTTAGGCCTTTTTTTTACAAAAAAAGGTTCTTGTTACCCTCGGGCTAGGGGTAACAAGCATGATTGGAATATTACTCTGAAATTTCCCTAAAAACTGTGGGGATTTCTTCTGCGCTCCAGTTATTCAGAGTAGATCCAAGTGAGCATAGTAAGATTCCTTCAGTGGATGTTTCAGCGCTTCCTTCTCCAGAGAGGGCACTGATGTCCAACTTGCCCATCAACTTTGTTAACTCTTTTTCTTCTGTTTCTGGGTATATAATTCCTCCAAAGACAAAATTCTGAGATAATGGAGGAAATGTCATGGGTTCCCAACGAACTTCCTTCCCTTGTAAACGAGCCTTTCTTCTTTCCTGATTTTTCAAAATTTCTTCTCATTTCTTCCGTAGTTGGCTTGTATCCCAAGTCGAAGTGGTCTTGTTTATTGGTGATAGCTGGTGTCCTGGCGCGACCTTGCAGACGTCGTCCTATCCCCCTTCCTACTCGGGCTCCTCGCCCCACGGTCAGCTTAATGCCCATCCTTGTTGTCCTAGACAATCTTGGTATAGGCATTTTGTTTCCTTCTATGACAAATGTAGCACTGACAAACTCAAAGGATCAGAAAGAACACTCAAGTGCCTTCTCGTCGGTTTCCATGTACGGTGCATCACTCGTAACAGAGGCTATAATATCCTCTTTTGTATTAATTGTGATCAACCTCCCACCATGGATGAATTTAACTTTTTGATGTAATGATGATGGCACAGCCCCAACGGAATAGATCCATGGCCTTCCCAGCAGACAGTTATACGTGGGCTTGATGTCCATTATTATGAAATCAACATTATAAGTGTTAGGGCCCACCTGTAGTGGTATGTCCATTCGTCCCACTATATTTCTTTCAGTCCTATCAAAGGCGCGCACGATGGTGCTGCAATTTTTCATATGGGTACTGTCTATTGGGAGCCTGTTTAATATGTTTAACGGCATCACGTTCAGGGCGGATCCATTATCTACTAGTACACCGGGTAAAGTATATCCCTTGCAATGGGTGGTGATATATAGTGCCTTGGTGGACCCCATCCCTCCCAATGGGATCTCATCATCATTAAAGTGAATGAAGTTATCTACATTCAAATTGTTGACCAGTCTGTCGAGCTTATTCACCGATATGTCATTGGGAACAAAGGTCTCATTGAGTACTTTTAGTAATGTGTTCCTGTGAGCTTCGGAGCTAAGTAGAAAAGCGAGGATTGATATGCGGGCGGGCAACCTCCTGAGATGTTCGACGACATTATACTCGCTATGCATTAAAAACCTTAGTAATTCTTTCATCTCCTTTTCCTGTACTAGCTCGTTGACGGATGCCTTAGATTCTTGAAATACGTTTTTCAGTGGCTCCACAATAAGAGCCTTCCCTTTTGAATCTTTGCTTTCTTTAAAACCGTACTGGGTTCCACTTCTTGTGTGGAACGTCATATCATTTATTGCCCCCGCTACAGCTTTTCGAGGGTCTTCATGTCGAGTGATTTGATAGTCATATTTCTAGGGAACTCTCTTTGGATCCTAGAAGAAAAAAGGTTGCGTTTCTTGAACAGAAAGCCTAGTTTTTGTTGACTTGTTTGTCTCCGGCTTCTTTGGTCCTGAAATTACCAAAAACGGAGCATTTTTAGTGTTACTTAGTTCTGAAGCGCAAACCTCCATGACTTCAGAAGTATCCTCCTCGAAAAACCTTATCTCTTTGTTGTCAATCAATCTTTGTACTTGATCCTTGAACTCCACACAGTCGCGTATCGGATGGTCCATCGTATTATGATAAGGGCAGGACTGATGGGTAGCTTTCATTCCTTAGGATGCTGGTGGTATTAATACTCTTTCTGCGATCTTTTTCCATACCCATTTTAGTGGAGACTTCACCTCCTCCACATCGTATTTTATCCTTCTATTATTTTGATCAGTGATCGCGTTCACCCCGGGCTTCTCATGATTAGGTAGCGGATTTCCTGCATCACTGGTTCTTGTACCATTATCAAACCTCATGACTTTTATCTACATGAGTTTCTCAATGAGCTTCTTGAAACCAATACAATCTTCGATCGAGTGCCCCACTGCTCTGGCGTGGTATTCACATTGAGTATTCAGATTATACCACTTTGGATATGGTGGTTGTATCGGTTTCATGTAGAAAGGTGACACCACATATGCGTCATAGAGGTTCTTGAAAAGTTCTCCGTAGGATATGGGGATAAGTGTGAACTCCCTTTCGGTCTTCTGATTCTGATTCTGTTTCTGTGTATTCGAAGCTTTGTGTTGCCACGTGGATGCCTTAGAATAATTAACATTGTGGACACTGGAATCTCCACCTTCATTGTTCTTCTTTTTGTAGTACGGCTTCTTGGATGACTCTTCATCTTCCAGCTTCCCGCTTCGAATGGCTTATTCTATCATTTCACCATTCATTATAATGTCTGAGAAGTCCTTCGTGGCGCCTCCTAAAATCCGCCCAAGGAAAGGCTTCTTCAATGTCCCGATGAAGAGCATCACCGTCTCCTTCTCTGATAACGGTGGTTGTACTTGAGCCGTTATGTCTCTCCAGCGTTGCGCATAATGTTTGAAGCTTTCATCGTGTCTTTTCTCCATGTTCTGCAGAGTGACTCGATCGGGAGTTATATCAATAACATGGTTGTAATATCGTACGAAGGCTTGTGCTAAGTCCTTCCACGACCGAATCTTTGTGCAGCTCAACTGGTTATACCATCTTGCTGCTGAGCCCGTTAAGCGGTCTTGAAAACAATGAATTAGCAAAGGGTCATTGTCAATGTATCCTGTCATGCGTCCGATAAACATAGTCAGATATGCTTTAGGGCAGGTCGTCCCGTTGTATTTCTCGAAGTCTGGCATTTTGAATTTTGAAGGCAGTACCAAGTCGGGCACCAGACTTAGCTCCCTTGCTTCCATCCTAGGGAGCTGATCCATATTCTCCATTGCTTTGAATTTTTCCTCCAACAGTTTGCAATGATCCTCGAGTTCTTTTGGCACTTCAACCCTGGATTTCTCAATTTCGTTGAAATCAGGCACTGTGTAGTCATTGAGGTTCTGGATGACTAAACCCCCTTGAAAATGAGTTTCACTTTGGCTAGTTGATCCTTAATGAACTTAAGCTAGACCGTGGGTCTGAAGAGGAGTCCCCGAGTTGTCGGCCGTTGCGCTTGGCTCAATCATGATTCCCTTGTTTGTCTTTGACTCCTTTTTTGCTAATAGATGTGTAATTATGTCGAGCAGTTCATCCTGAGTTTGCGAAATGTGAGTTCGCGTATCCTGTTATGCTTTATCCAACCTTTTTTCCATATCTCGCTTTATTTCTTCATAAGCTTGTTCAATCTTGGCTAGTCTTTCTTCCATTCTTTTGGATCTGAATCTAGTGAAGTGTGAATGCTAAATTTGATCAGGTTCTAGTATTACTGCACTGATAGCACCCTGGAACATTAGGACAATAATATAATATAATAGAATTATGTATGAATGTAATCTAATATGATGGAATGTTTATGCAAACCAACACATTATATTAATATCTCAAAATGTTTACAAAAGGTGTTGATTTTAGTACAACTCTGAAAAGGAAGCCTGTTTTAGAACATGACTTTCTATATACAAGGTGGCCTCGCTTTACATATACTGCTTGGCCTTCACCCCCAAGGTGTTGATTTTCTTAAGTAACGATACGAGCTTCCTGCCTTTGCGTGATTCCGCCTCGAAATGCAGGCTAAGAACTTCGGCCTGGACTGCCAATGTCTGCAGGTATTCAACAACTTCCCGGACTTGTACTAAGGCCTCAGACATGGTGTGATTTCTATCCTGGACTTACTCTTGAGTCTCGTTAAGTCAGGCTCTCCACTGTTGCTCTTCCCAGCGACATAATTCTTCTAGATAATTGATTTGTGCTTTGCTAGCTTGCAGGGAAGCTTCTATGTCTCTAACCTGGCTTTTCAGGGCTTCGTTTGCTTCTAACTGAGCTGTCGAACCCTGAGATAGCTCTGACAAGTTTCTTCCAAACTATAGACCTGACCTCTCAAACTATCGTTTTCAGCTCTGACCCGATTCAGCTCTTCCTGATCCATAACTTGTTGGCTCCGCGCCTCATTGAACTTGTTTTCCTAGTAGAGGGTTTTCTTCTTTTCTTCGTGCATCTCTAGCTTCCAATCGGCAAAGGACTACCTGAGATCAGCGTATTTTGCTGACTCTCGGAGCTTTTTATAGTCTCCTTGCAAATCGTTTAGGTCCTCTTCGGCTTTGTTCTTCCCTTTCTGGATTCGTAGCATTTCTCGTTCCTGCGACTGTATGCCGAATTCTAACTGGTTTCTTTCGTTTTCAAGCCTTGACAGCTGCACCTCCATGCTAATGTATTTTCCTTGATAATCCTGTCTAGCAATATCTGCTTCTGAAGGGTTCACTAAGAGCTGCTCCTCTAACGGCCTGTTGTCTTCTGATTCACGAGTCGAGACATCGTCATTGATCCTCCGTTTCTCCATTGTCGATACTTCGGGGTGACCCTAGGTCTCTCGTCGAATGGTTCCATTTTCAACGGACGCTTCCATGCTTTTGCGATAGCGGTAACACCTTTTTTATAGTCCCTTCCTCTATAGGGGAACTCGTATAGAGCCAATCCTCTGGTCGTCGAGATAAATTGTCGGGACCTGTACTATCGGGAGACCATCAACGGTGCGTATCATGTTGCCCCCCATATTCCAAGTAAAGGGACCCAAATATAACCCTCACAACTGAATATGATTTCATGAGGAAAGAACTATCTTGCTTTCCATATAATATCCCCTTCATGTAGGTTACGTAAAATATTTCTCTATTGATCATATAGGATATTTTTCGGCCTCTGAGTGTATGTCAGTTCCCTTATTGGCGAGTAGTGGTCAAAACATGCCTGGTACGAGGACCTTTATGGCTTCCAGAAATGGTTGTGGAACCAAACAAGCAGGAGTTGAGCACAACCGACAAACCTTCCCTCACCATTTCTTCGGCAAGCGGTGAATGATCGAAAGGTCTCAGCAAGGATCACAGGAACTGGAGTGACTCCCTTATTGAGATGATCAAATAATTCCATAACTGCATCGTCGATGTACCCAAGTGACTTTGGGAATATGACCAACCCATAAATGGCCAAGGCAAACACTCTAACTTGTTTCTCAATTTTGGTCTTCGTTTGGATCAGATCTCGAATGTCCCTCCAAGCAATGCATTTGTTTTCACCCTTCTCTTTGATCTGGGACTGCACCTATTGCTCGTTCTTTCCAGTCAGTTTCAACAACCTTTTCTTGAATACCGGTGAATCAAAAGGCTTGAAATACACTTTGTCCGATTTGAACCTCTGACACTGAATTAAAGTTGCATACTCCTCGATTGTTGGAGTAATGTCAACGTCTCCCATCGTAAAAAAATTATACAAAGGATTTCAGAACTGGGCTAGGGCTCGAAGTAATACTTTGTCAACAGAGACATCAAGTAGATATGGCAGGTCTCCGTAATTAGCGAAAAACAAGCCTTTGGTGTCCTCATTCCATTGGTCCCAAATATATTTCAGCTCCTGTAACTGATTTTGTGTTGCAGATACACGTGTAAACTCTTTGAGGTTGACTTTTTCACCTTCCATTAAGCTATCCCCGTTCTGGTACTAAGATTCCTCTAACCATCGTCGGATTCAGAGATTGGCCTCTACCTTGTCTAGAAAAGGGTTTTCCATAGCTGAGCTGAGCCTTTCTAACAGTTGTTCCGTTATCAACGCCTTTTATTATTTTTAAAGGAAAATACACATGCAAAACAATAAATAAAACAAAACGAATATGGTTAGTGCCGAAACAAATAAATGTGATGCATGCTGCATGAATGAGAGTATAAATAAATTGCATAAATAAGAAACAAAAAATAAGCGGCGAGAAAAAAACATAAGTGAACGAAACCCCCCTTTTTGTTCTCTCTCTAAAAGGAAAAGTCCTACAAGGTGACTTTCTAATCGGGCAGAGTTTCGGCATGACGGCTCTAAAGGCGGGCTTCTAGGTCTCACTATGTTTGGTGTAGTTCTAGAAGGTACCCGAACAAAACTTATTATCCTACTAAGGATAATAAATTTAATTCAGGAGATACTTTTCTTTAAGTCTATGCGGAGACATAGGTCTCACGAAGACAGGGAAAAATATCCCGAAAGCAATCCACCATCCTACACGGAGGCATAACCTCACGAAAGAGTAGTTTCATGCTCCCACTTAATTTGGACTGGCCCAGGTTGAGGGCTTATGGGATGAAGGGTCCTGAAAAAGGATTTAAAACATATTAGTAAAATATTTAAAATAATAAAATAATAATAAAAATAAATAAATAAATAAAAGGAAATAATCAAATTTATATTTTCGATCGTTAAATAAAATGTAACCGAGTTGAGGCTCGACTCTCGAAAATTAAGTCCCCAGCGGAGTAGCCAGCTGTAATCACTAGAATTCGTCCAGGGAGTCATCACCAATCATTTTTTTTACCGGTGCGATTGGAACACCACAAATGCGTTTACGAACCAGATTGAGTCCGGGAGTCTATTACGCATAGGGAAGGGTGAACACCCCTACAACGCCCAAACTTGGTACCTGTCGGTTACATAATATTTTATACGACCGAAAATGTAAATCCGATATCGAATCTGAAATAAAAGTGATTAGTAAATATTCAATAATAATAATAATAATACAAAAATAATAAATATAAAAATAATAATGAGGAGGATTATAATAGTTTTTGATGATCCAAGGACTAATCTGTAAAAAATAGCAACATTAGGGGTTAAAATAATAATAATAGGGGATAAAATTGAATGAAATTAAAAAAGAATGGCTTAATTGAGTAAAACGGTGACCAAAATTGAAGCTGGGTAAAACAGAGATGCTGGAATGGAAATGCGCCCAGAATGCAAGGACCTTTTCTGGGATTAACCCATTTTTTCAGGTTAAGCACTGGATCGGGTCGGATAACGGGTTCGGTGCGGGTACCCAATAGTGAAACGACACCGTTTGGGGCCTAATGAACCGGCACCAAAACGGTGTTGTTTTGCCACATATATATACCCTCCTCATCATTTTTTTACCTTAAACTTCATTTCTCTTCTCCTTCAGATAATGGAGGAGGGAGAGTTTCAGTTTTCTCTGAAGAGCCGGCCATCCGCGCGTTCACCCACCACCGTCCACGGAAGCCGTCCACCGCACGGGTGGTCGGAAACCCTAAAGGAGGACACTTTCTGAATCGGCTTGAAGAGAGGAGTAAAGATTTGGCCTCGATTTTTCGAAAACAAGCCCTTATCAACGTAGATCTGAAATATAAGAACTCGAAATCTTTTATATTTTATACCTTTTTTTGCTTCTGATTACTATCTTTCTCTCTTCTCGCTATTTGATTCTGAATATGGTAATATTGTTTCACTTTGGATTGATTTTTAGTTTGAGAATAAATTGCTTTCGATTGATCTCCTGACTGGTGTCTAACCGGTATTACATGCAGATTTAGGGGGTACTTATACCCTTTAAACAAACATATTATAATGCTAAAGAAAAGGTTTCTTATCCTACTTTAGCTCTGTAGTTGTAGATTTAATCATATATTTCCTTTTTTTACAGGTTGAGATGACGCTGGCGGTGGATCTGTTCCTTCACGTGGTTAGGGCGGTGATTGGCCAGGAGAGCAAATCACAGGACGCGTGGCGGCCACATGCGATTCGTATAAGCGCGCGTGGCGGCCACGCGCAGGAGATGAATAGAAACAAGACAGGTTCGGCGGTAGGTGGCTGTGATGAAGGGTTAGGATTTTATTTTTTTATCAGATTAGGGTTTAATGTAGTGGGCCAATGGGCTTGTATTGGGTATTGGGTTGTTTAATGGGTTTAGTATATATATTTGTTGGGTCAATGTATTTGGGTTGGATAAATAATGAATTGGATTTGGCTTTTTCTGTCTAATGGATTATTACATAATCTTTGCTTTATATTTTTATCCTTTGAATAGTACCCATCTAGGTTACATGGCTATGATTTAAGGTTTTTATACCCGGTTTCTTATAATAAATTTAAAAAATGAAAATTATTGTTGACATGCTCTAATTCGTTGTTGTTCTTGTTTGTTTGTGTTGGTGGATGTTCGTACGAGGAAGAAAAGAGGGGAACATTGGCTCTTGGCCTGATTTGCAACACCCTGAATTTTGCCCCAATTCGAAATTCAATTTTGAAATCCCTAATTTCTAAAACCCTAAAAATTTTAGAATTTTTTTTGAAATCCTAAATTTTAATTAAGGATTTATTATTGATTTTGGTGACCTTTTCATCAAATTAAAAAGTTTTGTGGTTATTTTGTAAACCTTACGAAGTGCAAGAACTAACCTTGCAGTTTACCCATTTTCTTAGGGTAAAGTTTAATTCTTATTCAGTTTTGAATTGGTTTCTGCCGTGAGTTTTCAAAGGCAGACACTTAACTTCCATTTTCTCTCTCTCGTCTTTTCCTAAGTTTTTCTCTTTTTCCCCTCTATTCGTTCAAGCTTTGATACTCACCTTGGTCTTGCCTGTTAATTATATTCGTTTTACCAATATGGTCGACGTCAATTCTTGAATAACCATGACCACTGGAGTTGGTAATAGCCTGGGTTTAACCTATCTTGTTTTTCGTCTTTCGTTGGTTGTTCGTGATTAGAGGAGTGGGTGTGTGAATCGAAACCCTTGCATCTTTGTCAATATCTTTTTTCGAGAATTCTTCTGTCCTTCTCTTCAGTTTTCATCGTGTCACCCTCGTGTGGTTGAGTTTGGATTGGGTAAGTTCTTTCATCAAGTTTTTGTATTATTTGTTTAGGGGAGTTTTGTTTCTGTAATATTGTTGAGAAATGAGTGGTTTCAGTTTGTCTAGGTGTGCATCATGGAAGAGTTGAATGCGTGAATCACTAGATCTTTATTGCCGGTAAGATTTCTTCACCGGTGAGTGGTTACTTTTGATGCTAAAGGGTTCTGTAAATCGTGTTTTTCTCGGTTTAGAGTTAGAGAAAAATGATGACATTGTTGTTAGGTTGTATTAGTATTGGGTCGGATAGATGGTTTGGTATTTTGTTGGGCCATGTTAGTTGATGGGTTTTGGGTGTTGGAATTATGATGGTGTCTTTAGGTGTTTGGGTTGGTTGTTTTAGTTTTGTTAAGTGTGGTGGGTTAGTGGATGAGTTGTGAGTTGTGGGCTACAATATTGGTGTGTGTTTTTATGTAGGCCCAAGTGTTGTGGATTCTTTATCAAGAAAACAATATGGATTTTAATTAGAGAATTTTTGACCCGACCCGTTTGACCTTGACTTCCTTTGACCGAAATTGACCGAGTTTGACCTTGGTCTTGTTTGACCTTTAACCGTGGACCTTGGACCATTTGACCTTTGACTAGTCAAAGTTTAACTTTAACTTTTGACCTTTGACCAGTCAAAGTTTGACTTTGACTTCTGAGTTGGTCGTTGACTTTGACCAGTTAACTTTGACTTTGATTTTGACCATAGTTGACTTTTTTGGACAACCTTCTCTTTGAC
Source organism: Abelmoschus esculentus (assembly GCA_035048815.1). Taxonomy (NCBI): domain Eukaryota; kingdom Viridiplantae; phylum Streptophyta; class Magnoliopsida; order Malvales; family Malvaceae; genus Abelmoschus; species Abelmoschus esculentus. The sequence continues at coordinate 10,209,351 of JAUCBN010000013.1, read as the reverse complement.
CTTTTTCGACGTGCTGAGTCCGAATCTGCCGTCTGTTTTGTCAAATTCAAACCCGAAAGCCCCATTTTTAGTGTTTTTCATCTGAATTGTTCTTAGAGTCTGAAAAAAAGGGTGTTTTGAAGAATCTAATTCAGAATTTACTTTCGTTCAGGTGTTAATGTTTCTGAGGCTTTTGGGTTATTTTCAATTGTTCTAACCGATCGGGCACATTTTTCGAGACCCTCACGTGAGTAAGCTTTTGATTAGAGTTTTGTTTAGTTAGTGGCTTAGTTTTAGCTATGAATAGTAATTCAGTTATTTTACTTCGTAGGTTCTGTTTCAGCTAGATCGGTACGCAAGATGCATCCATCTCAGAGTTAGAGCTTCAGTTGCTTAAAGTGTGTCTCTTCCTGTGCTACATGTTTCTGTGCTTATACTATATTATGATATATTTTGTGTGTATTTCTGAAATATCATTTGTACATTGCTTGATTTAATATTTGAGACTGTTATCTATTTATACATGATATCATCATGCATGACATGTGCATTCTGTTTTTAAATTAAGCATCTGATTTTCTAAAAAATTATTACTTGTAAGAGTTCTGATTTATAATTTTATGAATCATATCATGTTTTGTTATCTGAAATATTTTTTTTGGATTTAAAAATCTGTAACGTGAGGGAAACCTCCACTTTGTATGATTTCTGATATCGGGCCCTCTGATTTTCTATCATGCACTAGTCAGCATTGCATCATGCTTCAATTTTCTTGAATTCAGAAATATTTTCAGAAACTTATCAGAAATGTAAAACTTGTTTTGTTTGTGACCGTTTGCACTTTAGAGACACACTAAGCTCTTTAGCTTACACCTTTTTACTCTGCTTTTCAGATTCTCGGATTAGTTTAGGCAAACCGGTACTTGGAGCATCTCGCACATTATTCAGATACATTATTATTCAGTATGATCCTGTAATTATTTCAATTTTAATGTTTTTATCTGTTATGAAACGTTTTATACTTTTTAAACTTATTGAATACATGTTTTTTTTCTGAATCTGTTTTCGAATATTATAAATATTATTAAGATATTGTTTTAAGCATTTGTATTTGTATAATTCAAATCCCCAAATTATTTTCCCAATTTGTCAAACTAACCCTAATTTTGAAATTATTTAACCTAAAATAATTACTTGAGGGGAAAGTTTTTGTAACTTGATTTCTAAGTTTCGATCTAAGAAATTGGGTCGAAATTGGGGGTTACATGATTTGTAGAGGAAGGGACCGTTGTTGGGGCCACTAACATTGTCGGTGATGTGGCACTGAGGCGGTATCCTAGTGGCACTGATGTGGTGCTGACGTGGTCAAAAAACGAATAGGTGAAGGGGATATGGAGGGTTGGATAATTGGGTTCAGGGGAAGGTGGATAATCAGGTCGTATGCCCAAGTTGTGGGTTGTTGGGTCTAAATAATGAATCGATTTAGGATATCGGGTATTGATAATGTTTAAGGCCGGTTGGAGTCTGATGTATGGATTAGATACTTAGATTGTTTGGTTTAATAGATTGGATAATTGAGATTGGGATTTAATAGGTTGGTTGTTGGATAATGAATGTAAATGGGTTATAGTTATTTGGGTTATGACATGGGTTATCAGTTTAGGCTGATAGATTTAAGTGTTGGTGGAGTTGGTTGGTCATATGTATAGGGTTTATATATTATGTTGTTATTTTTTATTGATTTTTTTGGATTTTTGGATTTTAGATTTTTGATATATTTTAGGGCTTTGATTAAGAATTTCTTTCTTTCAATTTTTTATTTTGGTTTAATTTGGATTTAAGGTTTATTCGAACTCCGAATAAAAATGATAATTAAATGGTTTGTAATAGGAGTGTCCTGATGGATTTGGGTGCTTTTATTTTATATTCGAATTAGTAGAATATTTTCTATATGGATAGAATATTTCAATTAAAATATAAGCTTGATTAATAATTAAAGAATAAAATTATATTCAAATTTCTATTAATTAAATTTCCAAATGTGTCCCACGAAATTTGAGGTAACGATATTGGGCACTCGTGTGGGAGCTAATCTTTGCACACGCATAATCGACTCTTGAACCTAAGTTTTTAAATGAATCTCTAGTTTGTTTTTTAAAATGTCCGAAACTACAAAAGTGATAAAAGTGGTTGGTGACGACTCCAAATTATTTTTAAATCAAATAAAGGGTAAAATTAGATTTTTCTCAACTAATTAGTATGGGTTTTAAAGTTAATATTAATCAAAATTGACTCGTTTTAATATAAAACCCCTAACTTTCAAGATTGAATAAATAAATGAATAAAATATTGATTTTCAAATATAATCGTCAAGCTATTTTCACCCAGTTTAAAAATGATCACGACAATGGTGAATAATTATTATTCCCTCTATAGAATCGATTATATATTTGAACAATTGAGATGTTCTCGTGTTTTTTTCGAAATTAGAATTAAAGTTAGGCTAGAATCAGTTAAAAGTAAGATAGAAAGATGTTCAAAAGTCCGTTTTTTTTAACATGATATAGCCATTATGAGCTCTTGGATGTCTTTTGCGCTTACCAATGCACTTGCAACTTTTATGGTGTTTTTCCAGGCGTTTCGATACACCTAGAAATGGTTTTGAAACAACCTTAATATTATAACCAAGATTTTGAATTTTTTAACAACAGTTTCGAAACACGTTCCAATACAAGATTGAATCTGCCAACAATCGTTTCGAAATACAACCCCAAGGGCATTCTTAGTATTGATACAGCGTCAAGCCGTCTTCTTACACCCCCTGTTTTAAAGATTAAGTTTTTTGATACCATGACCTATGGTTTCGAAACTCTTATAATAAATGCACAATGTTTCTTTTTATTTTTGTGCTGTTTCAAAACAAGTACCCGTGTTTCGATACCAGAGGTTGCAAAAGTGCATTTATAGTGGAAAGAAACATCCAACAACCCTAATGGTTAGAAATCAATGAAAAGGTATAAAATAAAGCATTTCAAGCATCATTAACAATTATTAAACCTCAAGCAAACATCTAAGCAATTTAATCCAACTCTAAGCACTTCATTGCAAATCTTTTTCTCTCAACTCTTATTTTTCAATTCATTTCTTTATAATTGAGTTTGGGGAGTGTTATTCTCTAATTGGGGCAAATTATTCATGTGAGAGAAACCTTATTGTCTATTTCTCATCTCTTGTAATCTCTAGTGAGGTTTAAGTCAATTTTGGGTAGAAAATTGACTTGTTGTAAAGGCTAGCCCTTGAACCTAGTAAAAGGTTGAATTCATTAGTAAATTGGTTAGAAAATCCTTAGTGGAAGCTAAGGTAGTAGATATAGAGTTTTTTTTGAAGCTCGAACCACTATAAATCTTGTGTCTCAAATTTTTCCTATTTCTACCAAATATTCCCAACAAAATTTTAATTGTAAATTCGCCCCCTCGTGGTCAAATTCATTGTGTGATCAACTCAATAATTTTTCCTCTAGGGTATCAATACACTCTCAACCCATATCGATAAGCCTGCAAAAACTTGCAAGTCTAAACCTGAAATTTGTCAAGAACACAACGCAAAACATTTTCATTGATTCCCAAACTATTCTCAAACATTATTGAAGTATTAATCAGTATGTTTTTATCCAAATTAAAGTAATTCATCAATCAACCAAGAAATCACCATTAAAGACTTCATAAGCTACCAAACCTAATTTCATGAGATATTTGATGCATTGGGAGATAGAGAGATACCAACCTCAAGCTGAAGCAGCCCAAAATGTCTCTCCTACTCAACTTGCACCTTGGCCTTTCCAAGAGCATTTGATGGTCCTCCTACTTCTTTCTCTTTAAAGAATAGATAACCAACCATTAAACGTTTCGATGGATGTTTTTGGAAACTAAAAACATCTACTAATAGCTGAAAACTCAACATTAACGATCCTTTTCCCGTTCTTGACTTTCCAAGCTCACCAAAACCTTCTTTCATTCAATCTGAATATATTTACCTTGTTTTGTAGATCACACACTGCTCTATAACTTGCTCTTAACACTCAAAATGTGATTTTTAATAGAACTTTCAAAGATTTGACCTTTAGCTATGATTTTCCCTTAAGTGCAACAGAAAAGGAAGACAGAAAAAACAAAAAATCCAATAACCTCACCAATCTTAAGATTTTTGTAGAAATTCCCACTCCCCTTCCCCTTCTCTTAGTCCTCACTTAAGAAATTACCAAAAACCCCTCTTTTAAAACCATTTAGACCACTAAGAGCCCAAAACACATAGGTCTAAGGTCCAAAACTAGCCCAACACTTAATCACAAGGCCCAAACGTCGAAGCCCAACATTTTAGGTTAACCCGACATTCGAATCTAAAAATCTGGTCGTTACATATATAATAAACATTAAATTTTAATTTTTAATATAAGATGGTCACTAAATCGTTAGTCATCGATAAGTGGGTGACATGGAATTTACATAAATTTGAATAATAGAATATTTAATCCTTCGTATTAAAGCATTTATTGAATTTATTTCTAATTTAATTCTTATTATTGATGTCTAAATTGATTGTGTAATATCCGAATTTTGTACGGGTTCGAATATAAAATAAGATCACAAGTAAATATTAAAAATAAATAATAAATAAAATAGAATAAAAATAAATAAATAAAATGAAATTCAAAAAATAAATAAAATAACAAAAAAATCATAAAAAATATATAAATATCAAATAATGGAAATATTCGGTTACCAAGGGGTTAATGTGAGTTACCTGGAGATTAAAGAAGTATTGGTATTCGACAGTTGGAAGGAGAGAATGGTTTTGGCGGGTTATAAAAAATTAGAAAACTGAAACAAAAAGAAAAGGAGGTCGGTTCTATGGTCTCCAATAGAGAAAGTGTAGAGAAGCAATAGAGGGGGAGATTTGAAGACAAATTTGTTGACTTGTCTGTGCTTGAACAAGCCTTGATTTCCATGCATTCTTCTTGTGGGAATGTGGAATTAATTGGCTGCCAAAGGACTTGCAGTACGTGAGCAAAGAAGACCTTGAAATTCATGGAAAATTCACAAATGAGTTTAAAGAAGAGAAGGTGATTGCTTTGATGAAAATGCTAGATTGTTTGCTTTGAGAAAATATCAGATTGTTCTACTCTCTCCAGTTATACAAAGAACTTGAATTTTCAGGTATTATTTCGAGCCTCGGATATTACTACATTATTCTCATGTTTTAAATAAAATTGAATTTGACCCTTTTATAATTTATTTAATGCTTTAATTTATTTATTTAAATTATTTGTTCGCAGGTTTTAAAACCATCGTAGAATATTTGTTTAGGAAAACATTTAATTTACACTTGATTCACTTAGATATTAAATTAGAGCCTTTTTAGAATTAGTCACTTTAATTAAATAATTAATTAAATAGGGAGATAATTTAGTAACGATGACATTCTAATCATATATCTCCGATACACTAAGTGGTCATTGTTTTGACATAACATTTTGTTGACCAATAGTGTACTTTGGTATCATATTCAGCGTGTCATCGAAACATAAAAAATGGTAAATAATTTAGGGTTAGAATTTAATAAAATTAATTAGGTAAAAACTAGAAATACTAATAGTATTATTAATTTTGTTTGGTGTCGAGATGGTAGTGTCCGTGCATTTGGATATTATCATAATACACCCGGTGAAATTAATAATTTAATAGAGTTTAAATATTCAATTAATGGAGCCTCATAGGTTCGAACTTAAAATAGACAAGATAATAATTGGTCATGCATATTAAAATCCCTTTGGGGCAGAACTTATATTTCTTTAAATATGAGTTAAGGTTTCCTATCTAGAGGGCATCTTATTCAAATTCGTATTTAAAAGAAACATACTTTCTTTTCCAAAAGGATATTCTTATTCGAACGATATTTATTCGCCAATGATGAATTAAATTAATATTATTATTCGAAATGCCAAAATGTCACGTGTAACTAATAAGGTACTGATATCAGGCGCTCGTAAGGGTCGTCCTTACGCGTAACCGACTCCCAAACCCAAATATTTTTTAAAGAATTTTTGGTTTGTTTTATGGTGTCTGGCCTACCAAAGTGGCCAGTGGCGACTCCAAATTATTTTTAAAATTCAAATAATATATGTTTTCAATAAAATTTAGTTTTTTCATAATTAAAAACAATAAACTCGATTTTTCAAAATTCACTAGCCAGGCTATTTTTCACACTTTTCGGTTTTAAAATGGTCGCGACAGCTTGGCGACTCCACTGGGAGAATTTTTGAGTGTCAGGCCTTAATAATTTATTATATGTGGCATTTCGGTATTTTGAATATAGATATTAATTTAATTCATTATTGTTAGATAAATATCGTTCGGATAAGGATAGTATTTTCATTTTGTGTAATATATTTGTCATTCATGCATGAGCTCTCGACCCGAGCTTTTACCCTTGAGTGGGAGTTAGATATTGTCTGACGTGATATTATCCAGCTCCGAGTTTTGAATTTATGTCTACTTCTGGTATATTAACCTTATGCGTCGTGAGGTCTTCACCTTCATTGTAAGGGACCTAGATTATCGAATCGATGTCTTATCGTCGCAATAGACTGTAACGACAGTTCGGGAACCCAGAGTCTAGATCCAAACCCACATGCGTAGAGTAGAAACCTACCCCTAATAGAGCCAGACAAGGACCATAAGATAAGGCAATATGCTGCCAAAATGCCGCAAAATTAAGATTTCTGTGCTAAACTGCTCTCTGGTTATTTTTACGTAACTTAAATTGCTCTCTGGTTAATTTTTTTATGCAACATAAATTGTTCTCTGATTATTTTCCGCAAGTTAATTTATTTTTGTTCAGATTATTAATTCACCATACTAACACTTTTTTGGTGGTGTGTGCGTGAGTTCATATAGCATGCATTAGAGGTATTGATTAGAGAGCTAGTTGTATAGACAATGGTCATAACTAAAAGGTTTGATAGACAAGTGGAAGATAATAATCCGAGGTGGACCATAGTCGAGAAGACTAAATGCAAGATCAGACTTAATATTTGAGGAGACCGAGTATAGATAATACAAGGGTGTTTCAGACGACCCCAAGAACAGTACATGTCTACAAATTAAGGGTAACTTGAGAATTCTTAGACAATAACATGAAGAGTTATTTTCGATAAAGTTTGTTAGGTGTTGTTAGGAGGATGGTTACAACACCAGCAATAGGAAAGTACGAGGTTTTGCTACATCGTTCCCATAGGTGAAAAGAATTAAATTTATATTGGGTTTAGCATTTGTTCAAGCTTCAAGTCGGGTACCGGGGCAAGTGTAGATATAAATGAGATGCATGCGAAAATAGTCAGAAAGTGGATATTTGACAGATTAATTAGGAGCATCCCAAGGTTAGTGTTGACAAATGAAGACTCAAAGAGGAAAATAAAATTGAGAGCCTAGGATTGATGATCAACTCTCGTGGATGACAAGAGTTATTGAAGAATGAAGCTGAAAAATAGAAGAGATTTAGAAAATATCACACAATAGGAAGAAAATCAGTTTGCAAGTTTTGAATCACCGTTTCAAGTGAAGAACAATTTATTGAAAGTTAAGCCGAGGTAGTTACCCAAATGATGCAAAGATAGAATCGAGGATCAACTTCAGAATCAAGTACATGAAATGTCAGATATATATAGATTTTTGCTTGATAAAGTTGAAGACTTGTCAGATTTTCATCGACATACCAGTATAGTTGCCGAATTAGACTGAACGACGATCAACCAAGAAGCTTAAGCCTACTATCTTCTATCAACAAATTGGCTTCTCCTTGTATTCAATTTTTTAGTTAGACGAGTATTATCTAATAACTAGCTCTTGAAATCGATATCTCTTGCATTCATGCATTGTAGAGTAGAATTATATTTAAATTATTTTCAAGAGTTTTATTAACATATTTTTGTTCATAATACCATTTTATTATTTTGACAGGTTGGCATCTTCATATTGCTGCATTTATGCATATATTTATGTTTATTTCGTATTATAATATTATTATTTGTCAACATTGCATTTTGAGAGGCGTAAATATGTTAAGTTTTTGAAGATTGTTTGGGTAACATAGAAAAGATCAGTCAGTCTCAAAATCAGACATCAGTTTTTACATTGCTAGGTGTAAAGGAGATCGAAAAAGAAAGTCATCCAGATAAAATGCAGATAGGAGAGATTGGTATGAAAATTCATCTCACATAAGGGTTTAATTCGAAAGGTTATTGCAAGAAAAATAAAAAAGAAGATAAAAAAGAAAAATAAAAATGCAAAAAGAAGTTGAAAAAAACAAATGACGATTGAGTTTAATAGCTGAGCATCTGTTGAAAAACTAAAGGGTTAGAGTTTGAGCTATGAAAGCAGCAATAAAGTGTTCGGTCATGATGTCGGTAAATTGAGAAGACTTCAGACATTTTTTCACCCTAAACAATACCAACAGGGGTAACCAAGGGAGAAGTTATATTAATGCTTCAAAAACAGAGAAATCAACATTGAGATAGAAACAAGAAAGAGCAAAATCGATGGTAAAAATGAGGTGGTTGAAATTTACTCTGGTTTTCTTTGATGGATGATAGACAATTAAATTATAGGGTATCTGATTACATCTTTTGGGATCATTCCGGAGTAATACCCTGAATCATCCCAATTGCTTTTACCCGCGATCATAGGGGGTCTTTTGTAAGGGAGGTTATTTCAATTTATTTGTTCATGATGCTTGTTTCATATATATTTTTCTTAAGTGGCAAATATTTCATATTCTTTGATTCTTTGATTTCTTAATTTTTTAATTCTTTGTTATGGTTTATTTTTGATCACCCATACATATATGTATATATCATCACTACTTATTTTTTCAAGTATTGAATATCAATTGCAGGAGTGCTCTTAAATCAAATTCAAAGATCAACTTCAATAATGTGACTCATTTTCACTTTATTCAGGCCAAAAAGAAAGCATTAATGAGTGTGCAAGAATTACGGGAAAATCTCAGTTACAATTTTGAGTGAGTTTCCTCTCAAACATTGTTGACTAAGATCTTTGAATGAAGTGATAACCCAAAACAACGTCCAATTGAAGACTGTTCTTCTTCAAAAATATTTAAGTATGAGATGATATTTGGCATTCCTTGATTTCCCTTCTCAAAGAAAGAAAATAAGAAAAATATCATTTGTTGTCCCATTTTGAGCCTAATATTGTTTTTTCTTTTGATTCAACCCAAATCAAGGATACACTGGGGGCAAAGTAGATGAAAATGTGTTCAAAATTGAAATACATTTGGGATGTCATGTGAATCAGGGGCAAAAATAAAAGTGAAATAAGAAAAAAAGAAAAAGATGAGTGAAGAAGAATATTCTGAATCAACATAGAAAAATGAAAAAAGAGAGTAAAAGTTTATTTCTGAAGAGTCAAGTTCAAATTGTTGACATTAAAGTTGAAACAAACAACAAAAGAAAAAAGTGAAAAGAAAGTTTTGTGAGATATTTTGATGAGACGAGCCACTGTCAAAAAACGTGGTGAAAAGGAAATTACCTCTAGGGTGGAAACCCAAAAAGGGCAGTCTAGAGTGATCCACAAAGAAAAGAGATAAAAATATTTCATCAAAGTATATCCAAATCAGTGTAACAATGATCCTTGATTTTATTACCTTAAACAATTATTTGAGCCTATATATCCTTTCTTTGATAGCCATGAACCATAGCCCACATTACAAGACACAAAAGACCATTTTAACCATATGAATATATTGAAAAAAGGAGAGTTAGTCTTTAGAATACATCCCACTTTTCAGGGTTAACCTTTCTTCAAAGATTTTCAGCCTTCTAATGCTTGATCGAGATTAGAAAAGAGGGAAAGATTGAGCATAGTGAGTTAGTGACACGAAGAGTGCCACTTAAACGGGGTAGAATTTGGAAAATGGAAATGTTTCTCCTAAAAGTCTAATAAATTTGAAAAGGGTCACATTGAAGTTGATATTTGCAAATTGGTTCAAAGGCTTTGTCGCACTTAGTATTCAGAGGCCTAATTTTATTGTTTGCCACGACAATCAAAATTTTTTAATATTTTCAAAATTAGTAAAATTATTTTTTAAGCCTTTTCTCTTATCGTTTTAACAAGAATTTTGCAGATAAATTGATTAGATACAAAAAAACAAAGAATTTCATAAATATTACTATGATGTACTAACCCTTTAAGTGTAGGCAGAATAGGAGGTGGCCTCGGTACGTGATTTATGATGAGAAACAGATAAAACTCAAAATACAAAAATATTCGAGCAACAAAGATGACACACAGATAAATTTGGGGCAAAAAAAGAATATTAACCATTATTTTGGGCAAAATATAGTAGGATCAATTCATCAAGTGGGAGAATTGTTATTATTGAGACACCACAAGGACAAAGAAGCTCTACAAGGTGAATATCAGAACGAGAAAATAAGATAAGTATGCTCAAATTTGAGTGGGGCAATGCTGCAAAAGAATGAAGCTTGCATGCTTGAGCAATAGAAATGATAAATTCTACAAAGCAGAGAATAAATTTTCCCCAGAATAGATCTTCTCTAGTGTTCAAAGGTCAAAAATACAAGAACAAAATTTATATGTTGAATTCATGTAAGACAAGAACAAGTCTTAGTGAGATCATGATAGACTTCATTTGTTGCAAAAAGAAAAGAAAAAAATCTAAAGTAAAACCCTGAAAAGGCGCTATAGAGTAAAAACATAAAAACTTTGAAAATTGAAACTGAGTTTGAGATGAATTCCCATATCAGTCAAAGAAGATACGTCGGGAGATGAAGAAAGAAATTATTAGCACTTTCCCTGAAGCAGAAAGTTTACCCAAGTGATCTTCAATTAACATTCATGTATCATAATAGAAATATCTGTATTAGGATCATACTAATAATGCATCATATTTCTGTTGAACAGGATTCAGAAACCTATAAAAAATAATTCAGAAAGAGAACAATCAAAACAACAACAATAATTCAAACTTTTATGGGATATGAGGAATTTCATAATGAGAAGAACAGCCTCAGGTTCTATCACTTTGATCTGGAGAATTTTATAATGAGAAGAACAGCTCCAAATTTCCCGGAGATGATGAATTTTATAATGAGAAGAACAGCCTCGGTTTCCACCACTTGATTAGTTTGAAGAAATTCATAATGAGAAGAACAACTTCAAACTTTTCCAAACTTTGAGGAATTTCATAATAAGAAGAACAAATCCAAAGTCCATGGGATACGAAGGATTTCATAATAAGAAAAACAGCTTTGGATTCCATCACTTTTTGTCTGAAGAAATTCATAATGAGAAGAACAACTTTAGACCCTAGAGAATTTCATAATGAGAATAACAGCTCCAGGTTTCACAAGATATGAGGAATTTCGTAATGAGAAGAACAACCTTGTGTTTCTTCACTTTTTGCTTGAAGAATTTCATAATGAGAAGAAAAACTTTAAGCTTTGTTAGCGTAACAGAGGCCAAGAACCTTAGACAAAATTTATGTCTTTTCAGTCTTTGCTTGCCTCCTGCTTCGCAATATTGAGCAAAGAGGGGCAGTTGTCATACCTAAATTTTAACCTAAAGGCCTACGTAAATATAACAAGTAAAATAATAAAAATAGAAATAAAACAACAAAAAAATATAAAGAAAAAAAGAAAAATATGAAAAAATATATGAAAAAGACAAAAGAAAAAGAAAAGAATAACAAAACATTAAAGATTTGTGTTTTATGCAGGAAAATAAAACCTTGAGCACATCAATCAGGTTAAACCAACAATGGGTTCAGAAGAAAATGTTCAAGCTTGAGCAAAGAAGCGATGACGATGATAAATGAAAAGATAATTTTTTAACTTAATACATATTGAATTTGTATTAATTGATGGTTTCTCTTTTTGCAGAGAAAGATTCAAGGTTTAAAAAGAATTCAAACAATCAATCAAAGCAATAACAATTCCAGGTTTTCACGGGATACGAGGAATTTCATAATGAAAAGAATAACCTCGGGTTCCATCACTTTTTGCTTGAATAATTTCGTAATGAGAAGAACAACTTCAAGCTTTGTTAGCGTAACAGTGGCCAAGTCTAAACGAAATTTGTGTCTTTTTAGTCTTTGTTCTTCTCTTGTTCCACAACATTGAACAAAGAGGGGCAGTTGTAATATCCGAATTTTGTACGGGTTCGAATATAAAATAAGATCACAAGTAAATATTAAAAATAAATAATAAATAAAATAGAATAAAAATAAATAAATAAAATGAAATTCAAAAAATAAATAAAATAACAAAAAATCATAAAAAATATATAAATATCAAATAATGGAAATATTCGGTTACCAAGGGGTTAATGTGAGTTACCTGGAGATTAAAGAAGTATTGGTATTCGACAGTTGGAAGGAGAGAATGGTTTTGGCGGGTTATAAAAAATTAGAAAACTGAAACAAAAAGAAAAGGAGGTCGGTTCTATGGTCTCCAATAGAGAAAGTGTAGAGAAGCAATAGAGGGGGAGATTTGAAGACAAATTTGTTGACTTGTCTGTGCTTGAACAAGCCTTGATTTCCATGCATTCTTCTTGTGGGAATGTGGAATTAATTGGCTGCCAAAGGACTTGCAGTACGTGAGCAAAGAAGACCTTGAAATTCATGGAAAATTCACAAATGAGTTTAAAGAAGAGAAGGTGATTGCTTTGATGAAAATGCTAGATTGTTTGCTTTGAGAAAATATCAGATTGTTCTACTCTCTCCAGTTATACAAAGAACTTGAATTTTCAGGTATTATTTCGAGCCTCGGATATTACTACATTATTCTCATGTTTTAAATAAAATTGAATTTGACCCTTTTATAATTTATTTAATGCTTTAATTTATTTATTTAAATTATTTGTTCGCAGGTTTTAAAACCATCGTAGAATATTTGTTTAGGAAAATATTTAATTTACACTTGATTCACTTAGATATTAAATTAGAGCCTTTTTAGAATTAGTCACTTTAATTAAATAGGGAGATAATTTAGTAATGATGACATTCTAATCATATATCTCGGATACACTAAGTGGTCAGTGTTTTGATATAATATTATGTTGGCCAATAGTGTACTTTGGTATCGTATTCGGCGTGTTATCGAAACATAAAAAAATGATAAATAATTTAGGGTTAGAATTTAATAAAATTAATTAGGTAAAAACTAGAAACACTAATAGTATTATTAATTTTGTTTGGTGTCGAGATGGTAGTGTCCATGCATTCAGATATTATCATAATACACCCGGTAAAATTAATAATTTAATAGGGTTTAAGTATTCAATTAATGGAGCCTCATAGGTTAGAACTTAAAATCTATAAGATAATAATTGGTCATGCATTAAAAACCTTTTGGGGCAGAACTTATATTTCTTTAAATACAAGTTAAGGTTTCCTATCTAGAGGGTGTCTTATTCAAATTCATATTTAAAAGAAATATACTTTCTTATCCAAAACGATATTTTTATTCGAACGATATTTATTCGCCAATGATGATTTAAATTAATATTATTATTCGAAATGTCAAAATGTCACGTGTAATTAATAAGGTACCGGTATCGGGCGCTCGTAAGGATCGTCCTTACGCGTAACCGACTCCCGAACCCAAATATTTTTTTAAAGAATCTCTGGTTTGTTTTATGGTGCCTGGCCTACCAAAGTGGTCGGTGGCGACTCCAAATTATTTTTAAAATTCAAATAATATATGTTTTCAATAAAATTTGGTTTTTTCATAATTAAAAAGAATAAACTCGATTTTTCAAAATTCACTCGCCAGACTATTTTTTACACTTTTCGATTTTAAAATGATCGCGAGAGGTTAAATGTATAAATATTCATAATTAAATATTTTATTATACAAATTTTTTTAACTACCACATATAGCTAACGACGGATAATGACTTAATGGTCATTTTATAATAAAAATTAAAGATTTATACTAATTTTATAACTTTTGAAAGTACGGTAATCATTTCTTCACTTTACCCATATATATATATATATATAATATCATAATTTTATATCTATATTCAACCAGGGACGAAAGCAAATGGAGGTGGGGAGGGGCAATCGCCCCCACCCCTCGAATTTTTTTTCTATATTTGTCCTTATATTTATTTTTTTAAAAAAATAATTTCTTTATGAATTTATCCCTCAAATATTTATATTTTACCTCTGACTTCAAATCCTAACTCTATCACTGTATACAACTACGTTGAAACATGGGAGACTTAGGTACCCAATGCCAGTTTGGTAACGATGTTGCTACTTCAACTTTTTGCTATTGCATATTGCTTTCAATTTAAATAAATTTGTTAGACACTGTGTATTTGTGTCCGAGAATAATATATCTATATTTAATTAGTTGACATAGTTTGGTGACGATGTTGCTACTTCAACTTTTTACTATTGCAAATTGCTTTCAATTTAAACAAATTTGTTAGACACTTTGTGTATTTGTGTCCGAGAATAATTTATCTATATTTAATTAATTAACTTATAAATTCATATCAAATACTACAGAATCATGTGATCTCCCTTTTGACATATTCAATTTATAACGTTATAAATTGATCTCGTCTTATTAAGTTGACTGATTTTACGGTATAAAAAATATACAATTTTAACAAAGGTACTTTGAATCATATTTTAGATAAGACTTCATAAATCAAGTATTTCTAAGCATTTTTCATTAAATTGCTTCTAATCCGAGTATTATACAAACTTGATTGCCTAAATCAAGTTTACCAGCTTAAATTGCCAATGATTAAACTGCTTAATACGTTTCCTGCGGGCTTCTTTTATGGAAAATTCGGTAGTAATTTTGTTTCTCCCAACTTTATGACTAATCCGAATCAACACGCATCATATACCGAAGTTTTGTAGATGAGTCACTCAATGACAACTTTCTGCATACATAAATTCTTTATAATCGATACCCTGTCCGCTTGGTGGAAAGTTAGGTAGTTAATGTCTAGTGTTATTATATGTCGATTTCTGGGTTATCAGCCTTGCAATTCACCAACTTTTATTATTTATAGTTTTGATCTTACATAATACACGCATGTCCTTGTTGAAATGAAGATCAAACACCATGAAAATGATGTTTTACTTATTTCTAAACTAGCTGTTTATTTACACAACAGGATTGATGTCCAAAGATGATGTTCTGCATTCAAACTGCTGCTTCAGAAGCTGACGAGACTTTCTGGATGACAAAAACGGGATCTCCCACTTTAACCAGCTTTGAGTTCCCTTCAGTGCTTTCCTTGCAAACCAAGTTCTGCCCAATGTAGATCTGCCATAGAATGGAAAAAAGGTTGTTGATGTCCACAGGACGTAGGATAATACAAGGATACTCCAGAGAGTTCGGAATTCTCGTCTTACCCTCCCCTGCTGTTTGCCATTTGGTCGCAAAACCTTATCCGACCTGAATTTCATAAGAGTTTCATTTGGTTCCGAACCAGCAATTGCGGTGTCTTGATTGATTGAAGGTATCTAATAAATGCACATTCGTATTTTTTAAACCATCTCGGGATGGTATGCTTATGCATATAAAATGAACCTGACTAATGCATGCTGTAAAATCAAGGACTCGAACAAATAACGGAAGAAATTTTGTGTGAAATCCTTGAAATACTGTTTGGTTCGAACGAAACCACAAGACTTTCATCTTTGCTGGTAGAAAAGTGACCTCAAATAGCATTCTTGCACTTGCACTTGCACTTGACAAGTAGACATCACCAGCTGATGTCTTGAGAAAAAATAATTTTCATAAGATAGGCTGACAATGCGGAATCGATAGCTTCTTACCTTACAGCGGGAACATAGTTTTACACCATCAAATGAAAATTGACCTATTTTTATTTCCGTCCATGTGTCTTCAGAAAACGGTTCACAACCTCGAACAAGAATGCTGTCACAAGCAAGAAACCGATGTAATAGTCGTAAATAATTCATATAGAGAGCACAAAAGAGCTAATCAAATTCAGGGTAAGACACATGTTTTCCACCGGAAAAAATCATACTAAGATTTGAATCTGAAGTAGTAAGTGGATCCTAGAAAATATTAGTTTATGGCAACAGTTCCCGATGGAAGTGCATGCTAAATACACTGAGAGATATTATGAGCCTGAAAAGAGAAGGTACTTGGGTCTGAAACGATTAATCGGTACAGGTTCCTTCATCAGCTTGTTAAGTGCATCCAGTGATTCCTGGAAAAGTACCTCTTTGTTCAGGTTTGAACTTCGTTAAAAATGATAAGACAAACATCGCTTACGAAGCTGACTAACCTGAGAAATTAGCAAGAATGGATACTCGTCGGAAAACATTATGTTATGCCCACGAGCATATGCAGGATCCACAGGCCTAGTTTCCAATGCTGCATTATCAAATAATAGTTTAACCAAATTACCAACCATATTGAGAATCTTAATATGCACACTATGGTGATATGTCAGCTCTATATACACACACGCATATTCTCAACTCTTCGAGGAAAATAAGTTCATCCTTGCATTCCCTAGAAACAATATTGCTTGTTTTCCTCGGTGATTAATTGGAATGTCTAGGGTAGATTTGTCTTACACGCACTACTCCCCATCCGAATTCCTCTGCTTTCCTTGATCTCTCTTATTACTGTCCTTAATGTCCAAGTGAGCTACAAAATTGAGCAACTCTTCACCCACATCGTTTGCTTTCCCTCAAGAAACCCAACCAATTGAATTGTATTTCCTATTCATTGAAATGTACTAGAATAAAACCAACCTGCATTAAACCGAACTAGCCTACTGGGTTTCCCGATGTATTTCGTGAACCATTTTGAAGCCTCGTCGCCCTCATCCAAGGCAGAGCCAGACCACTCCCATACTGAAACACCATCTGCTACTCCTGATGGTTTACTAAACCCAACCTTGAGGGAATCCATTCCAGGCGCTTTTATTACTGCAAAATGATGGCGATTAATGGTCATGACCGAAAATCTTGGGGAAAAATCAAAGGAAATCATCAATAAAACTTGTTAGAATCCCCAAGCAGCTCAACCTGTTAAAATTAAAGGACTATAGACAAGGATGAGTTGATTTTACCCATATACGAGTCCTTTGTAGGTTCCCAACCCTTGGAGAAGGCCTCGGTCGGCAGGTCCACTTGGACAAGAGCAAGCTTCGGTTCAACCCTTTGAGTGTATGCCCTCCCTTTCTGATTCACGATAAGCCATTGCCTATCCCATTGAAATCCTGCATATGAGAAGGAAATTGAAATTGTCCTTGCTTGCAGGTCAGACACCAACAACAAATTCATCAGAATCAAAACTGAAAACTAGACTCCCAACATTGCAGAGAGAAACTTAACCTAACAACAAACAGGATAATTATTGATGATATAAAGAACTGAACTCAAAGGGAAAATCTTTTTAAAGTGATGGGTCTTGTTTGTTTCAGTTTGGGTATTTAAGGGGCAAGCAAGCAGATGAAGTTTTCCTAAGAAACAAACACGCAATGAAGAGAGAGTTTTACCAGTAGGAGTGAGAGGTGCATGAGGAACTGAGATTCCACGGCATGATTTGACAGGGTAGATGAAGATGGAAGATATGGTAGCAGCAGCTTCCATTGATGATAAACCAAGTTTCTTACAATTCTCTCAGATCTCAACAAGCAAACACAACAGACGCAATTGTTACGGGTTTAGACTTATCTAGCAAAACCGTGTGGCTTTAGGACTTTACTCGCCTAAGTCAGCTTCTTCACAAAGCTCTCAAAGCTTTGTAACTCGCAGAAAGCAAACAAAAAAAGCACAACAAGAAAGAGTGTTTGACTGAATACTTTGTATTTCTTAAGGATGAAATGAACAAATGAGGAGGGGTGAGACTATATTTATACTTGGCCCCCATTACATCCAGCAGTTACAATTAAAATACATCGATGGTTAGGATTAAATCCCACCAACCACAAAGGCATCATTCTAAGAATATTCCTAAGTAAATATGGAAAGGAATCACCTATGTTCACATAGGATAAATGGCTATCTTAGTGGGCTTGGCAAACCCAAAACCTTGGTGAGATAGTCTTAGGTGGATTGGGCTGTAGCAACCCCACTGTTGGGCTCGTTGAGCTCGCGGACCGTGACATTCTCCCTATTGAATTCAACAACGCACTCGTTACGTCCTGGGAGTGGAATTCGGCAATCTTATCTTGGAATTGCCAAAGGTCCTCGGCTGGTTCCCAACTCCCTTCGTTGTCAGGAAATCCCTTCCATTGGATAAAGTGCTTCTGCCTTGGTCGATGATGTTTCCGTTGGACGATCATGTCTACTAGGATCTCTCGAACCTCCTTCTCATAGGAGACCTTTACT
The DNA here is from genome assembly GCA_035048815.1 of Abelmoschus esculentus. Classification (NCBI taxonomy): domain Eukaryota; kingdom Viridiplantae; phylum Streptophyta; class Magnoliopsida; order Malvales; family Malvaceae; genus Abelmoschus; species Abelmoschus esculentus. Next base: position 10,190,931 of record JAUCBN010000013.1, on the reverse strand, counting down.
CCTATCGGTACTCTATGTGACTTGCCTCGATCCGGATCATCGGTATCCGCATAGAATGGTTTGAGCATACTTATGTGGAAAACCGGGTAAACCTTGAGCTTTAGCGGTAACTCCAGTTTGTAGGCCATAACACCTACTCGCTTTACGATCTTGAATGGTCCCTCGTACCATCGCACAAGCCCCTTGTACACTCCTGGTTTCCTCAATAACAAGTGAAGCTTGGCAAGGACTTGGTCGCCAACTTGAAACTCTTCGTCCCTACGCCTCCGATTAGCCCACTTTTTGGTTTGCTTACCTGTCCTGTGCAAACAAGCTCGGGCTAAGTCAAGATGCTCTTGCCATGCCTTGGCAGTGTGGTAAGCTGCTGGATTAGGCCCCTCGTAACCGAGCACAACAGCGTTGGGAGTGAGTGGTTGTTGTTTGTTCACGATCTCAAAAGGACTTCAGTTTGTGGCCTCCGTCCGCTGCAAGTTGTAAGAAAATTGGGCCACGTCCAACAACTTCGGCTAGTCACGCTGAGTCGCACTAGCACAGTGCTGGAGATAAATCTCCAATAACGCATTCACTCGTTCGGTTTGCCCATCGGTTTGTGGATAAACACTCGTGGACATGTTCAAATCTATCCCCATCAGCTTGAACAACTCGGTCCAAAACTTCCCCGTGAAGCAAAGGTCTTGGTCACTCACGATCGTCCTTGGCACCCGCCAATACTTTACCACATGCTTGAGGAAAAGGTGAGTTGCTTCCTCAGCTGGGCACTCCTTGCTGGAAGGAATGAAGGTTACATACTTTGAGAACCTGTCAACAACCACGATAATACTAGCAAACCCGTCAGTACTCGGCAAACCAACTATAAAGTCCATAGAAATACTTTCTCATGGATGCTCTGGAATTGACAACGGTTTGCAACAACCCTGCTGGTTTCTTGGCTTCGATCTTGTCTTGTTGGAAAATAAGACAAGTCTTCACATAGACCTCCACGTCATTGTCCATGTGTGGCCAATAGTATCGATCCGCCAACAACGCCATCGTACGGTGCACACCTGGATGGCCAGCCCACTTGGAATCATGACATTCCCGCATAAGCTCTTTCTGCAATTTCATGTATTGCGGGACATAGAGGTGTCGTCCCTTGGTGTACGAGAGGTCGTTCTCGAGCTAGAACCTTCTAGACTTGCCCTCCTTGGCATGGTTGATCAAGGACTGAGCTGTCGGATCATGATCTAAGCCCTTCTTGATGCGTGATAATAGCGGTCCTTCGGGTCTACTGATGAACTCTATGTTGCACCTTCGGCTTAGTGCATCGGCCACACTGTTGGCCTTCCCCAGCTTGTACTCCATGGCAAAGTCAAATTCCGCTAAGAACATTTGCCACTGTGCCTGTTTGGAAGACAATTTCTTTTGGGTTAGAAAATAACTATTGGCAACGTTGTTAGTGAATACCTGAAATCTCGAACCCAACAAGTAATGTCTTCACAGCCACAAACAGTGAACAACTGCGGTCATCTCCTTCTCTTGGACGGTGTATCGCCTCTCTACATCGTTAAGCTTCCGACTCTCGAAAGCTACCGGATGTCCTTCTTGCATAAGGACTTCCCCAATGGCTACATCGTACGCATTAGTATGGACTTCGAAAGGTTTGGCATGGTTTGGCAGTGCTAACACAGGCTCACTCACCATGGCTTCCTTCAGTTTCTCAAAGGCCCTTTGACACTCCTCATTCCAGTCCCACGTCTTGTCCTTTTTCAGCAAATCGGTCAAGGGTATGGCGATCTTGGAATAGCCTTTGAAAAAACGTCGGTAGTAGTTGGCCAATCCAAGGAATGATCTTATTTCTGTCACCTTGGTTGGCGGCTTCCATTCTTCAATTGCCCGAACCTTGTCTTTGTCCTTACGGATTACGCCACCTCCAATGATGTCTCCTAAGAACGGTATTTCCTTCTGGGCGAATGCGCACTTCTCCCTCTTGACAAAGAGCTCATTCTCTCGAAGTACCTAAAACACTTGTCTCAAGTGTTCTACGTGCTCCTCCAAGTTCTCACTATATACCACAATGTCGTCAAGGTAAACAACAACAACAAAATCCAAGAATGGATGTAATACCTTGTTCATGAGGGTGCAGAACATCGCTGGAGCATTAGTGAGGCCGAAAGGCATCACGAGGAACTTATACGAGCCATACCGGGTCACACATGCGGTCTTTGTCTCATCACCTTCGGCTATCTTCACTTGGTAATATCCCGATCTAAGATCCAACTTGGTGAACCACCTTGCACTCCCAAGTTGATCAAACAAGTCCGCAATGAGAGGAATCAGATACTTGTTCTTTACCATGAGCTTGTTCAACGCTCTATAGTCGATGCACATCTGAAGAGAGCCATCATGCTTCTTTTGGAACAGAACATGTGCACCATAGGGGGCTTTGGAGGGTCTAATGTACCCGACATCCAACAGCTCCTTGAGTTGTCTTCTCAACTCCTCCAACTCCGGTGGGGCCATCCGATATGGAGCCCTTGCTGGCGGCTCCGTATTAGGGATCAACTCAATCTTGTGGTTCACTTCCCTTTTCGGTGGTAATTGCTTCGGTAATTCGGAAGGCATCGTGTTAGCGAATTCTTCCAATATTTGTTCCACTTCTGTTGGAACTTCTGTCGTCTTCAAAGACTCGTCACCTTTCAAGGTTGCCAAGTATGTTGTAGTCTCTTTGCGCACAACACCCTTAGAAAACTAGATGGCCGAAAGCATCTTGCCCTCTACTCCAGCCTCTCGATTTGTGGGAACAAGGCATTTTTGATCCGGATCCAATATGCAAATGCAATCGGCAAACGGAGCAAGCAACGCATTAATCCGGTCAAGGAAGTCTAAACCAATGACAAAATCGAAATCATCAAGTGGGATTAACTTGATGTTTTCTTTACCGTACTAGCTTCCGAGTTTAATCTTGACTCCCTTGGAAATTCCCACAATCGGTCTCTCATTGGAATTGACAGTCTTTATCATCCCACTTGCCTTCTCCACATGAAGGTCAAGTTTTCTGGTAGCTTCATCTAACATGAAAAGTTCGAAAGCACCCGTATCCACTAATACACTCAAGTTCTTCCCTGCAACGACGATGTCTATGAACATCATTCCCTTATGCTTATGGCCCCTCTTCACTTAAACGAAGCTCATAATTGAGTTGAGCTTGACCGCTACATTCTCGGTTTCCTCATCTCCTTAGATGGCATTAATCTTTGCCTTCTCGGGACAATCTCTTAGCTTGTGTGGTCCTTTGCAGAAGTAGCACGCAAGGGGATCCTCCTTCTTCTTTTCAAACGAAACTTTTACGTCCTTCAAGATGTTTGATGGTCTCCGGTATTTCCCATATGTTTTGCTAGATTTTTCCTTTTCTGTCCCGCTATTGCCGCTGGATTTTGGCTTTGGTTTGGAAGAATCGGATTTTCGATTCTCAAATTGTGCAATGGACTCAGCTGCACTAATGGCTTTGGAAAGATCCATAGCCCCTGTTCGATTCAACTCCATCTGCGCCCATCGTTGTAACCCATTTTTGAAGGCGTAGTACCCCTCGTCTTTATCCATGTTCTTGGGTAGAAGCTTGATTTCCTTGAACTTTTTGACATAGTCAAGGATTGACCCATCATGCTTTAAGTTATGCATTTTCTTGCAGGCTTCCTCGATACCATTCTTTGGATAGAATTGCTCCTTGAATTCGTCATCGAATTCCTTCCATGTCTTGATGGTGATCTTCTCAGCACACCTGTGTCGCCACCATAAAAATCATCATCAACCAAGTAAACAGATGTCGTGTTTACCTTGGTAGTATCATCCTCAATTTCCATTAATCGAAAATACTGTTCCAAGACCCATATGAAGTTCTCCACGTCTTGGACAGTCCTTGCCCCGTTGAACTCCTTCGGCTTCGGAACATCAATCTTCAGCTTTGGTGCTTCAAGAAAATCGTCTCTCTTACTTAACTTTGCAAAAGTCTAATCTAGCAACTTTTGCATCGTTTTGGCAATGTTCTTTTCAATGGAATCAATCTGCTCATGATATGATTCCGCAGCCTGTTGAGCTTCCTTGACCTCCGTCATGGATTCTTCAAGCCGGCTAACCCTCTTCTCCATCGCTGAGATGATATCCCTCGAACTTTTCCTCTTCTTTCCCGCAGCAGCAGTAGCACGAGTCTCACGATCAGTAGCTGGGATATCGTTAGTGCTATGTGGTGCCATCTCTTCCGACCTTGCTCTGATACCACTTGTCACGGGTCTAGACTTGATCTAGCAAAACCGTGCGGCCTTAGGACTCTACTCGCCTAAGTCAGTCTCTTCACAAAGCTCTCAAAACTTTGTAACTCGCGGAAAGCAAGCAAACAAAGAAAGACACAACAAGGGAGAGAGAGTATTTGAGTGAATGCTTTGTATTTATCAAGGATGAAGTGAACAATAAGTGGGCTATCTTAGTGGGCTTGGCAAACCCAAAACCTTGGTGAGATAGGCTTGGGTGGATTGGACTGCAGCAACCCCACCGTTGGACTCGTTGAGCTCGCGGACCGTGACACAATCTTATCTATTTTTTATTCCATAATCCATAACCAGCACTAAAACTAAAACACATGGATTTTGTTGCTTACACTACCAAGTTGGGGCTGAATTTCTTGTTGCACGTAGATTGCCACTTAACTAACGACGCTTGAATCCAATGTGGCCCCTGTAGGAACTGATTCGGTTCCATTATATGAGTTTCTCATATTTCCACGATTCCCACAAATCCACGATCCAATACATGGTTGAGGAGGCGTGTGGATGAGTGGACAGTTAAGGGATAGTGCCGTGTAATTGAGGGGTAATTTTGTTCAATTGGAGTGATTTTGATTGTAAATCACTCTTATAAATACCCATTGACACAAGGTTCCTAAGCACCAAGAATCAAGATTCACATATTCCATCTAGTGAGATCTCTCGAGTACTTAGAAGATCTTGGTGGTTGAAGTTAATTTTGTAGCCGAGTTCTTTAATTTTACGGTGGTTCGGGAGTTATAACGGTGGTCCGACAAGCTCGACGGTGGTGCAACCATATCTCATTTTGGTATAAGGTTTTGACAATAGATGGAGGTATTTATTTAGACCTTTTTCATTGCGTTTATGCTCGTTTAATGCTTACATTTGGTATCAGAGCCATGTTAAATCTCTGCCTTGTCATGTTTAATTTTTCTCAAAATTTAAATGCTATTTTGATCTTTAAATTTTGAAATTTTGAGAAAAATTATGTTGCAAAAATTTTATTTTCATAAGATTAATTTCTAAAATTATTAATTTATTTTACTTAAATAAATTTTAGAAATTAATATATAATATGTGCCTAAATTAAGATAGGTTATAACTTAGTTATATACATAAAAATTAGGTACATAAAACTTTAGTACATATTGCATAAAGCTTTAGCAATAGAAGTATAGATTATGTCTAGAGATCTATATAATTTATTTAATTAGAGAATTAGCCACAATAACTTTAATTAAATAAAATTATAATAAGGATCTCATAAGGACTAGATATAAAACGTTGCATAATGAACAAGCAACACTTTAAATAAAGTTTAGGGTTAATATCTAGCTAAGTGATTTTAATAATTTTATTTATTTAAAGACTAGCCACAACATCTTTAATTAAATAAAATTACTAAGGTTAAAAATCACATACAGAAAGCTTAGATATTAAATCCCTTAATATTAAGGTAAAAATTATTAGATGAACTTTTATAGTTACCCACAAGAGTTATAAAAAGTAAATTTAATAATTTTTACATAAAGAATAGAAAATATTCTATCAAAATGAATTTAATCGAATTAAAAATTTAGCCCACAGACAATTTTTATGTCACTAGATTCATTATTTCTATAATTTGTATTGGTAAATTATAGCTTATGTTATGTCTCAAATTTATATTAAGCATATATGTCAATTTATTTTGCAACATTATTACCTGTGAATATTTCTGATAATAGAGTAGATATCCCTGAATTAACTAGTGAGAACTTTAAGTTCTGGAAGGAAGGTATTCTTCTGCAATTAGGGTGTATGGATATTGACTATGCTATAAGGAAATTTGAACCACATATAAGTGACACTAGCAATCAGGCTGATCTTGCTCTATAAGAAAAGTGGGAGCGATCCAATCGCTTAAGCATTATGTTCATTAAGAGCAAGGTTCCTGATGATGTTCGTGGATAAATTGAGCATTATGAAAATGTCCAAGAGCTATTAAAGACTATAGAGAAACAGTTTCAGACTTCTCAAAAGTCTTTAGCCAGCACCTTAATTATGAATTTCACATCTCTAAGGCTTACTACGGTGAGAGGTGTACGTGATCACATCAATAAGATGCGTGATTTGGTAGCTCGACTTAAGGCACTTGAGGTTGAAATGTCTGAATCTTTCCTAGTGCACTATATATTGAACACTCTTCCTCCTCAATACGCTATATATTGAACACTCTTCCTCCTCAATACGAGCCATTTAAGATCTCTTATAACACACATAAAGATAAATGGTCTATTGATGATCTTTTGATCATGTGTGATCAAGAAGAGGGTAGGCTCGTACTAGAGATAGGAGAGAGTGCACTGACGGTTACTCAAGGAAAAAAATTAGTCCAAGCCAAGCAAAAGGGGAAAGCTAAAATGCCCCCCAAAGCTGACATCAAGAAAGAGTCCACGTGTTTCTTTTGTAAAAAGAAGGTACACATGGAGAAGGACTGTGTCAAGTATAAGGGTTGTTTTGAAAAGAAAGGTAAATCAATCTCACTCGTTTGCTTTGAGTCAAATATGATTGATGTTAATTATAACACATGGTGGATTGATTCTGGTTCTACAATCCATGTCTTAAATTCCTTATAGGGATTAAAAAACTTGAGGGAACCAGTGGGAGCTGAGCGATACATCTATTCAGGAAACAAGATGCAATCGCATGTGAAAGCTATTGGGACCTGTGAATTAGTGTTGAGTAGTGGCTTTGTTTTAATTTTAGAAAAGACTTTTTATATTCCTAGTTTTCTAGAAATTTAATTTCCGTTTCAAGACTTGTACCCTTGGGGTATTGTTTTAATTTCTCGAATGTTGGTTTTGATTTACTTTATAAATCTGAAATTGTTGGAAATGGAATTTTATGCGATGATCTTTATTTTATTGATTTACAAAATAATGTCACTCATAATGTTATGCACATTCAAACTGGTACTAAGCGTTGTGTTATAAATGAAGATTCCTCTACTTTATGGCATTGGAGATTAAGTCATATCTCCATTGAAAGGATTAAAATATTAGTAAATGATGGGGTACTCAATACCTTTGATTTTACTGATTTTGATACTTGTGTAGACTGCATTAAGGATAAGCAGACTAACAAGTCAAAGAAAGGTGCCAAGAGGAGTTCGACCATATTGGAAATCATCCATTCTGATATATGTTGCCCAGATATGGATGTGCAAGGTCAGAAATACTTCATCACCTTCATAGATGATTACTCACGATACATGTATCTCTACATGCTTCATCATAAAAGTGAAGCATTAGAAGCCTTTAAGTTTTTCAAGGCTGAAGTAGAGAATAATATTGTAAGTAAATAAAGATTGTGAGAACAGATAGAGGTGGTGAGTGGTAGATACAAAGAAGATGGACAAGCACATGGTCTATTTGCGAAGTTTCTTCAAGACAATGGTATAGTTGCCCAATACACCATGCCAGGCTCGCTTGATCAGAATGGTGTTGCGGAAAAAAGAAACCAAACTTTAATGGACATGGTGTGAAGTATGCTTAGTAGCTCTAACCTACCTAAGTTTTTCTAGGTTGATGCTCTTAAGACGGTTGTGTATATATTAAATCGGGTCCCAACCAAGGCTGTCTCAAAGACACCTTTTAAGTTATTCAAAGGTTGGAAACCGAGTTTGCGATATATACGCGTATGAGAATGCTCGTCTGAAGTGAGAATTTATAACCCACAAGAAAAGAAACTAGACCGAAGGACTATTAGTGGGTATTTCATTGGATATGCCGAAAAGTCAAAAGGTTACAGATTCTATTGTCCATCTGATAGCACTAGAATTGTGGAATCAAAAAATGCAAAATTTCTTGAGAATAATTCAATCAGTGAGAGTGATTTGTCTCGGGATTCAATACCCATAGATTAACCATCCACTTTAAGTGAGAGATTGGTTATCATTTATAACACCTCTCAAGTTCAATCGGGTGTTGAACAACCAATCAATAAAGTTCCACAAGCTGTTGAAAACACTCCAATAGATCAAGTTGTTCAAGAAATTCCATAAATTATTGAACAAATAGTTGAACAACATAATCCACAAGAGAATGTTGGTTCAACATTAAGAAGATCTATTATAGAAAGAAAATCAACAATTTCTAGTGATTATTTTGTGTATTTACAAGAATCTGATTATAATGTTGGAGCTGAAAATGACCCTGAGTCATTTTCAAGTGCCATGAGATGCAATGAGTCACAATTATGGTATGATGCTATGAATGATGAGATGAATTTTATGAAGAACAACGAATTTTGGGATCTTGTACCATTGCCTGATGGTGTAAAATTCATTGGATGTAAATGGGTCTTCAAAACAAAAAGAAACTCAAAAGGCAACATTGAAAGATATAAAGCAAGACTCATTGCTATAGGATTCACTTAGCGAGAAGGAATCGATTACATTGAGACTTTTAGTCCAGCATCTAAGAAAGATTCATTGCGTATTTTGTTAACATTAGTAGCTCAATTTGACCTTGAGTTACCATAGATGGATGTGAAAACTGCCTTTCTTAATGGTGATCTAGAGGAAGAAGTATACATGAAACAACCTGAAGGATTTTCCTCTAGTGATGGTGATCACTTAGTTTGTAAGTTAAAAAAAATCTATATATGGATTGAAACAAGCCTCCCGCCAATGGTATTTAAAGTTCCATGAAGTTATCTCTTCATTTGGTTTTGTTGAGAAAATCATGGATCAATGTAAATATCAGAAGGTCAGTTAGAGTAAAATTTGTGTTCTTATCCTATATGTGGATGACATTTTACTTACAATGAATGATAGGGGTATGCTACATGAGGTGAAACAATTTCTTTCTAAAAACTTTTATATGAAAGATATGGGTGATGCATCTTATGTCATTGGCATTAAGATTCATCTGATAGACATAAAGGTGTCTTAGGTCTATCTCAAGAAACTTATATCAACAAAGTTTTAGAAAGATTTTGGATGAAAGATTGTTCACCTAGTGTTGCTCTTATCGTGAAGGGTGATAAGTTCAATTTGAACCAATGCCCGAAGAACGAATTTGAGAAGGAGTAAATGAGAAACATTCCATATGCTTCTGTTGTTGGAAGCCTGATGTATGCTCAAGTCTGTACAAGACCTTACATTGCATTTGTCGTTGGGATGTTGGGAAGATATCAGAGTAATCCAGGTATAGACCACTGGAAAGTTCCAAAGAAGGTTTTGAGATACCTAAAAGGGACAAAAGAATACATGCTTACATATAGACGATCCGACCATTTGGAGGTGATTGGCTACTCCGATTCAGACTTTGCTGGTTGTGTTGATTCACATAAATAAACATCAGGTTACATATTTATGTTTGCCGACGGAGCTATATCTTGGAGGAGCATTAAGCAGACTTTAACTGCTACTTCCACTATGGAGGTCGAGTTCGTTTCGTGTTTTGAGGCTACCTCATATGGAATATGGTTAAAGAGTTTCATTTCTGGGCTTAGACTTGTGGATTCAATCTCTAGGCCATTAAGAATATATTATGATAATATAGCTGCTGTCTTTATGGCTAAGAACAACAGAAGTGGAAGTCAAAGTAAATACATCGACATTAAGTATCTAACATTAAGAGAACGTGTTAAAGAAAAGAAAGTGGTCATTGAGCACATGTTAGCTGATCCTTTGACTAAGGGCATGCCACCACATAAATATAAGGATCATGTTGTCACTATGGGACTTGTTCGCACTTTGTAATTTTTCATTGTAAGAACAATTCAGTTGAAACTCTAATAAAGTTTGACATTTCTCATTTATGTTGTGTACATATTAAGTTTATTATTTCGAGAAATATCACTAAAGTTTGAACCTAGAATAAACATTGTGTTTATTCATTAAGTATATGGGCTAAAGTGTTAAGACTTAATGCATTGTGATACATGGAAGATACAACTCAAACATAAGAGGAAATATCGCCATGATTCATACATTATGTTTTAACTTTAAGTTTTCATGGACAATACGAACCGAGTGGGAGAATGTAGGAACTGATTCGGTTCCATTATGTGAGTTTCTCATATTTTCACAATTCCCACAAATCCACGATCTAATACATGGTTGAGGAGGCGTGTGGATGAGTGGACAGTTAAGGGATAGTGCCGTGTAATTGAGGGGCAATTTTGTCCAATTGGAGTAATTTTGATGGTAAATCACTCCTATAAATACCCATTGGCACAATGTCCCTAAGCACCAAGAATCAAGATTCACATATTCCATCTAGTGAGATCTCTCGAATGCTTAGAAGATCTTGGCGGTTGAAGTTAATTTTGTAGCCGAGTTCTTTAATTTTACGGTGGTTCGAGGAGTTACCACAGTGTTCCGACGAGCTCGACGGTGGTGCAACCACATCTCATTTTGGCATAAGGTTTTGACAATGGCTGGAGGTATTTATTTCGATCATTTTTTCTGCGTTTATGCTCGTTTAATGCTTACAACCCCCACACCATATGAACAATCCCTTTCAGATTTGACATTGTTGAATATTGTCCTCGGTTTCACGGGAGATATTTTTATATAAATTTTATCGATTTTCAAATCTTTAAATTTTCATTCTTTTCAGTTGTGATTTTTTGAAGACCCCCTCATTTTTTAATCTCCCTCTCTTTTTTTTAACTTGAAGTCTTTTTCTCGGGTTTATTTAAAAGTAAATATTTTAAAATGAGGTTAAAAAAATTAGGATAAACTACATAAATGGTCCCTCGACTATACTTCAGTTCTTTTTTATATCTCTCGACTATGAAAAGTTACAAATTGGTCTATTGACTATTTTTTTTTACAAAGTGGTCCTCTACCGTTAAAAAATTAACGGAATTCTGACGTGGAAGTTAAAGTGCTGAGTTGGAGTATCACGTGGCATCCCAATCTTTTTAATCCCCAACACACCAAAGAATTGGAATTCAAAAACCTAATCTAAGAAATCCCTAAAATCTTCTCCTCCTTTGTTGTTACTCTCTCCGTTTGCAGTCTTTTATTGGGGAGATGAAAACAATTTGAAAACAGAGTTTATTTTTGAAGATTCGATCAATGAACAAACGGGGACATTTAGTACTGGTGATTCTGACATTTTTAGAATATGATCTTTACATTCCTCCATGATTCAACTTGGGACCTCCATTAAAGTTGCTCGGACTACTTGAACTTCTTTTCAAGCTATGAAACACGATTTTTTTCGATGAGTTCATTCTTGGATTATTCACCGAGACTCCCCTACTTGTTCATGAATCACTTCAGATCTGACTACATTCGGTTCTTGGTGGGTTTATGTTTCTACTAGGAGTGAAAGGGTTGGGACTGAGCTTATCGGAATCAAGCGACAACCTTGGGAGATCCTCGTATTCGTGACCCGAGGATGATGAAGAAAAAAGGATAATCTTGATGAGGATATGGAAACTGACTCACAATCCAAGTCTTTCAATAGTGGGAGATTCAATGAAGATGAAGACTTCGCGGTTCTATGAAGAAAACGCTTTAGAGATTTGGTAATTTCAGACTCTGATTTTGGGTGTTGTTGGACAAACTTTTTAAGACCCAGAAGCTCCCTCTATCGGTAGGAACACCTCGGAGCTCGAGGAGACAACAAGTATGGATCCACTTCTGTCACGGGACAAGATTTGGCTGTTCCGAGGTACCTGGTTTCAGACAATATAGGTTGTTGTTGTTTGGGTGCCGAGAAATGTAAAGGCAGAAGCTTTTCATTCGAGAAAAGCTCATCGGCTGGAAGCATGACGACAGGATCTTCAAATTTAAACTCAAAATCACCAACTGGTTTAGTTTCTTGAATCTCTACTTCAACAAGATCTGTAAGCTTAGATCGACCAACCTTGGATTTCTTAGATTTTAGGGAAGAAGATTGGGATGTGTTTGGGATTAAAGAGATTGAGATATCACATGGTACTCTAACTCAGCACTTTAACGTCCATGTCAGACTCCCGTTAATTTTTAACGACAGAGGACCATTTTGTGACAAAAAAGATAATCAGTGGACCAATTTGTAACTTTTCATAGTCGAGAGATATAAAAAAGAACTAAGGTATAGCCGAGGGACCATTTATGTAGTTTACCCAAAAATTAATCTATTTTAACCTTTAAATTTATCCCAACCATCAACGGGGATAAAAATTATAAAAGCGGGTTAATCGATAACCCTCGAAATTGGGTAAAAGGTTAATTAAAAAGTTACATAAGGATTTCGGTAAGTATATTTATTATTATTTATATAATAATTTATGTATAACGTATAATAATTTTGATACCTACCGAAAATTTTATTGTTCTTGTAAGAAAATACGTTTTAAAGCAAAATAGTATATATATAAATTCTTACACTTAGTGGAACTCTTGTTGGTTCTGGTGATCTTGGGTATGAATTTGGATACATATGTCTTTTATTAATATTTCTATAACAACTTATATATATTATGTAATAATTTCGGTACCTATTGCATTTTTTATTGTTCTTCTAGTTATAATTATACTTATAAATTTATTTATATTTTTCTTTTAAATTTAAATTTCTCATTAATAATAAAAAATCTTTGTCAAGAAAATAAAAAAGGATTGGGTGTAACTTCCTGCAACCTAAGATACATATATCATATGAAATCAATTTACATTCATCAATTTCATACACAATTCTTTTTTTAAAAAAATGAACATAAATCTTAAAATATCCATAAACATGATATATTTGGAAAATAATAATATTTAAGTTGTCAGAAGCATATTTAATAAGCTAAAGCGTGAAGAAAAGACGAGATTAAAGATTTAAAGCGTGTAAACAAAATTTTTAGTGAAGATTGTATCAAATTTTGATTATTTGAAGTTTCGGTAAATATGAGTTTTTAATAAACTTACTCTGAAAAATTGATGAAAAAAATAAATCAACCCAAGTATTTGAGAAATTTTGTAAGACTAAGACAAAACACTTGAGATTTAAAGCATGAATCCTATTCAATCGTGGCCTCTTCTTATCAATAGATTACACAAACGTACACCGATATAAGATTTTATAATTGTTTGGGTCCTTACCCACAAATAAATTATATTTACGTCGTGCAAGTCTTATGTACATATATAAGGTTAATATATATACTTAAACAACTAAAGGTTTACGAAATATTCTTTATTATACATGTAGTATAATTATAACCGTTCTCACTATTTCAAGGCTAATAATTTTTTGTTTAGACATAAATTACAATAATAAATTATAATGTCTTACATCAATATAAGTCTTTATAATTTACTATCATTGTTCTTGTAAGAAAATATGTTTTCTTGTAATCAAATTTATATATACACAAATTCTTACTCTAAATTTAACTTTTATAAAATTTTGGTGATCTTTAATAAGGATTTTGGTATGTACATTTTTATTATAATTTTTGTAATAAACTATGTATATTATATTATGTAATAATTTTGATACCTACTAAAATTCTCATCATACTTATAGGAAAATAGATTATTTTTAGTAGTCAAATATGTATGTACACAAATTCTTACTCTGAATTAAGCTCCTTATACTTTTGGTGATTTCGGTTAAGAATTTTGATAAGTACATTATATATTATCATTTTAGTAACAAACTATGTATATTGTGTAAAAATTTCGTTACCTACTGAAATTCTCGGCGTCCTTGTAAGAAAATAGATTTTCTTATAGTTAAATCTACATGTACATAATTTTTTATCCTAAGTTAAGTTTTTTTCGCTTTTGATAATCCCAAATAAGAATTTCGGTATGTATATGTTTTTATTATCATTTTAATAACAAACTATGTATATTAAGTAATAATAAAATTATTGATTATTTTTTTCTTGTGAAAAATAAATTTTCTATATATTATGAAAATGAAGAATTTTATATTCTAAATATATGATTTAATTTAAAAAAAGTATTTTGTGATTTTTCTTTTACGATTGAGTTATTTTTTGAATTCTCTCATATTTTATATTAGTAAAGTTTATACGTAATGTTTCTTCTCATTATACACTTTGATTGCCATGATTGAGACTTCTTATTATATCTATTTTTTAAAAATTATATATTTTTTAAAATCTCTTGATTATAAATGCTATAACAATTATTTAATTTAGGTTATATTTTAAATAATCTTTAGTAGAATTAAAATATTTATTGACTTCTCAAATTAAAGTCTATATTAATAGTATTTCAGTTTTCCTAAACACATGTACAAACTCTGGTTTCACTCTATTGGCAACATGTAACAATGTCCATTTTTTAAAACATTGGGCTATATAATCATTTTATTTGATTTTATGTTGGATTTTTTCTTCAAATTAAATAATCAAATAAATATGTTTTTCTCTTAAACTTTCTATAATATAGTAGGATATAATTATCCGGGGTAATTTTTCTTTTTTATAATCTAATTTTAAAACGAAGAGAATAAATCATAAGATATTTTAAGTTTATATTAAAAAGATATTAAAGGTATCTTTACTACAAATTTTTTACTATCTCAAGCAAATTTACAAGCTTTCTCCCCATTAAAAATATTTCTTATCTAGGAACATGAAAAAACTCAAAAACTCTCGTCAAAATTAAGGAGAACGTGTTGAAGATAGTTTAATTTTTTATGGGTGAAATACCTACTGATGATGAAGATTCGATAAATTTATTAAAATTAATTTTTACATATCTAAAAAAATAGGAAAAAATAATTTTCATTCAAATAATAAAGATATCGTTAAAAATATATATTAAAAAATAGCCTTGTTAATTCAGTAAGTATAAATTCTTTAAAATAAATTATTTTTAATAAAATGTAAAATTTGACTTGAGTATAATGTTGAAATGAATATAATTTTCTGATTTGTGTTATTTATTCAAAGAATGTTTTGTTGATGTAGATGTCGGAGGATAATTAAATATTGGAGAGTTTGAATGATTTCAAGAATAGAAAAAATTCTACTCAATTAAATTTCCATAAACATTATGAGGAATCAATAAGTGCTTATCATTTATTATTAAAAGTTTCAATTATATGTTTGAGGTGGCTTTTGTTTTTCAAGGTTAGGTTTCCATAATCACGATAAAAGAGAGGAATCATTGAATAGAGGTAATATTTTGAACTCTTACATCTTCTTTCAATTTATAATAATGAATCTAATAAAGTAGATTTGAAAAATGTCTTTTTTATTATCAATTGATTTTTTCAATTTTAAAAAAAATATATTCGATGTTTGTGCAAAAAACAACTAAAACAATTATTGAAGAACAAAATGATATAAAAATAATTTTTGTTGTTGAGTCTACAAATATATCTTATAAAGATAAATATCTCCTTGCCATACGTTAACAAAAAATGAAAGTTTAAGAGAGTTTTCTTTTTTTTTTAAATGTTGCTAATACCATTCATTGACTATACAAGTTGTAATGAGTCATTGTTTATGGAATACGCTTTAAGTTTTTCTTTCAAGGTCAAAGTTACGATGGTTTTAATATCATGAGAGGTTCAATTAATATTCTTTAAATTTTAATTTTGAATGAATCTTTTAACACATATTATGTTTATTTATTTACTTGTAACACCTCTTTCCCTATCTGGTAGAGAATAAGATCGAAATATGCTATCAGAGAATGATTCAAAGTTCAGAACAATATTAAATACAATACTAGGCAAATAGTATTGTTATAACAAAGGTTTCGTATTGATACGAGTCATTGAATATAATTACACTTGGCAAAAGTCAAAAGGTTTTTATAAGGTTCTTTGGTACTGATATGGCTTAAGTTGTATGGGTACGACTACCATGACCATTAAAATGGTTATCCAATATTGATATTGAGTATTGATACGTGAGGCTAATAATATTTTTAATTTTAGGGTCGATAAGTTTTACCGGTATGTCTTATTTTCATATTAATACAATGCATAAATAAAAATTCCAATGATTATTTTCTATATTGATATGCACTATTCAATACTGATACGTCGTTTAACTTAGGTTTATTAAGGTAAGTCCGTACTAATACTGTAACACCGCAAAAATTATTCCTAATTTTAAAACCTAGTTTTGAAATCCCTAATTAAAACTCCTAATCTTTAGATTCCTAATTTTTGAAATCTATTTTTTTTGAGATTTCTAAATTAATTTTCTAAATTCAAGGGAAAATTTTTGGGATAAGATTCTGAAATTTTAAAAGTTTTAAATGTGAAGCTAAATAAGTAAAAGATAGTATAGTAAAGAGGGTCGATCCACACGAAATTTAGAATTTCTGAAGCAATTCTGTGTCGATTCTAGTCCAGGATGCTACAAATAATTAATTAAAGGGGGTTTGATGAGGTTGTGATAAAAAATAAAAAAACTAAAATAATAAATAAAATGTAAAAATAAAGATTGAGAGAAAAAAATAATAGTTGAAAATAAAAATAAAGAAATCACCTCGAGCTAACTTTGTTTTAATTTATCGATCATTAAAAAGGATTTTTACTCTAGGATTCATGTAGGTTACAATCTACAAGGACCAACCCATTGTAACTTGCCTTTCTCTCTTGTAACTGATCTTCCGAAGCCTATCTTTGAAAGATGATTCTTGAGTGGACCAACAATAGCTATTGCCGTTAAAACAACATATTAAGTATTGCAAAGGCCCGACTCGGATTATGTTGTCTCATAGAGAATCGAATCCGATCTCATTTTTCCTTAGCGGACCGCCGCTAAGTGTGTTCATCGGAAGTTGAAATTGTCACATATAAATCCTTCCTCCCACTGTATACTAAAACAACATCCAGACCAACGAGCTCTTTTTGGTTTGAAAACGTTTTAATTTTGTAAGTAAGGCCGATTGCCAAACTAATAAAACAAAAAAAAATAAGAATGTATCCCGAAGGGAATTAAGTACTATTCAATTCTCACATATCAAATTGATTCATTGCTAGCTCTTGGCTTAAAAGAAATTAGTTAAGCATGATATCAATTACCATACTTGGCATATTTTTGCAAAAGTCTTACCCATGGAAGGTATTTATAGGTTTCTAATAACCTAAAAATAACAAACTAACTTAAAATAAAATAAAAGATAATAGATAATCCATGAGTTTAAAATTTAAAAACAAGATATCCTAAAGATCTTCTCAAATCTTGCTGACAGAACAACCTCTAGAAATTTCTCAGATTTTGCTGACTTGATTGCCTCTAGAATCTTCTCGAGTCTTTTAGAAATTGTCACATCAGCACTTCGTCGTGTCCAGCGTTGTGCCCATGTCTCCAGTCATGAAAAATCCAGAAATTGTCTTTCTAATCACCAATTGTAGCAAATAGTTCAGTGCACATAAAATAAACAGAATACTTTCAAATTAGCAGTGATAAATTCATGAGAATAGGATAATTAGCAATTAAAAAGTAACTATTTAAATCACCAATCAAATTCTCCCTCACTTGTCTCATACTTGCCCCAAGTATGCCTTAATCAAACCAATCAAATACCTAGTTTGCAATCCACCAATCTATCTCATACTTAAGCAATTTATAAAAATCAAAGCTCATAATAATTAATTGAAGTAAAACATCAATCAAGAGAATAAACATGAGTAAAAATAAATCAAACATCCGTGTAATTTCCCATCTTTCATCAATAAAAAATTCATCCTAACTCAATTCCTTACATTGTATCACTCAATTGACTCAAATGTGCTTAGGATACAAAGTTTCGCTCAAAATTGCAATCAAATAAGGATTTTCATAAGCTTGTGACATAATCAATTCTCCACTACTTAGAAGAAATAGGATGCAAGATTAATGGGTCTTTAAAAAGGGTGTAATGGGGCTTAGGTATAGGTAGGGAAAAGGCTTAAAATGAGGCTTGTAGTTAAGACAAAAAATTCTTAATTAACATACCCAATTTCCACGAGCAAAATAAGGTGTATGAAATAAATACGAATATTTACATCAAAAATAAAATCAAAATTAAGCAAATTATTTTTTTCCTTTCTTTTCTTTTGTTGTTATTTTTCTTCTTTTTCTTTCTTTTCTTCTCTTTTTTATTTTTTTATTTTTCTCCTTTTTTTCTTCTTTTTTTTATGGAAAAAAAATACTCAAACGCTTCAATTCTTTGTCCTGACAAAGGGTAAGAAGAGATAATGAAGCAAAATAAAAAGGCTTAAAGGCTTAAAATTGAGGTGAAACAAAAAATGGATAAAGGCTCAAAATTGGTTCATTAATATGAAATCAAAACGGTAGGCTTTTTCTTGGGTAAAAATGGGGTGAATCCTATACCTAAATCATATCAAAGCAACATATTTCATGTTTAGTCTCAAAATGTATTCATGCCGCAAGTTCTAGATTTCCAATATCTAATTCGACACACTCAAGCAAGAAAAATGAGCATAAAAATGGAGAAAACATGCTCAAGGCTCAAAACCTTACCAAAGTGTGTTTCATTAATCAAGTTAGGTGAAAGTTCAATAGACAAAATCAAGGTATTTTACAAAGAAGTCAACTTAAATTCCTACTCATGCAATCCAACTATCAAGAGTATTCTAAATCCAAAATAACTAAAAGAGCTTAGATAATCATATCATGCTTAAGATATTCGATTAAAAGAAAATTTTAACCAAACATCCGAACAATTTAATCAAGGCATTCAATCAGGTAAATAAATAAGATGAGTAAAATGGAACTTGATTCAATCTTTACCCCCTCACTTAAAGAATATTGTCTCAATATGAAATTAAAGTACAAGAGAAGGAATAGTGATACTCCCCGTGTTTATAGTAAGATTTTTTTTGCGGTCTATGATGAAAGAAACGATGACTTTGGGGGTTGTAAGGAGTATGCAACTCCTTATTTGCATTTTTCAGGTTTCATGCATGACCAAGCCATTCGAATCTGAGACAAATTATGTGCAAATTTATTTGAAAATAAATTAGATAAAAAAATGAAAATAAAAAAAAACGAAGAAAGAAAATAGGTTGTTTCCCATTTAGCGTTTTGTTTAACATCATTAGCTCGACGACCTAATTCAGACTACATGTACTGCGAAAATTTCTTTTTCCAATTCACGTGCTTTATTCAACTGAGAATTTCTCTATGAGAAATTTTTCGACCATGACATTCCTTCAACTTTTTCAAAAAAGTATCTTCTTTAATATGCAATTTATTCGGTGGTAATTTCAACTCCATCTTTAATGCCTGCAAGATTGATGAAAAAGATTTAACTTTTGAAGGCATTAAATGGAAATTAGAAATAAAATAAATGATAGAAATAATTTCTTCAAACTTTTTATCTTTAAATTCCTCTTTTTCTAATTCCCTGCAAAAATCATGTAGCAAATTAGTCTCCAAAAATTCAATATCTAATGGATCAACAAATCAACGAAATTCAAGCTTGACACATTATCTAGATATTTCAAGGCTTTATATACGTCAAGCTAGACGACTTCTCCATCAAATTCCATAGCTAAAATATCATTACGAACATCAATTTTCGCATGTGTCGTGCTCAAGAATGGTCGCCCAAGAAGTATTTCAAATCCAATATTATTGCGATCATTTTCCATGTCAATTATATAAAAATCAGCAGGAAATATTAAATCATTTACCTTCACTAAAACATTTTCTAGAACTCCTTCGGGGTAGATGATTGATCGATCAACGAGTTTTACCGTTACCCTCATCTCTTTCAATGGTTCATTGGAAATTTTATTATAGACGGACAATGGCATCACATTGATAGATGTGCCTAAGTTACACATAGCGCGCTTGATTCCAACATTACCAATTTTGCATGGTTTGACAAACATACCTTGATCTTTATACTTGGGAGGAAACTTTCTTTGAAAAATTGCCGAAATATTTTTGCCAAGGTTTACCTTTTCATGACCAGTTAACCATCATTGGTTTGTAGAAGGAACTTTCAAGAATTTTGCATATTTGGGTATTTTCCGAATTGCATCAAGAAAAAGGATGTTAATTTCTACATTTCTAAAGATGTCAATGATTTCTTTCTCTTTCGCTTTCTTGTCAGGTTTTAAAAGGAAAAGGAGACAAAGTTTTGTAAGGAGAAGAAAAAAAGATGTGGAAGCAAATTTACCAAAACTGTTTGAAGGCGAATGATCTTTTTCTTGATTCTTTGACAATGCATCTTCTTTTTGTTTATCGGACTTGTTTGAAACTTTAGGTGAGATGATGGTGCCACTTTTGAGAGTGAACAAATTTATATTTTCCCTTGGATTTGTTTCGGTTTGTGATGGTAATCGGCCTTGAGATTCTAGGCGATCAACTTTTTGTGCTAATTGACTGATTTATTTTTCAATTTCTTGAAGATGAGCATGTGTTTGAGTTTGGAATTTTTTTTGGGATATGGCCAATTTCTCAACAATCGTTTCAAGGGATGATATTTGTGGTGTTTGAGCTGGAAAAGTAGAAGCCCTCGCTTGATAATTTTGGTTGTTTTCGTAACTCAGTTTTGGATGATCCTTCCATCCTTGATTGAAAGTATTAGTATATGGATTGTATGCTCTTTGAGGGGGTCCTGGAAAACTTCCTACGACATTAACTTGTGCTTCGAATGCATCTTGTAAGAATGGTGGGCAATATTTCGTCAGATGATCCGGTATAGTGCAAACTCTACTTGCTTTCGCAGCTCCAATTTTTCCTGAAACAAGGGAGCTAACTATGTTAGTTAATTTGTTTAATTTGCTTTCAATTGAAACAACACTTACCTCATGAACCCGTCGGCTAGGTTCACTTAAGGAGCCAAATTATTGTGAGTTTGCCGCTATAGTAGAAATTAATGTTCTTGCTGCATTTGGTGTCATGTTAATGAGAGCACCGCCACTAACGGCATCTACCATCTTTGTATCAACCTGAAGCATTCCTTCATAAAGGTATTGAAGAAGTGTCTGCTCAGATAAACCATGTTGTGGGCAGCTGACATATAATTTTTTAAATCTTTCCCAGTAATCATAGAGAGTTTCACATTCTTTTTGTTGTATCCCCAAAATGCTTCCCCTTAACTCACTCGCTTTCACCGCTGGGAAAAACCTGTCAAGAAAAACATGTGATAGATCAGCCTAAGTAGTAATTGTATATTAATCTCGTCTTAAGTTAAAATAGGGTTTCGCCATTAGGAAAGGTAATGCAAAGTGGTTGTTGTATCTCTAGAGCGACAGTAAGCTCTCTAATTGTTTGGTTGACCATCTGTCTTGGTTCAAGATTTATGTTTGATGAAGTTGTATGGGGGACTGGATTTGAATCTACGTAAGATTGAGTTTGAGATGATTGAGAATTGGATTCTGAGTTTGATTGCTTGTCTTGCTCTCGTTGTTATTTCTTCTTTCGAAGTGTTTAGCCGTGAGTTCTACGAGCACTTGCTTCGATTTTTGGGTTAAGTTTAACAAGATTTCCCGGGTTGCCACTGGTCATAAAAACAAAACAAAATTTAATCAGTAATTTGCCGAAAATTCCCCGATAATGGTGCCAATTTTGATAAGCGTAGTTTTACTCGTCAAAAATAAAATATCCATTTTTAAATTAAATAAGTAAAAGATAGTATAGTCAAGAGGTTCGATCCACAGGGAATTTGGAATTTTTGATACAATTTTTTTTCGATTCTAGCCAGGTACAAACAATTGATTAAAGGGGGTTTGATGAGGTTGTAATAAAAAATAAAGAAACTAAAATAACAAATAAAATGAAAAAAATAAAGATTAAGAGAAAGAAATAACATTTGAAAATGACAATTAAGAAATCGTCTCGAGCTAACTTTGTTTCAATTATGTCGATCATTGAAAAGGATTTTTACTTCTGGATTCATGTCGGTTATAGTCTATAAGGACCAACCCATTATAACTTGTCTTTCTCTCTTGTAACCGATCTTCCCAAGCCTTTCTTTGAAAGATGATTCTTGAGTATATTAACCATAGCTATTTCCGTTAAAACAAAAAATTAAGTTCTGGAAAGGCCCGACTCAGATTATATTGTCTCATAGAGAATCGAATCCAATCTCATTTTTCCTTAGCGGATCGCCGCTAAGTGTGTTCAAAGAAAGTTGAAATTGCCACAGGCAAATCCTTCCTCCCACTGTATATTAAAACAACATCTAGACCAACGAACTCTTTTTGGTTTGAAAACGTTTTAATTTTGTAAGTAAGGCCGATTGCCAAACTAATAAAACAAAAAAATAAAAATGTATCCCGAAGGGAATTAAGAACTATTCAATTCTCAAGTATCGAATTGATTCATTTCTAGCTCTTGGCTTAAAATAAATTAGCTAAGCATGATATCAATTACCATACTTAGCATATTTTTGTAAAATATTAAAAGACTACACATAAAGAAAAGAAAGAAATTCTATAGAATAAAAGCAACAAGACAAGAATTCAAAGATGAAATGATTGATCCTCAAGCTTTACCCATGGAAGGTATTTATAGGCTTCTAATAACCTAAAAATAACAAACTAACTTAAAATAAAATAAAAGATAATAAATATAATCCATGAGTTTAAAATTTAAAAACAAGATATCCTAAAGATCTTCTCAAATCTTGTTGACAGAACAACCTCTAGAATTTTCTCAGATTTTTCTGACTGGATTGCCTCCAGAATCTTCTCGAATCTTCTAGAAATTTCCACATCAATATTTCGTCGTTCCCGGCATCGTGCCCATGTCTCCAGTCGCGAAAAATCCAAAAATTGTCTTTCTAATCATCAATTATAGTAAATAGTTCACTACACATAAAATAAATGAAATGCATTCAAATTAACAGTGATAAATTCATAAAAATAGAATAATTAACAATTAAAAGTAACTATTTAAATCACCAATCAGGATAAGATTGTAAAATTTTAAAAGTTTTAAATGTGAAGTTAAAGTTTTAAAGTTAAAGTGATGTTTTGAATTTTGAGAACTCTTGAATATCTTGTTTGTTTTTAAATTAAATTTTGATTCTACTAAAATTAGTTTTTTTATTAAAAATATTACTTTATTATAATTATTGTTTTATTAAAACTCTTTATTTATTATAATATATTATTTATATATTATATAAAGTTTCATGTAAGGAAAGAAAGCCTCTTTAAAATTCAATGACCTTTTTTATTAATATTTATTATATTTATAATATGATCTAATAGAATTCTAATTATAATTGAAATTAGTTAATTTTCTCTATAAATACATATTATGGTCTAAGTGAAAACCCTACATTATTTTTTCCATCAAGATTCTCTAAAGTCTCTGTATTCCTTGTTTATTTTTGTTCGAGTTCAAGACATATAACACCAGAGCCACAGCGACTCAAATTACTGAATATCACAATTTTTCCGAAATCTCATGCACTTGTGTTACCATGCATACATGTCATTATGATTTGAGAAATATATGAAAATTTTCAAATTTGAGATCTCACACTTTTGAGAGTAAATATGATTTTTATATCCTGTGAATTTATGTTTCCGGAAAAATTATGATATCGGATAAATTGTGATTTCAGATTGAATTATGATTATTTTCAGATTTTTCAAATCATGTTACATCATATTGTGTGCATGGGATGAGATTGTGTACGGAGGAAGTCGTAACGGTTTTCCAAAAGCCTAAGACCACTCTCGGATTTTGGTGACATTGTATGTGAGCATTTTGGGGAACTCCTTCACTCGGATTGATGACGTTGTAGTTGAGATTTGTGTTGTGCATATGATATCATCCATACATCATGCTTTGCAGTTTTTCCAAAACTTTATTCTTGAGAAAATTATTTATGTGAATCGTATTTTATTTTTTAAAATATTACTCTTAAAAATTAATTTTATAAACCGTGTTTTATTGTTTTTATTTGCACCTTAGAGACACAATAAGCTCTTTAGCTTACCCCCTCTTAGTTTTCTCTTACATATCTTTGAACTTTAGGCGATGCGGTACTTGAAGGATCTCATATTTTATTTAGCTTTTCATTATCAAAACGAAATTATTTTTAGATATTCAGGTTATTATTTATTATTTTAAAAACTTTGAGATATTTATGTTATCACTATGGTTTTATTTTAAATTAAAGTATAATTTTTAAAATTGATTTCTTGATGGTAAAGTTTTCAAACGTGACTTTTTAGATTCAACCTATTTCTTCTAGGTCGGGTTTAGGGGTTATAAATGCACCATCATCCATACCAATACGACTAGATTTATAATAATATTTTAATTCTATTATTCATCAAATTATTCTGTCAAAACATTTTCAAATGCAATAAAATTTTTACCAATATATAAAATTTCAAGATATTTTAAATTAATTTACTAGAATTTCACATACCGGAGCATTTTAGGTCATATAATTACTATTCCAATTTTACAAACAAACTAAAATTTAATATTTTACCACTTTAGTGTATAGAATGGTATTACACACACAAAAAGGATAAACTAACATGATTAATCTTACTCCACCTTACTAGTAGTTTAGAGACAAAAATAACATATATGATATTTAGTTTGAAGCAACTTTCAACTTTAACAACACGTCGAGGTAAGATTTCTTTAATGACCTGAAATACATAAGACACACATATCTTAAACTTAATGTAGAGAGGTAGTTTTCATAATAATAAGATATGATGCACCATAACAATGACAAATACATGAGCATGAACCAATTTCAATATATCAAATTGAATTACATCATAGCATATTTTATAATAATTATAAAACTTTTTTATTAGACAAAGCAACCCGCAGATACGTAGATACTCTCAAATACCATATTACGTCACGTCTAGGTCTCAACCTTAAAATGTAGTTTGAATTTTTTACATAATCTATCATATACACCACATAAAGATCATAGTCCCGAACCGTAGTTCAATACCTTATTTGAAGAGATCATAAATACTATAGTATGTCAATTGTATCCAAAGTTTATAAGTGTCTAAGAAACATATTTTCATCTCTTACCAAATTTTGTGTCCATGAATCATAACGAATAACATGGTGAATCTTGATTTCAAATTTTGTACAGATGGCATAACATCATGTTCACTTACTATGAGACACCATATTGACATCAAGCATAAATCACATATATGTATATTATCATGTTCATAGTTTCTTATTATCAATTGTTAATATATTGTATATTCCAAATGTCACACTTAACATATATCATCAAATGAAAAAATTAATATGGTGACCTTATCATACTTACCAAAATGAAGTTCACATCTGTATGTTTTACTTGATTTTTTCTATCATAGATGCAACATAAACAAAATATTCAAATATAATCGGTATGAGACTTGGCCATTATTGAGACACAACTATACTCACCTAACACTTTAGAAGACTCAAGGCTCCCAAATAATAATTTATTTGCCTTTGGAGAAGCTTGGCTTAGAGGATGGACATGGTGACTTTTCTTCTAACATTTGTAATAGACAAAATTTAAGATAACTTGCTAGATTAAAACCATTGATTCAAAAATGATATTAAAACTTATTAAAGCTTGTATAAAATAATATTTATATGGAATTAAGCTTCTAACACATTGACTTTCAAGACTTTAATCTTAAAATTAAACTTCAAGAATTCATAGAATCCATAAATTGATTGCATAGTTTAACTCACCAATCCAAAAGCTTTTTACTGTGTATAAAAGAAAAATTCAAAGATTCAAGTGATATGCTTGTTTGAGTTAGAGATAAGAGATGACAATAGAAGAGATTATGAAAATTTGATAAAGTTAGAAGAAGGATAATAGATTGATTTATGATTTAATGAATTAATTCTTGTTTTATATTTTATTTTCTTAAATCTTCAATAAGCCGTGAAATTCTTAATGAAGATTCCCTCGCAAGCAAACAACGGGAAGTCTTCCTGGCTTGGGAGGTGACCTTTAATATCCATTTAAATTTTTAAAATAAAGGTTGATTTATTCTCTAATTAATTAATAAACATTTTATGAAAATTTTTTATCATCTTCATGTGAAATTGGCCAAGCATCAAGGTGACTCACACCTTAAAATGATAAAATTATGCGGATGGTCTATCAACTTTTAAAGTTTGTACTTTTGCCTCCAAACTTTTAATTTTTATAATTTAGACATCGAATAACTTTTCATTCTTTCAAAAGGTCCAACATTTTTAATTAAACTTGATTGAAGTCTATTACATCAAAATTGAGTATAAAGTTTGAGTAAATACATTAATTAGACCAATTTGATACAAAACTTTCGATCATCAAAATTTAATTCCGACTAAACTGATTTTTAGAGTGTGACAACTCTTCCCCTTAAGAAAAATTTGTCCTTGAATTTTCACATGAACCAAAAAATATGGATGTTGCTTTTGCATCATCTCTTTCAGTTTTCATGTGGTGTTAGATTTATTTTGATTTTGGTATAACTTAAAAATAAATTTTTAAGGATTAATTTGTAAAAAATTATAAATTATTTTCTCGAAATAAAATCTTCAAAAACTCGATTCAAATTTGTCAAAATGATTTATAAAATGTTTGACTTTTCACCCATATCGAATATACAATGAAAAGTCAACAAATTGGTCATAAGTGATTTTTAAAGCCAAAGTTCTGAAACTTTAGTTTAAGGTTTCGAAATCTTTGTGGCATAATGACTAATTATTGAAGACTTAGCAAAGGTTTTGAAACCTCTATAAAGATTTCAAAACTTTTAACATGTACGGGCTAAATTTGTTTAAATTGCTTAAAGGTTTTTAAACTTTTGTGCAGGTGAGTATTAAATGCTCAATTTTAATGGCAATCAAAGACTTCAAAGTTTTCTCAATGGCTACAAACGGTTAAAAAAGATTAAGAGTATATTAAAGAGATCTCAAAACATTATTGAAGAAACAAGAAAGTATATTCAAACATTTAAGCAATCAAAAATTCAAGTTATGCTTTATTTTTAATCTTTCTTGCAAAGACTAGGGTGTTCTTCAATTGTAATCTTTTTGCTAGTGTTATTTGGATGTGTGAGATAACTTAAATTGTACAAACAGTTACCTTATGAGGATTTTCTAGTTTGCTTATTTGTACTCAAATATGGGGAAAGATTCAATAAACTTTGGGGTATAATTCTATTGAGTTGTGTAAGCTTAATCCTTATCTTAAATGAAAGACAAGTTAGTGAATTTGTGGGAAATCCTTAGTGTGATCACTAAGGTAGTGGATGTAAACTTCATTGAGGAATTTAAATCACTCTAAATCACCTTGCAATTTTCTATCTTTGCAATTTATGCCCATCACTTTTTTAAAAATCTAATTTACATTTTTTATTCTATCGATAGCAATAATCAATGTGGCTTTTTCCATCAAATGGCTCCTCTAGAGTATATTGACTAGAGGCACAAATTTATTACAAAGCCTCTTGACTTCTCCTGTAAGAATATACACCAGTTCCTTCATAAGTTAAATTAGACTCTCGCTCTTTACCATCGCTCGAGATGTTTTGCCTCATGACCTTTCTTAATTTGATGTTCATTTGTTGGTATCTTGTAGAGTTTCACTCTTTATTTGTATATTGACATCATATGCACTTGTTTTTCTCCATCTAGGTCATGAAGTTTTTTCTACGAGACATGATAACAATTTCTCATCTTACTAAAAAATACTTTTAACCAAAAAAATTATATTTTATTTTGTATTTAATTTCGAAAGTAGACTTAGAAAGCAATACAAAGTTGTTATTTTGGGGAGGCAAAAATTGTTAAAATTGCATTGAAACAAATTAGAATAGGTCGAATTTTGGAGTAGATTCGATTTTGAAATTTCTTTATAATTACTAAACAATAAATATAATCATTAAATTAAACAAAAAAATTCTTTAGCATTAAAATTCATGAAGTTATAAAATCATTATTAAATTTTAAACTAATAGAAAATAATCATTATACATTATAAAAATAATGAAGAATTTTGATTAGTTTAAAGGTTATTTTTTATTGATTATTATATAATAATTTAATAAAATTCATTGACTATTTTATAATATTTCGATAAGATAATAAATATTTTTGTATTTTTAAAATTTCAGTGGTTAAATATTATTTTTTACTTAATTTAATAACCATTTTATGTATTTTATCCTAATATAATACATATTTGAAGCCGCAAATTGATTAATTATCCAAGCTCACCTCCATTAGAGATTGGAATGTCAAAGATTTTGTAGGTATAAATATAGTTTTGGTACCTAAACTATATACATTCTCTCAAGTTGGTACCAAAAGAATTTTTCTCTCAACTTGATGCTTGAATTACACATTTTTTCCTAACTTGGTACCTAAAGAATTTTTGCCTCTAAGTTGATACCCAAACTTTAATTTCATCCACTATTTTTATATTTTTGTTAATAATTTTAGTCCCAAAATTTATACATTCAATCAATTTAGTCATTATTTAAAATAATTTTATAAATTCAATATTTCATATTTAAAAATTATATTAATTTAATTAGTTTTGTGATAGTATCAAACACCGAGAATCTATTGGATAAAAAATAATGGAATAACTAAATTCTACCATAAATCAATAAGACGTTTAAACTTTTATTATACTAAAAAAGTAATATAACATTTCTAAGAGAAGAATAAATAATTTAGGTGAATTACACAAAGTAAATCGATAAATCTAGAGTTACATTTCTTGAACTATTTTAAGTTAGGACCAATTGATATAATATATAAGTTTTAATACCGAATATGTTCAATTTAAGTATTAACTTTAGATTAAAAATATTTTTGGTACTAAGTTGGGAAAAATTGTATAATTCAAATATCAGTGTGAGAGATTTTTTTAAAAGAATGTGTCTAGTTTATGTACTAAATATATATTTAAGTTTTTTTATTAGGGTTAGGGTTTCTCAAAGTACCACTCTCTTATTTTTGACTTTCCTTCTCCGCAATCAGCCGCACCATGCTATCCAGACTCAAGAGACTGTATTAACAATGGCAGAACAAGTCTACACTTGGATCCACTCTCATTCTCTCTCTGTCACTGTATTTTTATGTACTTGTCATTTACTGTTTTTTTTTTGTTTGCAGATCGAGAAGGTGTTTCTGAAGCAAACCAAAGTGTTTTTAAGGTAGTATTACTGTTCAATTCCATTGAAATATTTGATATTTCTTTTTTTTATTTTTTTTCTTTAAATTGCTTTTAGATCTAAGAAATCTGGAAAAGTAAAAAAATCTCCGAAAAGGGAGGAAATCGCTTCTAGAAGAGCATTGGTTTGGGCTTCAGGACCCCTCTTGAAGCCATTGAAGGTTTTTTGTAACATCTAAAAAATGGAATTAGATGTTATCAAGGTCAGATAAGGGGTTCGGTTGAACAAATCAAGCCAATTAACCTAAATCCGGGAATTAATTTTTATAAATGGTTTTCAAAGGAAATAAAATATGAAAAAATACTCTAAAATTTTTATTTGGAATTTATTTGAATTTTGTAAATTTAATTTTTTAAAATTACACTATGAATCTTGACATTTTTGAAAATAGTGACTATTTTGTAAAAATTACTATTTTAGTGACTAAAATGTAATTGGGTCAAAACTTAAAATCTTTAAGGGGCTATTTATCCAATCTTTCTCATCAGATCTAAGCTTCTAAAAAAATTTTATAATTTCTTTTAATCAACAATTAAGATTTAATTGATACACATTTTCCATTTTTTACCAAAATCACAAATTCACGTAACTTCTCATTTTCTCTCAACTTCTCCCAATTTTCTTGGTTTCCAATAATATTTCTCTTCAATTTTATCAAGGTAAATCACATCTTTTTGATTCAATTTCGTTCATATTACTTTCTCCTTATTTCTCTTTAATTTCCTTATATTTTACAACTTATTTTCATGGGTTTTACAATCGGAAGGAGGTTGGATCATGTTTGAAGGTAAGAAACCATTTAGACCTATAAAATTTGAGTTCTTTATTGAAATTCCCAAGTGTTTGATCCATTACATTGGGTTCTTGGTTTGCTTTATGGTTTTAATTGATGATTTTTGGTTTTTTTTGGTTAATTTTAATTGAATTGATTCAATCTCGTAATAAGATGATACCTGATGGTTTTCAATAGGTAAATCAATGAATTTTGATGTGTTTTAACATGGAATTAATGATTCTTGGATGGGTAAACCTAGATCTTAGCTTTTAGTGATGTTAATTGGCTTAGATCTTCGGTTTACGGCTTGTTTAGGTGGCTGAATGTTTGTTGTTGGTTTAGGATGATTAAATCATGTTTCTTGGTTTTTTTGTTGCTAAGAAGTTTTGTTTTTTGTTGGATAAGGGTTGAAGGTCATTTGGTGGGTTTCGGAAACGTTTTCAATTTTCTTAGGTGTAGTTTTGGGGGTTTGTTTGGTTGGGAAGTGTGAGAGGTTGATTGAATGCATTAATGTGCATTAATCTCTTTGTTTTTATTGGGTTAAAACAGAGCAAGGTATTGTGCTAAGTGTTGGAAGTGTTTTGAAAAAGGCGAGAATGTCGGTTGGCTTCGGCAAGCTAGTTTCGGGCAAGTGGTGAGCGGGTTGCCGTATCGGAAAAGTTTCACTTGTTTTATCAAAGGTTTGAGGGTGTAGGGATGCTGTGAACTCGCAAGTAAGTTAAATGGTTTCGCTCTCTTAATAGTTCCCATATTGTTCCATAATTGTCATGTTTTAGACATGCTCTTAATGTAATTTTTAGATAAGTGATTTATGCATGAGAAATAAAATGTGCTTTGTCTACAAGTTGTGTTCATTATTGTCAATTGATATCGGATATGTTTTAACAATTGAACATTTCATGAGTTTTATTAATATCTATGCTTTTGGTAGCATATCCAATGACTGGTAATGTTGCATTGGTTTTACGAAAGATGCATATGAAGAAATGGTTTTCAACACATGAATTAAATTTGAAAATGATGTATGCATGTGTTAGCTGTTGTGTATGCACGATTTATGATGGTTTCCATGACTTTTAAAGCATGAGAATGATTTGGATTAAAGTATGGTTATTATCTTTTCCTCGAATAAAGCCGTTGAACATGATTTGAGTTCACTTTGATGAACATATGTTGAGTGCATTGTAAAACAACAAGCTTCCATGCATAATGAGAACAAAGGGATTAATGCACATAAACAAGGGGACATGTGATTAGGATCAAGTGCATTATAATATTGAGTTAGTATGTTGTGTTGCCCACACTTAAACAAGGGTGACTTTGTGTCCGATCGTGTATGTAGAGCTTGCCTATATGTAAACAAGAGTGACTTTGTGTCCGACCGTACATATAGTTGACCCATACGTAAACAAGGGGACTTTGTGTCCGACCGTACATAGTGGGGATAACATGTATACAAGGGTGACTTTGTGTCCAACCAATGCATGTTGAGACCAAGTGTCTCTATATAAGTAATAAGTAATCCGATTATTCGATGGGTATAAGGTTTGAACAAGACTAGTCACTTAGTTGCCAATATGCATGATTTATGATTTAAAACTTTTGTGTATTGAAAAGTATGAGATTATGACACATATTGATATAGAACTGTTTAGAAAATGTAATGTTTTAAAGTCTTGAGTTTTACAAGCATGTGTTCTTGACTAATCTTTGTACAAGGATATGAGCATGAGAGAATGGTCTAAGCTTTGCTATGTGTTTATCATATAAGACTTGAATCTTGCACATTAAAGTGCATATGGCTTAAACTTTTCTAGGTGAATAGCATGTAGGACTTGAGATGGTACATCGAGATGCATATGTATGAAAAAGGCCATAAGTTTTATTGTTGTTTTAAAAACATGAAAGTTTTGAGAATTTTAACTTTGAAATACATGATATAAATGATATTTGATAAGGAAATTATATTGATTTTGTAAACCATGTTTGAGACATTTTTAGTGAGCAGGATATGGCATGATTTAGAGAGTTTATTGATGGAATTATGAATGCAATGCAAAGGTGGTTTTTCTATATTTTACCCCTTACTAAGCTTATGTTTACCCTCTCTTTTACATTGCAATGCAGAGATATTAACTGAGGTAGCTAAGAGAAGCAAGATTCCAAGTGCGTATCGATAAAAAGCTCATGTGTTCTAAAGTGTAGTAGTAGTAAGATAGCAATGGGGGTATAGTTTCATTGTTGCAAAAGTTGGTTTTTGGTTGATGAGAATTACTTTGGTTGTATGAACTTGAGTATGCATTGGATGTTGTAAAATGTTGTTGTCTCGTAAGTAAAAGCATCTAAAGAAACTGTGTTGTCTTGTTTGGTTATGATTTTTGTGAAATAGTTAGAAAGTATGCTTATAGGAGCTATGAGGTCTATGATGGTTTTCAATTGGATGTTTAAGTTGCTCTCGGTGCTTAAAAATTATGCATATAGTTGATGGTGATCAATGGTTGTGTCTCGTGTGGGTTAAATCTACTTAACATGATTGATTTTATGGTTCTAGGCACCAAGGTATCGAAAAATCAATGGAAGTTTCGAAACCTTTATCATATCATTTCGAAACTTCTAGGTAGGTTTCGAAACCTTGCGGGATAATTTGATTCTAGAACCTTACGAGACACGAAAAGTTTCAAAACATTAGAGGAAGTTTCAAAACCTTTTCCATAAAGTTTCGAAACCTTCAATGAAGTTTTCGAAACTTTTGGCTGCTATGAGTTGATAGTTGCCGGAAATTGCGTTTTAGTCCCTAAATCTTGTAATGTCAATTAAATGAGTTGTAGGTGTTATTTTCAGTTGAGATTTGAAATGTAAGCTTATAATAATATTAATTAAAGATTGGTAATACTAAATTAATATTTGGACCCTAAAATTATGGAAATTTACAATTTGGTCCTTTTTACTTAAATGTCCAAATTAAGGCTCGTTTCACTTCCTTTTTTTTACAATTGGAAACAAAATATGTATGAACTTGTAGGACTTAAGTGAAACATTTAGATAAGATAAAAGAAAAAAATAGGATCGTTTATCGGGTTGAGCCTTTACAAATTTAGCTTGGTATTCCCCGTGTAATTCGTTAGTGCTAGTTTTGTCTAGACCGGGCTAAGAGGGTTACATTTGGTGGTATCAGAGCCAGGCTTAGAATCTTTGGGGGAGTCGATGTTGATGATGGTGATGTATTTTGTTTGTTGTATAACATGGACTATTGTTTTACTATGTACGATGATTGATCATTGTTTAAATACAAGTATGTTGCTAAGTATTGATGCTTGGTGTTTGATATATGTTTTAGCATGCTAGAAATAGTTTTGTTTGACAAGTATGGTGCTTGCAAGTATGATTTAATCTTGTTACATTACTGTGTTAGTAGTCTACAAAGGGATATGATCATTTTCTTTTATTGAAACAAAGGGTGGATTGAGCATTGTATGTCTATTGTATGGATAAACATGTTGATTGTTTTATGCTTTGATGAGATGGTATTGATATCGTGGTACATAGTGGTTATGTCATGTAATGGTTGGATTTGTTTTGTTTAGGGACTATCTTGGGAGACCCATGTCTCTAACTACTACTAGAAAAACTATTTTATATTATACTTGAGCCACTTGGAACTTGCTTTGTGCTGACCTTACTATTTTGTAAAAATTTTGTTATTTGTTGTAAAATTATGATGTTTTCTGATATGGGACTTGTAAGACATCTGAGTTTCATTAATAGAGAAGTTGTGGAGGATCATCAAGTTCATGTTGTGTTGTACAATATAGTGTTGAGGTGATAGATTTTGAGTCGATTGGGTCCTCAATCATGTTTGAGTGTGAAAGAGGTTTTGGATCAGTTGGGTCTGAGAACATGTTGTAGTTGTGAGTAGCGGAAGGCTACATATCTTGGAGTACCCTAGAAAGTTCTAGAGTGTTGATGTGCAAGATAAATCAAATATTCAGAAAACATACGAGATGTGACAGAGTTGTGTTTTCTTTGAGTACCAAGCTTTGAAGGTTTTATATGTTGATGTGTGAGAGAGGTTTGCAAGTTAGTAGTTAAATTGTTGGAGTTGAGGATGTTACTTGTGGGTGTTAACAATAATCATACATAGTGTAAGAGCATATAAATGTATATATATATAGATATTATAGGACATGCATGCATTCTCGAGTATGACATTAGAAATTACATTTACATGCACTTACACAAGCATTTATGAGGGCATATAGGAAACCATGTATACATTCGTTCACACTTGCGAGTATCTTCTTTGAAGATGAAAGTGGTGCGTGGTTGGTTCTTTTTGGGTGAAGGTTTGGAGTTAAAAAAAATGTATGTTGAAAAAGCTTCCTTATTGATCCTGACATGATGTGTTGTGGGCGAATTACCCTTTTATTTAGGGAATAATCTTGGATGAGGATTGGGTAGTTGGACTTAGGTTGTGAATATTTGAACCCGAGAGAAATACTTGAGTTATGATTAATTTTGAGTTGATCTATAAGAAAAGTAAGGTTGAGTTCTGCAAGTTCTCTTCGGTTAGAGTTTAGAGGTTTTGAGAGGGATGTAGTATGTTGTGTGTTGTGTGGCGGTTTGGTGTTTTTTGGAGTGGTGTGGATTCATTGGGTGAAAAAGGTGTTGTTTTAGCATCATGGTTGGTGGAAAAACTAAGTGGAATCTTTTGTAGTATGGTTAAATATGCGATTAGGTCAGGGGTTGTGACCGATTTGTTGTTTTGCCTTGAGGAATATCAGATTGAGTTAAATATATATATATATATATATATAAGAAATATATTAGCATGGGAGTTGTGATATCATGAGTTTGAATCGTGGTTTTGTTATGACCTTTTAAGGTTTTAGTTGCGCCGTAAAGGTGGAAAGTGCATATATTGTGTTTTTTGAGGAGTTGAGTTGGGTTTACCTCGGCTAAAGTTAGATTGTGATGATATTTAAGTTGTATGACGGGGACCGTTGGACAGTTTATGACCTATATCAGTTACTCAGTCTTTGGAGTTTACTTTTACTGAAAGATGTGGTGAGAGTTTGTGTTCAGTGGGTTCATGTCTATGGATGTTTCATCAGATGGGGTTTACTTTTAGAAAATATAATGTTTTAAAG
The DNA here is from genome assembly GCA_035048815.1 of Abelmoschus esculentus. NCBI lineage: Eukaryota > Viridiplantae > Streptophyta > Magnoliopsida > Malvales > Malvaceae > Abelmoschus > Abelmoschus esculentus. The sequence continues at coordinate 10,155,605 of JAUCBN010000013.1, read as the reverse complement.
TCATGAGTTTTACAAGCATGTGTTCTTGACTAAGCTTTATGAAAGGATTTGAGCACGAGAGAATGGTCTGGGAGTTGCTATGTGTTTAGCATATAAGACTTGAACCTTGCATATTAAAGTGCATATGGTTTAAACTTTGCTAGGTGAATAGCATGTAAGACTTGAGATGGTGCATCAAGATGCATATGTATGAAAAAGGCCATAAGTTTTGTTGTTGTTTTAAAAGCATGAAAGTCTTGTGAATTTTAACTTTGAAATACATGAGATAAATGATATTTGATAAGGAAATTATGTTGATTTTGTAAACCATGTTTGAGACATTTTTAGTGAGCGTGATATGGCATGATTTAAAGAGTTTATTGATGGACTTATTGGATGTAATATAAAAGTGGTTTTTTTATATTTTATCCCTCACTAAGCTTATGCTTACCCTCTGTTTTTCCTTGCAATGCAAAGATATTAACTGAGGCAGCCAAGAGAAGCAAGATTCCAAGTGCGTGTCGATGAAAAGCTCAAGTATATGTTCTAAAGTGTAGTAGTAATAAGAGAGCAATGGGGGTATAGTTTTATTGTTGCAAAAATTGGTTTTTGGTTGATGAGAATTACTTTGGTTGTATGAACTTGAGTATGTATTGGGTGTTGTATAATGTTGTTGTCTCGTAAGTAAAAACATCTAAAGAAACTGTGTTGTCTTGTTTGGTTATGATTTTTGTGAAATAGTTAGAAAGCATGCTTATAGGAGCTACGGAGTCTATGATGTTTTCAATTGGATGTTTAAGTTGCTCTCGGTGCCTAAGAATTGTGCATATAGTTGATGGTGCTCAATGATTGTGTCTCGTGTGGCTTAAATCTACTTAACATGATTGATTTTATGGTTTTGGGCACCAAGGTATCGAAACTTCTGATAAATGCTCAATTGATTATCGCTTTTTACAGCTTTCATGGGAAATAGTGACTCAATCTACACCTACTTGGACGCATGAACTTAATGTGAGATATTTAGGTACTTTGCTTTTGTGACTTATAAAAACGATATTTATAGAAAATGCAAGCTTTACAGCACATTTGTGCATTTGTAGGTAAATCTAATGCCGCGACAACAACTAAGGCCACGGTAGTACCTGAGGCCGCAACAACACCTGGTGAATAAGTATCGATATTATAGGCAATCTGAAGAGAAAATTAAGGTGGACGTTTTAAGATAAGCAACACAAGAATCGGAGCTGGGAAACGCATAGAAAGTCAAAGTCAAAGACCACGCGAAAAAGAATCCTTGTGGGAATAAACTAGGAAATAAAACAAATATCTTTTATTTATGTACTTAACTTGTGTTTTACGCCAAGTTGTATTCCTACTTTGGAAAGGTTTTCCCTAGACCAAGCAAATATAAAGGAGCTGCCGCCCAAGGACAAGTGACACACGAGAGCGGGATTAGAGAGAAGAATTTAATTTAGATTTTAGAGTTTTCTATGTTTTTCGTTATGTTCTAAGTTCTTTAAAGCTTAGGTGAAAGTTATAGAGTATTAGTGAGAAAAGATTGAACTTTGTTTTCTTGTTTCAATGCAATAAAATATCAAGGTTTCCTTATTCTTTGCCATTCATTTTTCTTGCATTCAAGCTCGGGAGAAAAGTTTATGAGAGATCTATTTATCTAATATCGGGAGAGTTAGATTCACGAAAGGAATAAGTATGATATTTTTCTAATCGGAAAATACTAACTCGACCTAGGGATAGGTTAGAATTTCAGCGGCTAAAAGAAGTGTGAGATTGGTTGTTTATTATAATTGATTCACGCCGGGAGGTGCCATCAAGAACTAATCATCAACAGTACTTCGACTTAGGGATAAGCGGAGTCATCAGAGGACACTCTGCCGAATCTTGGTAAAAGTCCATCCAAGAGCAACGGATTGATGCGGCGTACGTAGCCCATCACTATCGAGGCAGTAAACCTGCAGTGTTGCTGAGGTAGTATTGTGTGCTTGCATTGAACAAAAACAAGTAATTTGAATCCACTATACAACACAACTAGATCCTAGCCACTTTCTTAATCTTATTATTTTTTCATTATTTAGTTTTTTTTTTATTATTCAAGTTATTTAGTTTACTTCAGAATACTCAATTTCATCTGTGTTTTTATTTTATTTCTTTTATAGAGCAAGAAGACGAAAGAAGGTATATTGAGTAGACCAATCCCTGTGGAGACGATATTCGATAATACTTATCACTTTATTACTTGCGTCGTGTACACTAGCACTAATTGTGTATCCTATTTTACACCCAACAAGTTTTTGGCATCGTTGCCGGGGATTGAAAACTAAATTTTTTTTTTTTTTTTATTTTCTTGCTTTTAGTTAGTTTTATTTTTATTTTACTTCGGTTTTTGTTGGTGTATGACCAGGGTAAACCTAAGCAATCCTTTGTACAAGCTAGATCCATAGATTGAACGCATGCGGAAAAGGTTGAAAAGATAAATCCGAGAAGTAATGGAAGATAACCCAGCTGAACAAAATATACTTACCAATATTGGAGGCTTTCCGCCGCCACCATTGTCGTGGCAGCTCACTGTCAGAGAATTCCTGGAAGAGGATTTAAACGGGTTAAATTTTGGAGTTGTTACACTAGAAATCGAAGTAACCCACTTTGAACTGAAACATGTCATGCTCAATATGCTCAATACTATTGGACAATTTGGTGAGTCTTTAACTGAAGATGCCAGGAAACATCTCAAATCATTCATGGACATCTGTAATTCATTCAAAATCCAATGAGTCTATGAAAATGTTTTGAGACTGAAATTGTTTCCCTATTCACTGAGGGATAGGGTACAAACCTGATTAAATAACATTTCAACATGATCTATAGGATCTTAGAGTGAACTTTACCGTGATTTTATTACACGTTTTAATCCTACTAATCTATATGATCGTATACGTAATGAAATTACTTTTTTTCGGCAGGCAGATGATGAACCAATGTATTAGGCATGGGAGCGTTATAGGGAGCTACTGAATAAGTGTCCTTTACATGGATTTCTATTGTGGACACAAGTGACCATGTTTTACAATGCAACAAATGTCCCAACAAGGATGATGTTAGATGCCTCTACCAATGGGGCACTCCTTGACAAACAACTAGAGGAAGCTATAGAAATTTTGAACAAACTCGCAGAGAATGATTTTTAATTCCCTACTCTAGGCAAAGAGGAGTAAGACGCCAAGCTACAGTGAATGAGTTGGAAACATCCAATTTAGTGGCAGCACAATTGGTCTCTCTTACTAAGATGGTTCAAAATATGCAAATGCAGAACAATACCTATGAGGTTAAGGTAATAGATTCTTTCTGTAATTTATGTGGAGGTAACCATAGCTCTTCTGAATGCATGCAGAATCAGGATTCTAGCCTTTATGTTGGAAATTACAATCGAAACAACATGATATCCAACACATACAATCCAACATGGAAAATGCATCACAACTTCTCATGGAGTAATCCTAACAATGCACTAAATCTAACTACTCAACCCTCAGGTTTCCAGAAACCAATGCAAATGCAACATCTGTCGCAGTAGCAGGTACAACAACTATTTTCGTAACAGCAGATGCATCAGCAACAACTTACAAGTTCACTAGAAAATTCTCTTAAGATCTTCATGATGAAAACAAAATCATACATGGCTGAGAATAGTAACTTCATTAAAAGAACTGATGCCTTTATAAACAAAACTTAGATGAGGTTGCAAAATCAAGAGGCAACTATCAAATCACTGGAAACTCAAGTTGGGTAGTTTGCTCAAAATCTGAACACTAGGCCACAAGGAGGATTACCCAACAATACTGAAGTTGCTAAAGGAACGGGCCATGAGCAATATAAGGCAATTACTACTAGGATTGGCCTACAACTTAAAGAGATTGCAGGAAGTCCAGCAGACAAAGTCCCACTGGTGGAACAAGAATCAAATAAAGAAGACTTAGATGCTTAACTAAGTGATCAGGCCACAATAATCACATAAACAGGCACTGCCTCGACGAGAAATCGGTAGTCCCTCGGCAAGTTGCCGAGACAGCAAAAGAAACAGTGGTGTCAGGTATTAAATTCCAAACTAATGAGACACTCGAGGAAATGCGACCACCACCACCTTTCCCACAGAGGTTAAAAAGGCATAAACAAGACTATCAATTTAAAATGTTCTAAAACATCTTGAAGTAAATCCACATTAACTTGCCATTTGTTGAGGCAATAGAACAGATGCCAAACTATACCAAATTCTTAAAAGATATTGTGTCTAAAAGAAAAAGACTTGATGAGTTTGAAATAGAGGCTGCAACAGAAGGATGCATGGCAATGCTTCATAATTGCATGCCTCATAAATTGAAGGATCCTGAATGTTTCACTATACCTTGTGCGATAGGAAACCACTATGAAGGAAAGACCTTATGTGACCTTGGAGCAAGCATAAATTTGATGCATAAATCTGTCTTCCAAAAGCTTGGAATAGGACGGGCAAAACCTACAACCGTGATGCTCCAATTAGCGGATAGATCATATGTGCAACCTGAAGAAAAGATCGAGGATATATTGATAAGGGTGGATAAATTTATTTTTCTAACTGACTTTCTTGTTCTTGATTGTGAAGTTGATGACAATGCACCGATCATCCTAGGGAGACCTTTTCTAGCCACTGGACGTACTCTCATAGATGTGGAAAAAGTAGAATTGACAATGAGGATTAATGACCAGCAAGTCAAACTCAATGTTTGCCAAATTCTGCAAAGACATGATGATCTAGAAGAATGCCAAATAATTTACAATACAGATGCAGATAGTGTAATACCCTGTCTCAACAACCAATGCCTCGAAAACAATCTTGATAATATACCACAAATCTGCTTCGGTAGTAATGTTGATGACTACTATAGTAGAGTTTTGGACAGTGTTGAAACACCAGAGATTAAGAAAGCTAACTGGACAACACACCTTCCAGGTAAGTACTTCAAACCCTTAGATTACCCAGGTAAGGATGAAAAATCTGTAAGTAACTATTGATTATGAAATTAAAACCCTTACCTGACAAATTAAAATATGATTATTTGGGGACCAACCACATAATACCCGTAATTATTTCTTCTGAGTTGCAGTCAGAACAGGAACAAAGCTTGATAGAGATGTTGCGGTAGCACAAGAAGGCAATTAGGTGGTCAATTGATGACTTGAAGGGAATATGTCCAGCAGTGTGCATGCACAAAATCCTTTTAGAGGAAGATCATAAGCCCACTGGTGAGTCTCAAAGGAGACTTAACCATGCCATGAAGGAGGTAGTACGTAAGGAAATAATCAAATGGCTTGATGTAGGAATTATTTACCGTATCTTTGATAGTGCATGGGTAAGTCCGGTATAATATGTACCCAAGAAAGGTGGTATGACTATCATAACCAACAAGAACAATGAGCTAATGCCAACCAAGACTGTGACCGGTTGGAGGGTTTGTATGGATTACCGCAAGTTAAATGAGGCAACAAAGAAAGATCATTTTCTATTACCCTTTATTGATGAAATGCTTGATAAACTTGCTAGTAAGCTTTTTACTGTTTTCTTGATGCTTACTCAGGCTATAATCAGATTGCCATATATCCAAAAGACCAGGAAAAAACCACCTTCACCTGCCCGTATGGGATATATGCACTTAGAAGAATGTCGTTTCGCCTCTACAATGATCCGACAACTTTTCAAAGATGCACGATGGCAATTTTTACTGACATGATAGAGGACTTTCTGAAGGTATTCATGGATGATTTTTCTGTCTTTGGAGACAGTTTCACTCATTGCCTCAGCAATTTAAAAAAGGTGCTACAAAGATGTGACAAATCCAATTTAGTCCTCAATTGGGAAAAATGTCACTTTATGGTTAATGAAGGTATAGTATTGGGCCATAAAATATCATCCTATTGAATAGAAGTTGATAAGGTCAAGATAGATGTGATAAAGAATTTCCCTCCACCAATTTCTGTGAAATGAGTTCGAAGCTTCTTGGGTTATGCAGGTTTTTATAGGAAATTTATTTCTAAGTTTTCTAAAAATTTTAAACCTTTTTGTAACTTGCTTGAACAAGAAAGGAAATTCAAATTTAACAGGGAATGCAATGAAGCATTCGAAGCCCTTAAAGAGAAGTTGATCACCGCACCAATTATAGTCCCACCAGATTGGTCCCTGCCATTCGAATTAATGTGTGACGCAAATGATCATGTTGTCGAGGTAGCACTTGGACAGAGAAAGAACAACCTGTTCCATGTCATTTACTATGCTAGTAAAACCCTCAATGATGCCCAGATCAATTACACCACCACAGAGAATGAATTACTAGTAGTAGTTGATGCGCGTAATAATAGCGCAAATGTGCAGTGTACACATCGTAAGTAATAAAGTGATAAGTATATCGTGTATCGTCTCCACAGGGATTGGTATACTTAATATGTCTCCCCTTGTTCCCTTGCTCCTGAAAGATAAAGTAAAAACACAAACAAGTCGATTTGTTTAACTAACTAAATAATTAAAAAACAAAACATAAAATAAAAGATTGAGAACGATATATAGAAAGTGGGTAGGATCCAACTGCATCAATTAGTGGATTCGGTTGATCTTCTTCTTGTACAATACAATTACACAACACAGCTTTGGCCATACTGCAGATATAACCTCGGCAGCGTTAGTGTTTTCTGCCGCGACAATCTCTTGCTCTTGGGCAAATGCATCAAAGTTCAGCAAAGTGTTCGTAGTTGACTCCGCTTATCTCTAAGTCAGAGCGTTGTTGATGACTGATCCTTGACGATACCTCTCGGCGTAAATCAATGATAATCACCAACCAATCCAACACTTGTTTTAGCTTCTAAAACTCTTAACCTATCTCTAGACCGAGTTAGTGTCGTCGACACTGTACTTATCCCTTTCGTTAATCACACCTCTCGATGATAGATAAATATATTACTTACAAACTTCTCTCTCGAGCTTGAATACAAGAACAAGGAATGGCAATAGGATAAGTAAATTTTGATATTATTATTGCATTAGAACAAAGAAACAAGAAACAATCTCCTCTCACTAATATCCACAACCTTCACTTATCCCTAAGATATTTAGAACATAATATCGTTAGGCACAAATCTTAGGGAAAGAGTTTCTCTAAAATCGGCTCTCTTAACAATGTAGTCGGCTAGGCTATATATAGTCTTAACCTAGGGCAAACCTTTCCTAAATAGACTCTCACTTGGAGTAGGGAACAAGTATTCTTCATGAGATCGGATATTTCCAAGTTTATAACCTTCTAGAAAGCTTTTCCCGTTTGGTCTTTGACTTTGACTTTTAGTACGCTAGCCTGGTCCAATTGGTGCGCTATATCTTCCAGAATGTTCTCTATATTTTTGTCTTTCAATCGCCTACAATGTTGATGTTGCCACTCTAGATGCTGCCGTGGCCTTGTCCTTGCTTCGGCCTCAACACTGTTTCACCGCTGCCTCGGCCTTGGATATTCCTGCATGTATAGAATATGTAATAATATCTGCATTCTCTATAAATATTGATTTTGTAAGTAGTGATAACGGAATATCCAATATTATGCAAAGAGTCCATATTTCAGCTCAAGTTGATGTATAATAGATGCATAAAGTACCATGAGAAGAGTAGTAAATAACTGCCTTTTAGGCACTCATCAATAGTCTTTACCTTTGACAAGTTCAAATCATATCTTATCGGAACAAAAGTGACTGTCCACATTGACCATTCGGCAATCAAATACATGTTCTCAAAGAAGGATGCCAAGCCCAGATTGATTAGATGGATCCTTCTTTTGCAAGAATTTGATGTAAAAATCAAGGGTAGAGGAGGTACGGAAAATTAGGTAGTCCATCATCTCTCTAGATTAGAAGTTGAAGATAATAACAACCCACTAGAAAAAATACAAGATGCATTCCTAGATGAACACATCCTGCATATCGCGATAATAGTAGAGGATACTGCCGAGATAGAGACTGTGGTAGTATATGATTGTGCCACCGAGGCACTGACTGAGTACATTTCGGCAATATTGATAGAAGACCTTGCTGCAGTCACAGCCACCCCTTGGTATGATGATCTTATCAATTATTTAGCTAGTGGTGTTCAGCCTTATAACCTTAACTATAATGAAAAGAAAAGGTTTCAGCATAATGCAAATCATTATTTCTAGGACGACTCTATTTTGTTCAAGCAATGTGCAGATTAGGTTATAAGAAGATGTGTTCCATAGGACGAGCAAAAAGAAGTGCTCTAGCACTGTCATGATTCACCTTGCGGAGGACATTTTGGAGGAAATAAAAAAACTACCAAAGAGCTTCAATCAGGCCTATATTGGCCCACACTATTCAAAGATGCACAACTTTATTATAAGAACTGTGACCGATGCCAACTAACAGGCAATATCTCTAGGCATAATGAGATGCCACTGCAACCCATATTGGAAGTAGAATTATTTGATGTTTGGGGTATGATTTCATGGGACCATTCCCATCATCTCAAGGCAATCTTTACATCCTAGTAGCGGTAGATTATGTATCAAAATGTGTCAAAGCAATTTCCACACCACACATTGATTCCAAGACTGTTCAAAAATTTCTAAAGAAAAATATATTCACCAGATTTGGAGTCTCTAAAGCAATAATTAGTGATGAAGGTAAACACTTCGAAAACAGACTTATTGTCGCGTCCATAAAAAAACTAGGTGTAACACATAGAATTGCTATGGCCTACCACCCACAGACAAATGGGCAGGCTGAAATATCAAACAGAGAATTAGAGCAAATCCTTAAAAAGGTGGTAAACCCATCTAGAAAGGATTGGCCTCATCGTCTTGATGATGCCTTGTGGGAATATAGGACAACCTACAAGACCCCATTAGGAACATCTCCATACAGGCTTGTATTTGGAAAAGCATGCCATCTGCCCATGAAAATTTAGCATAAAGCCTATTGGGCAGTAAAGAATTTAAACACGGAATGAGAGAAAGTTGGCCAGAAAAAACTGTTAGACCTTAATGAGATAGACGAATTCAGAGCAGCAGCCTATGAGAATGCTAAGATCTACAAGGAAAAGACTAAACGATGGTATGACCGTAAGCTACTGCCTAGGCAATTCTTGCCGGGGCAGTAAGTCCTCCTTTTTGATTCCAGGCTTAAACTATTCCCAGGCAAACTCAGGTCCAGATGGTCATTCCCATTTGAAGTTGTTCAAACCTACCCACATGGTGTAGTAACAATCAAATCACAAAGAGATGGGCATGAATTCAAAGTGAATGACCAACGTTTGAAGCATTATTCTGGCCAACATAATTTGAGAGCTACAGAGACCATCACTTTAGGAGATACACTTGCATTTATTCCTATCGTGAATTAATTCTTTTATCTTATCTTTATTTTTCGTTAGGATTAGTTTTAGTTTATATTTTTATTTTATTTTAATCTTTTCTTGTTGTTTATTTTAGGACAAGAATCAATGATCAAGGTGAAGCCGTTCATAACAGCAAGGCCTAGAAAACTGATTATTACCATGTAACATCCCGTTTTTTGGCTTATTAGTTAGGCTTAGTTAGGTGAATTCGATTCGGGACGAATCGGGTTCTCCAGTTCATTAATTCCGGGAAAAAAATAAAATAAAGATGTTTTAATTAAGAAAATTAATTATTTGGAAGGTGGTTTAAAATATTAAAATATGTTTCAAATTAAAAGAAAATGATTTGGATTTTATAATGATTTTTAATTATGCTTAATTATGCATAAATGACCAATTTGTAATTTTTGGAAATTCGGGGGACTTAATTGTAATTTTCGGCAAATACATTGTTTTAGTGACTAAATTGAAAAGCAAGCTAAACTTAGAATCCTTAGAGGGCCATAAACCCATTTTTAATTTTAATGATGATTTATTCACCAAAATAAATATTTTAATTACTTTAATTTGGTTTCTTAATCATTTTCTCCTAAAACTACTTTTGACCCATTTTTCTCATCTTTTTCTCTCATTTTCTCTCCACTTTCTCTTCATCTTTTCTTCTCAATTCCTTGCTGATTTTTGCATCTTTTTACATCATTTGCATCATTTATCCATTCTTTACAAAACCTATGCATTGATTTCATCAAATCTACATCAAATTGCAAGGAATCAAGAAGGGGAAAATCTCCTAATTTTGGTGAATAGATCTCAAAGGTAATTTTCTGGATTTTTATTATTTTCTAAGGTTCTTTATTGAAATTCCCAAGTATTAGCTTGTTCATCTTTGAATAAACACTTGATTCTATGTTTTTAATGTTAGATCTAATGTTTTTGTTATGTTTTTGTGAGATCTTTATGGATCTTGTTTAATGCTGGAAATTATATGGTTTCAATCATGTTTTTATGATGATTTAATGATTAATTGAGTCTTGATTTGAGATCACATTAATTTAATCCCGGAATAATGCAATCGGTGTAGTTTTAAGGTGCGTTTTGGTTGTTTTATGGGCTGTTTTAGATGCTTAAATGTTGCTGGAGATATAAGGACGGTTTTGATGTGTTTTTGGATCATATTTGAGGTGGATTAGATGTTAGATTCATTAGGTTTTGGGTTGACGTTGTTCGGATGCGTTTCGGCTTAGTTTTCGGTCTTTTCGGCTAAGTTTATGGTAGTTTAATGGTGATCGGATATGGCTGTTGGTTTGAGCATTTTATGATGTGAGAATGCTCTGTTTTTAATGTTGTAGAAGAGGTACAAGAAGAAGCTTGATTGCTGGTGCGTTTGGTGCGATCATCGGAAAGCGGCGATATGAGTTTTTGGGGGCAATGCGTTTGGTACGTTCTGTTTTTGGGGGCTATAGAGGTGTATGAAAACCTTCCATAGTTCAAGAGTAAGTAAAGTATTTGCTTTAATGAACCGATATGAGTTTCGGCTATTTTCGACAAAGGTATTTCATTGATAAAGCATGAGATTTATGGAAGTGCATGAACATGTTTTGAATTGATGCATACATGAGAGATACTTGCTGAAATGCATAGCTTATTTAGCATCCATGATTAAGGAAAATTATGAGAAATGTTTTGGAATACAATATGGTTATTTGCCTATTATATGATGGTACCTTTGGGCATGGCTTTGGTTCATTTGTTGAACATATTATGCATGCATTATGAGCAGCAAGTTATCATGCACATTTGATTATGATATTGGCTTAGTGACACTAACTTTAGTTTCGAATACGAATGACATGTCATTAGGATTGAGTGCACTATAAAATAAAGAGAATATTGAATTTGTCTACACGCGTAACAAGGGGACTTTGTGTCTAACGTGCGTGATAGAGCCGTACGGAATATTGCCTACACGCGTAACAAGGGGACTTTGTGTCTAACGTGCATGATAGAGCCGCCTACACGCGTAACAAGGGGACTTTGTGTCTAAACGAGCGTGGTAGTGCTAAAGTTGACTTTGTGTCATGATGGGGACTTTGTGTCCTGACGAGACAAATGTCTCATGGATCCGTGTATTCGGTGAACTCAAGGTTCACATTAAGTGATCACTAGAAAGCCAATATACATACTTGGAATTGAGAAGAGGTTTGAGCATCATTCATCTTTTGTTTTGATATGGTTATGTGAACTCAAGGATGCATATGATTTAATGAACTTGGACAATGGAATTTTAGCATGAATGATTTAACTATGAATTTCAAATTATGTTTTCTTCACGGTTTAAAATAAACGCATTGATGATTATTTGTGTAGCTACCTCACTAAGCAAGTTTGCTTAAGCTCTCTTTTCATCTTTGCAGAAAAATAAGGACACTTGGAGCTTCGTTCGAGGCAAGGAGATCAAGGGGAAGATCACTTGAAATTTGGTATGTTTTTGGCAAATTAATTGGGCAAGGCAATGTGTAACCCAAACCATGTGTAGTGTGTGTAATTAGGCTTTGGTTTATGTTGTAATAAGACCATTTTTGTTTGAATGTCAATTGTTGAACTTTGGAATTACTTGAATGGTTGAAGCATGTTCTAGCATGTATTTGTTGGATTGAATTATTGTACATCGCTTTTCTTAGGGAGCATGCCTATAGCTTGAATGTTGTCTATGACGTTGTTGATTATGTGCCAAATGGTGTTAATCATGTTTAAGATTGATGCATTTAGTGGTTCTAATTAATGGTTGAATTTTGAGCATTTGGTTTATACTTGGTGAAATGAAATTATTGGTTCCAGACCCAAAGTTTCGAAACCTTTGATTGAAGGTTCCGAAACCTTTGACAAATAGTTTGGAAACCTTCACGAAGGTTTCCAAACCTTGCGGGCAGTTTCAAGTTGAGTAGCTACTGGACGCGAAGGGTATGGAAACTTTCCAGGAAAGTTTCGAAACCTTTTACAAAAAGTTTGGAAACCTTCAGGAAGGTTTCCAAACCTTTGACCACCATGATTTATTAATTGTTGAAATTTTATTTTAGTCCCGGATATCTTCCTTTGTTCGATTAAGGTACTTGTAGACGTTATTTTGAGCTAGAATTTTGCATGCATGCTTAAAGTTGGTTTAATTTCAAGATAATTAATCCAGATTGTATGAAGTCCTTGTATTTTAGTAGATTTACATTTTGGTCCCTAAATCAGAGAAACATGCAATTAATGGTGTTAAAGTGATCCGTTTGAGTTATAATCTGATATGAGGAACTCTTGTATGTTTAATTGAACATTGATGTAGGGAACTTCTACTTTACTAATTGTATTTTAAAGTTTTACATTTTAGTCCATATACCATGTTAGTGTTTAATCGGATGGTTGTTTTTAATTATTGTGTTACCGGTATTACTTTGCATGATTCCTCGACACGTAGGAATAAGATTATGCATCTAGGTAAGATAAAAAAAAGTATAACGGTTTTAGGGTTGTTTATCAGATCAAACCTTCACAGGTTTGGTTTGATATTCCCCGTGTGACTCGTTTAGTGCCGGTTTCGTCCAGGCTGGGCTAAGGGGGTTACATTTGGTGGTATCAGAGCCAAGTTGAATAAACTGCGTTGTAGGTTTGGTTAAAAGAGTGATCTGTTTGAATAAAACACGTTGTTGGATTGTCGAGTGTGCAGTTGGTTTGTTAAAACACGTATTTGTTTGTCATGAATTCTGTAGGTATGTTAGCATGTTTGGTTGAACATGATATGTTGATGTTGCATGCATACTTATATATTGTGAGCGCATCTAGAATGGTTATGAGTATAAGAGGTGGTCGGTTACACATTGCCTATGCCAATATGTTTTCAGATGTTCTCAGTTTTCCCTTGGATCTTGCCCGAATGTAAGTTTGTTTTATTGGACATTATGTTTTAAACTGCGTGATTAAAGTTTTTGAATATATTTTTGAGATGTAAGTCACAGGATACTGTGGTATGAATTTTGATGGACAAGATTGAATATGAAACAACTGTTAGGGAAGAGTAAATTCTTTCTCCTCTATAAGTGTGCCTTCGGTTGGGCCGGAAGGTTAGTTTGTGGTTTTGCACTGCTCTTTCGGTTGTGTTTTAGTCTGCTGAAGTTGTTACGGATGTTGCTAATCTGACTTAGGAGTTGTCAACAAGATGGTAGTTGAGGTTGTTGGAATTGAGGATGTTATTTGTGAGTGTGAACAATAATCATGCATAGAATAAGAGCACATATATGTATATATCTATAGATAATGTAGGACATGCATGCATTCTTGAGCATGACATTAGAAATTGCATTTACATGCATATGCACTTGCATAGGCATTTATGAGGGCATATAAGAAATCATGCATACATTTGTTCACACTTGCGAGTAGCTCCTTGAGGGTGTAAGTGGAGTGTGGTTGGTTCTTTTAAGGTGAAGGTGTGAAAAAAAGAGGTTGAGAGAACTTTCATGTGGTGTTAAGTTGTATGTGTAGTGGGCAAGCTACCCTTTTGGTTAGGGAATAGTCTTGGAGGAACGATGAGTGGTTGTCCTCAGAGTTGTGAATGTTTGAAACCAAGGTAAATACACTGTGTTGTGGTTAGTTTGAGTTGGTCATTACTAAAAGGAAGGGCTGAGTTTTGTGGATTCTTTCTAGTTAAGATCTGGAGGTTGTAACCGATCTGGTATGGTTGGGATGGAAGTAAAATATGAGATATAGTCTGGTATGAGAGTTGTGAAATCGGGGGTTGAGTCATAGATTGTTGTGACCTTGAGAGGTTTGGTAGTACTATAAAGGAGGAAAGTGTACATGTTGTGTTTACAGGATGTTAAGTTGGATAAACTTCAGGTAAAGTTAGTTTTTGATGATGTCTGAAGTGGTATAATATGGATCGCTGGACAATTTATGGTTTGTAGAAATTGTTTAGTCTTATGGGTTTGCTTGTATCGAAAAGTGTTTTGAGGTTTTATGTTCGGTGGGTTCGTGTTTGAGGATGTTTCATCATTATGGTTATCGCTTGGGCAAGGTTATAAATAAGAGATGTTTGAATTAGTGGAGGAATGGTTCTACAAGTTTGAATTTTGTTGTGGTATCGTTAATGTAGGAGTTGGTTTTTCGATGAGTTGATAATGGAAAAAAAAAGGAGTTTTGGGTTAAGTATCAAGGCACTTAATGATGTGTAGATTTTAAAGTTTGAACCATGGTGTTGAGTTGGTTGTGGTGGCTAAACCTTAAGTTGGAAAAAAATATTGTGGTTGTGATGAGTATAATGTTGAGGTTGACACAAAGTTGGTAAGTTCCTTGTATGATATGTTTTGTAGAATGTCAGCAACTGGGGATGACTTGGCTTACATAAGGATGCTTGCAATGGGAGTTTGTTGTGTGAGATAAGCCTGGGTTGTTGTGGAGTTATAAGGAAAGATGTTCGGTTAACCTATAGGGAAACCTAGTTTATGGTGGATCAGGGAGCGAAATTCAACCTTGGTAAAGTTGATCGGGGACAAGTCGTGGCAAAGTGTTTGTTGAGGGTCTAGTGAAGGATATGTTCTTGGCAAGGTTTAGTTTTGTGTTGAGAATCTTTTTGTGTTATGTTAACCGCATGGTTGTTACGGAAAGTGTCGAGATGGAGTGGTATCTTGAGTAGGGCTTATGGTAATCTTTTCCCATGAGTTTGGTGGTAAGTGTTGTGGTAGGAGTTGGGGGGAAACATGCGTAATTGACTAAGCTTGTTTGGATTATGTTTGAATCATATGTAAATGTTTGTCATGCTGATAAGGTAAGCTTGAGTGTCAGTTTTCTTTGGGTTGTTATTAGTGGTAAAGGTGCCCAAGGTTGAAATCGGGAAAAATCATCATAAGTTTGGTAGTAAGTTTTGTCAATGGTATGGAGTTTTCTTATGAGGTTTGTAGGATCAATCATTTGTTGGAGTACGGTTTTTCTTGGGTTCCTAAGTCCCTTTGGAAGGTATGAGTGGTGTATCTATAATATGATAAGATTTGGAAGTTTTTTTAAGACCGACATAGGTTGCCGTTTGGATGTTGGGTTTTATCATTCATAGGTAAATGGATGATATGTTGTGACGTTGTGATATGGTTGATATGACTCATAATGAAGTTGTTGTTGGTGGTGGAGTTTGCTTAAGACGATGTTGACAGTTTTGGTACAAGTTAGTCTGAAGTTTGTTGTGTGGAGTGGAGGTTGATGAAAGGCTTGGTTGGTTACCAGGTATGTGGGAGGATGTCAAAAGTAAGGTTAGTTCGATGGTGATGGTATGGAAACCGTTGCGGTTATCAAGAGTTGGTTATCAACCTTATGGGGTTTTCTTTCGAGTTATGTTTTCTATAGAGGTTGAGATGGTATGGTGGTTTGTGTATTGTTGCCTTGGTGTAGGGAAAGAATTTGTTGGTTGTCCAAAAAGGGTAAGTGTGGGATGTCTGTTGTATACCATCCGGGGAAAAAAACTAAGGTGATGGCTGAATCTTTGAGCCGTAAGACGGCGGTTGAGTTGAGAGTGATGTTTGCTAAGTTGAGTATTTCAAAGAAAGGTGGTTGAGTGGTGGAGTTGTAAGTAAAGCCTATCTTGGTTGAGAAGATAAGGAAAAATAGTTAGAGGATGAGACGTGGTACCTTTTGTGAAGGATGTTGTTGAGAGTAGACCAGCTGAGTATCGTTTGATGTGGATGAGATGTTGTGGTTTGGGGGTCAGATTATGGTGCCGGATGATGTTGAGTTGAGGTAAGTTATTTTTAGCAGAAGCATATACTAGTCCGTTGTTATGCATCCGGGTAGTGTGAAGATGTATAGAGATTTCAAAAGTGTGTACTTTTGGGTTGGTTTAAAGAGAGATGTGACGGAGTTTGTTTCTCGTTGTATGGTGTGTCAGCGGGTGAAAGCTGAACATCAGTTTCCTGCAGGTTTGTTGCAACCGGTTCAAGTTATGGAATGGAGATGGGAGAGACTTATCATGGATTTTGTGACGGAGTTACCTTTAACACCGTCTAAAAAGGATTCTATATGGGTGATTGTTGATAGATTTACAAAGTGTGCACATTTTCTTGCCATGCATACAACATGTTCTATGGATAAGTTGGTAGAGTTGTGTGTTTCTGAGATGGTGAAGTTGCATAGTATGCTTAAGTTGATCATATCGGATTGAGGTCCGCGGTTTACATCTATGTTTTAGAGGTGTTTGCAGACGGCTATGGGTACGAGGCTTAGTTTTAGTACGGCTTATCATCCACAGACGGATGGGCAGTCTAAGCGTGTTATACAGACTTTGGAGGATATGTTGAGGTGTTGTATCATCGAGTTTCAAGGTTCGTGGGAGAAGCAGTTGTCGTTGGTAGAGTTTGCTTATAATAATAGTTTTCAGACGAGTATACAGATGGCACCGTTTGAGGCGTTGTATGGGCGTAAGTGTCGTACACCTTTGTGTTGGAAGGAAGTTGGACAGAAGTATGTTTCTTTGCCTCAAGTGTTGAAGGATACAGATGAGAAAGTTAAGTTGATATGTGCTAAGCTCAAGGAAGCTTCGGATAGGCAGAAATCCTATGTCGATTTGAAGCGTAGGGAGATAGAGTATGATGTTGGGGACAAGATGTTTCTTAAGGTTTCTCCCTGGAAGAAAGTGATGAGGTTTGGTCGTAAGGGGAAGTTGAGTTCTCGTTTTATTGGACCATATGAGGTGTTGGAGCGTGTTGGTCCTGTTGCTTACAGGTTAAGGTTACCGGAGGAGTTGAGTAAGATGCATTATGTGTTTCAAGGTATCAGTGCTTCGTAAGCATCGTTCAGATCCTTTTCATGTTGTTCTAGTTGAGGAGTTTGAGTTAAGAGAGGATATGGGTTATGAGGAAGAACCGGTGAAGATTTTTGATGTGGATACAAAGGTGTTTCGAGGAAGAATCATAGTATTTGTTAGAGTGCTTTGGAAACACCGAGGTGTCGAAGGGGTAACTTGGGAGACAAGGAAAAGCATGGAGGAGCAGTTTCCTCACTTGTTTACCTCGGGTAAATTTCGAGGACGAAATTTTCTTAAGAGGGGGAGAGTTGTAACATCCCGTTTTTTGGGTTATTAGTTAGGCTTAGTTAGGTGAATTCGATTCGGGACGAATCGGGTTCTCCGGTTCATTAATTCCGGGAAAAAAATAAAATAAAGATGTTTTAATTAAGAAAATTAATTATTTGGAAGGTGGTTTAAAATATTAAAATATGTTTCAAATTAAAAGAAAATGATTTGGATTTTATAATGATTTTTAATTATGCTTAATTATGTATAAATGACCAATTTATAATTTTTGGAAATTCGGGGGACTTAATTGTAATTTTCGGCAAATACATTGTTTTAGTGACTAAATTGAAAAGCAAGCTAAACTTAGAATCCTTAGAGGGCCATAAACCCATTTTTAATTTTAATGATGATTTATTCACCAAAATAAATATTTTAATTACTTTAATTTGGTTTCTTAATCATTTTCTCCTAAAACTACTTTTGACCCATTTTTCTCTCATCTTTTTCTCTCATTTTCTCTCTATTTTCTCTTCATCTTTTCTTCTCAATTCCTTGCTGATTTTTGCATCTTTTTACATCATTTGCATCATCTATCCATTCTTTACAAAACCTATGCATTGATTTCATCAAATCTACATCAAATTGCAAGGAATCAAGAAGGGGAAAATCTCCTAATTTTGGTGAATAGATCTCAAAGGTAATTTTCTGGATTTTTATTATTTTCTAAGGTTCTTTATTGAAATTCCCAAGTATTAGCTTGTTCATCTTTGAATAAACACTTGATTCTATATTTTTAATGTTAGATCTAATGTTTTTGTTATGTTTTTGTGAGATCTTTATGGATCTTGTTTAATGCTGGAAATTATATGGTTTCAATCATGTTTTTATGATGATTTAATGATTAATTGAGTCTTGATTTGAGATCACATTAATTTAATCCCGGAATAATGCAATTGGTGTAGTTTTAAGGTGCGTTTTGGTTGTTTTATGGGCTGTTTTAGATGCTTAAATGTTGCTGGAGATATAAGGACGGTTTTGATGTGTTTTTGGATCATATTTGAGGTGGATTAGATGTTAGATTCATTAGGTTTTGGGTTGATGTTGTTCGGATGCGTTTCGGCTTAGTTTTCGGTCTTTTCGGCTAAGTTTATGGTAGTTTAATGGTGATCGGATATGGCTGTTGGTTTGAGCATTTTATGATGTGAGAATGCTTTGTTTTTAATGTTGTAGAAGAGGTACAAGAAGAAGCTTGATTGCTGGTGCGTTTGGTGCGATCATCGGAAAGCGGCGAAAGCTTGTTTCGCTTGTTGGTGAGTGGTTTTCGGATTAAAAGTGCAATGCGTTTGGTACGTTCTGTTTTTGGGGGCTATAGAGGTGTGTGAAAACCTTCCATAGTTCAAGAGTAAGTAAAGTATTTGCTTTAATGAACCGATATGAGTTTCGGCTATTTTCGACAAAGGTATTTCATTGATAAAGCATGAGATTTATGGAAGTGCATGAACATGTTTTGAATTGATGCATACATGAGAGATACTTGCTGAAATGCATAGCTTATTTAGCATCCATGATTAAGGAAAATTATGAGAAATGTTTTGGAATACAATATGGTTATTTGCCTATTATATGATGGTGCCTTTGGGCATGGCTTTGGTTCATTTGTTGAACATATTATGCATGCATTATGAGCAGCAAGTTATCATGCACATTTGATTATGATATTGGCTTAGTGACACTAACTTTAGTTTCGAATACGAATGACATGTCATTAGGATTGAGTGCACTATAAAATAAAGAGAATATTGAATTTGTCTACACGCGTAACAAGGGGACTTTGTGTCTAACGCGCGTGATAGAGCCGTACGGAATATTGCCTACACGCGTAACAAGGGGACTTTGTGTCTAACGTGCGTGATAGAGCCGCCTACACGTGTAACAAGGGGACTTTGTGTCTAAACGAGCGTGGTAGTGCTAAAGTTGACTTTGTGTCATGATGGGGACTTTGTGTCCTGACGAGACAAATGTCTCATGGATCCGTGTATTCGGTGAACTCAAGGTTCACATTAAGTGATCACTAGAAAGCCAATATACATACTTGGAATTGAGAAGAGGTTTGAGCATCATTCATCTTTTGTTTTGATATGGTTATGTGAACTCAAGGATGCATATGATTTAATGAACTTGGACAATGGAATTTTAGCATGCATGATTTAACTATGAATTTCAAATTATGTTTTCTTCACGGTTTAAAATAAATGCATTGATGATTATTTGTGGAGCTACCTCACTAAGCAAGTTTGCTTAAGCTCTCTTTTCATCTTTGCAGAATAATAAGGGCACTTGGAGCTTCGTTCGAGGCAAGGAGATCAAGGGGAAGATCACTTGAAATTTGGTATGTTTTTGGCAAATAAATTGGGCAAGGCAATGTGTAACCCAAACCATGTGTAGTGTGTGTAATTAGGCTTTGGTTTATGTTGTAATAAGACCATTATTGTTTGAATGTCAATTGTTGAACTTTGGAATTACTTGAATGGTTGAAGCATGTTCCAGCATGTATTTGTTGGATTGAATTATTGTACATCGCTTTTCTTAGGGAGCATGCCTATAGCTTGAATGTTGTCTATGACGTTGTTGATTATGTGCCAAATGGTGTTAATCATGTTTAGGATTGATGCATTTAGTGGTTCTAATTAATGGTTGAATTTTGAGCATTTGGTTTGTACTTGGTGAAATGAAATTATTGGTTCCAGACCCAAAGTTTCGAAACCTTTGATTGAAGGTTCCGAAACCTTTGACAAATAGTTTGGAAACCTTCACGAAGGTTTCCAAACCTTGCGTGCAGTTTCAAGTTGAGTAGCTACTGGACGCGAAAGGTATGGAAACTTTCCAGGAAAGTTTTGAAACCTTTTACAAAAAGTTTGGAAACCTTCAGGAAGGTTTCCAAACCTTTGACCACCAGGATTTATTAATTGTTGAAATTTTATTTTAGTCCCGGATATCTTCCTTTGTTCGATTAAGGTACTTGTAGACGTTATTTTGAGCTAGAATTTTGCATGCATGCTTAAAGTTGGTTTAATTTCAAGATAATTAATCCAGATTGTATGAAGTCCTTGTATTTTGGTAGATTTACATTTTGGTCCCTAAATCAGAGAAACATGCAATTAATGGTGTTAAAGTGATCCGTTTGAGTTATAATCTGCTATGAGGAACTCTTGTATGTTTAATTGAACATTGATGTAGGGAACTTCTACTTTACTAATTGTATTTTAAAGTTTTACATTTTAGTCCATATACCATGTTAGTGTTTAATCGGATGGTTGTTTTTAATTATTGTGTTACCGGTATTACTTTGCATGATTCCTCGACACGTAGGAATAAGATTATGCATCTAGGTAAGATAAAAAAAAGTATAACGGTTTTAGGGTTGTTTATCGGATCAAACCTTTGCGGGTTTGGTTTGATATTCCCCGTGTGACTCGTTTAGTGCCGGTTTTGTCCAGGCTGGGCTAAGGGGGTTACATACCAGCATCTCTTCGGAGTCCATTTAATCTTTACACCTTTATGCTGCTTTTATCTCTTGACTTGTTTATTTTCATATTTTGTTTCCTGCTGTGTGCCATTGATATAAGCATTGAGGATAATCCTCGGTTCGAGTTTGAGTGTGTAGATTCACTACCAAGGCAATTCACTGTCGCGATCCTACGATGAAAGGAAGTATTTTTTTTGAATTTTTTTTATTTCCACCACCTTACTTGAAATATTGTCCATACTTTTGCACTACTCTACATCAGTATTACCTTAGTTTATTCTTTTTAGGCTATAGAAATATTTCTCCTTATCATGGTTAGATCTTGTTTAGAAGGCTTAACTTTAGGATACTTAAGGAAGAATACTTAGAAGCTTGCTATAAGATTGATCCTAAAAACACTTTTGGGACTTGTTTGATTATAGGAATTTTTTTAATGAACTTAGGTGATAAAGACTTAGATTTTTGGAAATGTGACTAGAGGTGTCTATCACCGGCTCTAGGAATCACTCTTCTTCATGATATAGGTGCCCGAAATCAGCTCTAGTATGCTAAAAAAAGAGAAAAGAAATCTTGATGAGAAAACACAATCCTTGAGGTGCCCAAAATTAGCTCAAGTAGTTGTTTTAAGAAGAGAACATTAATTCTAAGTCTACTTGTCTTGAACTTAGAGTTTGTCTAATAAAGCCTTTAATCAAACTTGTCCACAAAAACTCACACACTCACAAAATCTTATAGCTTGATTCCGGGTAAGTCCTTGGGTAACCGAAATGCTAAGGCTTAAGAATAGGCATAGTTATGATGGGGAGAATATATGAAAATATAAAACCAATAAAGAATAAGGTTTGGCAATTTGATAGTTTGCATTGCTTGTGGACAAGCAATAGTTCGAGTTTGGGGGTATGATAAGTGTTCAATTCACTATCACTTTTTACACCTTTCATGGGTAATAATCACTCAATCTGCACCTACTTGGACTAAAGCATGAACTAAATGTGAGATATTTGGGTACTTTGCTTTTGTGACTTATAAAAATGATATTTATAGAAAATGCAAGCTTTACTGCACCTTTGAGCATTTACAGGTAAATCTGATGCTGCGACAGCAACTGAGGCCGCGGCAGTACCTAAGGCCGCGATAGCACCTGGTGAACAAGTATCGATATTGTAGGTGATCTGAAGAGAAAAATAAGGTGGACATTTTAAGATAAGTAGCACAAGAATCGGAGATGAGAAACGCATAGAAATTCAAAGTCAAAGGCCATGCAGGAAAAGAATCCTTGTGGGAATAAACTAGGAAATAAAACAAATGTCTTTTATTTATGTACTTGACTTGTGTTTTACTCCAAGTTGTATTCCTACTTTGGAAAGCTTTGCCCTAGGTCAAGCCTATATAAAGGAGGTGTCGCCCAAGGACAAGTGACACACGAGAGCGGGAATAGAGAGAAGAATTCAATTTAGATTTTAGAGTTTTCTTTGTTTTCCGTTATGTTCTGAGTTCTTTAAGGCTTAGGTGAAAGTTGTAGAGTATTAGTGAGAAGAGATTGAACTTTTTTTTCTTGTTTCAATGCAATAAAATATCAAGGTTTGCTTATTCTTTTACATTTATTGTTCTTGCATTCAAGCTCGGGAGAGAAGTTTGTGAGAGATCTATTTATCTAATATCGGGAGAGTTAGATTCACGAAAGGAATAAGTACGACATTTGTCTAATCAGAAAATACTAACTCGACCTAGGAATAGGTTAGAGTTTCAGCGACTAAAAGAAGTGTGAGATTGGTTGTTTATTATAATTGATTCACGTCGGGAGGTATCATCAAGGACTAGTCATCAACAGTACTTTGAATTAGGGATAAGCGGAGTCATCAGAGGACACTTTGCTGAATCTTGGTAAAAGTCCACCCAAGAGAAAGTGATTTTCGCGGCGGATGTAGCCCATCACTATCGAGGCAGTAAAACTGCAGTGCTGCCGAGGCAATGTTATGTGATTGCGTTGAACAGAAACAAGTCAATTGAGTCCATTATACAACACAACTGGATCCTAGTCACTTTCTTAATCTGATTATTTTTTCATTATTTAGTTTTCTTTATTATTCAAGTTATTTAGTTTACTTCAGAATATCCAATTTCATCTATGTTTTTATTTAATTTCTTTTACAGAGCAAGAAGACGGAAGAAGACATATTGAGTAGACCAATCCCTATGGAGATGATATTCGATAATACTTACCACTTTATTACTTGCTTCGTGTAAACTTGCACTAATTGTGCAACCTATTTTACATGCAACTTCAATGGATGTTTTGAAACCTTTATCATATAATTTTGGAACTTCCAAGTAGGTTTCGAAACCTTACAGGCTAATTTGATTTTGGAACCTTACTGGATACGAAAAGTTTTAGAACTTTAGGGGAAGTTTCGAAACCTTTTTCATAAAATTTCGAAACCTTCAATGAAGGTTTCGAAACCTTTGGCTGCTATGAGTTGATAGTTGTCGAAAATTATGTTTTAGTCCCTAAATCTTGTGATGGCAATTAAATGAGTTGTAGACATTATTTTGAGTTGAGATTTGACATGTAAGCTTATAATAGTCTTAATTAAAGATTTATAATACTTAATCAATATTTAGACCCTGAAATTATGGAAATTTTCAATTTGGTTCTTTTTACTTAAATATCTAAATTAAGGCTCGTTTCACTTTCGTTTTTGTTACAATTGGACACAACCTATGTATGAACTTGTAGAAATTAGGTGAAGCATTTAGATAAAGATAAAATAAAAAATAGGGTCGTTTATTGGGTTGAGCCTTTGCGGGTTTAACTTGGTATTCCCCGTGTAATCCGTTAGTGATGGTTTCGTCTAGGCCAAGCTAAGTGGGTTACATTTTTTTCCTTTTTGTTTTACATTATATGTATTTTAGTTGCTATCATCACATCATTTTGCCTCTCAACAACTGTTAATAAAGACAGATTTAAAAGCGATAATGGATATTTCTATCTATTTTCCATATTTTAGCATTCATACATTGATTTAATGAATTTATTTATTATTTGGCATAAAACAGATGAATATGATGAATTTCTTTCTTACATTATATCATATGACGAGACAAAAGATGGATACTGAATTGCAGAATAGCACCCGCCACGGTAGCACTTTTGGAGGTCGCGACTGCAGTATAAAGACAATAATTGGTGTTCGAGAGAGAGAGAAAAAGTTACCGAAAGTAACGGATATAGAGCGAGATAAAGAAGAAGTTGTTTAAGGAGTCAAAGCCCAAGTCAAAGTCAAACATGGGAAAGAAGAGTTATGTTATGAAATAAGAATAAAGTTTATTAGTTAATTAACAGTTGTAATTCCTTTCTTTTAAGAACTCTTTCCTTGCATGGAAAACTTTAACCTATGGCTTAAAATATATAAACCCCCTTAGGTCTAGGTTTAAAGGGGACTCGATTTACATACACATCATACCTTTAGCCGCCGACTACATTATGTTCTAACTTCTTCGGAGGTTTAGGGTGATTTTGGAGTAGTTGGAAAAGAAGGTTGTATTGTTCTTGATATTTATTAATGCAAAATTTATTTCATAGTTTATTCTCTCTTGGCACTTAACTTTCTTTGCATATGAGCTCGAGATGATAAGCATGTGAAGGAAAATCTATTTTCTAATATCGGGAGAGTTAGGCTCACGAAACGAGAGAATACGGTCTTTGCTAAGGGCATTGGCTAATCCAGTTAAGAGATTAACCACCAAAGATTTTAGCGACTAACAAGACGTATGTGTTTGGTTGTTGTTCGTCCTTGATTCACGCTGGGAGATATCATCAAGACATAGATTTTAACAGTTATCTTTGCTTAGGGATAAGTAAGAAAGACATACATGGATGCTCTGTTGAACTATGGAAAGTTGAATTGTCGACAAGGCATAACCCCGCTTAGGCAGCTGCGACGACCCTTTGTGCGATCCACCGAGGCGGAAGTTCAACCCATTACATTAATAAGTGGATAAATAATACAACTGGATTCTCCTTTACAAAGCACTTAACCTAACCTCATCCTTCTTATAATTATCTTTCTTAGTGCAGTCTTTCTTAGTGTAGTTAGTTTATCTTAGTTAATTTAGTTAATTTAGTGAATTCAATCCAATCCAACAAATTATTTGTTAATCTAATCCAACAAATTATTTGTGTTTCTACTCTTTCTTAATGCAGTCTTAAGAGGTAGTAAAGTCGACACAGTCCCTGTGGGTTTGACAACATAAAGTATTACAATCTGAAAAAGGTGAAAATAGACAGGACTTTCGAGCCTCCATCAGATTTGGCACTGTTACCGGGGACTTACTCTCAATTTTACTACCTGTTATTTCTACACCCTTTTCTTTTTATTTATTTAGTTCATATTTTTAGTTTATTTTAATCTACAAGGACTATTTTGTGTATGGCAAGGTCTAATTCGACCATTGATCAATATTCTTACGATCCAGAAATCAAAAAGACAGTACGAGATCTGAAACGTAGGGCACGCCAAAGAATGAACGCAGAACCTGACCAACAAAACAACGTTGGTATGAATGTTGCCACGGTAGACAACCGCGGTGCTTTCACAGTTGTCCCAGTAAACATACCAAGACAGGAACGCGCACGAATCATTTGAGATTCTTTAGAAGAAGATTTAGATGGGTTAACTCCTTCCGTTGTGATGCCTAACATAGAGGCAGAGCACTTCGAATTAAAACCGGTTATGTTCAACATGATCAAAACACCCTAGGCCAGTTTGGGGGTTCGGCCAATGAAGATTCTTGACAGCATCTTAAATCCTTTTTGGAAATTTGTAACTCGTTTAAGTTGCCAAGAGTCTCAACCGACATCTTTAAGCTAAAATTGTTTCCCTATTCACTAAGGGATAGGGAAAAATCTTGGTTAAACAATCTCCTGTCGGGATCGTTGAACTCATGGACAGAACTATGCCAAAGCTTCCTTGCCAAATTCAGTTACACCAATATGACTGATAAGTTGACAAACGATATAACATCCTTTATGCAAGATGAAGACGAATCAATGTATGAGGACTGGGAAAGATACAGAGAACTATACAAAAAATGCCCCATGCATGGTCTGCCTGAGTGGACCCAATTATCTATCTTCTACAATGCAGTTAACACCCCTACGAGGATGATGCTTGATGCTTCCGCCAATGGCACCCTCCTAGAACGCCCACCCCATGAGAGTTTAGAAATATTAGATAGGTTGGAAAAGAATGATTATCAACACCCAACCACCCAAAGAGGCATAAATAGGCAAGGTATGAGAAACTCTAATTTTGCAGATTCTATCTTAGCACAACTATCAGCCCTAACCAACATTGTTAAAGATTAGCAGAAACCAAGTCACGTTCGTGAAATAAAAGCAGTCACCACTCTTTGCGAAACATGTGGTGACAACCATCACTCAAACGCATGCCCGCACAATCCTGAATCTTCCTTCTATGTTGGAAACTTTAATAGTAATAATATGTCCAACAATTATAACTCATCATGGAAGAAGCACCCCAACTTCTCATGGAGTACACCCAATAATGTGTTTAACATACAACATCAACAAGTACAATCTACGGGATTCTAGCAAAACAATAGATTTACTTACCAGCAGATATCGTAGCAGGCTCCGCCGCCGTAGCAAACATCATACATCCAAACTCTGGAGAATACACTACAAACATTGATGGATCAGACTGGTGATTGCAAACACCAATAAGTTCATCCAAAGAGCCGAAACTTTCATGGACAGAACATAAATGAGAATGTAAAATAACAAAACTGCTCTCAAATTGCTAGAAATCATAATAGGACAAATAGCACAACAAATAAAAAGCAGATCCATAGGATGTCTCCCTAGCGATACTAAAGTCTCTAGAACTGGTCCTCATGAACAATGCAAAGCCATATCTACTAGAAGTGGTTTATAACTGAAGGATCCTGAGTTACCTACTTAAATAGTAGGTAAGACCCCTGAAATAGTAGCCCCAAAAGAAACTAATGATGAAACATTTAAGGCAAAGGAACCAACAGACACTATCGATGACACTGCCACAGCAGAAGATGCCGTAGCTACACCGTAGATAAGATTCCAATGCAATGAGAAGATTGAAGATCTGTGTCTACCACCACCTTTTCCATAAAGGTTAAAACAATAAAAGCAAGAGTATCAATTCAAGAAATTTCTAGATATTCTTAAACAGGTACATATAAACATATCTTTGGTTGAGGTAATAAAGTAAATACCAAACTATGCTAAGTTCCTTAAAAACATCATATCCAAAAGGATAAAAATTGGGAAGTTTGAAACGGTTGTCGCAACAGAAGGGTTTGTGGCAATGCTACAGAATAAGGCTACGACTAAAAGAAAAGATCCTGGTAGTTTCACAATACCATGTTCTATCGGTGATCAATACGTGGGCAAGGCACTATGTGAATTAGGCGCTAGCATAAATCTCATGCCTAAGTCAATATTTCGGAATCTAGGCATGAGACAAACAAAACCAACAACAGTGATATTGCAACTAGAAGACCGCTCTTACGTACAACCAGAAGGAAAAATTGAAGATATTCTGGTAAGAGTGGATAAATTTATTTTTCATGCTGACTTTTTAATTCTTGATTGTGAGCAGATGAACATGCTCCAATCATATTAGGAAGGTCATTCCTAGTCATAAGATGAACATTGATCGACTGTAAAAAAGACGAATTGGTCATAAGGGTCAATGACCAAAAAGTGAAGATCAATGTATTTAAAACTCTAAAGCATTAGGACGAACCAAATGAATGCCAAAGAATTGAAGCTAAAACTGAGTTTAACTTCAATACAGAAATAGATTGCCTGAACAAAACCTGCCGAAGCAACCTCTATCGCGGTAGCTCTCCCCTTGAGCAGCAATACATTTAAAATAAACGACCTGATGAGAAGACAACAACTAGAACATCAGCTTCTCCTCTATCCAAAAAAAGGAAGATGGTTGATGCTGAAGATGCATTCTATTGTACTTCTACAGTAACCTAAATTTTATATCTTAGTCCCTATTT
The DNA here is from genome assembly GCA_035048815.1 of Abelmoschus esculentus. Taxonomy (NCBI): domain Eukaryota; kingdom Viridiplantae; phylum Streptophyta; class Magnoliopsida; order Malvales; family Malvaceae; genus Abelmoschus; species Abelmoschus esculentus. The sequence goes on along the minus strand of JAUCBN010000013.1, from coordinate 10,127,558 downwards.
ACTTTTATGTTTTAGGAATTAGATATTTTGTTATTAGTCTTAGGAATTAGATTTAAATTTTTTGCAATTTAAGTTTTCAGAATTTTTATTATTTTCATATTTTTTATCTTAAATTCAGTTTTTAGGTGCAATAAAGAAGATGAAATGGAAGTCAACAGTCCAAATTAATGAACGGCCCAATCCAAAAGGTAGAAAATTTTGGGCGAGAATTAAGCCTCCTTAACTCAAAGATCGTGTCGATTCTGCTACAATTGGCTGCCAGCTAAAGGTTGCATTGCGTGTACGCTAGCGGGCATTAATCATGCTCGTTCCCTCAAACGTCGCGTCATTACACCCCCTTTAAATACATGGGTAAAAAGGTAACCATTTCTTACTCTTCTCTTTTGTCAGTATCACAAACTTTCTTTCATCTTCTTCTTCACAACAAGCCTTCCAAATGGCCAACCAACAATAGAGACCTACCGAAGCGGCAACATTCAAAAGGTTCTCCATAAAGGCACTCGAGCACGAATACCATCGTGTGTTCCAAAATCGACAAATATGTGAGGAACAAGGCTTTTACTACACCGATGATGACGATCTTGGGCTAGAAAATTTTATCTTGTCCAAGATCAACTTTCAAAGATGACAACTATTTTCTAAGCAACCTTCGATAGCATACATTGAATGGGTACGGGAATTTTATGCACACAGACCAGTGGCAAACAACCCCTACTCTTATCTTCGAGGAAGGGCAATACCCAAAGCCGACATCATCATCAACGCCCATTTTTGACTAAACATCGGAACTGATAAACATGCTGCATTCGAAGCTGCCCTAACAGCCAACGATTATGAAATGATGAAGGCAGAACTCTGCATGCTTGGAGCAGAATGAAATACTGGAAACACCGTGGCTCTATTAGCCGCAAGGATTTACGACTAGAAGCCAAATTATAGAACACGTTTGTAAAAGGAAACCTTTTGCCAACATCACATAATCAGACAATAGATCGGCCACACCTGGCACTAATTCAGTCAATCATCCACAACTGAAGGATTAACGTAGGCCGAATCATCAGTGAACAGATCTTCGAGTGTGCTATAAAGGATAAAGGTATATTAACTTTTCTATGTTTAATAATTGCCTTAGCAAGACTCGAAGATGTACCAACGTTGTCATTCGACACATACATATCGGAGAGAAAGGGATGGACTAGGAAGGTGTACATCAAAAGGATACAAGTTAGAAAATCAGCTTTGACATAGCTATACACACACGCACTAAGACTTATAGTCCAATTCCGAGGAACTCCTAGAACCTAGAAGAGGTCGAGTCAAGAAAGGAATTCTACCACGGTAGGTAGGATATTATATTACTTTAAAATTCCTTACTTAAAAATCTATATTTTGCATTGCTTGAGGACAAGCAATAGTTTGAGTTTGGGGATGTGATGAGTGCCCAAAAGTCCTTATTTTTCAGATCATTTTCTCTCTCAACTATTGTTATTAAAAACAGATTCAAAGGCGATAATGGATATTTCTATTTATTTTCCATATTTTAGCATCCGTACATTAATTTAATGAATTTATTTATTATTTGGCATAAAATAGATGAATATGATAAATTTCTTTCTTAGACAGCAATTATATCATATGACGATCCAAAAGATGGATGTTGAATTGTAGAATAGCACCCGCCACGGCAGCACTTTTGGAGGCCGCGACAGTAGTATAAAGACAACAATTGGTGCTTGACAGAGAGAGAAAAATTGCCAAAAGTAACAGATATAAAACGAGAGAAAGAAGAAGCAGTTTAAGGAGTCAAAGCCCTAGTCAAAGTCAAACACGGGAAAGAAGAGTTATTTTTGAAAATAAGAGTAAAGTTTATTATTTAATTAAGAGTTCTAATTCCTTTCTTTTAAGAACTCTTTCCTTGCATGAAAAACTTTAACCTAGGGCTTAAACTATATAAACCCCCTTAGGTCTAGGTTTAGACGGGAATCGATTTACATACACATCATACCTTTAGCCAGTGACTACATTATGTTCTAACTTCTTCGGAGGTTTAGGGTGATTTTGGAGTAGTTGGAGAAGAAGGTTGTATTGTTCTTGATATTTATTAATGCAAAACTTATTTCATAGTTTATTCTCTCTTGGCACTTAACTTTCTTTGCATATGAGCTCGAGATGATAAGTATATGAAGAAAAATCTATTTGTCTAATATCAGAAGAGTTAGGCTCACGAAATGAGAGAATACGATCTTTGCTAAAGGGCATTGACTAATTTGGTTAATAGATTAACCACCCAGGATTTTAGCGACTAACAAGACCCATGTGTTTGGTTGTTATTCGCCCTTGATTCACTCCGGGAGGTATCATCAAGACGTGGATTTCAATAGTTCTATTCGCCTAGGGATAAGGAAGAAAGACATACAAGGATGCTCTATCGAACTATGGAAAGTTGAGGTAGCTGCGACGACCCTTTGTTCGATCCGCCGATGTGGTATTTCAACCCATTGCATTAATAAGTGGATAAATAATACAACTGGATTCTCCTCTACAAAGCACTTAATCTAACCTCATCCTTCTTATAATTATCTTTCCGTTAGTTAGTTTATCTTAGTTAATTTAATTAATCCAATCCAACAAATTATTTGTATTTCTACTCTTTCTTAGTGCAGTCTTAAGAAGTAGTGAAGTTGACACAGTCCATGTGGGTTCGACAACCTAAAGTATTAAAATCTGACAATGATGGAAATAGACAGGACTTTCGAGCCTCCGTCAATTATTACTTCCTTAAGAAGTAATGTTTTTTTTATTGTTTCGTGTAGGAACTTACATTGATAAAAATGCATGTTTTCATCCGGGGACGTATCTTGGCCGGTACATGCCATAGTGCCAAGATGATGACTATCATTGTTCGACAAAATTACCTTCATTTTATCAAGAAATACCAAAGGTATGATCCAGGTCATTTGAATCTACTCTTTTAGGTAAATGGTAGTTAGCCTAAAATTTTACTTCCATTTTTCAAGAAATGAGAAGCGCCATTCGAACATCCCTGCTTATAGTTCTCCCTGCTTCCATGTGAAGGAAGGGGACCATGTCATTATCGGACAATACAGGTGAACCCCCTAAGTTATAACATTTGTCAACAAATATACTTATATGCATAATTATGGCATGTTGATTTTGGCTATGTTTGTAATTCGTTTGTTGTTAGTTCATGCCATTGTCAAAGACTGAGGTTCAATGTTTTGAAAATGATTCCTTCTGGATCTTCTGGTGGCAGGAAGAAATTTTTTACTAGCATGCAGTAAGTGTGAGTGATTGTATTTTTATGTGGTAGTATGGGGTTATAGGAATATAAGAAAGAACAAGGGTGAAACCAAATGAAAATAAAATAAAATCGACCTCCTATCCTTGAATTTTTTTCTGAATTTTTTGTCCCCTAATTATTTTTTTTAATTTTGGTTTATTTATGAATTTATGCTCTACCTTTAAACATTTATGTTTTTACTTTAACCCTTAATCTTGACTCCGTTCTTTTGAAAGAATACATTAGAAAGTTGATGAAATGCCTCTAGATTTGAATAATCCTGGACTGATTTCTATATGTGTTTGGATTTTGTCAAATCAAACATGAAATTTTAAAGTTATTATTTTATAGCAACTCATTTGTCAATTGTTGGGTATTAAAGAGGAAGCAATTGTTTTCTCAAGTATAGGACATCTAATTTCCATGTTCACACATGCTATAAGAGGTGTTAAGTATGGGAGTATAGTTTGTACTTATGGAAAGTGAACTTTATTAGAATATTAAGTTTAGGGTTTTATCTTTCTATTAATTAGTTACCTAGAATATTAGGTTAAGTCTTGTATATAATAGTTAGCCATTCTATGAATAGAATCAATGAGAATTTTATTCTACATGGTATCAGTTGTCTAGGTTTCTCTAAAATATTTTTTGGGTTGTTTGGATTTGACAAGAAAATTCCTTTTTTTCAGTTTTTGGCTGTTCTTACCCGACCACCTTCGCAGTCTCTTCTGTCGGTATCGCCTTCATCCTAGCTGTCGGTCCTTGTATTCAGACTATTTTTTGGTTGGGTATTTGATTTTTTTGTACCGATAGTTTTTTTCCCTGATATTTTCTTATTTTTTCGGTTTTGGGTTACTTTTGGATTTTGTTAATTTAATCCTATGGTTAACAAGTAGATTGATATTATGTCTGACATTGTTCCGATTACATCTAAAATTATCGATCACAATTTAAATGGCTTTAATTTTCTCGATTGGAACCATACAATCGAGTTGTATTTGTTAAATCTTTCTATGGATAGACATCTGACTGATGATCCTCATATAGATGACTCTCGCCTTCCATGGAGGAGTAAAGATGCTCATCTTTATATCCAGATTCGAAATTCTATTGACAGTGAGGTGGTAGTTCTGGTTAATCACTACCAACGGTGAAACAATTAATAAACTATTTGCAATTTCTTTATTCAGGAAAAGAGAATTTTTCACGAATTTTGATAAGCGTCGTTTTACTCATCAAAAATAAAATAATCCTCTTTAAATTAAATAAGTAAAGATAGTATAGTAAAGAGGGTCGATCTATAGAGAATTTGGAACTTCTGATGTAATTCTGTATTGATTTCAGTCCAGGATGCTACAAACAATTAATTAAAAAGGGGTTTTGATGAGATTGTGATGAAAAATAAAGAAACTAAAATAACAAATAAAATGTAAAAATAAAAATTGAGAGAAAGAAATAATAGTTGAAAATGACAATGAAGAAATCGTCTCGAGCTAACTTTGTTTCAATTCTATCGATCTTCGAAATGAATTTTTACTCTGAGATTCATGTCGGTTATAGTCTATAAGGACCAACCCATTGTAACTTTCCTTTCTCTCTTGTAACCAATCTTCCCAAGCCTATCTTTGAAAGTTGATTCTTGAGTAGATTAATCATAGTTATTGTCGTTAAAACAATTAGATTAAGTACTGGAAAAGCCTGACTCGGATTATGTTGTCTCGTCGAGAATCGAATCCGATCTCATTTTTCCTTAGTGGATCGCCGCTAAGTGTGGTCACGGGAAGTCAAAATTGCCACAGGCAAATCCTTCCTCCCACTGTATATTAAAACAACATCCAAACCAACGAGCTCTTTTTAGTTTAAAAATGTCTTAATTTTGTAAGTAGGGCCGATTGCCAAACTAATAAAACAGAAAAATAAGAATGTTTCCTGAAAGGAATGACAAGCATCGTTTTACTCGTCAAAAATAAAATAATTCTCTTTAAATTAAATGAAAGATAGTATAGTAAAGAGGGTCGATCCACAGAGAATTTGAAACTTCTGATGTAATTTTGTTTTGATTTCAGTCCAGGATGCTGCAAACAATTAATTAAAAGGGGGGTTTGATGAGATTGTGATGAAAAATAAAGAAACTAAAATAACAAATAAAATGTCAAAATAAAATTGAGAGGAAGAAATTGTAGTTGAAAATGACAATGAAGCAATCGCCTCGAGCTAACTTTGTCTCAATTCTATCGATCATTGAAATGGATTTTTACTCCGGGATTCATGTCGGTTACAGTCTACAAGGACCAACCCATTGTAACTTGCCTTTCCCTCTTGTAACCGATCTTGCGAAGCCTATCTTTGAAAGATGATTCTTGAGTGGATTAACCACAGCTATTGCCGTTAAAACAGCCAGATTAAGTACTGGAAAGGCCCGACTCGGATTATGTTGTCTCATTGAGAATCGAATCCGATCTCATTTTTCCTTAGCGAACCACCGCTAAGTGTTTTCACAGGAAGTCAAAATTGCCACAAGCAAATCCTTCCTCCCACTGTATATTAAAACAACATCCAGACCAACGAGCTCTTTTTGGTTTGAAAATGTTTTAATTTTGTAAGTAAGGCCCATTGCCAAACTAATAAAACAGAAAAATAAGAATGTTTCTCGAAGGGAATTAAGTACTATTCAATTCTCACGCTTTGAATTGATTCATTGTTAGCTCTCGGCTTAAAAGAAATTAGCTAAGCATGATATCAATTATCATACTTAGCATATTTTTGCAAAATATTAAAAAGACTAAAAATAAAAGAAATGAAAAGAAACTTTATAGAATAATAAAAAAACAAGACAAGAATTTAAAGACAAAGTGATGGATGATCTAATGCCTTACCCATGAAGGTTATTTATAGGCTACTAATAACCTTAAATTAACTCAAAATAATATAAAAGATAAAAAGATAATTCTTGAGTTTAAAATATAAAAATAAAATATTTTATCCTAAAGATCTTCTCAAATCTTGTTGTTGAATCATCTCCAGAATTCTCTCAAATCTCGCTGACTGGATTGTCTCCAGAATCTTCTAGAATCTTCTAGAAACTGTCACATCAACATTTCTTCATGCCCGCTGTCGTGCCCATGTCTCCAATCGCCAAAAAATTCAAAAATTGTCTTTTTTAATCACCAATTGTAGAAACAGGTCACTGCACATAAAATATACAAAATTCACTCAAATTAGTAGTGATAAATTCATGAAAATAAGATAATTAGCAATTAAAAAGTAACAATTTAAATCACCAATCAAATTCCCCCACACTTGTTTCATACTTACCCTCAAGTATGCCTTGATCAAATCAATCAGACACCTAGTTTCCAATCCTCCAATCCATCTCATACTTAAGCAATTTATGAAAACCAAAGCTTATAATAACTAATTAAATCAAAACATCAATCAAGAGAATAAACATAAGTAAAAATAAATCAAACAACCTTGTAACTTTCTATCCTTCATCAATAAAAAATTCAACCTAGCTCAATTCCTCACAAGGTTTCACTCAATTCGCTCAAATGTGTTTCGGGTGCAAAGTTTCGCTCAAAGTCACAATCAAACAAGGATTTCCATAAGCTTGTGACATAATCAATTCTCCACTACTTAGAAAAAATAAGATGCAAGATCAATAGGTCTTTCAAAAGGGTGTAACGGAGCTTAGGTAAAGATAGGGAAAAAGGCTTAAAATGAGGCTTGTAATCAAGACAAAGAATTCTTAAATAACATAACCAACGTCCACGAGCAAAATAAGGTGCACGAAATAAATAAGAATATTTACATCAAAAATAAAATCAAAATCAAATAAACTATTTTTTCTCTTTTTTTTCCTACTTCTTTTTTCGTTTTTTCTTTTCTTTTCTTTCTTTCTTTCTTTCTTTTTTTCTTCCTTTTTTTTTTTTTGCATTTTTTTCTTTTCTTTTTTTTGCATTTTTCCTTTTTTCGCATTTTTCTTCTTTCTTTCATTTTTCGTGGAATAAGACGTTCATACGCTTCAATTCTTTATCCTGAAAAAGGGTAAGAAAAGAGAATGATAAAAAAAAGGCTTAAAGGCTAAAGTTGAGGTGAAACAAAAAAGGATATATGCTCAAAATTGGTTCACTAATGGAAAATTAAAAGGGTAGGGTTTTTCTTGGGTAAAAACGGGGTGAATCCTATGCTTAAATCATATCAAAGCAACAAATTTCATGTGTAGTCTCAAAATGTATTCATGCCACAAGTTCTAGATTTTCAATATTTAATTCGACACACTCAAACAAGGAAAACGAGCATAAAAATGGAGGAAAGATGCTCAAGGCTCAAAACCTTACCAAAGTGTGTTTCATTGATCAAGTTAGGTGAAAATTCAATAGATAAAATCAAGGCATATTACAAAGAAGTCGAATTAAATTCTTACTCATACAATTCAACTATCAAGAGTGTTCTAAATCCAAAATAATTAAAAGAGCTTAGATAATCATAGCATGCATAAGATATTTGATGAAAAGGAAAGAAATTAATTAAGCATTCGACCAATTCAATCAATGCATTCAATCAAGCAAATGATAAAACAAGTAAGATGGAACTTGATTCAATCTTTACTCCCCCTCACTTAAATCATATTTTCTCAATATCAAAATTAAAGTACAAGAGAAGGAATAAAGATACTCCCCGTGTCTAACGTGAGTTTTGTTGTCGGTTTATGGGGAGAATGACGTCTTTTGAGGCTTTAAGGAGTGTATAATTCTTCATTTACATTTTTCAAGTTTCGTGCACAACCAAGCCATTTGAATCTGAGAAAAAAATATGTACAAATTTATTTGAAAATAAATTAGATAAAAATAAAAAATGAATGAAAATAAATAAATAAATAAACAAAAACAAAGAAAATGGGTTGTCTCTCATTTAGCGCTTTGTTTAACGTCATTAGCTTGATGACCTGATTCAGACTACAGGTTCTGTGAGAAGTTCTTTTTCCAATTCACATGTTGTCCAACTAAGAATTTATCTATGAGAAATTTTTCGACCATGACGTTCCTTCAACTTTTTCAACAAAATGTCTTCTTCAATATGTAACTTATCCGGTGGTAGCTTTATCTCCATCTTTGATGCCTGCAAGATTGATGAAAAAGATTTAATTTTTGAAGGCACTAAATGAAAATTAGAAGTAGAATAAATTGTAGAAAAAAAATCTTCAAACTTCATATCTTTAAATTCGTCTTTTTCTAATTCCCTACAAAAATCAAATATCAAATTAGTCTCCAAAAATTCATTAGCAAATGGATCAACAATATCAACGAAATTCAAGCTTGCCACATTATCTGGATATTTCATGGCTTTATATACATCAAACTTGACGACTTCTCCATCAAATTCCATAGTTAAAATGCCTCTACGAACATCAATCTTCGCGTATGCCGTGCTCAAGAATGGTCGCCCAAGAAGAATTTTAGATCCAATATTATTGCGATCATTTTCCATGTCAATTATATAAAAATTAGCAGGAAATATTAAATAATTTACCTTCACTAAAACATTTTCTAGAACTCCTTCGGGGTAGATGATCGATCGATTAGCGTTGTACTGTCACCCTCGTCTCTTTCAATGGTTCATTGGTAATTTTGTTATAGACGGAAAATGGCATCACATTGATAGATGCGCCTAAATCACACATTGCGCGCTTGATTCCAACATTACCAATTTTGCACGGTATGGTAAACATACCTTGATCTTTGTATTTTGGTGGAAGGCTTTTCTGAAAGATAGCTGAAATATTTTTGCCAAGGTTCACCTTTTGATTCCCATTCAATTGCCTTCGGTTTGTTCAAAGATCCTTCAAGAATTTTGCATACTTGGGTATTTTTCGGATTGCAACAAGAAAAGGGGTGTTAATTTCTACCTTCCTGGAGATGTCGAGGATTTCTTTCTCTTCCGGTGTCTTGTCGCGTTTCATAAGCCTAGAAGGAAAAGGAGGCAAAGTTTCGTAAGGATAAGAAAAAGAAGAAGTGGAAGCAAATTTAACAAAAATGTTTGATGGCGAATGATCTTTTTCTTGTTTCTTTGACGATTCATCTTTTTGTATATCAGACTTGTTTGAAGCTTCATGTGAGATGATGGTGCCACTTTGGAGAGTGATCGAACTTACATTTTCCCTAGGATTTATTTCGGTTTGTGATAATAATCGACCTTGAGATTCTAGACGACTAATTTTTTTTGTTAATTGGCTGATTTGTTTGTCAATTTCTTGAAGATGAGCATGTGTTTAAGTTTGGAACATCTCTTGTGATATAGACAATTTCTCAACAATTGTTTCAAGGGAGGATATCTGTGGCTTTTGGTTAGAAAAGAAGGAGCCCTCGATTGATAATTTTGGTTGTTTCTGTAACTCAAGTTTGGATGATCCTTCCATCCTTGATTGAAAGTATTACTATATGGATTGTATGCTCTTTGAGGGGGTCCCGAAAAATTTCCTAGAACATTAACTTGTTCTTCGGATACATCTCTTAGTAATGGACAGTAGTCTGCCGGATGATCTGTCATTGTGCAAACTCCACAAGCTTTCGATATTCCAATTTTTCCTGAAACAAGCGAATGAACAATATCAGTTAATTTATCTAATTTGCTTTCAATTGAAACAACACTTACCTCGTGAACCCGTTGGTTAGGTTCACTCGAGTTAAATTGTTGTGAATTTACCACCATAGTAGAAATTAACGTTCTTGCCGCCGTGGGTGTCATATTAATGAGAGCACCGCCACTGGCAGCATCTACCATCTTTCTGTCTATTGGAAGCATTCCTTCATAAAGGTATTGAAGGAGTGTTTGCTTAGAAAGACCATGTTGCGGACAACTGCGTATAATTTTTTAAACCTCTCCCAATAATCATAAAGAGTTTCGTATTCTTTTTGATGAATTCCCAAAGTACTTCTCCTTAGTTCACTTGCTTTTGCCACGGGAAAAACTGTCAAGGAAAACACGTGATAGTTCAGCCCAAGTAGTAATTGAATTAGGGGGTAAATAAAATAGTCATTCCTTAGCCGTTCCGGCTAAAGAAAAAGGAAATGCTCTCAGTTTGATTTGATCCTCGGAAACTCCTTGAGGTTTCATACTGCTGCACACCATATGAAATTCTGAGAGATGTTTATGTGGGCTTTCACTAGGCAAGTCGTTATAGGTGGGAAGAAGATGGATCAATCCCGTCTTAAGTTGAAATGGGATTTCGCTATTAGGAAAAGTAATGTAAAGTGGTTGTTGTATCTCGGGAGCTGCAGTTAGCTCTCTAATCGTTTGGTTGGCTATTGGTCCTCGTTATAAAAGAAAAACAAAATTTGATCAGTAATTTGCCGAAAAATCCCCGGTAACGACGCCAATTTTGACAAGTGTCGTTTTACTCGTCAAAAATAAAATAATCCTCTTTAAATTAAATAAATAAAAGATAGTATAGTAAAGAGGGTCGATCCACAAAGAATTTGGAACTTCTGATGTAACTTTGTATTGATTTCAGTCTAGGATGCTGCAAACAATTAATTAAAAGGTGGGGTTTGATGAGATTGTGATGAAAAATAAAGAACCTAAAATAACAAATAAAATGTAAAAATAAAATTGAGAAAAAGAAATTGTAGTTGAAAATGACAATGAAGAAATCGCCTCGAGCTAACTTTCTCTCAATTCTATCGATCATTTAAATGGATTTTTACTCCGGGATTCATGTCGGTTACAGTCTACAAGGACCAATCCATTGTAACTTGCCTTTCTCTCTTGTAACCGATCTTCTGAAGCCTATCTTTGAAAGATGATTCTTGAGTGGATTAACCACAGCTATTGCCGTTAAAACAGACAGATTAAGTACTAGAAAGGCCCGACTCGGATTATGTTGTCTCATTGAGAATCGAATCAGATCTTATTTTTTCTTAGCGGACCACCGCTAAGTGTTTTCACAGGAAGTCAAAATTGCCACAGAAAAATCCTTCCTCCCACTGTATATTAAAACAACATCCAGACCAACGTGCTCTTTTTGGTTTGAAAATGTTTTAATTTTGTAAGTAAGGCCGATTGCCAAACTAATAAAACAAAAAAATAAGAATGTTTCCCGAAGGGAATTAATTACTATTCAATTCTCACACTTTGAATTGATTCATTGTTAGCTCTCGGCTTAAAAGAAATTAGCTAAGCATGATATCAATTATCATACTTAGCATATTTTTGCAAAATATTAAAAAGACTAAAAATAAAAAAAATGAAAAGAAACTTTATAGAATAATAAAGAAACAAGACAAGAATTTAAAGACAAAGTGATGGATAATCTAAAGCCTTACCCATGAAGGGTATTTATAGGCTACTAATAACCTAAAATTAACTCAAAATAAAATAAAAGATAAAAAGATAATTCTTGAGTTTAAAATATAAAAATAAAATATCTTATCCTAAAGATCTTCTCAAATCTTGTTGCTGAACCGTCTCCAGAATTCTCTCAAATCTCGCTGACTGAATTGTCTCCAAAATCTTCTAGAATCTTCTAGAAACTGTCACATCAATATTTCTTCATACCCGACATCGTGCCCATGTGTCTAGTCGTGAAAAAAATGCAAAAATTGTCTTTTTTAATCACCAATTGTAAAAACAGGTCACTGCACATAAAACATACAAAATTCACTTAAATTAGCAGTGATAAATTCATGAAAATAAGATAATTAGCAATTAAAAAGTAATAATTTAAATCACCAATCAATCACTACCAACGGTGAAACAATTGATAAACTATTTGCAATTTCTTTATTTAAGAAAAGAGAATTTTTCACGAATTTATGGTGTTTATTAGAATTTTTATAGGACTGACAAAGAAGATCAGACTTTAAATAGTTATTTTATGGATTTTAAGAAGACATATGAAGAACTTAATATGTTGCTTACTATTAGTTCGGATATCGAGGTTCAACAAAGTCAGTGAGAACAAATGGCAGTTATGAGTTTTCTCACTAATCTTCCACCGGAATATGAGACTGCTAAATCTCATGTTCTCTCTAGTTCTGACATCTCCAATCTCGATGATGTTTTTCGGATGGTACGTCGTACTGAGAATTCTTTGCCTTCTCCATCTCCACTACAGAACAGTGTTCTAATTAGTCATGCTCCTTCTGATCCTGGTAAGCAATACTTCAAGACTGGTGTTCCTATTCGTTCATTTGGATCCAGGCCCAACAAAGCTGATCCACATTTTGAAGCTCGAAGTTAGGAACACGATACTATTATCTGTCATTACTGTCATAAACCATGACATACAAAATATGATTGTCAGAAACTGCAGTTTAAAAGAACTTAATCCACTCATATTGCTTCTAGTGTAGACATTTCTTCATCGGCTGTTACGATATCTGTGGATGAGTATGCGAAGTTTCTTCACCTTCAAGACATAATAAAGCCTACTTTCAATACTGTTTCTTCCCTTGTGGAGTCATGTACACCTAATACATGTCTTGTTTTCTCATCTTCAAAATGGGTTATTGATTTTGGGGCCACAGATCACATGACAGGTAACCCGAATCTTCTTTATCATTATACAACCCACCTTTCCATCAATATTGTTACTTTAGCCAATGATTCCACTTCTTTTGTTATTGGCTCTTGCACTTCGTGTTCAACTCCTTCTCTTACTTTGTCCTTTGTTCTGAGTTTACCGAATCTATCCTTTAACTTGATGTCCGTTAGTAAAATTACTCGTACCCTTAATTGTTGTGTATCATTTTTCCTGATTATTGTATGTTTCAGGATCTTTTGACAAAAAAGATTATTGGTAAAGGACATGAGTCTGACGGTCTCAACATCTTTGATACTCATACTTCGGAACCTATTGCTTGCACTAGTAGTGTGAATACTTTTGAAGAACATTGTCGATTGGATCATCCCTCCCTACCTTCTTTGAAGAAACTTTATCCTAAATTTTCAAGTTTAAATTCGTTAGATTGTGAGTCTTGTCATTTTGCTAAGCATCATCGTCTTAGGTCCACTCCCAATGTCAATAAACAAGCTTCTGCTCCTTTCGAATTAGTTCACTCTTATGCTTAGGGTCCTAGTCATGTTACTTCTAAACCTAGTTTTCGTTATCCTGTTACTTTTGTTGATGATTATTCTAGAATAACTTGGCTTTATTTAATAAAATCTCGTTCTAAATTATTTACTCATTTCTCTTCCTTTTATGTTGAGATTCATGCCCAATTTGGTAAGTCTGTCCAAAATTTAAGAAGTGATAATACCAAAGAATATGTTTCCGGTTTTTTTCTGAAATACATGCTTGAAAATGGTATTCTCCATGAAACTTCATGTGTTAAAATCCCTTCTCAAAATGGTGTTGTTGAACGTAAAAATAGATATCCCCTATAAACTACCCGAGCTTTACTCTTTCACATGCAGGTTCCAAAATATTTTGGGGTTGATATCGTCTCCATGACTTGTTTTTTGATCAACCGTATGCCCTCTTCTATTTTGATGGGTAGCATTCTCTTTCTTACCCTTTTCCTAGATAAAAATTTATTTTCTATATCCCCGAAAATTTTTAGTTGTACTTGTTTTATTGGGGATGATCATCCTCAAGTCACCAAACATGATCCTAAATCTTTGAAATATGTGTTTTTGGGTATTCTCATGGACAAAAGGGGTATTGTCGTTATTGTCCAAGTCTATATCCCCGAAAATTTTTAGTTGTACTTATTTTGCTCAGGATGTTCATCCTCAAGTCACCAAACTTGATCCTAAATCTTTGAAATGTGTGTTTTTGATATTCTCATAGACAAAAAGGGTATCGTTGTTGTTGTCCAAGTCTGGATAGGTATCTTGTGTCTGCTGATGTTTCTTTTTTGGAACACAAACCTTTTCCATTTTTGTCAGGATCTATCGAATAGAACAACGATGATTTCTTGTTTTAGTCTATTCTCCTTTGGAGTTGTCCTCACCCTCCATTTTCAAGCCCCTTATTAAGAACATTTACACCCGTCGACCACTACAACCTCCTTTTGGTCCAATTCAACATGTTTCGGATATCCCAGATTCATGTCCTGATGAGCCAATTTCTTTGTCATCGGATCCACCTCCTCTAGATGATCTTGACCTTCCAATTATACTTCAAAAAGGTAAACGTCTTGTACTTACCTTATTTCCTCTGTCATTTCTTATAATTTTTTATCTTCTTCTTTTTGTGCTCTTGTGTCATCGCTCGATACTATTTTTGTCCCTAAAACTATTAGTGAGGCATTATCTCATCCTAGATGGCGTACGGTTATGCTTGAGGAAATGATTGCTTTGGATGTTAATGGAACATGGACTTTGGTTCCTTTGCCTGTTGGTAAACGAGTTATTGGATGTAATTGGGTGTGTACTACTAAATTTAATCTTGATGACTCCCTTCGTCGTTTAAAAGCTCGCTTGGTTGCTAAGGGATACGCTCAGACGTACAATGTAGACTATTCGGATACGTTCTCTCTTATTGTTAAGCTTACTTCTTTAAGGTTATTTATCTCCCTTGCAGCCACTTTTGGCTGGCCTTTACATTAGTTAGATATCTAGAATGCTTTCCTTCATGGTGATTTTAAAGAGGAAGTATATACGAAGCAACCTCCTGGATTTGTTGCTCAGGGGGAGTTTGGAAAAGTATGTTTTTTGAAGAAATCATTATATGGTCTTAAACAGAGTCCTCGGACTTGGTTTGGTAAGCTTAGTCAAGCTATAGAAAAGTTCATGATGTATAAAAGTGAATCAGATCACTCCGTTTTCTTTAAAAAGTCTAATGGGGGCATTATTCCATACTCAGTTTTACATCAAAGATCTGGGGATGTTAAAATATTTCTTAGGGATTGAGGTAAACAGAAGTAAAAAATGGATTTTCATATCTCAAAGGAAGTATGTGTTTGATCTTCTATCAGAATTAAGAAAATTGGGTGTCAAACCTTGTAGTACACCAATGGTTCCTAATCTAAAATTAACCAAAGAATGTGATTATTTGATGATCCTGAAAAGAGGTATAGAAGACTTATCGGTAAACTAAATTATCTCACAGTAACATGTCTTAATATATCTTTTTTGGTAAATGTTCTGAGTCAAGATATGTCATCACCAAATTTTAATCATTGGAAAGTAGTATAACAAGTTTTATATTATCTAAAAGGTGCTCCTGGACGTGAAATTCTATATGGCAATCATGATCATACTAGAATTGAATGTGTTTTTAATCAGATTGGGCAGGATGCAAGGACGATAGAAGATATACTTTAGGATATTGTGTGTTTGTTGGAGGAAACTTGATTTTATGGAAGAGTATGAAGCAAAATGTTGTATCACGATCTAGTGTAGAAGCCGAATATAGAGCAATGGCCAAATTTGTATGTGAGATTATATGAGTATATCAACTCCTTGATGAAGTTGGAATGAAAGTCCCAATACCGGCAAAACTTTAGTGTGATTATCAGGTTGCAATACACATTGCTTTGAATCTGGTGTTCCATGAAAGGACAAAACACATTAAGATTGATTGTCACTTTGTTCGCGAAAAAATACAATAAGGCTTGATATCTCCATGTTATGTAAAAATCGGAGAACAACTAGGCGACATATTCACTAAATCTCTCAATGGAGTTCGAATCAATTATCTATGTAACAAGTTGGGCATGATCAATATCTATGACCCAACTTGAGGGGGAGTGTTAAGTATGGGAATATAGTTGGTACTTATGGAAAGTGAACTTTATTAGAATATTAGGTCTAGGGTTTTACCTTTCTGTTAATTAGTTACCTAAAATATTAGGTTAAGTCTTATATATAATAGTTAGCCACCCTATGAATAAAATCAAAGAGAATTTTATTCTACAAAAGGATTTGAAGATGCAAAAAGGAAATGTGGAGTCTGATACTAATGTTGTTGTAACCGCATCGGTAGGGGTGTTCATATTTAGAGTTCAACCAAATTAATTGATTAAATTAAAAATTTTCGGTTAATTAGTTGGTTGATTTTAAATATAATTGGTTAAGGGTTGAAGATTTTTTTTCTAATTCTGGTTATGGTTTAATTCGGTTTGAAACTATTATATTTTAAATATTATATATATATTTGGGATTTGAATTTTTAAAATTTATAAAATGATCATTATTTTTTAATATATTATAAAATATCACTAAATTATATATCAAATTAACACATAATTCATTAAATTTGTTGAAGCATTATAAAATAATCATTAAATTTTTTAGTATTTATTAATAATTTATAACATGTAATGAGTCAATAAAACTTTTATAATAATTTATATCCATTAAAATTTTTAAGGGTTGTTTTATAATTTTTAAAAATTTAGTGCTTAAAAAGATGAATTTATCAAAGTTTAATGTTCATTTGTATAGTTTATTTAAAATTTTATAACAAATTTCTTAAAATTAAGTAATTCACTAGTACAATATCCACGATTCTGATATTTATTTATACAGAAAACTAAAAATGTTATTGAAATACATGAGTTTCTTGATGGGTAGAAAAATTAAAATACTATTTTGCATGCTTCGCTTATATAAAAAAAGAATACTATACTTGAATCTGTGAATAATTTTTCAATCATTCGATAAATAACTATAATTAACGGAGAGATGTAATTTAAATAATAAAAAATTCAATATTTAAATTTATATTTACAATGATCGAAAATATAAGAGCAAGACTAAATATATTTTGATTATTATGAGCAAAATCAAAATCTTGGTAAATATAACCAATTATTAGTTACCAACTATAGAAGAATAAAATTAGATACATAAATCTTATTAATAAAAGAATAGAAAAAATTGGACAATTGTTTGGAATTGTCTTTCATTCCAAGACATAATTTGTATCCATGTGCTTCATATTCGCCTGGAGTTTGTTTCCAAAAATATAGCCATCCCTACCCCCTCACGTCAATCCCACAAGCCTCTTATCCATTTTTATTCGATCACGGCGGGGAGCAAAGCAAAATAGAAAAACTCACATTGAATTTAGGGATAATCAGGCTCGAACTGATGACTTCCACCACGTCAAGGTGACACTCTACCGCTAAGTTATATCCCTTCTCTACTCCCATCAAGAAATAGAACTGATTAATCCTAAGTCAAAGGATCGAGAAATTCAACAACGTCACTATTTTTGAATAACTTGGAGCCAGGCTTTCCTTTCGCACTATTACGGATACGAAAAATTGAATTTTTCTTATTTTGATTAAAAAAATTAAAAAATAATTCAATTAATAGTTAAAAAGAAAAAAATCAGTTAATGGATTTTAAATAATTAGGTTAGATCGATTAGTTGAATCGATCGTTTAAATACTACTAAGCACGAGTACCGCAGTCCAGGCTGTCCCATATATTCGATACGTATTCGAATGAGTTCTGCTGACAAAGACCTGGTTCGGTCTATGCTAATAGAGGCTTGGGTCAGATCAGTCTATGGGCCTCTCTTGGTATTAACTAACCCATCTGGCTTGGGTGCGATTTGCACCTCTATATTGGGCTATGATTTGGGTACAACCCTAAATATATTAGGATTGGTTATGTAGATAAAGGGTTTAGTGTTTCACTAGGTGTGCTATGGCTTTGGACCAAACCTAATAGGTTTGGTTGGATCTTGGCTGACAGAGGTTTCGGTCAGATCAGACGTCAGCAACGCAAACGATGGTGGTTGAACGGCCTCTACACAACATTTTCGTGGGGATACTCATTTAAAAAATGTGTCACTAAGAAAATTTTGAATTAGTGGCCTAATCGAGACTAGGGGTGAGTAAGATTAGGTATTTAACTAATTTGATTAAGATTGATTTTGGTTCAGATAATTATCTGTTCTTAAAATTAAAATTAGTCTTGCTCCTAGTCATACTCATATAGTATTCTAAATTTTAAGATCCATAGTGGAAATCGGTAATAATATCAAATATCAAATTAATTGATTTATTATTAAGAAAATCTCAATAATAAAAGAAAAATTTCAAGCATTAATAATAATATTAAATAATAAAATTAGAAAATTGTAGGATTAAAAATGAGTTATACTCATATTATTCATACATAAATAGAAAATTTGATAAGAAAAAATAAACAAAAAATATTATCTATTATAAACAAGAAAATCAGTACTGTATTGTTGTTCTATTGGGTACCCACTGGGTATTGAGTTCAAAAAATTAAAATCCAGTCTTTGTCTCAATTATGACCGAGGCTTAAATTTTAAATTTGATCTTGGTCTTATTTAAATCAATACTATATAAAAACCTATCAAATCTAACCAAATCCCAAACCAAAACTAAATAATCAAATTTTTTATCACCCTTAATCAAGACGTCACTATAAAATGTTTCCCTATATTTTATCTAAAAATTATTTACTTCAAACACTAAATGATACAATTTTATAGTGTCTTTTAAAATTATCATACAACGTATAAAAATATAAAACAAAACATGTTAAAAAAATCAAATTATCTATATTTTTTTCACGTTAAACTTAAATTTTAAGTATAAACTTTTATGTCTTATAAATAGGGTGCTTATTGAGCGAGTCAATTGCGAGTTAAGTTGGTTGACTCTTGCTCGTTAAAAATTTTGTTGCTCGACTCGACTCATTTTTTGTTAAGTTCATTAAAATTGTGCTCGACTCTTCGTTAAAAAAATTTATTGCTCGACTCAACTCATTGCTCGTTAAGCTCATTAAAATTGTGTTTGACTCGTGCTCATTAAAATATTTTCTTGCTCAGCTCGACTCGTTGCTCGTTAAGTTCACTAAAAAACTTATCTTATCTTTAACTAAAAGTAAAATTTAATAATAATATATGAGAGTTAATATTAACATAAACTAACAAATTTAACCAAAAATTTTAGAAGTGTATAAAACATTCTTAAACTCTAAAATCGAAAGTAATAATCCATAAATACACAAAATTAATATACTAAAATTAAAGTAACAATTCATAAATTAATAATTATTATTTTGATTTACGATTTTATTGAAATAATTTTAAATTAATTACTAAAAAATATTTTAAAAAAATTAAAGAGTTGCTTGCTAACTTATCGACTCGAGTTAGACTTTACTCGATTCAACTCGTTAAGGTATCGAGTTGAGTTTGAGCCAATCTAAATCGAATATTTATCGAATTTTGACTGAGTCGAATTCGAGTAACCCATGAGTTGCTTAACTCGTTAAGCACCCCTACTTATAAATATAAAAAATAAATTATTGATGACAAATTCATAATATCGCTAATTTAAATTGATTTTTTGCAATAATAATTTTAATAAATATTTTTAATAATAACAATATTGCAATGTCACCGCTTAAACTAAACGTCATATTAAACTATTCTTAAAAAAATTGTGATAAATTTTAACATAAAAAATATAATAACGAAAATTATGATAGTTTTTAGAATTAACTTTGAAGATATATCATCTATCATTAATTTTGACAAAATAAAATAGTCATGTTTATAGTATATTTTGTTATATATACGATAATATATAAATATTTTATTATTAACTGATAATTTTGTTGTAGTTAAAATAAATTAAGATTAATATAGTATATTTTGTCTATCTAAATCCTGGCTCCCGCCGATTCTAATTTTCTCCTATTTTATTTAAAAAATAATATATAATAGATTTTTTTTAAAAAATATAATTGGGTTTTGGATAATAAAAGAAAAGATGATTCAATATAAAAGTATAATTTAATTTTTTAATAGTTTAAAGGCGATTATAAACTTGTATTTGTTCATATAATTTTTAATCTTTTAATGATGCACACATACCTTATAAACAAAGTGAATTAAACTCGGGTTTTCTGCAATAAACATAACCTCTTTTATATTGAGATCAATTATTAGGTTCAAATTTTTAAATCTTAAATTTTGAGTAAAATAAAAAAAAATAGATTGTTTATGTTTTCATTACAATTTACCAATAATATACGATAGTTGTTTTAAATAACTAATTTAACATATATTTTTCTAGTTATTAATTAAACATATCTTTTAAATTATTTTTTGGAATTATGAATAAAGTAAAGAAAAAGAACAAAATAGATGAACAAAGATGAGAGACAAAAAGAGAGACTTGTATTATATTCTCAAAATAGGGTATACAATGCCTTCTCCAAAAGTCTATATTTATAGGCATAGGATGAAATTCCTAATTCTACTGGGAATTAAACTCTAATAATAAAATATAATAAAATAGTATTTAATATATGAATATCCATCATAAAAAAATATATTTATAACACTCCTCCTTGGATATCCATAAAGATAATGTGCCTTATTAAAACCTTATTAAGATAAAAACCTTATGGGAAAAAAATTCTTAGTGAAAGAAAAGAGTACACATATCTTTGATACACATAATATATTGCCTCATTAAAAACCTTACTAGAAAAATCCATTAGGACAAAACCACGGTTAAAGAAAAAAGAGCACAACGCGTATTTATCTCCATCATAAAAATATCACATAAAATCTTTGGATCTTTATAATTCAATATTGAATACAATCTTCAAATGTTGAAGTAGATTATGCACTAGTGAATAAATCTTTCAAATTTTTGCTTGAAATGATTAATCGAATATTATTAATCTTAAGATCATGAAGGATGAAACTTGAAAGAAATATGTTTTGTTTTATCACATTTGATGTATCCACCTTGAGATATAAATTTTGCGTTATCTCTACATAAGATATCTTGCATCTTATCTTGTGAAGCAATTTACTTATCTACTGGATATGTTTAGCCAAACACATATTTCGGTTTTGTCTCATGCATCACAATTATTTAATGGTAATAATCTTGTAGTACTTAAATAATATTTCTAGATCATCTAAGATACGATGCTTCCAGATCAGATAATATATATATGATGATTTTAAACCAAAAATATCATTACTCGTTTCTCAAGGGTAGAATAGATCGTTTACTTTAAAAGACCTAACAACCAAATAGTGATAAACGAATATGTATTATACAGGTAACGTCTCTTTAAACATTTTTCTGTATGTCGATTGATGTACAAGGATTTGAGGAGTCTCTTCACAACTCTAAACGATATTCAAATCATCGACATGTAAAATAATAACAAATTCAGAGTTAAACCTCTTAATAAAAATGCTTGAAAAAATTAAATAATTCATATAACATTATGCTAATAAGTATCCAGTGAGGCAATTATACTAAATACGCCTAAATTGTTTCAATCCATAAAAGATATATTCAATATGATTAAACAATATTCTCGAGAACTTGAATTAACTACTTATGGTAATCTAAATCTTTCTGGAAGTTTCATATAAATATTACTATCAAGAGGCCCATACAAATAGGATGTAACAACATCCATTAGGCAGAAACTAAATAATGTTATTTATTGCCAGACAGATCAAAATCTAAAAGAAGTTACATCTACCATTGAGGAATATATTTTCCTCGTATTCAATTTCATGTCTTTGTGAGAATCCTTATGCAACCAAATGAGTATATTTCATAATTTCCACTTTTAATTTTTGTGGGAGACCTTTTAATCTCTTCTAAAGATTTTCATAATACGTTGAATCTTCGATCAGACCATCATAAAATATAGCTCATTTTCTTTTTTTGAGGATTTTCATCTTTGGAACCTACTTGTCTACCACACTTTAAGCGTAAGTTAGACTCATTAGCAACTAGAGTTTGTTGTTCCATGACATCAAATTTAATCTAAGTATTCATAGCTGGTATACGTGACCTAATTACTCTTTTCGGGTCAGCAAAATCATCTAACAATTTATTTGCTAAATGAATTATCCTTTGAACTTATAGTTCACATTGTTGAATTTATGGATCAAACTAAAAAATAATAATTTATTCCAACTTATTTCTTTTTTCAGCTATTTTATTATCAAGGAGAATTTAAATCTGACATATATTACCAACAGAACTCATCTTTGTGCGTTGTGGTGGAGCAATTAGAACATATATTGCACACCAAAAATGTACGATGAGAAATATTTTGTTCCTGACCAAAGACCAATTGTCTTCAAAGATAATCTCGAAAATATGCTCATAATTTTATCAACTCAGCAAGTATCCTCGCAACCACCAAGTTGCGGGTTAATAACAAGGATACATATAACCATCTAGTTGATGCATCGATAAAAATCGTAAAATATTTAAATATTCTTTAAGAAAGGTGTATGGACCACATATTACCTTGTATCTGTTCCAAAAAATTAATAAATGATCACATGAAAGTGTCAGCAAATTTTCACATCATAATTGAACCGGGATAGTCTAACTAGTCATGCCAAATAAAATTATTGGTAAACATCTAGTTTATAATAGTATGAGCTTCAATTTGTACTAATTCTTTTGTAGTACAATATGGACAACGGTGCATGTAATTTTGTTAAGGTTTTTTATTACCTTGAGTTATACTCGTAATATTGAGATAGTCAGCATCCCCTTGACTAATATTCTCAATATATTTCTACAAATATCTTTAAAATTTAATAAGTCTCTTTGCAACTTTGACGAGTATAATGCACTGCAAATGTAATAAAGTTCTCTTTGGTAATGACATATTTGCTCAGTCAGAGCCTTCTGTGATATTAGTATTTTTGGATATAGTACTCACATTATTCCCTTGAATTTAAAATAAGAAAATATGCATAATTATACACCTTTTAATATGTGTTTTATTTCATTCACTTCGAGAAATAAAAAATCTGTGCTTTGTACCATTCACTTTGGGGAATGAGAAAATATTAAATACATCACATCATATCAAATTGATTATCTATCAAAGAGAAACTCTTAAAAGCTCTTCTTGATATTTTAGTACTTTGAGATATAGTATTTATATTTTTTCTTGTATTTAAATGAAAAAATATTTCTTATGCTTAAATATAGCATGAGTACTTGCAGTGTCTACTAAGCAACCACAATTCATTGTATATTTTATTCTGAAAGTAATAATATTATTCAAAGGATAAATTAATATAAAGCTTAAATAAATAACATTTAAAGTAAATTAACATAAATAAATTAACATAAAACATAAATAAATAATATGTAAAATAAATTAATATAAATAAAAATAAATTAACCTAAAATAAAATAAATAAAGATTCATTATTTCCTTTAGATGTTACAAGGGGAATAAAATAAATAGTGAATTATTCTCTTGAAGGATTATGAGAAAATTAACAACATCCAATTGAGTTGGAACAACAACGCAATAATTATTTATGCCACAAAGAAAATCTGTTTATATTTTCCTTTATTTATCATTCATGATGAAGGATAAAGTCCATAATACTTCGACGTTTGACAAGTACAAGACCAATGATTTGTACCATCACATTGATAACATAAAGGTTTCGATATGATCTCTATCATTCTTGTCATCCTTATAATCCCACTTCTAGTGGATATTCTTATCCATATCTATTTTATGACCTCAATCGCAGCTACAATTACTAATGTGACATTTATTCTTTCCGCTATAAAATATCACATTCACTTTAGGGAATGAAGCAAAGACTAATAGGTATTTAAAACCTTTTTATGATCTTGTGTCTACAACACAACATTAATGTGTGAAAAATAGAGTATGTTTTTCTTACATATCCTCATCAATGATACTCTTACATCTAACTGAGTTTTTATTCATTAACCATATAGTGAATTATCACGTTTGCATTCACTTCAAGGAATGAAATAAATTCAATAATCGTATGCAATAAACATCATGCTTGCATTCACTTTAGAGAATGACATAAATCCAATAATTGCATGGAATAAACATCATGCTTGCATTCACTTTAGAGAATGACATAAATCCAATAATTGCATGGAATAAACATCATACTTGCATTCACTTCAAGGAATGACATAAATCCAATAATTGCATGGAATAAGCATCATGCATGCATTCACTTCAGGGAATGCCTCCCATAAAAATTCTTGGATCAAGACGATTTTCGTAACTTAATCTTGGGAGAAGTCTATAGTCAAGTTTCCCGACACAAAAAATATTGCTTTCAAGCAAATATAAACTTTTGAATATTCATATTATTAAATAGTAATTGACCAATTCATATATATATAATACATATAAAGAAAAATTAATCTCCATACGCGGCGTTGTTAAACCAGTTTACAATGTCCTTTAAAAAGAACCTCCTTTGAGACCAGTAGCCTCGCAGAACAGGATATTCAGCCAATATACTTAGATTAATCCAATATGACAAAAAATACCTTAATTAATTAAAGGTTGAATATTTGTTTCAATTTCATGTAATAATTAAGACATAATTAAAAAACATAAACTTTTATCATTAAAATAAACAAATATTGATCATAATTAAAGACAAAAGAATCTCAAATTAAATACGTAAAACATATTGTACTTTCCATAAATTTGAATATATGCTGGATTTAATTATCAATATCTTTAAAAAAAATTCGGGAATTATCGCCAAGAACCACGGTAATTGAGTCACTATCGCTATACAAACACCAAACAATCAAATATATTTTTTAAAAAATTAAAAATCAAGTCAAAAATCAAGAAAGAAAGATAAATCGATAATTAAAATATAATTGAGGAAGAAGAACTTATCTTTAATTCATGTTAGTAACAAATTATTTTCAATAACTCCTTTAAGATTCGAACGACAAATACCTCCGTTGGTTAGAGTCTCGTGCTGATAATGTTCTGTGAATAAAGTAAAGAACAATAACAAAATAGATGAATAAAGATGAGAAACAAAAAGAGGGAGACCTGTATTATATTCTCAAAATAAGGTAGATGAAAGTCTTAATTTCACTGGGAATTAAACTCTAATAATAAAATATAATAAAACATTATTTAATATATCAATATCTACCCAAAATAAAAATATCCATAACATTTTTCTAATATTGTTAGAGTTTTACCTTAGAAAAAATATGTAGTCCATCTCCGATATCTTAAAAAATAAATTAAAAGATGATAAAAAAAATATAATATGCGTTTCAATTATTTTAAATAAATTTGCCGGAGAAACTAATATTTAAATAAAGAAATTTAAATTCATAGTCCTATGATTTATTTTAAGGAAATACTTAGATTTTATTTAAATAAAGATGCAGATAATAAAAATTTTAAAATTATTGAAGAATAAAATTTTGAAATTAAAAGATAAGTTATGTTAGATAAAATTTTTGTTTTATTTAGGGTTGAGCTTTCGGTCAAATAATTTCTTTTAAGTTAACATGTCATATTTATAACTCAAACTTTATTTAATTTTTTTTAAGTTGAGTTTCTATTCAAATTTAATAGTAAATATTTAAAAAATTAGGATACAAGTTGATTCAAATTTAAATGACTTTTTACAATCAAATTATTCTATATATCATAAAGAGTTAAAAGATTCAACCTGAACATGAAAATCAATCCACTAATTACCAAAAGTTTTGAATTATTTGAGTTTCAATTTTTTCGAGTTGTTTAAAAATTTTAAATTTTCGAGTCAAATTTCGCTCACTTCTAATTTTATTATATATTGATCCAATCAATACTATTTTTCTAGATTTACCATTGAAAAAGATCACCTCATAATTTTTACAATATCTGATTCAAATTAATTGACCAACTAATAAAATACTAATAATTATAAAAATATTATATTTTAGATTTTCTATCCTAAAAGAATTTAGAATTGAATAGGGTGAGTTCTCTAAAATCTCAATGACTTTTAAGTTAGTGTGAGCATCATGTTCTTGACCTCTATAATTAGAATTTGAATCCGAATATTATATTGATCTCCTTGCGATTAATTAGATGACTACAACAATATCTCATGAGCACCATCTATGTCAGTCACAAAAGCTATAATTTGCTGAAGGTTTAGTGACATGTGATATCACATCTATTCTTAAAGTAAAATATTATATTAACGGATTAGTTAAAATAAAAAAATTTAACTTCGTTTAAATAAGTATTACGTTCGAAACTATTACATATAAAATTATTCGTTGAAACTTATGATTTCAAAAATTATTCCCTCAATAAAGTAAAGCAAACAGAATTAAAGGTTACAATTTTAATCCATGTTTTATTGATTTCAATAGAATTTTAAGGAAAACCATATAAAAAAATATTATTAATTTTGTCACACAGGATGACTGACGACTATGAAAAATGGTACCAACTATGAGAAAATAATGTAAAATGATTGATTAATTTCCTAAATAAATTCTCATAAAACGTAGTGTTTTGATATCGTCATTAACGATTACAATCGTGTGGTCAAAGAAAATCTAAAAAATAAGTGTCTAAATAAAAAATAAAATAAAAGTTAACCGATAAATGCGATATTTATCCATAGTTTTAATATACTCTATATGGTTCTGCAAAATTAGGTCCGATAAATTGGATAATTGATTGATCGGTTAATTAAAATAATAAATTTAGATTATGATTTATTTCTTTTTATTTATAAAAAATATAAAATTTAATAATAATACAATTACAGTAAATACAAAAAGCAACTAAAAAATTAAATTTGAGAGTACAAAAAGAATAATTTTAATAAAAATTAATTAAATAATTAAAACAAAAAATATAATTAGATGACAATCTATATTTCTCTAAAACCTTTTATAGTATTCACTAAATTAAATAGATATTTTTTTCTTTAATGTCACAGAAATATATATCAAGTGTTATTTGATTATCATGAACATCGAAATAAAAAATATTAATCCCAAGATTGTCTACTTCATTAGGGACAAAATAGAATTTAAAATTACAGAACAAGCTTAAAAATTTTAAAAATAGGACACATAAATAATTATTTTTTAAAAAATATATCGTAAATGTAAAAAATTGATTACAAGTTTATGTAGAGTTTAATTACAAGTTTTAAACGACTTCGTATTTAAGATGGCGCTCAAGCCTTTGATTAAAATTATCATCTCAATCATCTAATTTCGTGGTTATATTACTCATGTTTTTTAATTGTTAATATTTGATCTATTAGTCGAATTATTTTATTCAAATTTTGAAAAAATAATAATCTTTTAATTTAATTTTTATTATTCAAAATGTTAACATTCAAACTTTTAAACTTATTTATGGAACACTGATATTGATTATCACTCATGTGTTTAAAATTACAGTAATCCTATTTTCATAGATATTCTGTGTTGAAAAAATGGTATAGTACATAGATATTTTATACCTTAAATTTGAGTGGGTTCCATTAGTTAAATTTATTGGGACTAATTGGATTATTAATCTACTACAAGAGTAGATGAAATTTGTATATTTATATGCTCAAAATGTTCAATGGGTGAATGATAAATTGTTGCTCAATGTAACACCCATGATGTTGAAAAAAATGAGATAAAAAGTAAAATATCCCAAACTTGTTGGGAACATAGATTTAAAAGACTTCATGTATAGAAGCTCTTCATATTCTTATTATCGAGTAAAAGATAAAAGTTTGTACTAGATACTTTTGGTGTACCTAGCCATAAGGTAGGCACTTTGGGATAGCTTTACTCAACTTTCATTGAAGTGAAAGATGGGCTTTTGGCCCCTTGGACTTCTAAAATGATTAGATTTTTATTTTACTTTTCTGAATTAATTTTTCAACAGATGATATAAAATTAAACCATCATTTATGGAGTTGCAGACCCTTCAGCTGGTTGCAACCTCCAATTTATTTGCTTCTTTAAAGTTCGCTGTTGCAGTCAAAGTTGTGTTGCTCTCTTTGTTGCATTCCACCGTTGTATCCTAGGAGACATACGTTTCATAGAAATTCCAGTTCCAAGAAGGGATGAATTTTTTTAAGGACATTGTGATAGCACATGCCTCTGTCAAGTCTTCAGAATCGTTTATTGTTTTTTTCTTTGGTTTCTGTGATCTTTTTATTTTTTATTTTTATATATTTTATTTACAAAAATTAATTTTAACGTTTTATTAATTTGCTTCGTTAATTTTGAATTACATTCTGAACTTGCACTCTTTTGCATCCGCAATAATTGACAAGGAAGTGTCCCCTTGGGTAGCTTTCCAAAGTCCCGTAAACGCGTTCGTTCAACATCATCTATTCTCGGTTACATTTATTTAATCTGTCTAAATTTATGACCTATACCTCAAACCCAGGTTAGAAACTACAACCGAAGCCATCCACTACTAGACACGATTACGTTGGTACAAAGATTGTCTTAAAAGTTAGATTACAACATGTTTCAAGCAAAATTAAATGTGGGAGAAAAATAACAATAGTAAACTTCAAGCTATGTTCATACACACATATCCTTAATGGGATTGGTATTTACTAAAAGTAAGAAATCTTATTGATCAAGATTGTTTTATTATTCAAAGTTTCTTTGTGATAAAGTAATAGGTCCTATAATACATCACTTCATTAATCTTCAAGCTGAGGTCAAGTCACAATCCTACAGTACTTTTAGATATTTACTGAATTTGTTCTCATATGTTTGCAAATTTATTCGTTAAGAATTTTTCACGAAATTTCTGTATTATTTTTCACTTTTTTTATCTATGATTATTTGTTATTATTTTGTTATATTTCATAATATATATAGTGATAAATCATACTAAATGTCATTAAATTTTAGTCGTTGTATCGTTTATACTATTAAATTTTTAATTATTTTAATTATAGTATTATTTTTTTTTACTTCAGTTATATTACTGAATCATCAAAACACTAATAAAATAATGACATGAATGATAATTATTGTCGTCCATCTTAAACTAAAATGATATTATTTTGATATGTTTATTTTAGTACTCAGACTAACTTAAAATATCGTCATTTTATTGAACGAATGTGTTATGTGTTAAAAATATATTTACGGGTGGAGGTTTGAGCTTGAGACTTTGGAACAAAGGATTGTGCCTAACGTGACATCTTAAAGAGGTAAGGATGTTAATTTTAAATAAAAATAATATTATTATATATCTTATTTGACATTTAAAAAAGGTAATGATTCGATTATAATTAATATTAAAGTAATTATTTTTGATCTGACACTAAACTTAAAAAGCCTCGATGATTATAGTAGGTGGTTAAATAATTATTAGGGTGACTTGTGACAAGGATATCACGAGATTGAGATGGATTTTTATTTTTTATGATATAATTGTATAAATGTATTAATATCATAATTATTATTTATAATTTATTTTATAAAGGTAAGATATTATTTATATATTTTTATGCTAAAATCATAATAAAACACTAAGATAATCTGTTGGTTAGATATGAGCTTTAGTTTCAAAAGGTCTAAAGGTTCAACCCCTTTCAAGTACATATATTTTACTATATATGAGTTCTTAGTGAATTAACCATCCAACGGTATAATTGACGTGAAAGTAATTAAAATTTAATGTTATAATTGAAATAATTGAAAATTAAATAATATAACAGATACAACATCTAAAATTTAACATTTTATATAATTTATCTTAATACATAAAGGATGCCGTAAGATTTAAAATTTTACAAAACACAACATTTCCTGCATTTCCCTTTTTTACCAATAACTTAAAACCTCAAGAAGATAGGTTTATAAATTACATAACCATGTGTACCATTAGGGACAAATCTGGAAATACTGAGGACAAACGTAATTTTTAAATTTTTAATTTTTTATTTTATATATTTTCTTTATATTTTTTATTGATAATTTAATCTTACATCTCCTAAATTCTTATAATTTTATACCCTACATATTTAATAAAATTTTTGTAATTTATGCAATCTTACATAAAATTTTGGGTCCGTCCATATATACTGTCGCTATGATTAATTAATTAATTAATTAATTAATAATAATAATAATAATAATAATAATAACAACAACAATAACAATAACAATAACACCAATAATAATAAATATCAACAATCTCCAAAATAAATGATTAAAGCTCTTAGTTGAAACTATCCTCTCTCACTTAGATTGCGAGTTTAAAACCATTAAGAACAAATAGCTCTTCCTCAGGTAAAAATTACTCAATAATGAAGATGATGTTGATAATAATAATAATAATAATAACAATAATAATAATAATAATAATAATAATTACTTAATAGTATAATAAGTATCTAAAGTATACATTTTTTTGAATTAAAAGTGATAGTAATTAAAAAAATTACAGCATAGACATCATATCTAGATCTAAAAAGAATTGCAATGGAGTAGGAGTAGTAGCAAAGATAGAAACATTGCAGTCAGGTAAATTATCAAGCTTCGCCATTATATCTACAGCTTATTACCTCCATGGGAAATCGATTTGAAATCAAGTGTTCATCCCAATTTTTCAAAATTAACAATGACACGTATGAACGAGTTTAAATCAGAGTATGCATTCAAGTTATTTACTCTTTTGATCACTTCTTTACTGTTTGTTTGGATTTGAAGACGTTCAAAACCATTTTGCCAAGCTATTGGGAGATCAATTAGAATTGCCATAATTCCGCTTGTAAAATTTGAGTGATACCAATCATTTTGTTGAAGCCAATGATCCACGAATCATCATCCGTGCGAAAAATACCTCCCACCAAACTAATACTTGTAGCTTGTGATAGTGTGCCATCTATATTTAAACAAACCCAACCCAGATTTGGTTTTGTCTAATACGCCGTTTCCTTACTAGTAGTTTGACGTGAAGGGGTAAGAGCAATATTTTTCGAATAATACAATGCCTAAAGAATACTTCTAGTCAGAACTTGATCAATTGATGAAAGTTTACCATTAAAAGTTTGATCATTTCTATATTTCCATATTTTCCAAAGTGTGGAGATGAAGAAAAGAATCTAATGTGAGACCAAACTAGAGTCGATCTTTTGTTCTGCCAAATTCCATTGTATCCAATTAAGAAGAGATGCTGCAAAGAAGAAACCTTGATAGTTCGGAGGGATGAGATTCATCCATATCATCCGTGCATGATAACAATCTCGTAAGGCATGAAGAATAAATTCAATATTAAGGTTACAAATAGGACAATATGAATGTTGCCCAACATTCCTTCGACAATGTTGTTCATTAGTCAATAATTTACTTTTAACCATGAGCCACAAAAATAGTTGTAACCTTTTGTGGCACATGTAAAGACCAAATTTTCTTCCATAAAGGAGATGAAAGTTCTAATTCACCTGCAGTTTTTGTATATAAGCCAATTTAATTGTAAAGGATTGGGAAAAACTATGATTCCATATCGATTTTTTGATATATATATAGGATCGGGACATCTAATTCTCAATATGTGAGGAATTATTATTGAAGAAAATTATCTTTCAATCTTTGTATGGTTCTAATTACCATTAGTATTTGTATGATCAGAGAAATAGATTTCATGATTTTGAGGGATACCTCGTAGTAAATGAGGTTGTAAGGGACCTATTGAGGGAATCCAATTATCAACTAAAACATTAATTAAATACCCAGAGCTAATGGACCAAGCTAGACTGTCACGGAGATCATCCCAAGATGTTGAAATTGCTCTCCACAAAAGCGAACATGAAACTCGATGAATCAAACGAGGGCATGTTTCCAACATCTTGTACTTCTAACATAGAAGACGAACCCATAAGATATTAGATTCGAAGACTAAAGAGAAGAAAATCTTCATCACAAAATTCATATTAAAGTCAAAAACTCTCCTAATTCTAAGTCTGCCACACTCAATTGGTTGAGAAATAAACTCCCAATTGACTAAAGACATTTTGGTAAATGTTGATGATGATCCCCAAATAAATTGACACAAAAGTTTTTCAATATCATTATAGATTTTTTGGAAGAAGGGACGTTTGCATGAAATAGACAGGAATCGCAAAAAGGACTGACTTAGCAATTGTAATGCGATCGACCATAGATAGAGTTCAGTTTGCCCATCTGCTTAAACGCTCTCTTATCTTGTCTAGGATAAAGTTATAATCTGAACATTTTGTGCTAGCATGTAAAACTGGTACCCTGAGATATTTTCCCAAGGAATTAACCCATTGGAAACCAAGGAAGTCAATAATAGCATCTTTCAATGTGGGCTCTGTGTTTGGCGAGAAATAGAGTTGTGTCTTTCTCTTATCAACACGATGGCCAAATTACATACCAAAAGTATTTAGTATATTTTGTATTAGATCAACTTGACTCAAGTCTACCGGTGAAGGCTCGAAAGACCTGCTTTTATGATGAAGCATTCAAACATCCACCTTTTGCCAAATTATAGTATTTAAGATATCGATCTCACGAGGATTGGCGTTACTTACGCAAATTATTATTCCTGCACAAATGAAAAGTAAAAACACAGATATTTGAGTTTGAATTATAACTAGGAAAACTAATTAAAGCAATAAAGATAAATGATCAAGAAATCAAGGATGGACAAGTGGGGCAGGTTAGAGTGCTTTGTAGTGTGGAATCAGAAGAATGTAATTCTCTCGTTCTTATAATACAATAGAGTTGAATTGACGCCTCGATGGGTCACACTAAGGGTCGCAGCAGCTGCCTAGGCAGGGTTATGACTTGCCTACAATTCAACAACTCATAGTTTGACAGAACATCCTTGTATGTCTCCTTCTTATCCCTAAGCGAAGTGAACTGTTGAATTCCACTTCTTGATGATACCTCTCAGCGTGAATCAAGAGTGAACAACAACCAAATACATGCGTCTTATTAGTCACTAAAATCCTGGGCAGTTAATCTCTCAACCGGATTAGTCAATACCCTTGAGAAAAGACCGTATTCTCTCATTTCGTGAGCCTAACTCTCCCGATATTAGACAAATAGATTTTTCTTCACAAACTATCATCTCTAGCTCATATGCAAAGAAGAGTAAATACCAAAGAGAATAAACTATGAATTCTGAAATTGCATTAATAAGAACTAAACAAATTACAAACTTCCTTCCACTACTACTCCACAAACTAACCTAAACCCTAAAAGGGAGATAGAGGAAGTTAGGGTTTTTCTATGAAACTTGATTTCGAGATACATCCTCTCTACATAGGCTATGGTTTATTTAGGCTTGGTCTAGGGCAAACCTTTTCAAAGTAGGAATACAACTTGGAGTAAAACACAAGTTAAGTACATAAATAAAAGATCTTTATTTTATTTCTTAGTTTATTCTTATAAGGATTCTTTTTCGCGTAACCTTTGACCTTGACTTTCCATGCGTTTTTTAGCTCGAATTTCTATGTCACTTGTCTTAAAACATCCATTTTAGTTTTCTCTTTAGATCGTCTGTCATATCGACATTTGTTCTTCAAGTGCTAACTTGACATCAGTTGCTGCGACCTCTAGAGTGCTACCATAGCAGGTGCTTATCTACATTCCAGCATCGTGCTATCTGGCATTACCTGTGTGGTAGTTTCCTTTCCAAGAGAAAAAAAAATCATTAACTGCACCTGTTTTATACCAAAAATAGATAAATTCATAAAATCCATATTGAGATAATGAAAAATGAAAAATAAGCAGATTTATCCAATATTACTGTTAAATTTGTGCTTTATTAGTAATAATTAAGTGGAAAATTATATAAAAAATAGGATTTTTAGGCACTCATCACACCCCCAAACTCGAACTATTGCTTGTCCTCAAGCAATGCAAAAGATAAATTTAAGTAAGGAATTTTAGGGTAATATACCGTCCTGCCTTCCGCGACAGAATTCCTTTCTTAACTCGGCCTCTTCTTGTTTCTTGGAATTCCTCAGAACTGGACTATGAGTCTTGGTGAGTGTGTTCGTAGCTATGTCAAAGACAATTTTCTAAGTTCTAATCCTTTTTCTAGCTCAAGACTTTCGACTTAGATTTTTTTTCAATTCTTTTCCTTTCTTTTTCCCTAATTGGTATATAAATATATATTGCTATATACTTATACTGCTTGAGCCAGTTTCGGGCACCTCAAGTGTTTAACTACTCCTACTAGAGCCAGTTTGGGCACCTCTAGTAAGTGGGAAAAAGGTTAACTCCTAGAGCTAGGGATGGGCACCTCTATGGACTTTTACTAGAGTCGGTGATAGGCACCTATAGTTGAAATTTAAACCTAAGTCCTTATTGCTTTTCAACGAAAAGAACTTTTAAAATCAACTAAGACTAGCAGTGTTATGTAATTTCAGGCTCATAGTCTAATCTTAAGTACTAACCTAAGAGACCTTTCCGAATTCAAGTCTGGTGAATGATACATACTATTGCGGCGGCTGGAGAATATATTGCTGCCGAGACAGTTTCAATAAAATTCAACAAACTTATTATTATTTTTTGCATGAAACTGATATTGCTGAAAAGACAGAGTTTAAGGCAGTAATTAAATAATCCAAATATTTCCATACATAGCATATTTTTTACATTATAAAATAGGATCAATACTCCCCCAAATTTGAGGGATACATTATCCTCAATGTATGTATAGGAAATAGATAAGAGCACAAAAGATATAAGTCTAGATATAACAAAATAAGAGAAAACTCAGAAAAGACTACCATCCTTAAAAGGTAGAGGATGCAAAGGAATCCTCCGAATCGTTGTTGATGAGGAGCTTTCGGTGGGTCTTGGGTGACTGTTATGCTGCCCGAATTGGATTGTTAGTGGGTTTATTGGTAGAGATTCTTTTCTATCATATTTGCATTTTAGCCAGAAATTTTTTTGCTGCCTTTAGTAGGCCTTTTTAGTCATTAGAGTAATGACTCCAAGTAAATGTGTCAGAGTCTTCTTTTGTGGCCTCTTTGTTGGCGGAGTCCATTCTTAAGAACCCAGCCACAAAGTTCTCAAGACTGCCATTTTGCTGCCTTGGCAACCTCCGCCGATGCAACCTTTCGATGTGGCGTTTTATATTTATATGTCGCGATTGCCTCTTTTGTATTCTGAGGGTCATTAATTTCTGTGGAGCTTGTGAAAGAAAAGAAAAACTGCAACAAAAAAAATAATGAAGAAGTATGAAATAAAATGGGGGGATGAAGTTCTAGGGAAGCAAACTCATCGTCACATGTTCTTGGGTGGCCAGCCCGCCTTCACATTTTGCCGCCGAGGCAACTTTTCGCCTTGGCAACTTGCCGCCGAGGCAACCTCTACCGTGATATTATGTTACTGAGGCAACCTTCTGCCGCGATATTATGCCGAGGTAACCTTCTTGGGCGGGATGACGAACTTGATTTTAGGGTCATTTTGTGTGCCTCATGGCTTCTCCTTCTTGAATATCTTTCTTAAATTAAAATAACTCAAAAATAATTACTTATTTCCTAAGATAATAATTCAATAAAAATAAAAAGGAAAGTTGGAATCGCCAATCCCCGATAATGAAGCCAAATTTGGTGAAGGCTCAAAAGTCCTACTTTTATGATGAAGCATTCAACCATCCACCTTTTGCCAAAATATAGTATTTAAGATATCGATCCCATAAAGATTGACTTTAATTACGCAAATTATTATTCCCGCACAAAGGAAAAGTAGAAACACATGTAATTGGGTTTAAATTATAACTAAGAAAACTAATTAAAGCAATAAAGATAAATGATCAAGAAATCAATGATGTACAAGTGAGGTAGGTTAGAGTGCTTCGTAGTGTGGAATCAGAAGAATCTAATTCTCTCGTTCTTATAATGCAATAGAGTTGAATTGACGCCTCGACGGGTCGCCGCAGCTGCCTAGACGGGGTTATGCCTTATCGACAATTCAACAACTCATAGTTTGACATGGCATCCTTATATGTCTCCTCCTTATCCCTAAGCGAAGAAAATTGTTGAAGTCCACATCTAGATGATACCTCCCGATGTGAATCAAGGGTAAACAACAACCAAACACATGCGTCTTGTTAGTCATTGTAATCCTGAGCGGTTAATCTCTCAACCGGATTAGTCAATTCCCTTAAACAAAGACCGTATTCTCTTATTTCGTGAGTCTAACTCTCCCGATATTAGACAAATAAATTTTTCTTCACATACTATCATCTCAAGCTCATATCTAAAGAAGAGAAATTCCAAGAGAGAATAAACTATGAATTCTGAAATTGCAATAATAAGAATTAAACAATTACAAACTTTCTTCCACAACTACTCCACAAACTAACCTAAACACCAAGGGGGCGATGGAGGAAGTTAGAGTTTTTCTATGAAACTTGATTTTGAGATACATCCTCTCTACATAGGCTATGGTTTATATAGGCTTGGCCTAGGACAAACCTTTCCAAAGTAGAAATACAACTTGGAATAAAACACAAGTTAAGTACATAAATAAAAAATCTTTATTTTATTTCATAGTTTATTCCTATAAGGATTCTTTTCTCGCGTGGCCTTTGACCTTTACTTTCCATGCGTTTTTTAGCTCCGATTTCTATGTCGATTGTCTTAAAACGTCCACCTTATTTTTCTCTACAGATCGCCTGTGATATCGACATTTATTCTTCAGGTGCTGCCTTGGTATCGGTTGCCGCGACCTCTAGAGTGCTGCCGTGGTGGGTTCTTATCTGCATTCCAGCTTTGGTTTCCAGCATCGTGCTATTTGACATTACTTGTGTGGTAGTTTTCTGTCTAAGAGAAAAAACTCATTAACCGCACATATTTTTTGCCAAAAATAGATAAATTCATAAAATTCATATTGAGATGCTGGAAAATGAAAAATAAGCAGATTTATCTAATATTGTTGTTAAATCTATCTAATATTCCTATTAAATCTGTCCTTTATTATCAATAATCGAGTAGGAAAATGATATAAAAATAGGACTTTTAGACACTCATCATCTACTTTGCATAAAGAATTAGATCATCCGTAAAGAATGAGACACTACGATTCTATTGCGTAAAAACCGAAAAGGTTTCCAAGATTTATTTAAGACTAAATAATTTTTCAAATGGCCTAAACGCTCCATGGCAAGCACAAAAAATATGGCGATAATGGATCACCTTGCCGAATACCACGACTTGGCAAGGATGGTTGTGAAAGTTTTCCATTCTATTGAATTTGGAAGCTTGAAGATGTAATAGAAGTCACGATGATAAGCTGAATACCATGAGGGAACCCGACATCTATTAAAGAGTCATCAATAAACTCCCATTTTACTCTGTTGAAAGCTTTTTCGAGATCAATTTTGGTGGCCATCCAACTTTGCTTTTAGACAACCGCATAGAGTGAACAACTTCCTAATGAATGATAATATTCTATGTAATGCTTCGACCATAAATAAAACCTTTCTGATTTTGTTCGATAAGCAAATGAAATATAGGTTTAAGTCTGCGCATCAAAATTTTAGATAAAAGCTTGTAAAGAACTGTGTATAAGCTTATTGGTCGAAAATCTGCAAAAGATGATGGATTATCAACTTTAGAGATAAGAATAAGGATGATGTGATTTAACTCTTTTTCTATGATTTCACCACAAAAAATACCTTCTAGAATTGAAGAGATTGAAGAGCCAACAATAGACCACTCTGTCTTTGAAAAAATTCTGTGTGCAAGTCATCCCATCTTGGAGACTTTAGAGGTGCCATATCCATTAACGATTCATGAATTTTAGACACCAAAGACGTGTACTCAAGAGCTTCAAAAAGTTCACGGTTTATACTAAAAAATTTCCCATGGATAGGAAATTTTCCCGAGATAATGTTCACTGTCTTCAAAAAGCTTATGAAAAATCTTGTTGCCTCTTCTTTAAGAATATCATCATCTTCGCACCAAGTTCCATCATTTAATTGGAGATAATTAATTTTATTTCATTGTTTATTAGTGATTACACGTCTATAAAAATACCATTATTTGTGATCACCTAGGCATATCCAATCAGATCGTGACGTCTGACGCTATAAAAGTTCCTCCAGGTCAAGTAGATGTTCATGCTCAACAAGCAAATTAGGTTTCATGTTTTTAAAGAGGTGAGATGTTTGACAACTAAGAACTCTTTGGGTGCCTCACAAACGGGACATAATTAAACGTTTCTTTGTTTCGATATATCCAAAAATAGTTTTATTCCAAACTTTCGCTACCTTTATGAAGGATATAATAGTATCAAACATTAAGGACTTCGGACACCAATTGGTAGCTACCATACGAGGGAAATCTTTATGTGATAGTCAACTTGAGAAGTAACGAAATGGTCCTTAATGATTTTCACGTCCTGAAGAACCAATTTATAGAAGAATAGGACGATGATCTGATCGCATATGAAGGAAATGATAGACACTTGATTCAGGAAAAACTTCAACAAAATAGTTGTTATATAAGAAACGATCCAATCTAGCCGAAATAAGACCCCTTCACCATGTAAAATCCGGACTAAAAAATCCCATATCACGTAACCCATAGTCAAAAACGAGATTTTGGAAATCCTTACTAGGCTTTGAGGAGGGTGCACAACCTTTTCGATCAATATGCATAAGAGTGGTTTTAAAATCATCAAAAATAATCCCTGGACTACGGATAGAATCCGCAATGCTGCGGAGGTATGGCCAAAGAATTTTCCTTCATAAAGCTGATGACGAAGCATAAACTGCTTAACATTCAATGATATTTGCTTGAGCTTATTTATAATTTTAAAGTGAATAAATTGAAAATGAGTGACAATTATAGAAATTTCCACAAAATTATACCAAGCAACCAGATACCTCATGGAAAGCCTGCTGCTTCAATCCTCTGAGAAAAAAAAAAACCAAGGAAGCAATAACTAAATCAACCTGATATCTATTAATCCGAAGTTCGAGAAAAATCACCACATCTGGTTTGTTATCTCGTAATAATTGTTTCGTTGCTAGTAAGAAGCAAGGATCTCCACATCCTTGTACATTCTAGCATAGTATTTTTAAATCCATAAAAAGAGCTATTAGATGAAGAGTCTTTATTCAACCATTGCCATCGTACGGTCGTCATCCTTGCCTTGTGTATTAATAGTCTCAATATTAACAATTGTTGTAGTATATTCGGGTGGCCTTTGAGAAGAATCAAACTAACCATCTAAATTCTGAATATGGTTAGAGGGCTCACCCAAGTTGGGAGAGTCCGCCTGTTGTCCGCTCTCATTAACATTTTGAGAGATGTGCAACATGTTTGGATCATCATTTTCTTGCAAAAACAATGATGGAGTGCCTTGATTTATCAAGAGGATTTCCATGTTTCATAGAAAGAACAACACGAGAACTAGAAGCTCTAGAAGTTATATTAGGCAAGTTCGAGTAATTAGAGAGATTAAGCATGAAGGGCTTACGTATATGAACGACTTTTGAACCCTTGCTTACTTGATTCAACTTTTTTTTATTTTTGCTTTATCCACCAATATAGAAGGATTTGGGTGAGATTGTGGAACTTGCATTGGAGAATTGATATCGATTGGAGAATCAATGTTAGTGCCCGCTACAAATATTTGATTGAAGCAAGATTCTTGAACAGAGAAGGATGAAGATTTTCTGGTTTCAGTTCGTAATCCTATGTTTTTATGAGGTCGTCTTGCAGCTACCATCCATTGACCAAAAGAACTAGAATTGAAATTGTTGTCCAGATTAGAAACCTTAGGTACATGTGAAACAAAGGTCTGGTTAAGATGTGCATGTTGTTTATCCTGTTCTAAAGTGTTTTGTGGAATCACGGAAGTCTTGTCGGACATAACTTTTTGACATGAATGAAAGTTAATCCCTGAAAGAGACTCATATTCTACTAATTGGGTATGTCCATTCACCAAGATTTTAGAGATAAGGTTTTGAAAGATCAATAGATATAGCCATGCGAGCAAAATGCCCTCATCTTTCTTGTTCTATTTGATAATCTAGTTTTTATCACCGATCCAATAGATTCACCAATTTCTTCGATTAAACTTTTGTTTTGTTGAATGTCACTAGGAGACTAGGAAGGCGAATCCAAACCATTACCTTTGTTGAAAACGGATTGGTGATTGAGAATTCTGGAGTCCACTACTGAATAGTTAAGTAGTGACCAAAAATTGTCCATGATCCATCGGCTA
This sequence comes from Abelmoschus esculentus, assembly GCA_035048815.1. NCBI lineage: Eukaryota > Viridiplantae > Streptophyta > Magnoliopsida > Malvales > Malvaceae > Abelmoschus > Abelmoschus esculentus. The sequence continues at coordinate 10,087,271 of JAUCBN010000013.1, read as the reverse complement.
AAGCCTTAAGGTAATCAGATGATGAGTGCCTAAAAGTCCTCAATTTTCACATCATTTCTCCACTCGTTTATTACTAATAAAGACAGAATTAAATGCAATAATAAATATTTCTGATTATTTTTCATATCTCAGCATCTGAATACTATTCTTATGAATTTATCAATTATTTGGCATAAAACATATATGTTTGATAGTTTTGTTTCTTAGACAGGAAACTAGATCAAAAAAGAGCCAAAGAAGAAAATAGATATTGAATTGTAAAAGAAGCATCCGCTAAGGCAACGTTCTGAAGATTGCCGCGGTAGCATAAAAAGACGACAAGTGATGTTCAACAGGAAGAGGAAAATATTCCGAAAGACAAAGAGTAAAAGAAAGAAGACAACTCATTTAGGAATTCGAACCCAAGCCAAACCGCGAGAAGAGACATTTTAGGAAATAAGATTTATTTAATATAATTTAATTAGTTATCCTTCTATAATTTAATACAATTTAGTTAATGCAATTAAACCAATCCAATTATTTGTGTTTTTAATTTTTTAAGTGTAATTATAAGAAGTAGTAGAATCGATTCAGTCTTCATGGGATTGATATCTTAAATATTCCAATCTGATAAAAGTGAAAATTAATAAGAACTCCATAGCCTCCATCAGTAATCAGTTGGTAGACTAAACGTCACAAGAAAAATAATCATTCTTGATATCCATCAGACGGATGGCCTGATTGGGTTTCCAGATTTTGTAAATTTTGTTTCGCAAGGTAGCATAGCCAATTCTTCGGCCAAGGAGTTTCACAATTAGAGTTTTCTCCGAACTATTTTCTACCAATGTTTGAATGCATTCTGAGAAATTGATAAAGATGACACCATCGACGATTGAGCGTATGACATCACCATCCATGATTTTAATATCATCATCTGCAAAGAGATCCTCTAAAATATCTGGAACAACCATCTTGTTTTTCATAAGGGAATCTTTATAAGAGGACAACGAAGAATTTTTAGGGATCGAGTCTTCTGATGGATGAATAATATTTTTGAATTTATTGATCTCACCACCACCATCCGGAGGGTCATCATCTAATCTCTTATGTTTTCTAGGGTTGCGGTGGACGATGGCTATGGGTTCAAAAGCATTTTCGGTAGCGACCATTCAGATTTTCCATTTTTCTATTTCTAACGTATACTTTTTAGTTAAATTGAGTACGTAGAATACTTTTTGATCAAAATAGATATCTAAATTATTTTTTTAAAATAAGTGTTTAAACTACATATATTTTTCATCTAAGTTCCTAGAGTTATCATGCGATAACGATTAAAATATATATAAACACGTGTTTTTTTAAATATATATATATATATATATATATATTAGGTGCATACTTTGATGAAAAATAGTTTAATTATCTATTTTGATAAAAAGATATGTATTTTAAATACTTAATTTAATTAAAAAATATACTTTATGACATATGTATCTATTTTGATAAAAAAAATAAATTAAATACCTAAATAAAAATAAATATATTTTGAACTTCGCACTTTTAACTTTATTTTTTAAAAATTCTTATAAATTAGTTTTTATTTTTTAACTTATATAATTTATATTTATCTTCTAATTTTAAAATATTTATAATATGTAACTACCCTAAAATTAATTTATCTTGTACTCTTTCTAAAAAAATCTTGATCTGCCGTCGGTAGAAGAAGATAGGTTTGGTGCATGGCACATGTAGCAAGAAACCCAATGATGCTGACATTAACCGAAGGTCAACAAGAGCCGGTGCTTACTTTCGACTGGTTGGAACGTCCATGTGGTTACCGGGTCTATTACACGATTAAATGCCGACAAGTTGTGCCTACAAACCCTTATTATTACACCAAACCTTTTATTTCCTCTCGTTTCCTGAGTCTTAAGCTTGATTTTTTTTTTCAGTTTTGAATCAGTCATGTAATCTTCAAGTTTTTTTTTTTTATTTGGTTGGTACAATGCAGATTAAAAAAACCCACAATTGCAATATTACTTAGCTGAGATTTTTTTAATCAAAATTTGATACATAAAATTACTTTTGATATTTAGTATGATATTCGGATAAAGTAAAAAAAAAAAACAGGTACTTGGGACAAAAAAAACAATTAGGTATGGAATTAAATATTGAACCAAATTCGAGTAGTTTTTAAATAATATTTACTTATAGGAAGGAGGGTAAATTTGTTCTTAGTGGTATTGAACCCGTGATATTATCAATGAAAGGTGTGAATGTCTCTTTTGAATTTGAGAAAAAAAATCAAAATAAAAATGATAATTGGGCATGATTAATTTTAGAGTGATTCAACCTTTTCAATTGAAGTTTACATTCACTATCTTAATATTCATATTAAGAATTTTTCAATTCACTCACGAATTCTTTCTTTTTTATAGGCTCAAGGAGTTAATTTTACATCCCATCTTATTAAAGGCTAAAATAAAATCTCTTTAGTTTTTCTAAAAATCATCAAAAATCTATCCTTAATTACAATGTCTTGACATTTATAAACATAATACCTCTCCAAGTGTTTATTTACATAGTTTAACTCACTAAAAGTACTCTATAGATTTATAATAGATTATAAAATAAATAATATAATAAAAATATCTTTTTCTAAATTTTTAAGTTTGGATCTTTATCCTCTTATTCTACAAGTGTCGAATGATTGTAATTATAAAGTGGAATGAAAATTAGCCATAGCCATTGGAAGAAACTTAGCTCTTGGGGACTTTATTTCCGAGTAAATATATTTATGTAATCTTGGATATCAGTACTGGAAAATGGTACCTATCAAAGTAAAAAAAAAAAAAAAAATCGTCCTACATAAATACAAAGTATCTCTTAAAAAATAATTAAAAATATTTTTAAAAAATATCTAAAGCTCCCTTCCCTTTTTTAAATTAAATTTTTAAAACTTATTTCTCCCCATTTTTTCATATAAAAAATAATTCAAATTATATAAGGTTCAAAAAATAATGGAAAATAAGTAAAATATTTTAAAAAATAAAAGTGGTACCTTACTTGTAATGCTCTAAACCCGTCCTAGAAAAAAATAGGTTAAATCTAAAATGTTATGTTTGAAACTTTACCTTTGAGAAACTAATTTAATATATATTATATCCTAACAATTATTAAAAAGTTAAATACTTAATAATTCATCGAAATTCAAATATTAAAATATTAACTAAAAATTGATGACGTAAAATGATTAAAATTTCTAAATAAATTATTTATTGAGTCTAAGATATATATAAGAGAAAACTATGGGGTAGTAACATATAAGGTTCAATGTGTCTCTAAAGTGCAAGTAATTACAAACTCAGTTTCACAATAATATTTACATTTTTTAAGGAATAAATCTTGTATAAACATAATTTATGAAATAAGAATGCAATGCACCTATATTGCATAGTCACCAAAAAAGAGTAGATTCCCCAGAGCCTCTCACTACATAATCATCAGGTATAAAACCACTTAGCTTTCTTTATACAATCTAATCCCATGTATAAAATATGATAATAATTATAAACGTAAAGTCCCATCACAGTTTATCGTACTAAATATGAGGATCACAAATTTAAAATTCTAGTAACATAATTTAAAATAATATGTTTGACATCTCAAATCTCATAAAATTCTCAACACAAAAAAATTATACAAGTCATAAACTTTATTTTATAAAATTTATATATAGCATAGGAAAAGAATACATAAATAAAAAATATTTATTTATATTACCAGAAGGAAACATACTTTAACCAAAGTGACTCAATCTACTGAGTAACGTAGTTCTAAACTCAAACACATTTCAAGAATAAAAACGTAGGCTTTAGAGGATCTAGATAGAGACAATAATCTAGGGTTTTCTTTTAGACCACAATATACATAAATTAAAAATTTTAATAAATTATTAATAAAATTTAAAGAATATTTTTAATAGAAAAATAACTCATTCTAGTGAAAATTAGAATTCAATATAAAAATAAATTGGATTATCTAAGAGTTCCTCAAACTTCAAAACATATATTATGATCATAATTTATATAATATTTTTTATTTAAATAAAAAAATTACGTTGCTGAAATCAACAAGAAAATTATAAAAATTGCTAACTTAAGTATTTAATCATTGACCACTTTTGGAATTTCAAAACATCACCTTAACTTCTAAATTTTAAATTCAAACCTTAAAATCTTAAAACTTAACAATCATATCAAAAAAATTCTTAAATTTAAAATCCCTGTTAGGGTTCCTAAAAATTGAAAATTCAAAACTAAGATTTTTAATTAAGGATTTTAAAATTAAGATTTTAAAAATAGAGATATATTTTGGGTGTTATAACTCTTCTACCCTTAAAAATTTCTTCCTCGAAACTTTTAGTCTTAGCGATATATTCCCGAAAACATAAATGTTTCAATCGAAATTTAAGATAGCATTTCATATCATGTCATAAAATGACAATATAAGTTTTCTGAGGGGCTTTGAATTTAAATTCATACCAATAAGTATGGTCATGATCATTTGTTCGATCAACTATAAGTAGTGTGTTTGATCAGAATTTGAGTTAAAATCTATAAAGGTTATTCAAAACATGGCTTAAGAATTCATGTGGTTCTAAACCATCTCTATCAATATCTCAGGAGAAAATAACTTAAAGGAGAATCTATGTCTTGAGTGATACTCATTAAATAACGAGTACTTATTCTCTCTAGTTCTAAATTCAGCTGAAACAAACTCAAGTCTAAAACTCTAATGAGGTGGCATGGTAATTTATCTAGAAAAGACATTATTCTAATGTAAGATTTGATATTGTGATCTCGGATTTAAAATATGTCAAAAATCATAAAATAAATATTAAGCAAAACTGTATTAGGTTTTAGAAAATTTTTATTTTTCCTAAAATATCTTAGATGCATGCAAAAAACGAAAATATTTTGAAAATAATTATTGTGAACCTTATAGTTTGAGAGTTAAACTTAACTCTAATAAAATAATTATATCTTCTTAAACCTGACCTAAAAGAAATAGGTCAAATCTAGAAAGTCACGTTTCTAAATTTACCCTCAAGAAACCAGTTTAATTTTCACAAATTTTTAAAGGAACAAATCTTGTATAAACACCGTTATCAAATTAGAATGTAGTACACCCATATTGCATAGTCACCAAAATGGATAGGTTCCTCATAATCTCTCACTATATAGTCACCAACACAACTGCTATAAAACCATTTAATTTTCTCTGTACAATCTCATGTCATGCATAAAATATGATAATGATTATAAAACATAAAATCCCATCACAATTCTTCATGCTAATAATATTAAAACATCAGCACCAACGTTAACAATTAACACTCAATTAAATTTATGTCATGGTTAATTAAATTAAACTTACGTTTATGTTTTAAGTTTAATAAATAAACATATTAAATACTAGTAAAATTATGCCTATATAAAGGCATACGTTTTCTTTGTAATACACATCGAAGAAAATCAATAAATTCTTTCTTCTTTCATTTGGTTATTGTCTTCCATTTTCTGAGTATTTTGGATTGTATGGTGTTCAACAATTGGTATCAGAGCCTCGTTGAAGGTTATTTTGGTTACTCGGTTAATGCAAAATAGTATGGTATAGTGATGGTGCATGTCTAGGAAAGTTTTGACTAGGAAAGACTTGGTATTTAAGTGATCTGAGTGATTCACCTCTTTTTCATGGAAGATTACCTGGTGTGCGTTACACATACTTTCATTGGTGCATTTTTATTTTGGTGAAAATCATTTATCGGTACAATAACAGACCTACATGTTATCGGCGGAATAAGGAAGCTTAACAACGACAATTATAATACATGGTCAACTTGCATGATGTCATATATGCAAGGACAGGATCTATGAGAGATTGTCAATGGTAGTTAAAATGAGCAACCAGAAATAGAGGATGCAAATGGTGTGCTAAGAAAATATAAGATAAAAGTAGGCAAGATAATGTATGTCTTGAAGACAACGGTGGAAGAAAATATGATGGAGAATATTCAAGATATCAAAACTCCAAATGAAGCTTGGGAAACATTCTTCAAGTTTTTTAAGAAGAACGATACGAAGCTCCAACTTCTAGACAACGAGTTGTTATCTATCAATATGATGATTAAACAATATTTTCATAAAGTAAAGCTGTTATGTCGGGAGATTTTTCAGTTGGATCTAGAAGCTCCTATTGGTGATAAAAGGATGGAACGAATTATTGTTCATGGTCTAAAGCCGGAGTTTAGGAGTTTTGTTGCTGCTGTACAAGGATGTTAAACTCAGCCGTCACTTGTAGAATTCGAAAATTTTTTAGCTAGTCAATAAGCATTAGTTAAACAAATGGGAGGTGTCTCACTAAAAAATGAAGAATAGGCACTGTATGATAGTAAAGGCAAGAAAAAATCCAAGCAGCGTGACAACGATGGATTCAATAGAAATCAAAGAGAAAAATTTCTCGTGAAGAAAAAATGTTTCAAAAATTACGACAACAACAAAAAATTTGAAGGAAAGGTTATAATTGTAGAAAGATGGGTCATATGACCAAATCCTGTTGATCAAAGAAGAAACCAGTGGAAAGTAATATTGTTACTTCTAATAATAAAGAAGAATGGGACGCAAAAGTATTCTTTGCAGTAGAAAAGAGAGAGCTAACTTTTACGACGATTATGTTAGACAAAATTGATTATGAGAATGACTTGATAGTTGACCCTGGTTGTTCAAATCATATGCTATTCGATAAAGAGTTATTGCCAGACTCAGATACTCTCAAGAGAGAATTGCAATCTTCTAAATTTCAGTTTAGTTTAGATGAAACTGAAGTTGTCAATGATGTTGAAGAAAAAGATGCAACCCAGAATACATGGTAATCTAGTGTTCACCAACAATTGGTTAAAGATGGTGAGTCTAATGAAAGAGAAGAACCAACACCACTTAGAAGATCAACAAGTATCAGAAAGCCAAATCCCAAACATGTTAATTATGTTCTAGTAGAAAAAGATGATACAAAAGATCCAAAAACCTTTGAAGAAGCTTCTCAAAGAGCAAAATGGACAGAAGCAATAAAAAATAAGATTGATGTACTTGACTAGAATCAAACTTGGAAGCTTGTACCAAAGCCAAGAGAAGTAAAACCTATTTCTTTTAAATGGATCTACAAGATAAAATATTGCACAGATAGATCGATTGAGAGGTACAAGGCTCGATTGGTAGCTCAAGGATTCCTTCAGCAATATGGGCTAGACTATGATAAAACATTTAGTTTAGTGGCGAAGCTTACAACTGTTCAAATCCTATTAGCATTGGCAACCAACAAGGATTGGAACTTATGGAAAATGGATGTGAAGAATGCATTTTTGTATGAGGAGCTAGATTAAGAAATTTACATTGATTAACCAACTGATTTTCAAAGTCAAGATCATATTTTGTACGTTTGTAAGCTTCTAAAAGCATTGTATGGATTGAAGCAAGTACCCAGGGCTTGGTATGACACGATTGTCGAGTTTCTAACACATAATGGCTATTTTATGGATTCTTCAGATTCAAGTTTGTTCGTGAAAGCAACTGAAAGAAAACTAGCTATTGTGCTAGTATACGTAGATGATTTAATCATCACTGGCGATATTGAGGATGAAATTCTTCGAACCAAGAAGAATTAATCAATTTTCTTCCAAATGAAAGAATTGGGTTAATTTAGACATTTTCTTGGTTTAGAGATTGATTACACCGAGGAAGGAATTTTTTTTCATCAAAGAAAACATTCTTTTGATCTATTGAAAAAGTTTGGAATACTCAATTGCAAGCCAATTTCTACACCGATGGAACCAAATGCCAAAATTTATACTAATGAAGGGAAAAGTTTAGAAGATGATACATTGTATCGACAACTAGTTGGTAGTCTTATCTATTTAACTTTAACAAGATCAGATATTTCTTCTGTAGTTGGTGTTGTGAGTCGATAGATACAAAATCCAAAGAAGCCTCATTCAGAAGTAGTTCGATGAATTTTGATATATGTGAAAACTACCATCGGTCATGGTATTATGTACAAGAAAGGTGGAGATTGCAAGATAGTTGGCTATTGTAATGCTGACTATACGGGTGACCATGATACCCGATGTTCAACTATAGGATATGTGTTTTTACTTGGATTTGGAGCAATTTCCTAGTGTAGCAAAAGACAACCCATAATATCTTTATCAACCACCGAAGTTGAGTATCGTGCAGCGACAATGGCAACTCAAGTGAATATTTGGCTTTTGCAATTACTGAAGGACTTGCATCAACAAGTAAAATTTCTAGTCACCTTATATTGTGACAAGTTGTCAACTATACACGCTTAACTGATAATTCGGTCTTTCATGCAAGAACTAAACATGTGGAGGTGCATTATCATTTTCTTAGAGAAAAAGTATTGCAAGAAGAAATCTAGCTTGAACATGTGAAGACGGAAGATTAAGTGGCAGACATGTTCATAAAAGGCTTGAGTGGTAACAAACTCGAAAGCTTCTATCGTTAGCTCAACATGAAAGCTAAATGAAAATTGGTGTTGAGAGGAAGTGTTTAAACATCAACACCAACGTCAACAATTAATACTTAATTAAATTTACTTTATGGTTAATTAAATTAAACTTAAGTTTATGTTTTAAGTTTAATAAATAGGCATATTTATTCCTAGTAAATTTATGCCTATATAAAGGCATGTGTTTTTTTTGTAATATACACAAAGAAAATCAATGAAGTCTTTCTTCTTCTATTTGGTTACTGTCTTTTATTTTCTGAGTACTTTGGATTGTGGGGTGTTCAATAAATAGGCGATTACAATTCTAAAATTCTGATAACATAATTTAAAACAATATGTTTGATATCTCAAATCTTATAAAATTCTCAACACAAAAAAATTATACAAATCATAAAATTTTATGAAATAAAATTTATATATAACATAGGAAAAGAATACACAAATAAAAACATTTATTTACAGCACTGAAAAATACAACTTAAGTAAAGTGACTTAATCTACTGAATAACGTGATTTTAAACTCGAACACAATCAATGAATGAAAATGTAGGTATTAGAGGATCTTGATAGAGACAATAATCTAGGATTTTTCCTTAGAAGATAATATGCATATATATTAAATTTTTTAATAAAATAATAATAATACTAAAAGAATAGTTTTAATAGATAAATAATTCATTTCAGTGAGAATTAGAATTCAATTTAAAAATAAATTAGGTTATCCAAGAGTTCATCAAACGTTAAAAAATATATTATAATAATAAATTATATAACATTTTTATTTAAATAAATAAATAAACAAAAAAATTATAAAAAATACTATATTATATGTTTAATCTTTTGATTACTTCAGGATTTTCAAAATATTACATTAACTTCTAAACTTTAAACTCGCATCTTGAACTTCTAAAACTTTTATAATCTTATCCCAAATCTTTTTATCAATTCTAAAATCTTTGAAATCAAAGTTTCTAAAAATTGAGAATTTCAAAATTAGAATTTCAAAATTAAGAATTTTATGTGATCTTTAACTTTTATAAACATAATTAACGATCAATGATATTGATACCTTACTATTTTTTATAAGGGGTATCGATACCATCCTACAAGTATCAATATCAGGTTATTTCTAGCAAGGGGTATCAATACCAAACCTCAAACATAAAATCTCAAATTCTCGTAAGCAAAAAAGATATTGATACTCCTCCCTTAATATTGATATCCTAATCAAAACCTATATATCCACATTAGTACGACTGCTCGAGTATCGACACTCAAACTTAATTCTTGCGTATAAGTTTTGAAACTACCATTTGAGTATTGAAATCCCTACATATTTTACACTATTCGTATTGATACCATCATCGATGTATTTAAATTGATTATCTCAAAATCATTTTATAAACATTATGCCTTTCATTTCTTTTCATGTATTTTTATCTTTTCATAAATATGTATATTAATCCATATATAAATATGTATATGGATTCCATATATATTTCCACATGTAACCTTAATTTAAGCCTTTACATGCATAATTTCTTAATAGCAAAGCTTAAAGAATAGCACATGTATAGATCACAAATCCATCATAATGATACATCATTACTTATGTTGACAGTAAAGTGAGTAAATTTTCTTATTCAGCCTATTCATAAAATACATTGGATACTTAGATTTTTTAATGATACCTTTAAACCATTTTTATTACTCATCACCATGGAATAAATACTACTAATGTATTCCCTCAACAATACCATAGATTTTATCCTCTAACATGAAGTAAATAATTTTAGTGTATCACATCTAAGGCCATAAACTAGAGTGAACACCATTCAAGTATTATCTTAACATTATTAGGGTTTATATGGCTGAAGATATGTTTATTACACCACCTCTACGCACCATGAACTACTTAATATAGTGTACTTTAATCCTATGGCCAGCTAACTATATCAAACAACATTTTAACATTTTTATTTGTCTATATAATTAGTTTAAAACATGTTACTCTATTATTTTCATATGCAACATCAAAATCAATTTTTAAAGCATTAGACCATGCTTTTACTAGATCTCAACATCATTTTCATGAATGATTTTCTAAATTCATTTATGATTAATATATGATTATCTACATCATAATTCATATCCAAAACATGCATATGAAAATAGGTAAAAATTTTATTAACATGTGCGTAAAAAATAATTTTTCAACAGAAATCAAGAAAGAAATCATCTATTACTTGCTTTCGAGCTTAGAAAAGTATTTTAAACTTAACCTAAAACCACAATTTTTGAACTTTTAAAAACTTATAAAACACATTGTCACTCACCAACAACGTAAAGTTTCGCTTTCTGATGCGAAACTACATCTCGAAAAGTTTTAAAACCCCTTCAATTGCTTGTGGCAAGCCTCCTATGCTTTAACCATAATATAATATATATGATTAATGAATCTTTATGCATTCAAAATCTAAGAACATAATCCTCTACAAAATTCACTTAATTACCATCCAAAAACCTTCCTCAAACAACTAAAACCAACTTCAAACATCTCCGAAACTAAACCCAACCATAATCTAATGACTAGAACAACTTAACAAAAATCAATCAACATCCAAAAGCGTTTGCATACCCTCACTTTATACCTTCAAAACCTTCATAGCGCCAGAAATACATAAAAGATTAACTATATCTAACCTATAAAATTAAAAAAGTTAAATATCTTCGAGATTCTTATGATAAAATCAACTTTAAAACATTTTAACATATTATAATCATGATCTAAACCAATCAAGGTCAATGAAAAATGTATCTAAAATGAGATATCTTCATTTTCTTATTTAAACCTTAATTTACTCAATAAAAAACATTGTAATCATCAAAACTTATTAGAAATCAATTGTAAAGGATCAAAAACTTGAAAACCTCAGTAAAGAATTTTCTATTAGAGGATAACAACAAAACTCACTATAACAAGCTGGAGAGAAGATAGTCATTAGAGAGTTGATTTGGTTTTTATTTTCTATTATTTTTTATTATTAATTAGCTGTCACTTTATTAGGTCAAGTGTTAGTTAACGGAATCGTGTAAAATGCTACATTTATTAGAATAGGATATTTGAATTTGTAACCCTTTTCTTATGCTTTACCGAGAAAAATATGAATATGATGAGTTCTCTTCGAGTAGAGATTATCTTCTAAGGTCTCCATTTACTCTTTGAATTTTATCTTTCTATTTCTATTATTTTTTTATAAAGGTGGCGCGACGATGTTAGCAACTACTCAGGTGAGAACATAACCTCCACCAACAATAACGAATCTACAACCAAACATTTCAGAGTGAAAAAAAACTTACCAATTAAGGATGGATTTTGATACAAAATTATTCGATTCGTAAACTTCAAATATGTCAGACTTGCATAAATTGTTGAAATTAGTTTTAGGTAACAAGATTTATATGAAATCACAAGAGACCCAAGACATATTGAGTATTGGGAATTGTTCTCCAACCACTAACCTTCAAGGTCATACGTCTCACACGATAGAGTCATTTCCTTGAATAGTTGGTGAGTCGGTCATATTAAATGATGATTCCGGGAAAGATGAGTTGGAAGTGCAACTTCCAAAACTAGTTAATGTGGCTTACAAGTTGATGTTTCTCAGATTTGATGGATTAGACTTTAAGGGAAAGATTTCAAAATTAGAGTAGTATTTTAACGTTAAATTTGTCCTAAAAAAGTTTAAAAATTTATTTGGTAATGTTGCATCTAGAGGAAAAGATATTTCAATGAAACCAAATTTTAATCTGAGACAATAGTAGGTGGGGTAATGATCCTAGGAAGACTATATGAAGCTGAGGGAACGTTTTGCTCTAGATGAATTTGAGGATCCATTTGTTGAATTGTTGGCACTGAGGCAAACCAATTTAGTATGACTGTATTATTAAGATTTCATCTCCTTGTTATTTAGATTTCGTCTCCTTGGTGAATCATGTACAACTTGTAGAAAAATATATTTTCATTATTTTTAAGAACAATTTATGGCTAGAAATAAACCAACATTTACAATTGTTTGAATTTAAGACTATAATAAAAGCCTTTCATTTAGTTTGAAAGCTAAAGATTTTTTTTCCATAATAAAAAAAATTAATCAATACAGTCAACTTTCTCAACCAACCCCATTATCTATTTTCACTCTACCACCTAGAGCTGTTGGAAATCAATTTAGAAATATGTTTCTTTCTATTGTTACTTCTATTGCAAGGTCAACAGTTATTTCTAAGAATTATTCACTAAATATTGAATTCTAAGGTTGTCAAACTAGTGAAAAATGAAGGGTATAAGGGTTTTGGAAAGTTTTTGTTTGTTAGGAAAATTGAAGAAAATAGAAGAAAGGGTTTATTTTTTTTGTGTGTTGCAAAATACACTCTAGTGCACAAATATCCTCAAACTCAAATATTTCAGATTTTTAGTAAAAAGAATGAAGGATGAATGAGAATAAAAAGAATTTATGAATTATAAGAAGATTATTGAGCCTGGAGAAACTATTATAGTAAAGGGGAAAACCTAGTATTATCATTGTAGGTTATGTGGGGAGTAGAGAAGGTAGACACAATAAGAATTTTAACTCATGTTAGAGGAATGGAGTGTGCAGCTCTAATGGATTCGAAGAACAACACCACTTCATTAATTTGTCATTGATTAAGAAAATATGGTTAAAAATAAGCAAACAACAATAATTAAAAGTTACTACGGTAGATAAAAATTTCATAGAAATGTTAAGTGAGTGCAAAGAAGTGAATTAAGAGTTACAAGGGTATATATTTACAATAAATTTTTGGGTATTACCTTTAAAATATTGGGATGTTGTTTTAGGGGTACAATGAATGTCTCAATTGGGTGTTATTAAATATGATTTTGTTACACTAGAGATGAGATTTGTTGACAATCAAGAGGTGACTTTAAAAAGGTGCATACTAGAACAAATGATTGTAATGCAGCCCAAAAATTGTAAAAAGGCGTTAAAGAAAAATGATAGTTCATTTACAACAATTTTAGGATGCCTTAATACTCAATTGAGAATGAAGAAGGGTACATAGAAAGTAGCTGAAGTCATTCAAATTTTTTTTGATAGAATACATAATAGTTTTTGACGAGCCTAAGTCCCTAGGTCCTCATAGAGGGCATAATAGCATAATTGCTTTCAGAGATGAGAATATAGTGATAAAAGTGAAACCATACAGGTATCTTTCATCTCAAAAGGATGGAATAGAAAAGATGATTAAGGAGATATTGAATTTTAAAATTATAAGGAACATCAACATTTCTTTTGTATCCCCAATTGTGATGGTGAAAAAAAAGGTTCATGAAGGATGTGTTGATTATAAGAAATTGAACCCAGAAACAATTAAAGATAAATTTTATATACTTATCATAGAAGAGATATTGGATGAATTATGTGAGATAATGTTATTCTCGAAATTGGACCTCAAATCAAGTTATCACCAAATAAAAATGTAGGAGCTTGAAATATATAAATGTTAAGTGGATCGAATAATTGATAATTGTCAAGAAGGGGTGAATTGACCTTTTTAAAATTGAAGGAAGCAATTTGAAATATGGAAAATTAAAGATATAAGATTTATACTAGTTCAAGCTTTGAACAAGTTCAATATCCATTATATTAACTCCTATTAAGGATTTTCAAACAATTAACTATTTAGAATTCGTCTCTTTTTCTAGGATAAGTTGACAACTGTTACAATAAGTTAATCTTTCTACCCAAAGATTGATTTAACCCTCACAAATATTACAAGGAATGAAATTAAAAATTTCAAGTTTCTCTCACAAGAATGGTATCATCCAATTAAAGAAAAAACACTCTCCAAATTCAGAAATAAGAATTACAAAGAACAAATGAGTTGGGTGTACAAGATATGACAATTGAGTGCTTGAAGTTAGATTGATTATTTGGATTTTGCTTGGAGGTTAAATAGTTGTTGTTGAAGCTTTTGAGACTTGTATTTATACTCTTTTATTGAATTTTAACCGTTTCGGTGGTTGGGATCATCAATATATTTGTTAAGACACCTTCTTCCCACAATAGATAACTTCTACAACATGATGTATCGAAACACAAAAACCCTGTATCGAAATAGTACTAAAGAAGAAAGAGTTGTTATGTATATTAAAGAGGAGAATATCGATACGTGTAAGAGTTATATCGTAACGAGAAGCCTTTAAAACAAGGGAGTATTAAAACAACCATTGAGTTGTATCTAAACATTTTGTCACTACCAAAATGTGTATTGATACACCTTGAAGGGTGTATCGAAATGGGTTAACCAACTTTCAAAATTTTGGTTCCCAATAACTAACATGCAATGTCAAATAATTAAATGATTGATATTTGGAAATTTAACCCATTGTATTGAAATGCCTTAGTCCGGTATCGAAACGTCTTTAATAAAATATTCAGTTTTAAATGCAATGCCGTATCGAAACATCCAACAGTTGTATTGAAATGCATGTTTTGATACACTTTCTTTTAGTTTTGAAACTAAAAATTACAATTTCAAATTGTATCGAAACGGACAAAGGTCGTATCAAAATGCCTTTAAATTTTACCCTTTTAAATTCAAGTTGTATCGAAATACCTAAGAGGTGTACCGAAATGCCTGGGTAAAAATGAACCGTTTGAATTTGAAACCACTTAGTAAAATCATTGATAGGTTAATTTTGGACTTTCAAAAATATTTTGGCTTGTTAATTTACTTAAAAACATATAAATTTATTTGCAAAAAGGTCCTTATACAATTTGTTATATCAAAATCAAATATAGGTTTTACAATCTCTCCGTTTTTTATATAACAAAACTAAAATAATGTTTTAAGTAAAACTTTTCCTTAACTTATGCGTAGTTTGAAAACAAAATTTAGATTTAAAGACTTCTCCCGTTTTTTATTTGATCAAAATCAATGAGTAATATATGGATACATATAAATGAAGCAACATAAATTTATCAAAGCATAGGTTCCTAAAACATGAAACATAGGTGCATAAACTTATAATCCTAATATGATATGCATGATAAATTACTCGTCACTCTTATCGTACCATCTTCATCTTCTTCATGGGGAGCTTGTGATGTTATTCATCATGAAAAGCACAAAAAACATGCTCATGTTGAGATGTTGATCTTCAAGGGTCGTCATGCGAGTAACAAGAGCACCAACTTGACCTTCAATATTGTCAAAGCGGGTGTTCAGACTCGTAAAGCCGATGTCCATACAATTGGCCATGTTTGCGAATCATTTAGTAAGGTAATAAGGACATTGTTAGGAACATAAGACACTTGATGGACGGGTTGAGGTTCTTGAGGAAGAGGAGGAACCTCATCATGAATACATTCACTAATAATGTATTGGAAGTGTAAACGGTTGACAAATGTCTCATAAATTAGCTCTTTGATCGACTCTAAGATATCATAAGAACAATCAACTTTTAAGTAATTAAAAAGAGCATTCAAAGCACAAGCGTAGGAGAAAGACTTACAAAACTTGGTATGACAATTTTAAACTTGCCACACCAAATCTCGAAAAATGATATTGGCGAGATTTTGACGTTTCTCTTGACGAAAACAAGTAATCCAAAAACCATCAACTTGGTGTATCCAAGAGAATTTTTCATGGTTGATGATTGGACGAAGAAAACAATCATGCACATCATGGCTGATGATGGATCCAGAGATAGTGTGTCCAAGAGATTCTTCATCTTTTATGCCTTCATCTTCGAGTTCAAAAGCATCACAAATGAGTTTTACATCTACTTGAAAATAAAGTCCCATGAGAAAGGACTGGATAACAATCACCTTTAACTTATCTTGAGAAAGAATTCACTTAGCATTAGAGTAAAAGATAAGCACAAGGTTAGGATAGAAGATACCGACCAAGGATAGGAACTTCATGAAATTGCAACGCTAAAAAGGTGAAGATAGTTGAATTGAAAGTGTTCAGAATCCATAAATTGGATGGCCACACATCGCCCCTTTTTGATCTTATGATTGTGATATTGGCGATAGTTCTTAAAATATTCGTTACAGGTGAACCTACGTTGATATATGATAGTGAGGTTGGGAGGGTTTTGTTCCTCATGAACGTTTGATGATCCACCTTCGTCCATGGTGTGTTATCTTTTCATAGGTGCGATCGATCTAAGCATAATTAAGTTTTAAGGCACAAAAACATATATGTATTAGCTAACTCTATTTAATCCAATAATAATCAATACTCAAAGGTTTTGGAATAAAAACAAGTTCAAAAGTTAAAGGAAAAATTAAAAGCAAAATTTGATAAGAAAAACTTAAAAAAAAGTTTTTTTAAAAAAATATATGATAGGGTTTTATATTCGAATAAAGAAAACTAGGGTTTGGAAAAAAAATAGGGATTGTTAAAACCCATACATAAAAACAACATTCTATACAAAAACTTGAATTTTTTATTGAAAAAAAAATCAAACAAAATTAAAAAAATTAAAAATAATTACCTTGAGATGGATTTGGGTGAATTATTGGTTAACGAAGCACCAAACTTGAATATGATCTTAGCCTTTATGTGTTTCTAAAAAACACTTAATTGGTTTTAGGTTTGGTGTGAAGAATTGAAGAGATTGAGGGTTTTATTTAGAGAAAAATCGTTTAGGGTTTTGAAGAATGGGTAGTTTTGTTTTAGTTAAGTTAGGTTTAGTAATTAAAGTC
This sequence comes from Abelmoschus esculentus, assembly GCA_035048815.1. Lineage (NCBI taxonomy): Eukaryota > Viridiplantae > Streptophyta > Magnoliopsida > Malvales > Malvaceae > Abelmoschus > Abelmoschus esculentus. Next base: position 10,069,947 of record JAUCBN010000013.1, on the reverse strand, counting down.
CTTTAACACACTTTTGCCGCCGCGCGTATCAATATGCCTTTTAGGCGTTTTGAAATATTCATTTAAGAATATAGTAGTTGTTTCAATACATGTGTTATTTTGATACAATAAAGACTCTTATTGATACGTATGGATATTGAAACACGTTTTAGACATTTTGATACAGGCTTGGCCAAATGAGTCCAGAAAGATCCTTGTGAGTTCGTATCATAACCGTGAAGAGTGTTTCGATACACCTAAACTAGGCTCTGTATTTTGGGCATCTAAATATCCAACAAACAAAATTTTAATGCCTTTATATGTTAGAACATGATGTTTGAACATGATTATAATGTAGAAACATGTTCAAAAGTTTAAGAGAAGAACGAGTAGTTATCCACTTGGATGGACACCCAAGATTTCACAACTCTTGATGTAGATGAACTCTCATGGGTAGCTCATTTCCTTTTTTCCTTATAGGTCATGTCCTTTAGAGCTTCAATTGAAGGTTCTTATGCTTCTTCTTTGGTTAAAACCGCTTCCACTTTTCATGATTAACCACCATCAATACCTTCTATGATTCCTACATCATCATCATCACAAGAATCCTTCCTAAGAAGGAGATTATCATCGAAGTACATGAATGAATTCTTCTACATCTAAGGTTCTTTTATTAAATACTCGATAGGCTTTAGAGTTTTGAGAATAACCTAAAAATATTGCTTTATCACTTTTTGCATCAAATTTATCTAAGTTGTATTTTTCATTGTTCAAAACAAAACACTTGCACCCCAAAGGGCGAAAATAACTAATGTTAAGCTTCTTTGATTTTAAAATCTCATAAGAAGTTTTCTTTAAAATAAGCTTAATAATTACACGATTTATAATATAATAAGAAGTGTTAGTGGATTCCACCCAAAAATATTTAGGTAAACTATTTTCACAAAGAATAGTTCTAGCCATTTCCTTTAAAGTTCTATTTTTCCTCTCAACTACCTTATTTTGTTGAGGAACTGAAAATTGTAGCTAATCTCATTTTTAGTACAAAAAATCTCAAAATCTAGATTTTGAAATTCGGTTCCATGGTTACTTTTAATTTGTGAAATCTTTTGACCGAGGTCTTTTTAAGAAATTTTTAAAAATGTGTTGACTTTTTCTAAAACCTCATCTTTGGTACTTAAAAAGAGAAACCAAGTATATCTAGAAAAATCATCAACAATAACATATGCATAGGATTTTCCACCCAAGCTAATATTCCTAACTGGCCCAAAGAGATCTATGTGAAACAATTGTAATACCCTACTAGTTGAAACATTATTAATGAATTTAAAAAAAAACTCAATTTTGTTTACTCTTAACACATGCATCAAAAATCTTATATAGAGAAAATTTTAGTTTGGGTAAACCTCTAACTAGATCTTAGGAAACTAATTTATTTAAAACACTTATGCTAGCATGTCCAAGTTTCCTATGCCACAACCATTCATCATTCTCATCATTAGAAACTAAGCATGTATGTGATAAATATATGTCATCTAAATGCGCCATATATATGTTTCCTATGCGAGGACTAGTGAACATTGTTTTATTTTTTTAATGTTTGTTATTTTGCAACCACATATATCAAAAAAAATATTAAAACCTTTATCATATAATGGACTAATGCTCAACAAATTATACTTAAGACCTTTGACAAGCAAGACATTTTCAATAATTATAGATGAGTGGTTAGAAATGGAGCCTATACCATCAATATAGCCTTTGGAGTTGTCACCAAATGTCACTACTCTACCACTTTTAAGCTCTATTTCCTTGAATGGACTCGTTTCAACAAATTATACTCGTTTCTACGGTCATATACCAAATTATTTTTACAAATTGATTCTTTAAATTTCAAAAGCAACACAAAATATGCTCCTTGTAATTTCTCATATGCATCATGAAGTTCATCAAATGTTAAATCATTGCAAGAAGAATTGAGAGTTTCCTTGGGATCATTTTAGATGGCCATGGGACACAAACTTGCTACTTCTTATTCCTCATCGAATGATGAATCCTCGTCACTCCAAGTAGCAATATGGGCCTTCAACTTCTTCTTTTTCTTCTCCTTGAATCCCTTCTCCTTATATTGAGGGAAATCCAATCGAATATGGACTAGTTTCTTCCACTCATAGCATATGAATTAATCCTTCTCCACTTCCTTGTTCTTTTTTTGAAGTCCATTTTTCTTTGAAACTTTGTACTACGTTTGAACCTCATAAGTCGGGCAAATCTTTTGGGTACCATGTTCAATTTTTTTGCACTTGTTCAAGATGACATCTTTGCATACATGTTGGGTCCTAGATCGCAAAAGATCATGTGGATAGTTTTATTGTTCGTTTGAAGTTTTTGTCGATCTTTCTCGATCATCTCTTTTCTAGTTTTGAGAACTATTTTTTCCTTTTTCGTCGGTCTTCATCAGAATTGTTGGGTCTATCATCCACCATATCCCAAAGGACATAGTCATTTGATTTGATAAAGTGCCTAATCCAATTCTTCCAAAAAAAATATTGAAGAAAGGAGGTTTAGTGATCGATTGTGACTCGTACATAGATCCAAAACTAGATGTCATGGAAATGAATTGATGGATGATTAACACTCTTTAAGGATTGCCTTTTGTGGATGTTAAGCTTTCAAATAGTTAGACTTTGATACAAACTGTTGAGTGGATCAAATTATCAATAATTGCCAAAATGAGATAAATTAGACTTTTTAAAATTATAGGTAGCAATTTGAAAGATGGAAAATTTTAAGACACGAGATTTATAGTGTTTCAAGCGTCAAACAAGATGTACATCCACTACCTTAAATCCCACTAAAATTTTTAAACCATTCACTACTTAGAATTCGTCCCTTATTCAAGACTAAGAAGACAATCGTTACAACAAGTTAATGTTTCTACTCAAAGATCGATATTGACCAATTACAGAAAAACACTCCCCAAACTCATAAATAAGAATTACAAAGAAGAATAAATGAGTTAGGTATACAAGATATGAAAATTAAGTGCTTTGAGTTGGATTAATTGCTTTGATTTTTCTTGAAGATTCAATAGTTGTTGTTGAAGCTTTTGAGTCTTGTATTTATACTCTCTCATTGAATTCTAACCGTTTGGGTGATTCGGATCATCAATATAGTCGTTGAGACACTTTCTTCCCACCATAAATGTACATATGCAACCTACTGTATTGATACACGAAACTCTTATATCAAAATATAGAGGGTATATCGATATACGTAAGAGTTGTATCCAAATGAGAAGCCTTTAAAGCAAGGGCATATCGAAATTGGAGAGAGACCTAAATAATCAGAGAAGTGGTTGCAATTGGCTGAATGATGATAAATTTTTCCTTTTATTTGTTGGGACCACCACCACACCCCATGATGCAGCGGAACTAAATTATGACGGTCTTTCTAGTGATCCATATAAGTTTAATCCGAAATCGGGAGTAAGAGATGCGATAACTTACATTGGGTTCCTTGATAAACAAAAAAGACAACAACGAGATCTGCTACAGTTACGATCGTTCAACAATCAAATCTTTAGCCTCCACAAATATCATCTCGGCCTCTACTTAGTTCACCCGCTTGAGCAAGCAAATCTTAAAAAACTGTTTTTCATGATTTTAGGGTTTTGAATTCGAAATTCTCTATTGTGGCTGCTAGACCAAAGATTATAAAGGTGTAACCCTATGTATAAGAGTTTGATTCCGAATTTGTTTATAGGAAATAATTACTTTAATTATTTCCTTAAATTTCGGAATCTATATTTAATTGAAATTAAAAGGGATATAATTACTTTAATTATATCCTTTATTTAAAATTCGATATTAAATATAATCTACTTATACTTATATATATTTTTGCTCCTTTTCAACCATTGGGTGTGACCTTGTAGGCTCATTGTAACGTTAGTAATAATATTAGAACAATTCTAATATTACAAACAATGAGTGACATCTAGCAATATATCATTGTCATCTAAGTTACAAGAGATCATGATTCGATGTATCATGTCTGTGACCAATTATCTTAATGTATTATATACTTTTGTCCTTTTTATATCTTTAATAGGCACATGTCTTGGAATAGTCACACTTGTATAGCCTATTTTAATGTTTCTTGATATCTATAGTGGACTACTTTTAATGAATAATTTGTGATATCTCATATCAACGTATTCAAGCATGGCCATGCATTTCTAGTCTCACTCAATCAAGTGGCCTTTGATATATTTTCTTATTATGTAGGAAGGACAAATCCTATCTTGATCATTCACATCTCACTACATACATTATAATATGTCCAATGTCAATTTTTATAGTGTAACTAATTACGAGACACGTTTAACTGTATCAAAACATAAAACAACATAGGTTGAGATAATAATAATCTCAAGTCTAAGGATTATACATATAGTTGTCACTATGAGCAATATCGTGACCGTCACATAATAATCCAAGATATATGCTTATAGTGGGTCAATCCAATATATTATTCCCTATTAATATATTTATGTATTAATTTTGGCATCTCTATGTCAATGACAACTCATTGTCATCAATTAATCACATGTTAGTCTTAAGCGTATTATTATTGTCCATACCCATAATAATACTTGACTAAGGATCTTTTAATAATAATATATATATTATTATATGAACCTTATTGTTTCTCAGTTTATGTTATACATTGACACATATATATGAAAACAACAATGAAAATACCTTTATTCAATAAAATTTGTAAAAAAAAAGTATCCTTACAATCATCATATGATTGGTCTTTGGGCATACTCTAACAATATTCTACTATCAAGATGACTTCTTTTGAAGCTTTATATGGACACCCCCTTCAACCTATTTAGCTTACTTGGCTGGAGAATCCAAGGTGACATTTGTGGATAGAAGTTTATAGCAAAGAGAAACAACACTTATGATGCCAAAATTTTATTTGAGGAGAACTCAACACAAAATGAAATAGAAGGTTGATAGAGGGAGGAGGACAAACTAAAAGTTCAAGGTTGGTGATTGGATTTATTTGAAATTTAAACCAAATAAACAATAGCCTGTGAAGTAAAGGAGTAATCAAAAATTAGCTCCTAAGTGGTTTAGACCCCTTTATGATTCTGATTAAGGTTGTAGAGGTAGAATATGAATTATAATTTCTGCATGAATCTAAGGTGCATCTCATATTTCATGTGTCTCAGTTGAAATAAATATTAAGGACAATCTGAGTGAATCTAAATTACCTGTTATTAGGCTAGATGGTGGTATTAACAAGGTACCAGTGAGAATCTTTGTTAGAAGGCTGGGAGAAAGCAACAAAGCTGTAACCAAAGTGTTAGTTGAATGAAAAAAATTCTTTTCTTAAAGATTTAACTTGGTAGGTGTTGCATTATCTTTAAATGTAATTCCCTTATTTTAATCCTTAAGGACAAGGATTGTTTGAAGAGAATGACATTTTAACAAGTTGGAGAGAATATAACCATTGGAGATCTGAATTATTTTTTTTTGTTATTTCCTATTATTAATTAACTGCCAATTTGTTAGGTCACATGTTGGTTAATGAACTCATATAAATACTATGTTTGATAGAATAGGATATGTGAGTCTGTAATCTTGTTTTATACTTTATTGAGAAGAATATGAATATGATAAGTTCTTTACGGAGAAATTATTACATGAACCTTTTCCACCACCTAGGATATGGTTCCAACCAATTAAAATAAGACACATAACATATTTTTTCTATATCATATTTATACATAAGCATCATCCAAATCATCCACTTTAATGCATTTAATTTAAAAATGGAAAAAAATATTATCAAAGATTTTTTATGTTATCTTCCTCTTTATTGTTCAATTTTTTAATTAATTTTTTCTAATCCCTAACCCTAAACCCCAACCATAAATCCTAAACCCTAAACCTTAAACCTTAATTCTAAACCCTAAACCCTAACCCTAAACCCTAGACCCTAGACTCTAACCCTAATCCTAAACCCTAAACCATAACCCTAAACCCTAACCCTAACCTTAGCCCTAACAATAACACATAACCCTAACCATAAGCCTTAAACCTAAACCACATAAACCCTAAACCACTAATCTCTAACCCTAAACCCTAAACTCTAAATCCTAAACCCAAATCTATATAAAAATTAATTAGGAAAATTTTAAAGAACAAAGAGAAAGATGACACAAGAAATATTTGATAATATTTTTTTCTTTTTAAATCAAAGACATTAAACTAGATTATTTGACCAATGCTTATGTGTAAATTTGATATAGAAAAATATATTATGTGTCATAATTTAATTAGTTGGGACCATATCTTAGGTGGTGGAAAGGATTCATGTAATAATTTTTCGTTCTTTATGAGTATAGATTATCTTTTAAATGCCACTTTAGGGTACAAATTTAAACAAATTTAAATGCCACTTTAAAAACGGAAAATCCAAAATTAATTAAGCGGTCATTTTGATAAAGGTACAAATTTTTGGACGGTTTTTAACGCTAAACCTGTTTTTAACCGTAACCGACTCTTGAGCCCAAACCATTTTAAATCTCTGGTTTTTACGGTGTCCGGTCTACTAAAGTGACCGATGACGACTCCAACCATTTTTAAAAAATCCTTTTTTGATTTTTTAATTATTTTTCAAAACCCTAAACTTAATTTCGCAAATTCCCAATTTTGAATAAAAATCCTTAATTTCCAACCCTAATTTCAATTTCACCTTTTCAATTCCAAAATTCCCAAATTTTATTTTTTTAACCTTAATTCCTAATTTTTAATTCAAAACCTTAACTTTTTAATTTTCCACTAGTGACCCTTTTCACCTTTTTACTACACCTATTATTATTATTTTAAGAAATTTAGGGTCGCTATACATGTGATGAGTGCCTAAAAGACAGTTATTTACAACCCTTCTTATGGTACTTTATGTACCTATTATACACCCACTTGAGCCGAATCATATACTCTTTGCTCAAATATTAGATATTCCATTATCACCACATACAAAGTTAATATTTATAGAGAATGCAGACATTATTAGAGTTTCTATACATGCAGGAATATCCAGAGCCGAAGCGGCAAAAAAGTTATTTTGAGGCCGAGGTAGACGACTGGCCGCGGCAGAATCCAGTGTGGCAGCACCAACAATGGAGGCGCATTGAAAGATAAAAATCTAGAGAATATTTTGGAAGACATAGCGCATCAATTGGACCAGGCTAGCGTGCTCAAAGCCCAATTCAAAGACCAAGCGGGAAACCCTTTCTAGAAGGCGGCAAACTTGGAAATATGAGAATCCCTGAAGAAGACTTGTTCCCTACTCCAAGTTGAAGTCTATTTAGGAAAGGTTTGCCCTAGGTTAAGATTATAAATATACTAGCCGACCACATTGTCTAGGAGAGCCGATTTGTAGAGAAAACCCTTCCTCCTTAAGAATTGTACTTCCACGATAACATGTTCTAAATTTCTTAGGGATAGGTGAAGGTTGTTGATATTAGTGAGAGGAGATTGATTCTTGTATTCCCGTTTTTATGCAATAAAATCAGAGTTTGCTTATCCTATTGCATTCCTTGTTCTTGTATCCAAGCCTGAGAGGAAAGTTTGCAAGTAATCTATTTATCTAGCATCGAGAGGTATAGATTCACGAAAGGGATAAGTACGGTGTCGGTGACACTAAGTCGGCCTATACCCTTGTGGAGGCACTAAGGGGTAGGTTAAGAGTTTCAACAGCTAAAAGAAGTGTTGGATTGGTTGGTGGTTATCTTTGTTTTACGCCGAGAGGTATCGTCAAGGACCGAGTATCAATAGTACTTTGACTCAGAGATGAACGGAGTCACTTACGAACACTTTGCTGAACTTTGATACTTCTACCCACTAGCAAGAGATTGTCGCAGCAGAGGAGCACCAGCATTGCCGAGGCAGTATCTGCAGTACTATCGAAGCAGTATTGTACGATTGCATTGGACAAGAAAAAGATCAATTGAATCCACTAATTGACACAACTGGATTTTACCCGCTTTCTCTATTATCGTTCTCAACTCTTTATTTTATGTTTTGTTATTTAATTATTTAGTTAGATAAAATAAACCATCTTATTTGTGTTTTTATTTTATTCTCAGGAGCAAGGGAACGAAGGAAGACATATTAAGTATACCAATCCCTGTGGAGACGAGACACGATATACTTATCATTTTATTACTTGACGACGTGTATACTTGCACTCAAAATAGCGCTTATACCACGCCTATCAAGTTTTTGGCGCCGTTATCGGGAATTGGCAACTAAATTTTGTTTTCTTTAATTTTCTTGCTCTTTAATTATTAGTTTTCTAACTTTAACTTTAGTTTTATTATATTTTTGTTTTTATTAATTTTTATTTATTTAGTTTATGACCAGGGCAAATCCGAGTGGACCATTGTACGAGTTGGATCCTGAGATTGAACGTACAAGACATAATCTAAGACGAAATCTATTCCAAACTATGGACAATCCACCTAGAGGACCTGTTGATCATAATGTACTGCCGCCAGCTATGCAACAGCAGCCAATACCGCATCCATTGCCGAGGCAGCCCACTGTTAGAGACTATCTGGTGGAGGATCTGAACAGACTTAACCCTGGCGTAGTTACCCAGAGATTGAAGCAACTCACTTTGAGCTTAAACCAGTAATGTTCAACATATTGAACATAATTGGACAATTTGGTGGGTCTGCCACTGAAGATGCAAGGCAACATCTTAAATCCTTCATGAAAGTGTGCAACTCTTTTAAGATTTAAGGAGTGCATGAAGATATTTTACGCTTAAAATTATTCCCCTATTCACTGAGGGATAGGGCGAAGACTTGGTTGAATGGAATCCCAGTAGGATCAATCGGATCTTGGGAAGAAATTTGCCGAGAATTCATTACGAGGTTCAATCTAACAAATCTCTATGAACGCATTCGTAATGAAATTATATCATTCTGGCAAGATGAAGATAAAACGATGTACGAGGCATGAGAACGTTACAGAGAACTATTAAACAAATGCCCCTTATATGGTTTTCCCTTGTGGACGTAAGTTTCCATGTTCTATAATGCTACAAATACTTCCACAAGGATGATGCTAGATGCTTCCGCAAATGGGACACTTTTAGATAGAGCACCCACGGAAGCCATTGAAATTTTGAACAAACTCGCAAGGAACGATTTCCAATTTCCCATATCGAGGCGAGGAGGAATGAGACGTCATGCCACAGCTCATGAGTTAGACACATCAAGTTCGGTGGCAGCACAATTGTCTTCTCTGACCAAGATGGTTCAGAATATGCAAAATCGAAGAAGCATACATGAGGTTAAGGCAGTCAACTCATCAGATTATATGCCAGATTAGGAGACCGACCTATATGTTGGAAATTATAACAGAAACAATCCAATGATGTCCAACAATTATAACCCATCTTCGAAAAGGAATCCGAACTTCTCTTGGAGTAACCCTAACAATGCCTTGAATCCAACTACCCAAGCCCTTGGATTTCAGCATCAGAACCAGAACCTGCCGTAGCAGAACACTCAATAGCCCATACCGCAATAGCAGGTACAACAACAACAGTCTCTGAATGCACTGGTTGATTCTCTCAAAGCTTTCATGGCAAAGACTGATGCCTACATGATGGAGAATAACCGCTTCATGAAGCATACTGATGACTTCATGAACAAAACAAAGATGAGAATGCAGAACTAGGAGGCTGCAATAAAATCCCTAGAAAACCAGGTTGGTCAATTTGCCTAATACCAAAATACTCGACCACCTAGAGGTTTACCAAGCAATACTGAAGTTGCTAAGGTATTAGGCCACGAGCAATGTAAAGTAATTACCACCAGAAGTGGCCTACAGCTGAAAAATAAAGAGGGGACCTCAACTGAAAGAGTCCAACCAGAACAACAACTAGATGAGGAATCAGAGGCTGAGCAAGACCCTGCTGAAAGCTCTGCCACGACAACAGAACCAGCAGTATCAGAACCTTCTACCGAGGCAGCTGCAGAAAAATTCACCCAGGTATAAAACTCAATATCCAAGGAAACCTGAAGGACATCAGACCACCACCTCCTTTTCCATAAAGGCTAAAGAAGCAAAAACAGAATCACCAATTTCAGAAGTTCCTAGACATCCTGAAGTAGGTCCATATTTACTTGCTCTTAGTTGAGGCGATTGAACAAATGCCCAACTATGCCAAGTTTTTAAAGGACATAGTATTCAAACGACGAAGGCTAGGAGAATTTGAAACGATGGCAGCCACTAAAGGTTGCATGGCAATGCTACATAATCGCATGTCACCCAAACTAAAAGATCCTGTCTGCTTCACAATTCCCTGTGCAATTGGAGATGGTTATAAAGGAAAGGCCCTATGCGACTTGGGAGCAAGCATCAACTTAATGCTCAAATCAGTTTTTCAGAAACTCAAAATTGGACGTGCGAAATCAACAACAGTACTACTCCAACTTACAGATCGGTCTTATGTGCATCTTGAAGGCAAAATCGAGGACATTCTGGTGAAAGTAGACAAGTTTATCTTCTTTGCCGACTTTCTTGCCCTTGACTGTGAAGCTGATGAGAATGCACCGATCATATTGGGTCGACCTTTCCTTACTACCGGCCGTACTCTAATAGATGTGGAAAATGGAGAACTAACTATGAGGATAAATGATCAACAAATCAAGTTCAACGTTTTCCGAATGCTGAAAAATCCTGATAATCCAAAAGAATGCCAAGAAACAGAAATCTGTGATGAGGACTTAATGCAACCATGTCTAGAAAACAACTACCCCGATAGATCCATCAGCAATCCACCGCAACCCTGCCTCGGCATCTCAAAGGATAATTGCTACACACATGCCCTGAACAAAGAACATGAAGATGATAGCTTGGAGACACAAGAAATAGAAGACGCAAACTGGACAACCCACTTTCCAGGTAAGTACTTTGAAACTCTGAATTATCCAAGAAAGGAACCTACTAATACGAAACCAGTAATCACAGAATTAAAACCATTACCTGCTAATTTAAAGTATGTTTATTCGGGACCCAACCATACGATGCCCGTAATCATTTCTTCTAAGCTGCAGCCAAAACAAGAACAAAGCTTAATAGAAGTGTTACGACAGCATAAGATAGCATTAGGATGGACAATTGACAATATAAAGGGAATAAGCTCAGCTGTTTGCATGCATAAAATCAAGATGAAGGTCAAAAACCCACTGTGGAGGCCCAGAGGAGACTTAATCACACAATGAAGGAGGTAGTTCGAAAGGAAATAATCAAATGGCTTGATGCCGGAATCATTTATCCTATCTCTGGCAGTGAATGGGTAAGCCCAGTACAATGTGTGCCAAAAATGGATGGTATGACCGTCATAACCAATGAGAACAATGAGTTAATCCCAACAAGAACTATGACAGGGTAGAGAGTTTGTATGGACTATCAAAAGTTGAACAAAGCAATAAGGAAAGACCACTTTCCTCTACCCTTTATTGATGAGATGCTCGACAGATTGGCTGGGAAATCCTATTATTGTTTCCTTGATGGATATTCTGGATATAACCAAATTTCTATCGCTCTAGAAGATCAAGCAAAAACCACATTCACCTTCCTGTATGGAACATATGCTTTTCAAAGAATGTCGTTCGGCCTTTGCAATGCCCCGACCACCTTTCAGATATGCATGATGACAATCTTTTCAGATATGATAGAAGATTTCATGGAAGTATTCATGGATGATTTTTCTATTTTTGGGGACGACTTTGCTCACTGTCTCAATAATTTGGAGAAGGTGCTTCAAAGATGTTAGAAAACCAACTTAGTCCTCAATTGGAAAAAATGTTATTTTATGGTCAACGAGGGAATCGTATTGAGCCATAAAATATCATCTGAAGAAATTGAGGTAGACAAAGCCAAGGTTGATGTGATAAAGAATCTACCACCACCCATCTTTGTGAAAGGCATTCGAAGCTTCTTGGGACATGCAGGCTTCTACAGAAGGTTTATCTCAAACTTTTCTACAATTTCTAAACCTCTCTGTAACTTACTAGAGCAAGATAGAAAATTTGAATTTACTGACGAATGTACTGAAGCATTCAAGACTTTAAAAGAAAAGTTAGTGACAGCACCAATAGTGGTTCCACCAGATTGGACCCTACCCTTCGAGGTAATGTGTGATGCAAGTTACAATGCTGTCGGGGAAGCACTTGGACAAAGGAAAAACAATATCTTCCATGTGATTTACTATGCTAGCAAGACACTCAATGATGCTCAGAGAAATTATACTACAATATAGAAAGAATTACTTGCAGTAGTATTTGCCTTCATTAAGTTTCGTTCCTATCTCATTGGAACTAAAGTCACCATTCATACAAACCACTCGACACTTAAGTACCTTTTTGCTAAAAAGGATGCCAAACAAAGATTGATAAGATGGATACTTCTGCTACAAGAGTTTGATGTGGAGATAAAAGATAGGAAGGGCACTGAAAATCAAGTAGTTGATCATTTATCCAGACTGGAAAATGAAGGGTATCAACTGGAAGATATACAAGACACCTTCTGAAATGAACAAATATTGCATGTCACAACAAAATAAGTCCTAGCTGCCAAGGCGGAACACACGGCAGTACATGATCCTGAGGCCGAGGCACTATTTGCATATATTTTAGAATCTATCAAGGAAGATATACAGACAGTAACGACAACTCCCTGGTACGTAGATCTTGTTAATTTTTTAGTTAATGGCATATTTCCGTATAACTTAAATTATAACGAAAAAAAGAGGTTTTAACATAATGCCAAGCATTATTTCTGGGACGAGCCTCTCTTGTTTCGACAATGTGCAGATTAGGTTATTCGACGATGTGTCCCAGAGGAGGAGAAACAAGAAATTCTTCAACAATGTCACGACCTACCATGTGGAGGATATTTTGGAGGAAATAAAACAACAATAAAAGTGCTTCAATCAGGATTTTATTGGCCAACGCTCTTCAAAGATGCCCATCTCTATTGCAAAGCTTGTGACCGATGCCAAAGGACAATCAATATATCTAGACGAAACGAGATGCCACAAAAACCAATACTGGAAGTAGAAATATTCGATGTATGGGGAATAGACTTCATTGGATTATTCTCTTCATCTCAAGGAAATCTCTACATCCTAGTAGCATTGGATTATGTGTCAAAATGGGTTGAAGCAATAGCCACACCCCACAATGATGCCAAGACAGTACACAAATTCCTCAAAAAGAACATATTCAAAAGGTTTGGAGTACCGAGAACCATCATTAGCGATGAAGGTAAACATTTTGACAATAGGCTCATTGCCTCGGCACTAAAGAAAATAGGTGTCACTCACAAAATGGCTACGACATATTATCCACAAACAAATGGCCAAGCTGAACTTGCAAACAGGGAACTAAAACAAATCCTCGAAAAGGTAGTACACGCTTCTAGAAAGGGTTGGTCTCATCGGCTTGACGATGCTTTGTGGGCATATAGAACAACCTATAAAATGCCATTAGGGATATCGCCTTATAGATTAGTATTTGGCAAAGCTTGTCATTTACCCGTGGTGATTGAGCACAAAGCTTACTGGGCAGTAAAGAACCTAAACATGGAGTGGGACAAAGCTGGACAAAAACGACTATTGTGCCTGAATGAACGAGATGAATTTAGAATGGAAGCTTATGATAATGCCATGATTTATAAGAAGAAAACAAAACGCTGGCACGACAATAAGCTGCTGCCGTGGCAGTTCATACCTAGGCAACAGGTCCTCCTTTTTAACTCCAGACTCAAATTATTTCCTGGGAAACTCAAATCCAGATGGTCAGGTCCTTTCGAAGTTGTTAAGGTTTATCACCATGGAGCAGTTGAAACCAAGTCATAAAAAGAAGGTGTTGAATTCAAAGTGAATGGCCAACGACTGAAGCATTACTCTGAACATTAAGAAGTAAAAACGATGACAACCATCACTTTAGGAGATGCGCCTATATGACATCATTCTCTCTGGTTTCAGATTAAGCATTTATTTATTAGTTTAGTTTAATTTTTATTTTCGTTTCACTTTTTCTTTTTGTTGTGTTTTAGACATGATAGAGAATCAAAGAAGAAATCTCCGAGTAGATTTGCAAAGACTGACCCAACACCAAATCTCTCCTTGTTTTTCTTTTGTTGTTTACTTTATATTTTGAGCATTGAGGACAATGCTCGATTTGAGTTTGGGGGAGATTTAAGGTGCAAAAGCACTACCGAGGCTACCCAATGTCGCAGCAATACCATAAAAGAGAGTAAATTCTTACCGAATATTTTTCTCTTTTCTTGAATGTATGTTTGTAATCTTGTACTGCCTTATGTCAGCTTTGCTTTAGTTTACTCTTTTAAGGCTATAGAAAATTTTCTCCTTACCATGGCCAAGTACTGTTTTGAAGGGATAACCATAGGATACTCATGGAATAAAACTTAGAAGCTTGCTTTAAGGTTAGACAAAAAAAATAAACAATTTGTGGACTTGTTTGATTTAGGAGTTCTTTTAATAAACTTAGGTGATAAAGACTTAGAACTTGTTGGAAAAATAACTAGAGGTGCCTATCACCGGCTCTAGTTTTGCTCTCCTTCATACTAGAGGTGCCCGGAATTGGTTCTACTATGCTAAATAGGTGCTACAAAAAAAATTAAATAAGAAAAACAAAGAAAGAATTAGAAAATACATATCTTGAGGTGCCCAAAATTGGCTCAAGACTTGTTGTTTTAAGGAGATAGCTAATCCAAGATTCTACTTGTCTTGAACTTAGAGTTTTATCTAAGAAAGCCTTGAATCAGCCTTGTCCATTAAACGCACACACTCACCTAGCCTTAGAGTTTGTTTCTTAGTAGAAGTCCTTGGGTAAACTAGTGGCTAAAACGGAGAGATAGACATGACCATGGTGGGGAGAATAGATGAAAGAGTAAGACCAAAGGGGAGTAAGGTTTAGCAATTTGATGTTTGGCATTGCTTGAGGACAAGCAATAGTTCGAGTTTGAGGGTATTTGATGAGTGCCTAAAAGGCAGTTATTTACTACCCTTCTTATGGTACTTTATGCACCTATTATACATCCACTTAAACCGAATCATATACTCTTTGCTCAAATATTGGATATTCTGTTATCACCACATACAAATTTAATATTTATAGAGAATGCAGACATTATTACAATTTCTGTACATGCAGGAATATCTAGAACCGAAGCGGCAAAAAAGTTATGTTGAGGCCGAGGCAGAAGACTGGCCGTGGCAGAATCCAGTGTGGCAGCACTAACAATGGAGGCGCATTGAAAGATAAAAATCTAGAGAATATTCTGAAAGGCACAGAGCATCAATTGGACCAGGCTAGCGTGCTCAAAGCCCAATTCAAAGACCAAGTAGGAAACCTTTTCTAGAAGGCGGCAAACTTGGAAATATCAGAATCCTTGAAGAAGACTTGTTCCCTACTCCAAGTTGAAGTCTATTTAGGAAAGGTTTGCCCTAGGTTAGGACTATAAATATACTAGCCGACCACATTGTCTAGGAGAGCCGATTTGTAGAGAAAACCTTTCCTCCCTAAAAATTGTACTTCCACGATAACATGTTCTAAATTTCTTAGGGATAGGTAAAGGTTGTTGATATTAGTGAGAGGAGATTGATTCTTGTATTCTTGTTTTTATGCATTAAAATCAGAGTTTGCTTATCCGATTGCCATTCTTGTTCTTGTATCCAAGCCCGAGAGGGAAGTTTGCAAGAAATCTATTTATCTAGCATCGAGAGGTGTAGATTCATGAAAGGGATAAGTACGGTGTCAGCGACACTAACTCGGTCTATACCCTTGTGGAGGCACTAAGGGGTAGGTTAAGAGTTTCAGCAGCTAAAAGAAGTGTTGGATTGGTTGGTGGTTATCTTTGGTTTACGCTGAGAGGTATCGTCAAGGACGAGCATCAAGAGTACTTTGACTCAGATGAGTGGAGTCACTTACGGACACTTTGCTGAACTTTGATACTTTTTCCCACGAGTAAGAGATTGTCGCGGCAGAGGAGCACCAACATTGTCGAGGCAGTATCTACAGTACTATCGAAACAGTATTGTGTGATTGCATTGGACAAGAAGAAGATCAATTGAATCCACTAATCGACGCAACTGGATCCTACCCACTTTCTCGATATCATTCTCAACTCTTTATTTTATGTTTTGTTATTTAATTATTTAGTTAGATAAAACAAACCATCTTATTTGTGTTTTTATTTTATTCTCAGGAGCAAGGGAACGAAGGAAGACATATTAAGTATACCAATCCTTGTGAAGACGATACACAATATACTTATCATTTTATTACTTGACGACGTGTACACTTGTACTCAAAATAACGCTTATACCATGCCTATCAGCATGTTCTTGACTAAAAGCGAATATGAAGAGGAAGAAAGATAAGGAAAAGGATCCATCTGTGTGCGAAGATTGATAGCAAGATTTAGGATCTCCAGGAAACCCTGGGAAGCCAAACCCCAATCGGTCTTGAAATTCTCCATAAAGACATGGAGAATCTTTTGTTCTTCCATGCCCCCTGTTTTAATTTAAGCAAAATCGTCAAATTGCCTCTCCAATTGCTCCTCCAATTGCCTATCTATCAAATGCCTTTGCATTCAAGTGATCATGCTCAAGCTTTCCTAGATTCTCCTACAAAGCAAACAATACAGCGGCATCACTAAAATGAATCTGCCTCTCATAAATTAAATCGTGTCCAACTCCAAATTTTCTCACTTAACGAGAACACCTTGGCAATAAAATGGTAAGCATTAAAAGAAAATGATGTCGTTGAAGCAAACTTTGTGAAATTGGAAACCTATGCCTAAACTTTGATGTTATGATTACACATTTGACGTAAGAAATATAATTTCATTTGAATTAAGAACTTATCTTGCTTAAATGCACTGCAGTGATGCTTGAGTACTCATCATCAATTGTCAAAGTGACAATTCTTTCTATCAACATAGTTGTTTGCCACCAATTTATTGTAAGAATATTTGTTTCTCATCCCTGCACATGCATATGGAGATTACTCATTTGTATCCGAAAGAGAATTCCAACAGTGAGTTTCCTTCAATCGATCTTGGTACCCTCGTGATGGAGAAGATGCCTCCCCTTATCCTCTCTTTTGCAACCAAAAAACTCCCCCAGGTAACCACCTTTATTAATTTTTTATTTTAATAATTTTATTATTTCATTTATATATTATTTATTTATATATTTATATTATTTAATATTTATTTAATTGGGACTTATTTTATAATCGAACTCAGACAAAATTCGGGTATTACAGCTTCCCCTCATTGCGCAATGTTGTAGAATAAGAGACGAGCAAAGACTGAAAAAGACACGAATTTCGTCTAGACTTCTTGGCCACGTTTTATGCTAAAGAAGCTTGAAGTTGTTCTTCTCATTTTGAATTTCTTCAAGCAAATTAAATGTCATGGAACTCGAGGCTATTTTTCTCATTATGAATTTCTTTGCATACCATGAAATCTAGAGTTTTTCTTCTCATTAGGAAATTCTCCAAGGTCTGAAGTTGTTCTTCTCATTATGAATTTCTTTAGATAAAAAGTGATTGAACTCGAAGTTGTTCTTCTCATTATGAAATTCTTCGTATCCCATGGAATTTGGAGTTGTTCTTATTATGAAATTCTCTAAAGTTTGAAGATGGTCTTCTCATTATGAATTTCTTCAAACATTTCAAGTGATGAAAACAAAGGTTGTTCTTCTTATTATAAAATTCCTCGTCTCTGGGAAATCTAGAGATGTTCTTCTCGTTATGAAATTCTCTAGGTTGTGAAGCTATTTTTCTCATTATAAATTTCTTTAGAAAAAAAATGATGGAACCCAAGGTTGTTCTTCTTATTATGAAATTCCTCGTATTCCATCAAATCGTTCGGGACTCACACCGGGATGGCTGCCAATTTCTGTTTGAATCGTGTCTCACAGCGAGAAGGCTACCAATTTTTGTTTGAATATAGAGGACTCACGCTGAGAAGGCTGTCAACTTCTGTTTGAATAGAGGGGACTCACGCAAAGAAGGCTGAAAATATTTGTTTGAATTGAGAGGACTCACGCCGAGAAGGCTTCCAATTTTTGTTTGAATAGAGGGGACTCACGCTGAATATGATGTCAATTTTTGTTTGAATAAAGAGGACTCACGCCAAGAAGGCTACCAATTTCTGTTTGAATAAAGGGGACTCACGCTGAACATGCTGCCAATTTCTGTTTGAATAGAGAGGACTCACGATGAACATGCTGCCAATCTCTATTTGAATAGAGAGGACTCACACCAAGAAGGCTTTCAATTTCTATTTTTGTTGTTTAGTTGTTTTTTCTTTGATTCTTGAATCCTTTCTCTTTTCATTTATCATCGTCATCGCTTCTGTGCTCAAGCCTAAACATTTCCTCGTCTGAACCCATTTCTGGTTTAATTTGATTGATCTCGTTCAAGGTTGATTTTCTTTTTCTCATCATTTTCAAAGTCTCTCATCTTCTTTTTGGACTCTTCTTTTTGCAAATCTCGGATCCTGTTAACAAAAATCATCATACTCTGTTAATATGATCCTAATGTGAATATTTCTATCATGATGCATGAATGTTAATTGAAGACCACTGATAAGTGCTCAACTCACTATCACTTTTTACACCTTTCATGGACAATAATCACTAAATCTACACCTACTTGGACTAATACATGTGCGTAATGTGAGATATATAGATATTTAGATATTTTGTTGTTGTAACTTATAAAGATAATATCTACAAAAAAGGCAAGCTTTACTGCAATTTTGTATCTTTGCAGGAAAAACTATTACCGCGACAACAATTGAGGCCGAGGAAGGACCTGATGTCAAGGCAGCACCTGTAGGACAAGTATTGATATTATAGGCGAATTAAAGAGAAAATGAGGTGGACGTTTCTGGACAAGCAACACAAGTATTGGAGCTTAGTAGCGTATGGAAGGCCCAAGTCAAAGGCCATGCAGGAAAAACATCCTAACAGGAATATAATTGGAAATATTTTATTTATGTACTTGACTTGTGTCCTACTCCAAGTTGTATTCCTACATAGGAAAGGTTTGCTCTAGGCTAAACCTATATAAGCCATAGCCGTCCAAGGAGAGAGGAGCACTTACTATTGTAACACTTAGGATCATAGAGAGCCGACTTCATCTTAGATTTAGAGTTCTCTTTTCATTTTAATTATGTTCTAAGTTTCTTTAGGCTTACGTAAAAGTTGTAGAGTATTAGTGAAAAGAGATTGAACTTTGTTTCTTGTTTCAATGCAATAAAATATTAAGGTTTGCTTATTCTTTGCCATTCTTTATTCTTGCATTCAAGCTCGGGAGATAAGTTTGTGAGTAATCCGTTTATCTAATATCAGGATAGTTAGATTCATGAAAGGAATAAGTACGGTATTTTAATCAGAAAATACTAACTTGGCCTAGATATAGGTTAGAGTTTCAGTTGTAAAAGAAGTGTGGAATTGGTTGATGATTATAATTGATTCACACCAAGAGGTATCATCAAGGACTGGTCATCAACAGTACTTCGACTTAGGGATAAGTGGAGTCATCAAAGGATACTTTGCCGAATTTGATAAAGTCCACCTAAGAGCAAGGGATTGTCGCGGAGGAAAAGAATCATCGTTGTCGAGGCAGTAATCTACAGTATTGTCGAGGCAATGTTGTGCAATTGCATTGGACAGAAACAAGTAAATTTAATCCATTATACAACACAACTGGATCCTGGCCACTTTCTTTATTTGATTATCTTATTATTTAATTTTCTTTATTTAGTTCACTCAACAAAAATTACTTGTGTTTTTATTTTATTTCTTTTACAGAGCAAGAAGACAAAAGAAGAAATATTAAGTAGACCAATCCTTATGGAGACGATATCTGATATACTCATCACTTTATTACTTGTGACGTGTTCACTTGCATAATTTGCGAACTTTTGACACGCAACAAGTTTTTGACGCCTTTGCCGGGGATTGACACTAAATTTTGTTTTCTTTATTTTCTTGCTTTTAGTTTTTTATTTTTATTTTACTTTGGTTTGTTTTTGGTGTATGACCAGGGCCAAAACAACGAAACCTTTGTACGAGTTAGATCCATAGATTGAACGTACACGACAAAGGTTGAGGAGACAAATCTAAGAAGCTATGGTAGTCAATCCAGGAGAACATAACTTACCTACCGACAATGGAGGCATTCTGCCGCCACCAATGCCGCGACAACTCACTGTCAGAGACTTCCTGGAAGAAGATTTAAATAGGTTAAATCTTGGAGTGGTTACACCAGAAATTGAAGCAGACCACTTTGAACTAAAACCTGTCATGTTCAATATGCTCAACACGATTGGACAATTTGGTGGGTCTATGACAGAAGATGCCAGGAAACGTCTTAAGTCATTCATGGAAATCTGTAATTCTTTCAAAATCCAAGGAGTCCATGAAGATGTCTCGAGATTAAAACTATTTCCCTATTCACTGAGGGATAGGGCAAAAACTTGGTTGAATAGCATTCCAGCAGGATCAATAGGATCTTGGAGTGGATTATATCGTGATTTCATTACCCGTTTTAATCGTACAATTTTATATGATCGTATTCATAATGAAATTACCTCTTTTCGACAAGTAGATGATGAACCTATGTATGAGGCTTGGAAGCGCTATAGGGAGCTACTACACAAATGTCCTTTACATGGATTTCCATTATGGATACAAGTGAACATATTTTATAATGCTACCAATGCCCCGACAAGGATGATGTTAGACGTATCTTCCAATGGAACACTTCTTGACAAAGCACCTGAGAAAGCTATAGAGATCTTGAACAAACTGGCAAAGAAAGATTTTCAATTCCCTACATCTAGGCGAGGAGGAGTAAGACGCCAAGCCACAGTGAATGAATTAGTAATATCAAATTCAGTGACAACACAATTGGTCTCTCTTACTAAGATAGCGCAAAACATGCAAATACAGCACAATACCCATGAGGTTAAGGCAATAGATTCTTTCTGCAATTTATGTGGAGGTAACCATAGTTCTTCTGAATGTATGTAGAATCAAGAGTCTAGCCTATATATTGGAAACTTCAACTGAAACAATATGATGTCCAACACATACAACCCATCATGGAAGAGGCATCCAAATTTTTCATGGAGTAATCCCAACAATGCCTTGAATCCAACTACTCAACCTCCAGTTTTCCAACAAATGCAACATCTATTGTAGTAGCAGGTCCAACAACCATTGCCGCAGTAGCTGGTGCATCAGCAACAGCCTGCAAGTTCACTGGAGAATTCTCTTAAAGCCTTTATGATGAAAATAGAACCATAAATGGTAGAGAGTAGCAACTTCATCAAAAGAACTGACACATTCATAAATAGAACTGATACATTCATAAATAGAACTGAGATGAGGTTGCAGAACCAAGAGGCAACTATTAAAGCACTGAAAACTCAGGTTGGCAGTTTGCTCAGTATATAAATACTAGACCACAAGGAGGATTACCTAGAAATACTGAAGTTGTTAGGTAATGGATCCTGAACAATGTAAAGCAATTACTACTAGGAGTGGTTTACAACTTAAGGAGAAGTTAGGAAACTCAGTAGACAAAGTCCCACCAGTAGAACAAGAAGAATCAGACAAAGAGGACTTGGATGCTGAACCAAAAGATCATGTCACAAAAATTCTAGCAAAAAGCACTGCCCCAGTAGAGAACTCGGTAGTACCTCGACAAGCTGCCGAGACAGTAAAAGACCCAGTGGTGTCAAGCATTAAATTCCAAACTAATGAGACCCTGGAGGAAATACGACCACCACCATTTTTCCCACAATTGTTGAAAAAGCAAAAACATGACCACCAATTTAAAAAATTCTTAGATATCTTGAAGCAAGTCCATATCAACTTGCCATTTGTGGAAGGAATTGAATAAATGCCAAATTCTTAAAAGACATTGTGTCTAAAAGAAAGAGGTTTGGTGGGTTTTTTGAAACAGTAGCTGCCACTGAAGGATGTATGACAATGCTACACAATTGCATTCCTCCTAAATTGAAGGATCCTAGATGCTTTACCATACCTTGTGCGATAGGTAACCACTATGAAGGAAATGCCCTATATGATCTTGGAGCAAGCATAAACCTAATGCCTAAATCTGTCTTCCAAAAGCTTGGAATAGGAAGGGCAAAACCTACAACAGTGATGCTCCAACTAAAGGATAGATCGTATGTACAACCTGAAGGAAAAATCAAGGACATATTGGTAAGAATGGATAAATTTATTTTTCCCGCTGAATTTATTGTCCTTGATTGTGAAGCAGATTATAATGCACCGATCATCTTGGGGAGACCTTTCCCAGCCACTGGACGCACGCTCATAGACGTAGAAAAAGGAGAGTTGACAGTTAGGGTCAATGACCAGCAAGTCAAACTCAATGCTTTCCATAATTTGAAAAGACATGATGATTCAGAGGAGTGCAAAGTTATCCAAAGCAAAGATGCAAGCAGAAAAAATTCCTATCTCAGCAACCACTGCCTGGCAGTAAGCTTGGCAGAAAAATTGATGCTTGTTACAGTAGAATACTGGGCAGTAAGATTAAGCTAGAAGTGGAAGAAGCCAAGAGAACAACACATTGTCCAGGCATATTCAGGTCCAAATGGTCAAAACCACAGGGTACAGTAAAGATTAAATCGAAAAGGGATGGGCATGAGTCCAAAAAAGATTGCCAACATCTGAAGCATCATTTTGGCCAATAAGAGACAATCACCTTAGGAGATGCACTTTCACGCACTCCTCCCGTGATATAATCTCTTCCCCTTATTTTTACTTTTAGGATTAGTTTAGTTTAGAGTTAATTTTTATTATTTTTTTATTTAATTATTTTTGTTTAATTTTCTTAGGACAATAAGCAAGAATGAAGGTGAAGAAATTTATAGCTGGAGATTTTCTGTCGTGGCAGTAAACAGTATCAGGGCTGCAGTAGTCCCAATGGGCAGAACAGTGTAACTGCTAGTCTGCCGAAATTCCCGCTGTGGCAGTAAAGGCTAACGATAGTAACGGCTAACGACAGTTTATTCAAACGACTACAAGGTTGAGGCCTTTATAAGCACCCTCTCCCTCTTGAACTATTCACTCTTGCATTCTTGATTCTTTAGAATTATTTTCTCAATCTCTCTCTTGTTGTATTCTTTGCAATCTTAAAGCTCTCTTACCTCTTTCAGAAACTTTCTAAGATCATCTCTAAGATATTCAACTCTTCACTACTTATCCATGGCCACTTACAACCGATTTGCACCTGCCACTGTTAAAGACCGTTTCAACAAGTCTTTCATTGTTAGACAATTGTGGGAAGAACAAGAACTCCAACACTCTGATGAGGAGAATTATGACATCGAACATTACTTGTTCGACAAGATCAAGTATCAAGAATGACAAATCTTTTGTCTATAACCTACCCAGGACAATGCCACAATCGTGACGGGAATTCTACGCTCATGGGCCGAGTAAGGACTCTCTGTATGTTCACTACTGAGGCAGGCCTCTCAGACTTGATGTCGAGACAATCAATCTATTCTACAGCCTAACCCCTGATCGTGATGACCATACTATATTCATGGAGGACATCACCAATGAAGATTATGAGCTGATAAAAGACGACCTTTGCTACGAAAATACTCATTGGGAAACTGGTGCCCATAGAGGATCGGTGGCGAGGCAAAATCTTAGGCCCGAGGCCAAGCTATGGAACACTTTTTTCAAAAGACGCCTCATCCTAATTTCCCACAACAGCACGGTTGACAAAAGAAGATTGATGATCATTCAATCAATCATCAACAAACGAAGCATCAATGTTGGAGAGAGAATTTTAAGAGAAATCTACGAGTACGGTAAGATTGATAAAAGACTTATATTTTCTTTGTTTAATTACGGGTATTTGCAATGTTACAGGTGTACCTATAGTAAACACGGACGAATTCACCGTCCAAAGGCGTGGTGGACTAGGGAATTCTACCAAAAAATCATGCAAATCACACAGGCAGAGCCAGTCCAGGCAACTCCGCAGCAATACATTGCTAACACCACTGTCGGGGCCTAATACACGGTAGACATACCTGATGTTGCCCACACCACTACCGTAGCAGACCCCTTCCAGGAGATAATTCAGAGGATGACATCTGTAGATCTTCGACAACAACAGTACATGGAGTACCAGGGAGACTTCAATAACATACTTTCCCAGGTGATGCTCCATAATTTTCCAGCCAAGGGGTGCAGTTTCCAGAATTCTCCACCAATATGTTTTTCACAGCTGCACCCTACACAGAGACGACTCCAGCTCCGGGACCACGACCATTCCATACTATTGGCCCTCAGCAACAATTTCATGATACTGGCCCATCTAGGGCAATAGACTCTACAGCGGCATTATCTTCCAGCAGAAGACCATCCAAGAGGAAAGCAGTCTTTAGCACTCCACCAGGATCCCCCATCATCATGGGAAGTCTCTCAGTAGAAATAGATGCCTATGTACATCAAAGTTCAACTATTGTCAGGCCAAGCACTCACCAGGCTTGGGCAGATGCAATGAATGAAGGCAGAAAAGATATTATGGTCACCGAGGAAGTTGTCGAAGAAGAATAAGGAGAAGAAGTGGACGCTCTAATGCAACGGACACAACCAACAAGAGTTCAGCCGCCCCGACAAGCAAAAACCCAACCATCACCATCACCAAAGATGAAACAATCAACAGCAAGGCTACGAAAATTGATTGTTACCAGCAGCTCTTCGGAGTCTGTTTAATTTTTTACATATTCTTGTTGCTTTTATATATCTTTACTTGTTTCATTTTCTTATTTTGTTTCCTACTACATGCCATTAATGTAAGCATTGAGGACAATGCTTGGTTCTAGTTTGGGGCTGTAGATCCATTATCGAGGCAATCACTACTGCGGCATTGCCATGAAAAGAAGTATTTAAGTAGTTTTTCAAATTTTTTATATCCACCACCTTACTTGAATTATTGTTCATACTTTTGCACTACTTTTCATCAGTATTGCCTTAGTTTATTCTTTTGAGGCAATTGAAATCTTTCTCCTTACCATGATTATGTATTATTTAGAAGGCTTAACTTTAGGATACTTAAGGAAGAAAACTTAGAAGCTTGCTATAAGGTTAATCCTAAAAATACTTTTGGGACTTGTTGGATTATAGGAATTCTTTTAATGAACTTAGGTGATAAAGACTTAGATTATTGGAAATATGACTTGAGATGCCTTCCATCGACTCTAGGAATCATTCTTCTTCATGCTAGAGGTAGCCGAAATTTGCTCTAATATGCTTAAAAATTGAACAAATAAAAAGAAGGAAATATTGATGAGAAAACATAATTCTTGAGGTGCCCGAAATTGGCTCAAAAAATTGTTGTTCTAAGAAGAGTACAATAAAATCCAAGTCTACTTGTCTTGAACTTTGAGTTTGTCTAAGAAAGCCTTTATCAAACTTGTCCATAAAAACCCATACACTCACTAAATCTTATAGTTTGTTTCTAGGTACACCTTGGGTAACCGAAAGATTAAGGTTTAAGAATAGGGATAGTTATGGTGGGGAGAATAGATAAAAAAACATAAGACCAAGAGAGAGTAAGGATTGGCAAATTGATGGTTTACATTGCTTAATGACAAGCAATAGTTCGAGTTTGAGGGTGTGATAAGTACTCAACTCACTATCACTTTTTACACCTTTAATGGATAATAATCACTAAATCTACACCTAATTGGACCAATGCATGTGCTTAATGTGAGATATTTAGATATTTTGTTGTTGTAACTTATAAAGATAATATCTATAGAAAAGGCAAGTTTTACTGTACTTTTGTATCTTTACAGGAAAAACTATTACCGCGACAGGAATTGAGGTCGAGGCAGGACCTGATACCAAGGTAGCACCTGTAGGACAAGTATTGATATTATAAGCGAGCTGAAGAAAAAAATGAGCTGGACGTTTCTAGACATGCAGCA
This sequence comes from Abelmoschus esculentus, assembly GCA_035048815.1. Taxonomy (NCBI): domain Eukaryota; kingdom Viridiplantae; phylum Streptophyta; class Magnoliopsida; order Malvales; family Malvaceae; genus Abelmoschus; species Abelmoschus esculentus. The sequence continues at coordinate 10,043,827 of JAUCBN010000013.1, read as the reverse complement.
CAAGGATCGAAGGTGGGCAGCACATGGAAAGCCCAAATCAAAGGCGACGCAAGAAAAGCATCCTAGTAGGAATAAACTTAGAAATATTTTATTTATGTACTTGACTTGTGTCCTACTCCAAGTTGTATTCCTACTTAGGAAAGATTTACTCTAGGCCAAGCCTATATAAGCCATAGTCGTCTAAGGAGAGAGGAGCACTTACCATCGTAGCACTTAGGATCATAGAGAGCCAACTTTATCTTAGATTTAGAGTTCTCTTTTCATTTTAATTATGTTTTAAGTTTCTTTAGGCTTATGTGAAAGTTGTAGAGTATTAGTGAGAAGAGATTGAACTTTGTTTCTTGTTTCAATGCAATAAAATATCAATGTTTGCTTATTCTTTTTCATTCTTTGTTCTTGTATTCAAGCTCAGGAGATAAGTTTGTGAGTAATCCATTTATCTAATATCGGGATAGTTAGATTCACAAAAGGAATAAGTATGGTATTTCAATCGGAAAATACTAATTCGGCCTAGAGATAGGTTAGAGTTTCAGCAACTAAAAGAAGTGTGGGATTGGTTGATGATTATAATTGATTCACGCCAGGAGGTATCATCAAGGACTGGTCATCAACAGTAATTTGACTTAGGGATAAGCGGAGTCATCAAAGGACACTTTGCCAAATTTGGTAAAGTCCACCCAAGAGCAAGCGATTATCGCGGCGGATGAGCATCATCGTTGTCGAGGTAGTAATCTGCAGTACTGCCGAGGTAGTGTTGTGCGATTGCATTGGACAGAAACAAGTCAATTGAATCTAGTATACAACACAATTGGATCCTGATCACTTTCTTTATTTGATTATCTTATTATTTAGTTTTCTTTATTTTGTTCACTCAACCAAAATCACTTGTGTTTTTATTTTATTTTTTTTTACAGAGCAAGAAGACAAAAGAAGACATGTTAAGTAGACCAATCCCTATGGAGACGATATCTGATATACTCATCACTTTATTACTTGCGACAGGTTCACTTGCACAATTTGTGCACTTTTGACACGCAACAAAAACTTGGGTAAACTTTTAGCTTAAGGAAAAGTGCAAATAGTTTCTTGCTTTATCTCTCAACAAATCTTCTTTGACTGATATGGGAATTCATCTCAAAATCAGGTTCAATTTTCAAAGTCTTTGTTTTTTCTCTCTAAAGCGCCTTTTTCAGGTTTTTACTTTAGATTTTTTCTCTTTTTTTTTCTTCTCTCTTTTCTTTCTTTCTTTCTTTTCAACAAATGAAGTTTATTATTTTATTTTCAACCTTTGCACACCATTAAAAATCTATTCTAGGGGAGCTTTATTCTCTTCTCTAAAGGAATTCTCATTTCCATTGTTTCAGTTTTCGAATTTCTCATGATAGTATGTTCTTCTGACACACTTTTGTAGCATTGCCCCACTCGAACTTGAGCATAATTGTCTTGTTTTCTCATTCTGATATTCACCTTGTAGAGCTTCTTTGTATTGTGATGTCTTATTAGGAATAATTTCCACACTTGATGAATTAATCTAGCTATATTTTGCCAGAAATAATGGTTAATATTCTCTCTTTACACCAAATTTACTTACATCATCTTCGTTGTTCGAATATTTACAGCTTTATTTGTTCCTCATCATACTTCTCGACATTTATCAAGTGTCGAGGTCACCTCCTATTCTACCTACACTTAAAGGACCAGTACATCATAGTAATACTCATAAAATCCTTTGATTTTCTTGTATCTAATCAATTTATCTGCAAGATGCTTATTAAAATGTTAAGCGAAAAGCTCAAGATATTATTTTAATAATTTAGAAAATGTTGAATAATTTGATAGTCATGATAAACAAAAAACATAAAATTAAGCCTTTGAATACCAAGTGCAACAAAGCCTTTGAACCAATTTGCAAATATCAACACCAATGTGACCCTTTTCCAATTTATTAGACCTTTAGGAGAAATATTCTCATTTTCCTAATTTTATCCCGTTTAGGTGAAACTCTTTTCCTCACTAACTCACCATACCCAATTCTTCCCTATTTTTTAATCTCGATTAAGCATTAGAAGACTAAAAATCCTTGAAGAAATGTTAACCTTGATAAGCGGGATGTATTCTAAAGACTAACTCTCCTTACTCCAACATTCGCATATGGTCAAAATGGTCTTTTGTGGCTTATAATATAGTCTATGGTTCATGGCTACCAAAGAAATGATATATAGGCTCAAATAATTATTCAATGGTGATAAAACCAAGGATCATTGTCGCAATGATCTGGACATGCTCTGATAAAATGTTTTTCTTTTTTCTCTTTCTTGTGGATCACTCTAGACTGCCCTTTTTGGGTTTTCACCCTAAAGGTCATTTATTTTCCTTTTTACCACTTCTTTTGACAATGGGTCGTCTCATCAAAATGTCACACATAAATTTCTTTTTATTTTTTTTGTCGATTGCTTCAACTTTCATGTTAACAATTCGAACTTGACTCCTAAAAAATAAACTTTTACTATCTACTTTTCATTTTTCCGTGTTAATTCATAATATTCCTCTTCACTCATCTTGTTTTTCTTGGTTTCGTATTTCACTCATATTTTTGCCCCTATTCCATAAGGCATCCCAAATGCATTTTACTTTCGTAAACATTTTCATCCACTTTGCCCCTAGTGTAGGGGTGATCCTTTGTTTGGGTTGAAATAAAAGAAAAACAACGTCAGGCTCAAAGGGGATAACAAGTGTTATCTTCTTATTTTCTTTCTTTGGAAAGGGAGATCAAGGAATGCACAATATCATCTCATACTTGGATACCTTTGAAGAAAAGCAAACTTCAGTTGGACAATGTTTTGGGTTATCACTTTTTTCGAAGACTCATTAATGTTTTTCTTTTGGCCTAAATAAAGTAGAAATAAGTCACATAATCAAAGTTGATCTCCGAATTTGATTTAAGGTCAATCCTGCAATTAGTATTCAAGACCTGAAAAAAGAAGTCAGTAATGATATATATATATATGTATGGGTTATCAAAAATTAACCCATAACAAAGAATCAAAGAATTAAATAACAATAATAATAATAAATGAAATGCTTTCCACTTGAGAAAAATATAGATATGAAACAAGCATCATGAGCAAATAAATTGAAATGGTCTCCCTTACAAAGAACCCTCAATGCTCGTGGGCAAAAGCAATTGAGATGATTCAGGTTATTACTCCACAATGATCCCAAAAATGCAACCAGATCTTGTGTAATTCAATATTCTGTCTTCTATCAAAGAAAACTAGAAAATTTCAACCCTTAATTTCTATCATCGACTTTGTTCTTTCTTGCTTCCATTTTGGAGTTGAATTTTCAAATTTTGAAGCATCAATGTAACTTCTCCTTCGGTTGTCCCCTGTTTGGTCTGAACTTCTTGGTTTTCATCTTCAGAATAACGCTAATAATTCCATGATCCAACAAAATTTACCCTACATACATCGTTTAGGGTGGAAAAATGCCTCAGGTCTTTGAACTTTTATATAATCCCTAAACTTTCATCTGATTCATTCTCAACCCAAAGCTCTATGGTACAAACTCGCTTCAAGTTTCTTATCTTTTTGATCTCTTTTTTCTATTCTTTTTACGACTTTTTTGTTACAAAAAAACTTTCGAATTGAACCCTTGTGTGAGATGAATTTTTATTCCAATCTATTGTATCTGCATTTTATTTGGATGACTTTCTTGATCTCTCTAACTCTAAGCAATATGAAAATTGGTAATTGGTTCCTAGACCAATTGATCTTTTTCATGTTATCTAAGCCGTCTTCAACAACTTTCTAAAATTTATTAACATATTTATGCCCCTAAAAATGCAATGCTAATAAATAATAATGATATGAAATATGAAATAAACATGTGCATGAATATAGTAAAGTATTGATCTCAAAAGTGATTTATGCAATATAATATGAAGATATCAACCTCTCAAAATAATGAAATGGTATTATGAACAAAAATATTATAATAGAACTGTGTAAAATAACTTAAATATAAATCTACTCTACAATGCATTAATGAAAGAGATATAGATTTCAAGAGCTAGTCATTAGACAACACTCATCTAACTAAAAGATCGAATACAAGAAGAAGCCAATTTATTGATAAGAGACAACTTGCTCGAGATTCTTGGTTGATCAATTCGTTCAGCCTGGTTCGACAACTGTATTGTTATGTTGATGAAAATATATTGACAAGTCTGCAACTTTATCTGGAAAAATCCATATATATATGACATTTTTTGTTCTTGGTTCTAAAGTTGATCATTAACTCCATTCTGCATAACCTTGGTGAACGACTCGGTCCAGCTTTAAAAATGTTGTCTTTCAATTCAAGCGCTAGTTCAAAACTCGCAAACTGATTTTATGCATGTCGTGTAGTACTTTCTAAATCTCTCTTATATTTCTTAGCTTCATCCTTGAATAATTTTTGTCATCCATGAAAGTTGAACATCAATCCTAGGCTCAAAATTTCCTTTTCTTCTCTTAGTCTTCATTCGTCAACATTAACCCTATGAATGACCCTGATTAATCAGCAAAATATCTATTTTCTGACTATCTTCGCCTTTTACATCTCGTTTATTAGTACAATTGCTCCTAAACCCGATTTGAAGCTTGAAAAATTGTTGAACTCAATATAAGTCTAACTCTTTTCACCTACTGGAATAGTGTAGCGAAACCTCATATTTTACAATTATGGGTGTTGTAACCATTCTCCTAACAAAAAATAAGAAGCTTATCGAAAATGATATTTCGTGTTATCATCCAAGAATTCTCAAATTACCTTTAAGTTTGACAGACTTGCACCATGCTTGAAGTCTTCTGAAACATCCTTGTATGATTGTTACTTGGTCTCCCCAAATATTAACTTTGATCTTGTACTAAGTCTTCTCGAACATTAAATCTAATCGCATACTGAGTTTTCTCGAATACGGTTCATCTCGGCATATTGTCTTTTACTTGTTTATCAAACCCTTTAGTTTATGACCATTGTCTATACAAATAACTCATGAATTGATACCTCCAATGCATGCTATATGAACTCACACACACACCACAAAAAAGTGTTAGTATGGGGAATTATAATTTGAATAAAAATAAATTAACATAAAACTCTTTAAATTGCGAAAAATAACCAGAGAACAATTTATGTTGCATAAAAATTAACCAGAGAACAATTTATGTTGCACAAAATATAACTAGAGAGAAGTTAAATAAAGAAACCGAAATTTGGCGGTATTTCAACAACATACCGCCTTATATTATGGTCCCTATCTAATTCTAATAAGGGGTATATTTCTACTCTACACATGTGGGTTTGGGTCTAGACTCTGGGTTCCCAAACTGTTGTTACTGCCTACTGCAACGATAAGACATCGATTCGGTAGTATAGGTCCCTTACAACGGAGATGAAGACCTCACGACGCGTAAGGTTATTATACTGGAAGTAGACATAAATCCGAAACTCGGAGCTGGAGAGCATCACGTCGAATTATATCTAACTCCCACTCAAGGGTAAAAGCTCAGGTCGAGAGATGATGCATGAATGACAGATATATCACACAAAAGAAATTACTACCCTCATTCGTCGGAAAATTCATTCGATAATTTGTTGAAGAAAATTTAAAAACATGCAAGTAAATAAACAATTAATTCAAAGTGACCAACCCTAAAAGGCTCTAATTTAATTACCTAAAATATAAATTGTCACTTTAACAATTATGCTACTCCTCAAACATTAATAATATTAACTATTAAATATTCATGCAATTACAGTAACTATTAAGCTATTTGTTTATGGAGTTTAGAAAGATAAGGAAACATACTTTCAAATATTCTGGGAGAAGCTCCATAGAATTTATATCCCATGTCAACAAATTGAGTGAAGATCTCTAATTCTTCTAGCATACACATCACCTCCCACCGTCCACAAAGAGATTTTCATCAACCCGTCCCTTGCAAAGCTTAGCTTCTCCTAGGCCTATGTCTCTCCACCGCTTAGAAGCATATCTTAGATCATCCTGGTGCATTTGGCATCCTCCAATGTAGAGGAAGTTCCAATGCATGCTCAACTGCCATCCTCAGTTCTTCATCTAATTTATCTCACTAAGGACGTTGTTGAATTTGTTCGGATGTGAGTTCTTTTACAATGTTCAAGATGCCTTTGCCTTCTACGGAAAGGTATGAAGCTTCATACAAACTGATGAGTATTTAAAAAGGCTATTATTTACTATTCTTTTCCTCAACAATATGTACTCATTGCCCACTAATTTGAACTGATACATATACTTCTTGTTCAATAATCGACATTTTCTTGTCACAGCATATAAAGATGATATTTGTAAGAAAAGAAGGCTTTATGGCTTATTTTTGTGTAGTTACAGGAATTACCTGCCGAGGAAGCAACAGTGTCGAAGGCAGAACCAATGTCGAGGCAGCAACACTATCGAGGGTAGATGCAATGCTACGGCAGCAGAAATTCCAATATTGATGCTGGGCGATTGAAAGAGAAAAATGAGCTAAAAATGCCTGAACTTAAAGCATTTGGATTGGAGCAGAGTAGCACGTGAAAAGACCAAGTCAAAGGCCACGCGGGAATAGTCTTCTAGATTGAATTAAACTTGGAAATATTATATTTTTATTACTTATTTCCTACTCTAAGTTATATTCTACTTAGGAAAAGTTACCCTAGGTCTAGACTATAAATACATGAGCCGTCCAATGTATAGAAGGGAGAGCTGAATTAGAGAGAAAGTTTACCCTAAGAATTGTGTTCTTCAATATAATATGTTCTAAGCTTTCTTAGGGTTAGGTGAAGGTTGTTGAATATTAGTGTGAGAAGATTGTATTTTGTTTCTTTGTTTCAATATAATAAGAATATCAAAGTTTGCTTATCCTATTGTCATTCTTTGTTATTACATTCAAACTCGAGAAATGAGCTTGTAAGTAATCCATTTATCTAATATCGAGAGATTTAGATTCACGAAAGGGGTAAGTGCGGTGTTGTAGACACTAACTAGGCCTAAAGATAGATTAAGAGTTTCAGCGACTAAAAGAAGTGTGGGATTGGTTGGTGATTATAATTGATTCACGCTAAGAGGTATCATCAAGGACTAGTTATGAACAGTATTTCGACTTAGAGATAAGCGAAATCATTCAAGGACACTTTACCGAACTTTGGTAATTCTACCCAAGAGCAAGAGATTGCCGCAGTAGAGAACATTGTCGTTGCCGAGACAGTATCTGCAGTACTGTCGAGGCAGTACAGTGCCATTGTATTGAACAAGAACAGATCAATCGAATCCACTATATGATACAATTGGAACCTACTCATTCTCTCTATTCGTTCTCAACCATTTATTTAAGCTTTTAGTCTTTAGTTATTCAACAAATCTTTTTACTTGTGTTTTTATTTTATTAACTTCAGGAGCAAGGAAAGGGAAGGAGGCATACTAAGTACACCAGTCCCTGTGGAGAACGATATTCGATAAATACTTATCATTATATTACTTGATGTGTACACTTGCACTTAAATACGTTTTTTATACACGCGTCACAAGCTAAGAAGCCATTTACAATCATCGCAAAAGCTTGCATTTAAATAACACATTTCGTCCTCCATGAATTGAGGATTTAGCTATAACTATGCAATGGAACCATTGTTTTCAAACGCAAATAGCATGTTCTTGACTAGAAGCGAATATGAAGAGGAAGAAAGATAAGGAAAAGGATCCATCTATGTACGAAGATTGACAACAAGTTTTAGGATCTCCAAGAAATGCTCGAAAGCCAAACCCCAATCGGTCTTGAAATTCTCCACAAAGCCATGGAGACTCTTTCGTTTTTCCATGTCCCCTGTTCTAATTTAAGCCAAACCATCAAATTGCCTCTCCAATTGCCTCTCTGTGGAATGCCTTTGCATTCATGTGATTAGGCTCAAGCTTTTCTAGATTCTCCTGCAAAGCAAACAATACAGCGACATCACTGAAATGAATCTTCCTCCAATCAATTAAATCGTGCCAAACTCCAAATTTTCTCACTTAACGGGAACAACTTGGAATTGACAATAGCAAGCATTAAAAGAAAATAATATTATTGAAGCAAACTTTTTAAAATTGGAAACCTATGCCTAAACTTTGATGCCATGATTACACATTTGACTCTAGAAATATAATTTCATTTGAATTGAGAACTTATCTTGCTTAATTGCACTCAATGATGCTTGAGTACTCGTCACCAATTATCAAAGTGACCATTTTTTCTATCAACATATTTGCTTGCCACCAATTTGTTGTAAGAATGTTTGTTTCTCATCCCTGTACATGCATATGGAGATTTCTCATTTGTATCCGGAAGAGAATTCCAGCAGTGAGTTTCCTTCAATCGATCTTGGTCCCATTGTGATGGAGAAGATGCCTCCCCTTATCCTCTCTTTTGCAACCGAAAAACTCCCCAGGTAACCACCTTTATTAATTTTTTATTTTATTATTCATTTTATTATTTCATTTTTATATTATTATTTATATTATTTAATATTTATTTAGTTGGACCTTATTTTATAATCGAATCCGGACAAAATTTGAGCATTACAACTACCCTTTTTGCTCAATACTGTAAAACAAGAGACGAGAAAAGACTGAAAAAACACGAATTTTGTCTAGACTTCTTGGTCATGTTTTACGCTAAAGAAGCTTGAAGTTGTTCTTCTCAATATGAATTTCTTCAAGCAAATTAAATGTCACGGAACTGGAGGCTATTCTTCTCATTATGAATTTCTTCGTATTCCTTGAAATCTAGAGTTGTTCTTCTCATTATGAAATTCTCTTGGGTCTAAAGTTATTCTTCTCATTATGAATTTCTTCAGACAAAAAGTGATGGAACCCGAAGTTGTTCTTCTCATTATGAAATTCTTCGTATCCCATAGAATTCGGAGCTTTTCTTTTTATTATGAAATTCTCAAAATTTTGTAGCTAGTCTTCTAATTATGAATTTCTTCAAACTTATCAAGTGATGAAAATCGAGGTTTTTCTTCTCACTATGAAAGTCCTCATCTCTAGGAAATCTAGAGTTGTTCTTCTCATTATGAAATTCTCCAGGGTCTAAAGTTTTTCTTCTCATTATGAATTTCTTCAAACAAAAAATGGTAGAACCCAAGGTTGTTCTTCTTATTATGAAATTCCTCGTATTCCATCAAATCTTTCGAGACTCATACCGGAATGGCTGTCAATTTCTGTTTGAATCGGGACTCACATTGAGAAGGCTGTCAATTTATGTTTGAATAGAGAGGACTCACGCCGAGAAGGCTGTCAATTTCTATTTGAATAGAGGAGACTCACACCGAGAAAATTGCCAATTTCTATTGGAATAGAGGGGACTCACGCTGAACATGTTGTCAATTTTTGTTTGAATAGAGGGGACTCACGCTGAACATGTTGTCAATTTCTGTTTGAATAAAGGGGACTCATGCTGAACATGCTGCCAATTTCTGTTCGAATAGAGAAGACTCACGCTGAACGTGCTGCCAATTTTTGTTTAAATAAAGAGGACTCGCGCCAAGAAGGTTGTCAATTTCTGTTTGAATAGAAGGGACTCATGCTGAACGTGTTGTCAATTTTTGTTTGAATAAAGGGGACTCACGCTGAACATACTGCCAATTTCTGTTTGAATAGAGAAGACTCACGATAAACATGCTGCTAATCTCTATTTGAATAGAGAGGACTCACGCCGAGAAGGCTATCAATTTCAGTTGTTGTTTTATTATTTTTTCTTTGATTCTTGAATCCTTTCTCTTTTCATTTATCATCGTCATCGCTTTTGTGCTCAAGCTTAAACATTTCCTTGTCTGAACTCATTGTTGGTTTAATTTGATTAATCTTGTTCAAGGTTGATTTTCTTTTTCTCATCATTTTCAAAGTCTCTCATCTTCTTTTTGGACTCTTCTTTTTGCAAATCTCGGTTCCTGTTAACAAAAACCATCATACTCTGTTAATATGATCCTAATATGAATATTTCTATCATGATGCATGAATGTTAATTAAAGACCACTTGGGGTAAACTTTCAGCTTCAGGAAAAGTACTAATAATTTCTTGCTTTATCTCTCGATATATCTTCTTTGAATGATATGGGAATTCATCTCAAACTCAGGTTTAATTTTCAAAGTCTTTGTTTTTTTTTCTCTAAAGCGCCTTTTTCAGGTTTTCACTTTAGATTTTTTTTCTCTTTTTTTTCTTCTCTCTTTTCTTTCTTTCTCTTTATTCAACAAATGAAGTTTGTCATGTTATTTCAACCTTTGCACACCAAGAAAAATCTATTGTAGGGGAGCTTTATTCTCTGCTCTGAAGGAATTCTCATTTCCATTGTTTCAGTTTTCGAATTTCTCATGATAGTATGTTCTTCAGACACACATTTATAGCCTTGCCCCACTCTAACTTGAGCATAATTGTCTTGTTTTCTCATTTTGATACTCACCCTGTAGAGCTTCTTTGTCTTGTGATGTCTTAGTAGGAATAATTTCCACACTTGAAGAATTGATCTAGCTATATTTTGTCACAAATAATGGTCAATGTTCTCTCTTTGAACCAAATTTTCTTGCATCATCTTTTTTGTTCGAATATTTAGAGTTTTATTTGTTCCTCATCATACTTTTCGTCATTTATCAAGTGTCGAGGTTACCTCCTATTCTGCCTACACCTAAAGGACCAGTATATCATAGTAATACCCATAAAATCCTTTGATTTTCTTGTATCTAATCAATTTATCTACAAGATGCTTATTAAAACGTTAAGCGAAAGGCTCAAGATATTATTTTACTAATATTGAGAACGTTGAATAATTTGATAGTCATGGATAACAAAAAACATAAAATTATGCCTTTGAATACCAAGTGCAACAAAGCCTTTGAACCAATTTGCAAATATCAACAACAATATGACCCTTTTCCAAATTATTAGACCTTTAGGAGAAACATTCTTATTTTCCTAATTCTATCACGTTTAGGTGATACTCTTTTACTTACTAATTCATCACACCGAATTCTTCCATCTTTTTTGATCTCGATTAAGCATTAGAAGACTAAAAATCCTTGAAGAAAGATTAACCCTGATAAGCGAGATGTATTCTGAAGACTAACTCTCCTTACTCCAATATTCGCATATGGTCAAAATGGTCTTTTATGGCTTGTAATGTAGTCTATGGTTCATGGCTACCAAAGAATGGATATATATGCTCAAATAATTATTCAAGGGTGATAAAACTAAGGATCATTGTCGTAATGATCTGATCATGCTCTGATAATATTCTTTTCTTTTTTTCTCTTTCTTGTGGATTACTCTAGAATATCCTTTTTGGGTTTTCACCCTAGAGGTCATTTCCTTTCCTTTTCTCCACTTCTTTTAACAGTGGCTCGTTTCATCAAAATATCACACAAAAATTTCTTTTCATTTTTTTGTCGATTGCTTCAACTTTCATGTTAATAATTCGAACTTGACTCCTCAAAAATAAACTTTTACTATATGTTTCTCATTTTTCTGTGTTGATTCATAATATTCCTCTTTGCTCATCTTGTTTTTCTTGGTTTCGCATTTCACTCATATTTTTGCACCTAATTCACAAGGCACCCCAAATGTATTTCACTTTCATACATATTTTCATCCACTTTGCCCCTTTTGTAGGGGTGATCCTTGGTTTGGGTTGAATTAAAAGAAAAACAACGTCTGGCTCAAAGGGGACAACAAGTGTTATTTTCTTATTTTCTTTCTTTGAGAAGAAAGATCAAGGAATATCAAATATTATCCCATACTTGGATACCTTTAAAGAAAAACAGACTTCAGTTGGACGATGTTTTGGGTTATCACTTTATTCAAAGACTTAGTCAATAATGCTTGAGAAGAAATTCACTCAAAATTTAGCTAGGATATTCCCGTGATTCCTAAACACTCATTAATGTTTTCCTTTGGCCTAAATAAAGTAGAAATAAGTCACACAATCGAAGTTGTTGTCCGAATTTGATTTAAGGTTAATCCTGCAATTAGTATTCAAGACTTGAAAAAAGAAGTCAGTGATGATATATATATATATGTATGTATGGGTGATCAAAAATTAATCCTTAACAAAGAATCAAAGAATTAAAGAATAATAATAATAATGATGATGATGATGATAAATGAAATGCTTTCCACTTGAGAAAAATATAGATATAAAACAACCATCGTGAGCAAATAAATTGAAATAGTCTCCCTTACAAAGAATCCCCAATGCTCGCGGACAAAAGCAATTGAGATGATTCAAGGTATTACTCTACAACGATCCCAAAAATACAACCAGATCTTATGTAAGTCAATATTCTGCGTCTATCAAAGGAAACTAGAGTAAATTTCAACCCCTAATTTCTATCATCAACTTTGTTCTTTCTTGTTTTCGTTTTACAGTTGATTTTCAAATTTTGAAGCTTTGATATAACTTTTCCTCCGGTTTTCCCCTGTTTGGTTTGAACTTCTTGGTTTTCATCTTCAGAATGATGCTAATAATTTCATGATTCAATTTTATCTTTGATGTTGTTTGAACTCTTTTACGTATGAATTCTATATCTTGTTTCTTGAGCATGATTCAAATAGATGTGTATGAGTTTCAAACATGTGTAATCCAATCCTTAAGTTCTATAATATCTTATGCATGTTAAGTATGCTTGTATATGGTTGTTGGGTTAGTCCTTAGTTGTTTGTGCTTTAAAAATTCGTCCATATGTAGGGGGGTTTGGTTTCACCTCGTACTGATACGTCAATGTTGTTTTGAGCCTTCAGGCTTTCGGTAAGCCTAATAAGGTTAACTTACAGCCCGTGTGTAGATACATTGGTCGTTTGGTCTTGGAAAGGCTTTCTAAGGTTGGTTATTGGAGTCAAGTCTTCGGACTTAGCTTCGGTAATCCCCATGTAGCCACCTCGGGTCAGCCTTATGACTAGTCCAGGTCAAGGGGGTTATATTTGTTGGTATTAGAGCCTCGGTTTAAGGCTCTCGAACCATTTTTAGGATGTTAATAGGTAAGTGAGGTAAGTTTACAGCGTCTGGTTACAAAATCTCAGTGTTTGCCTTGCACAGTGATTATATATGCCATGTTGATTGTTGGTTGCATTGTACGGTGTTTGAAAGTTTATGTTTAGTTATTTATCATGTGAAAACATAGTTGTCGGATCCCAGTGCTAATAATACATTATAGAAAAATGATTTACAGTAAACGAATACTTGAGCACCTTGGACACTCACCTTTGCTAACTCAATCTTGTATGTTTATTCTTTTTGTAGTTGTTATCTTCCTTTCTCGGTATGTTGAGGTGGAGGGGCAGGCCTAGGACTAGGGCTGTAGTGCCCGAGGTTGTTATTGAGAACGTACATGTATCAGAGGATGTTGAGAGTGTCCAGAATGTATATGTAGAGGATGTGCCACTTCCTTAGAAGGGTAGTGGAGAGAATGTAAAGGTGTTGGGCCTCAGGTTAGCCAGGGTGGCCAAGGTCTAACCGGTATAGATATGACCCCGTTGGTTTAGGCTATAGCTAGAGCTTTTCAGGTAGCCATAGCCGGGGCACAAGCTGCAGCACCACCTCAGGGTGAAGGAACTGGGTTGCCACTAAGATACTCCGTAGTTTAGGTGGAGAGGAGTTTCAAAGGTTATCACCCGAGAGATCAGAGGCTTGGTTTGATAAGGTCGTTTGTATCCTAACACTAATGGGATATACTGGAGTGCACAGACTAGGTTGGGTTATTTCTCTACTTCAGGGTGATGCCTACACCTGGTGGGTGACCATTACTGCGAGTGTCACACACCCAAACTTTTTCCCCAATTAAATTTCTAAATCCGTAATTTTTAAACCCTAGAAATTGGGGATTTTCAATGGTTAATTTGATAATTTCTAAAAGTTGAGGGCTTATCTGTAAAATTCAAAACTTCAGACCCTTGAATGGTATTTTTACCATTTTTCTCTTTGGTAGTTTTCTTCTTCCTATTTGTTTCGGAAATCATTTCAAGGGAATTAATTTTTTTTAATTCTGTATAAGCTTCAGTTTAATTCTTTATTTCTTCAGATTGCGAATCAATCAAAATCACTTTTGATTCTTTGCACCCGTTCGTTTTTGTGTCTGAAATTCTGGTTCTGTGTTCAAATCTCTGGTAAGTCTTTGATTCAAGTTTTCATTTCATTTATTCTGTTTTAATCTGGTATTAAGGGAGTTTGAGTGTTGTTAAGGGTTTTTGTTTATTGTTTTCGATTCAATTCCGAGTTTAGAAGTCTAAGTTTAAAGTGTTTGAAAGGGGGGTTGTTGGTTTTGGTTTGAATCGATTTTAGGAGAGTTTTGATTTGTTTAAGGTTGAGTTTTGTTGAATTAAATGTATGAATCGATTATGATTTTGAAACGAATCACTGAGGGGGAGAGAATCGAACCAAAAGAAGGTTGAAATTCGGGTTCTGGGATTTCCAAATTTTCTCGGAAAATCTAGAAATCCTAGATTTTCCCGAGAAAATCTGGGAAACCTGTTCTTACCGACCCAACCCAACCTGACCCGTGACCCTACCTGACTGACGTTATCTACTGATGTCATCTACTAACGTCATCTGTGTTGATGTCATCCGCTGACGTCAGCACTGGTCAATGTTGATGTTAGTGTTGATCATGCTGACGTCAGTGTTGACTTTTTCTGACCCGGTCTTACTTTATGTTTTTCGACGTCCTGAGTCTAGTGGCGTATTCTATTTTTTGAAATTCTAACCCGAAGTGTCGTTTTTAGGGCTTTTAAGTTTAATTTGTTATCTGGAAGTTTTTCTGTATTGGAACCAGAAATAGTTTCTGATTGGGTTCAAGTGACGTGGATTCTGACCCCGAGCATCTGCCTCCTACTCCTCCTAGACGCCCTTCAGTTTATAAGTCTCCGGGACACACATGTTCTACACCTGTTAGACCTACTACTAGGACTAAGCCTAGTAGACGCCATTACCGGCATTAAGTAGTCTGCTACAAGTGTGTCTCTTCCTGACCGTTTTTTGTTTATCTCTATGTGCATTATTTGATATATCTGTTATTTTTGTGTAACATGTTAGTTGCATCATTTCTGTTATTTTCTGAAAACATTTAAATAATTATCAAACTCTTAAATGTTAATTGAATATTTGATTCTGGGACTATTACGCGTGCCTTCTATTATTCTTTTAGGCATGTATTCCGATTTTGTTATCTGTACATACATGGTTATCTGTTCATACATTATTATCTGTTCATGTAATAACATCGGTTGGATGTGTGTACGGAGAAGTTCAGTGGTATCACTTATGATAAATATCACTTCTGATCAGTGGCTCCATCTACGGGTCGAGTGTCCACTTCTGTTCAGTGGCTCCATCTACGGGTAGAGTGTCCACTTTTGTTTAGTGACTCCACCTTCGGGTCGAGCTTCACTTCTGATGACATGAAGGAGTTTGAGTGGTTCAGGGGAACCTTCTTTTCTGATGGTGTTCGGAGTTAGGTGCATTTCATATCATACATGCATTACATTGCATGTTCTGTTCTATTTTGTGTTATGATATTATGTTCTGAATTTATTTTATTATGTTTTGTGTAATGATTTACTGTATTGTTGTTATGTTTATCTGCACCTTAGAGACACACTAGGCTCCCAAGCTTACGTCCCCATAGTTTTTGTTTCAGATTCTTAGACCTAGGCTACGGTACTTGGAGGATTCCGCTTTCAAAAATTTTAAGTATGCTTTACCGATTTCAGTTGATATCGTTAATTTCGGATATTATTTTTGTAATAAACTGGAAATTTGGTCATTTACTGGATTTTCAGAATTGTTAAGTTTATTTATTTTTGGGTTGAATATTCAGTTATTTTTAAATGTTTAATTTTGTATTTTCAAGTTAACAAATTATCAAAAATTTAAACTTTGTATTGTTTAAACCTAACTTGCGAAACAAGTTTTAGTAAAGTAAACCCTAAATTTTAATCTACGAAATTAGGTTAATTTTATGGGTTACAGCGAGTATGTCAGACGATGAGATTTCTTGGGAGTTCTTCGAGCCCGCCTTCCACAAGAAGTATCTGTCTCCTTACTATATTGATGAGAAAAAGTGGGAATTTATGGCCTTACTTTAGGGTGGTATGTTTGTGACAGATTATGAGATCTGATTTGTTAGACTGAGTCAGTATACGCTAGAGATAATTCCTACTAAGAGGTAACGATGTGACCGCTTTCGATATGGATAATGAAGAAATGAAGAGGTACATGTTGGCCACTGACTATACAAATTTTGATATCTTGGTCGCTAGGGCCAAGGACATAGAGCACAGTTTGGGTCTGACCAAATGATTCGGAGGGTCTAGTTTTGGGAAGAGGTCTGTGGGTTTCGATAGAGGTGATGCCAAGAGGCACAGGGATACTAGTCATCATTTTGATCATGGTCGTGGGGTTGAAAACCCAGGTCGAGGCCATCATGGCCAAGAAGGTGTTGCTTGTGCTCTCATGTGTCCGAGATGTGGTAGGCACCATGCTGGAGAGTATGGGGTGTACCGTGTGAGTGCTGGAACAGCGAATCCCGAGAACATTTGAGGTGTAACTTCCCGAATTTAGCTAGAGGTACATCTATTCAGGTTCAGGCTCCCACCAAAGCTATTGATTATCCTTAAGGTCGTCAGTGCAGTCGAGGAAATTTTCAGCCAAGGAATGATGGTCAGGGGAACGTGGCTCATGTGGTTGCGGATCAGCCAAAGGATGGTGGGCCAGCTAGGGTTTATGCTCAGCGAGAAGGACAGAACAACACCGATGTGATCATAGGTAATTTCTCGATACAGTCACTGAGTTTGCTTTCCTTGATTGACTCCGGGTCTACGCAATCATATATTTTGAGTGAGCATGCTAGGATGTTAGATATACCTTATGAGACACTAGATATAGGTGTTAGTGTTACTAGTTCCTTCGAAGATATTGTAATGGTCAAAAAGATGTATAGACGATGTCCGTTGATGGTTCAAGGGTATGTGTTCCCAGTGGATATGATGGAATTGCCATTCTACGGTTTTGATGTGATTTTGGGTATGGACTGACTAACAGAGCATAGAGCTAGGATAGACTTATAGACCAATAGAGTTTGTTTGAAGCTTGCAGATGATCATGAGATTGTGGTAGTAGGTGAGAACGTGAAGTTCTTATCGAATGTTACTTCGGCTTTAGAGGATCAGAGATTAGTTGAGTGGGGCTGTTGATGCGTTTAATAATAGCGCAACTGTGAAGTGTACACGTCGCAAGTAATAAAGTGATAAGTATATCGTGTATCGTCTCCACAGGGATTGGTATACTTAATATGTCTCTTCTTGTTCCCTTGCTCCTGAAAAATAAAGTAAAAACACAGATAAGTGGAATTGTCTAAGTAACTAAATAACAAAATATAAAATAAACGATTGAGAACGATATAGAGAAATTGGGTAGGATCCAGCTGCGTCAATTCGTGGATTCGATTGATCTTCTTCTTGTCCAATGCAATTATACAACATTGCTTCGGCAGTAATGCAGATACAACCTCGACAACGTTAGTGTTCTCTGCCACGGCAATCTCTTGCTCTTGGGCAAATGCATCAAATTCAGCAAAGTGTCCGTAGTTGACTCCGCTTATCTCTAAGTTAGAGCGTTGTTGATGACTGATCTTTGACGATACCTCTCAGCGTGAATCAACGATAATCACCAACCAATCCAACACTTCTTTTAGCTTCTGAAACTCTTAACTTATCTCTAGGCCGAGTTAGTGTCGTCAACACCGTACTTATCCCTTTCGTGAATCTAAATCTCTCCATGCTAGATAAATAGATTACTTACAAACTTCTCTTTTGAGCTTGAATGCAAGAACAAGGAATGACAATAGGATAAAAAAAACTTCGATATTATTAGTGCATTAGAACAAAGAAACAAGAAACAATCTCCTTTCACTAATATCTACAACCTTCACCTATCCCTAAGAGACTTAGAACGTAATGTCGTTAGGCACAAATCTTAGGGGAAGAGTTTCTCTAAAATTGGCTCTCTCTAACAATGTGGCCGGCTAGGCTATATATAGTCTTAACCTAGGGAAAACCTTTCCTAAGTAGACTCTAACTTGGAGTAGGGAGAAAGTTTTCTACATGAGATCTGATGTTTCCAAGTTTGCAACCTTCTAGAAAGCTTTTCCCGTTCGGTCTTTGACTTGGGCTTTTAGTGCGCTAGCCTGGTCCAATTGGTGCGCTGCATCTTCTAGAATGTTCTCTATATTTTTTCTTTCAGTCACCTATCATGTTGATGTTGCCACTCAGGATGCTGTCGCGGCCTTGTCTCTACCTCGGCCTCAATGATGCTTCTCTGCTGCCTCAGCCGTGGATATCCCTGCATGTACAGAATATGTAATAATTTTTGCATTCTCTATAAATGTAAGCTTTGTAAGTAGTAATAACGGAATATCCAATATTATGTAATGAGTCCATATTTTAGTTCAAGTTGGTGTATAATAGATGCATAAAGTACCATGAGAAGGATAGTAAATATCAAATACACCTAAACTCGAACTATTACTTGTCCTCAACCAATGCAAGACATCAAATTGCCGAACCTTACTCCCCTTTGGTCTTACTTCTCCATCTATTCTCCCCACCATGGTCATGTCTATCTCTTCGTTTTAGCCACTAGTTTACCCAAGGACTTTTACTAAGAAACAAGCTATAAGGCTAGGTGAGTGTGTGCGTTTTATGGATAAGGTTGATTCAAGGCTTTCTTAGATAAACTCTAAGTTCAAGACAAGTAGAATTTGGATTAAAGCTATCTCCTTAAAAAAACAAGTCTTGAGTTAATTTCGGGCACCTCAAGATATGTGTTTTCTACATTTTATTTTATTTTAAGCGAACTTTAGCATACTAGAGACAGTTTCGGGCACCTCTAGAATGAAGGAGAGCAAAACTAGAGTCAGTTTCGGGCACCTCTAGTTATTTTTCCAAAAGATTCTAAGCCTTTATCACCTAAGTTAATTAAAAGAACTCCTAAATCAAGCAAGTCCAAAAAGTGTTTCTTTGTTTTCTAACCCTAAAGCAAGCTTCTAAGCTTTATTTCATGAGAATCCTATGGTTATCCCTTCAAAACAGAACTTGGTCATGGTAAGGAGAAAGATTCATATAGCCTTAAAGGAGTAAACTAAAGCAAAGCTGATATAGAGAAATGCAAGATTAAAAACAGTAATTCAAGAAAAGAGAATATTGCAAAAAATTTCAGAAAAAATTACTCATTTTTTTCATGGTAATGTTGCGACAGTGGTTTGCCTCGGCAATACTTCTGCACCTACAATACCGCCAAGCTCAAACTGAGCATTGTTCTCAATGCTCAATATATGCGGCAAACAACAAGTAAATGAGAGATACGGTGTTGGATCAGTCTTCGTAGACCTACTCGGAGATGTCTTCTGTGATTCCTGATTTTGTCTAAAACAACAAAAAAAATGTAAGAACAAAAATAAAACTAAAACTAATAATTAAATGTTCAAAATTAAATCAGAGGAGGATTTCATGTAGATGCATCGCCTAAAGTGATGGTTGTCATCATTTTCGTCTCTTGATGTTCAAAGTAATGCTTCAACCATTGGCCATTCACTTTAAATTCAACACCTTCTTTTTGTGACTTAATTGTGACTGCTCCATGGGCATAAACCTTAACAATTTTGAAAGGACCTGACCATCTGGATTTGAGTTTCTCAGGGAATAACTTGAGCCTGGAGTTAAAGAAGAGGACTTGCTGCCATGGTAGGAACTGTCGCGATAGTAGTTTGCTATCATGCCAGCGTTTCGTCTTCTCCTTATAGATCTTGGCGTTATCATAAGCATCTGTCCTGAATTCATCTAATTCATTAAGTCCAGTAGTCGTTTTTGTTCATCTTTTTCCCATTCTATATTCAGATTCTTTACTGCCCAATAAGCTTTGTGCTCAATTTCCACGGTCAAATGAAAAGCTTTTCCAAATACTAATCTATAGGGTGATGTCCCTAAGGGCATTTTGTAAGTTGTTCTATACGCCCACAAAGCATCGTCAAGCCGATGAGACCAATCATTTCTAGAAGTGTGTACTACCTTTTCGAGAATTTATTTCAATTCCCGATTTGCAAGTTCAGCTTGGCCATTTGTTTATGGATGATATGTCGTGGCCATTTTATGAGTGACACCTATTTTCTTTAGTGTCGCGGCAATGAGCCTATTGTCAAAGTGCTTACCTTCGTCGGTAATGATGGCTCTCGGTACTCTAAATCTTGTGAATATGTTTTTCTTGAGAAATTTGTGTACTGTCTTGGCGTCATTGTGAGGCGTGGCGATTGCTTCAACTCATTTGGACACATAATCCACTGCTACTAGGATGTAGAGATTTTCTTGAGATGAAGGGAATGGTCCCATAAAATCTATTCCCCATACATCAAATTATTCTACTTCCACTATTGGCTTTTGTGGCATCTCGTTTCGTCTAGATATATTGCCCGTCCTTTGACATCGGTCAAAAGCCTTGCAATAGAGGTGGGCATCTTTGAAGAGCATCGGCCAATAAAATCCTGATTAAAGCACTTTTACTGATGTTTTATTTCCGCCAAAATGTCCTCCGCACGATAGATCATGACATTGTTGAAGAATTGCTTGTTGTTCCTCTTCTGGGACACATCGTCGTATAACCTGATTTGTACATTGTTGAAACAAGAGAGGTTTGTCCCAGAAATAATGTTTGGCATTATGCTTAAACCTCTTTTTTCGTTATAGCTTAAGTTATAAGGAACTATACCATTGACTAAAAAGTTAACAAGATCAGCATACTAGGGGGTTGTCATTACTGCCTGTATGTCTTCTTTTATAGATTCTAAAATATATTCAAGCAGTGCCTGGGCCTCGCAATCATGTACTGCGATGCCTCAGTAGTATCATCATCATTTGTTGTGATATGCAATATTTGTTCATCTCGGAAGGTGTCTTGTTTGCCTTCCAGTTTGTTGTTATAGCCTTCATTTTCCAGTCTGGATAAATGATCAGCTACTTGGTTCTCAGTACCTTTTCTATCTTTTATCTCCACATTAAACTCTTGTAGCAGAAGAATCCATCTTATCAATCTTGGTTTGCCTCCTTTTTGGAGAAAAGGAATTTAAGCGTCGAATGGTCCGTATGGACGGTAACTTTAGTACCAATGAGATAGGGACGAAACTTATCAAAGGCAAACACTACTGCTAGTAATTCTTTCTCGGTTGTAGTTTAATTTACCTGAGTATCATTGAGTGTCATGCTAGCGTAGTAAATAACATGGAAGAGATTGTTTTTCCTTTGACCAACTGCTGCCCCGACAACATGATCACTTGCATCACACATTAACTCAAAGGGTAGGGTCTAATCTGGTGGAACCACTATCAGTACATTCGTCGGTAAATTCAAATTTTTTATCCTGCTCAAGTATGTTACAGAGAGGTTTAGAAATTGTAGAAAAGATAGAGATAAACCTTCTATAAAAACTTGCATGACCCAAAAAGCTTCGAATTCCTTTCACAGAGATGGGTGGAGATAAATTCTTTATCACATCAATCTTGGCTTTATCAACCTCAATTCATTCTGATGATATTTTATGGCCCAGTACTATGCTCTCGTTTACCATAAAATGACATTTTTCCCAATTGAGGACTAAATTGGTTTCTTCACATATTTGTAGTACTTTCTCCAAATTGCCGAAGCAGTGAGCAAAGTTGTCCCCAAAGACTGAAAAATCATCCATGAATACTTCCATGAAATCTCCTATCATATCTGAAAAAATTGCCATCATGCATCTCTAGAAGGTGGCTGGGGCATTGCAAAGGCCGAACGACATTCTTCTAAAAGCATATGTTCCATACGGGCAGGTGAATATGGTTTTTGCTTGGTCTTCTAGAGCAATAACAATTTGGTTATATCCTGAATAACCATCAAGGAAACAATAATAGGATTTATCAGCCAGTCTATCAAGGATCTCATCAATAAAGGGTAGAGGAAAATGGTCTTTCTTTGTTGCTTTGTTCAACTTTCAGTAGTCCATACAAACTCTCCATCCTGTCACAGTTCTTGTTGGGATTAACTCATTGTTCTCATTGGTTATGACAGTCATGCCACCTTTTGGGGGCATACATTATACTAGGCTTACCCATTCACTATCAGAGATAGGATAAATGATTCCAGCATCAAGCCACTTGATTATTTCTTTACGAATTACCTCCTTCATGGCATGGTTAAGTCTCCTTTGGGACTCCACGGTGGGTTTTTGACCTTCATCTAATATGATTTTATGCATACAAACGGCTGGACTTATTCCCTTTATGTCATCAATTGTCCACCCTAGTGTTGTCTTATGTTACCGTAGCACTTCTATTAAGCTCTGTTCTTGTTTCGTTTGCAACTTAGAAGAATGGGCATTGTATGGTTGGGTCCCAAATAAACATACTTTAAATTGGCAGACAAGGGTTTTAATTCAGTGATTACTGGCTCCGTACTGGTGGGCTCAATATCCTTTCTTGGATAATTCAAAGGTACAATATGCTTACCTGGAAAGTGGGTTGTCCAGTTTGTTTCCTCAATTTCTTGTGCCTCAAGGTTCTCAATTTCGTGTACTTTGTTCAGAGCATGGGTATAGCAATCATCCTCTGAACTGCCAAGGCAGTGATGCTTAAATTTACTGATGACGCTACCGGGGCAGTTATTTTCTAGACATGGTTGTATCAAGTCTTCGTCTAAGGTCTCTTATACTTGGCATTCTTCTGGATTGTCATGATTTTTAAGCATATGAAAAATATTGAACTTGACTTGTTGATCATTCATTCTCATTGTCAATTCTCCATTTTCTACATCTATTAGAGTGCGGCCAGTTGCAAGGAAAGGTCGACTCAATACGATCAGTGAATTGTCATCGGCCTCACAGTCAAGGATAAGAAAGTCGATAGGAAATATAAACTTGTCGACCTTAACCAGAATGTCCTCAATTTTGCCTTTAGGGTGCACATAGGATCGATCCGTAAGTTGAAGCAGCACTGTTGTTGGTTTTGCCCGTCCTATTGCAAGTTTTTGAAAAACTGATTTGGGCATTAGATTGATGCTTCCTCCCAAGTCGCATAGGGCCTTTCCTTCGTAACCATCCCAATCGCAGAGGGGATTATAAAGCATCCAGGATCCTTTAGCTTAGGCGGCATGCGATTATGTAGCATGGCCATGCAACCTTCAGTGGCTTCCACCGTTTCAAATTCCCCTAGCCTTCATCGTTTGGATATTATGTCCTTTAAGAACTTGGCATAGTTGGGCATTTGTTCAATAGCCTCAACTAATGGCAAGTTGATATGGACTTACTTTAAGAGGTCTAGGAATTTCTGAAATTGGTGATCCTGTTTGTACTTTTTTAACCTCTACGGGAAAGGAGGTTGTGGTCTTATGTCCTACAAGTTTCCTTGGATATTGAGTTTAATACCTGGGGTAAACTTATCTGCAGCTACCTCGGCAGGTTATTGCTAGTTCTACTGTCGGGGCAGTGCTTTCGGCATGGTCCTGCTCAGCTTCTGAGTCCTCGTGATGTTGCTTTTCTGGTTAGAATCTATCGGTTGAGGGCCTTCTTTATCTTTTAATTGTAGGTCACTTCTTGTCGTAATTACCTTGCACTGCTCATGGCCTAACACCTTAGCAACATCAGTATTGCTAAGTAACCCCCCTAGTGGTCAAGTGTTTTGTCGTTGGGCAAATTGACCAACTTGGGTTTCTAAAGACTTGATTGCAGCCTCCTGGTTCTGCAGTCTCATCTCAGCTTGGTTCATGAAGTCATCAGTACGCTTCATGAAGCGGCTATTCTCGGCCATGTATGAATCAGTCTTTGATATGAATGCCGTAAGAGAATCTGCCAGTGCGTTCAGAGACTGCTGCTGTTCGACCTGCTGCTGCGGCATGGACTGCTGAGTGTGCTGCTACGGTAAGTTCTGACTTTGGTGCTAGTATCTAGGGGCTTGGTTGACTGGATTTAAGGCATTGTTAGGGTTTCTCCATGAAAAGTTTGAATGCCTTTTCCAAGATGGTTGTTAGGGTTTCTCCAACATATAGGCTAGTTTCCTCATCTTACATGTAATCAGATGAGTTGACTACCTTAACCTCATGTATATTTCATTGGGCTTGCATATTCTGAACCATCTTGGTCAGAGAAGCCAATTGTGCTGCCACCAAACTGGTTGTGTCTAACTCATGGGCCGTGGCATGGCGTCTCCTTCCTCCTCGCCTTGATGTAGGAAACTGGAAGTCGTTCCTTGCGAGTTTATTCAGAATCTCAATAGCCTTCACGGGTGCTCTATTCAAAAGTGCCCCATTTGCTGAAGCATCTAGCATCATCCTTGTGGAGGCATTGGTGGCATTATAGAACATGGAGACTTGCGTCCACAAGGGAAAACCATGTAGTGGACATTTGTTTAACAATTCTCTATACCGTTCTCACGCCTCATACATTGGTTCATCATCATCCTGCCGAAATGATGTGATTTCATTACGGATGCTATCATAGAGATTTTTCGGGTTGAACCTTGTAATGAATTTTCGGCAGAGTTCATCCCAAGATCCTATGGATCCTGCTGGGATGTCATTTAACCAAGTTTTCGCCCTATCCCTCAGTGAATAGGTGAACAACTTTAATCTTAAAATATCTTCATGGGCTCCTTGGATTTTGAATGAATTGCACACTTTCATGAAGGATTTAAGATGCTGCCTTGCATCTTCAGTAGCAGACCCACTAAACTGTCCAATTGTGTTCAACATGTTGAACATCACTAGTTTGATCTCAAAGTAAGTTGCTTTAATCTCTGGGGTGACTATGTCAGGGTTTAGTCCGTTTAGGTATTCCACCAAAAAGTCTCTAACAGTGAGCTGCCTTGGCAATGGTCGCAGCAGTTGCTGCTGCGACATTGCTGGTGGCAATACATTATGATCAACAGGTAGAATTTGTCCTCTTGGTGGATCATCCATAAATTGAAACAGGTTGCGCCTTAGATGCTGTCCTGTGCGTTCAATTTCAGGATCCAATTCGTACAATGGATCACTCGGGTTTGCCCTGGTCATACACCAGATAAGTCAAAGTTAATAAAAATAAATAAATAATTAGAATTATAGTTTAATAAAGAATGGTTAAAGAGCAAGAAAATAAAGAAACCAAAAATTTAGTTGCTAACCCCCGACAATGGCGCCAAAAACTTGATGTGTGTAATAATAATGCAATTGTGCAGTGTACACATCGCAAGTAATAAAGTGATAAGTATATCGTATATCGTCTCCACAGGGATTGGTATACTTAATATGTCTCCCCTTGTTCCCTTGCTCCTGAAAAAATAAAGTAAAAACACAGATAAGTGGAATTGTCTAACTAAGTAACTAAATAACAAAACATAAAATAATGGATTGAGAACGATATAGAGAAAGTGGGTAGGATCCAGCTGCGTCAGTTAGTGGATTCGATTGATCTTCTTCTTGTCCAAAACAATTACACAACACTGTTTCGGCAGTATTGCAGATACAACCTTGGCAGCGTTAGTATTCTCTGTCGCGGCAATCTCTTACTCTTGGGCAGATGCATCAAAGTTCAGCAAAGTGTACGTAGTTGACTTCACTTATCTCTAAGTCAGAGCGTTGTTGATGACTAGTCTTTGACGATACTTCTCAGTGTGAATCAACGATAATCACCAACCAATCTAACACTTCTTTTAGCTTCTGAAACTCTTAACCTTTCTCTAGGCCGAGTTAGTGTCACAAACACCGTACTTATCCCTTTCGTGAATCTAACTCTCTCGATGCTAGATAAATAGATTACTTACAAACTTCTCTCTCGAGCTTGAATGCAAGAACAAGGAATGGCAATATAATAAGCAAACTTCAATATTATTATTGCATTAGAACAAAGAAACAATAAACAATCTCCTTTCACTAATATCTACAACCTTCACCTATCCCTAAGAGATTTAGAACAAATCTTAGGGAAGGGTTTCTCTAAAATCGGCTCTCTTAACAATGTGGCCGGCTAGGCTATATATAGTCTTAACCTAGAGCAAACCTTTCCTAAATAGATTCTAACTTGGAGTAAAGAGCAAGTCTTCTGATATTTCCAAGTTTGCAACCTTCTAGAAAGTTTTTCCCGTTCAGTCTTTGACTTGGGCTTTTAGTACGCTAGCCTGGTCCAATTGGTACGCTGCATCTTCCAAAATGTTCTCTATATTTTTTTCTTTCAGTTGCCTATCATGTTGATGTTGCTACTCAGGATGCTATCGCGGCCTTGTCTCTGCCTCGGCCTCAACGTTGCTTCTCTGTTGCCTTAGCCCTGGATATCCCTGCATGTACAAAATATGTAATAATATTTGCATTCTCTATAAATGTAAGCTTTGTAAGTAGTAATAACGAAATATCCAATATTATGCAATGAGTCTATATTTTAGTTCAAGTTGGTGTATAATAGATGCATAAAGTACCATGAGAAGGGTAGTAAATAATTGCCTTTTAGGCACTCATCAGCTGTGAAGCTTACCTAGCATATGTAATGAATCTGAACATGAATGAAGTTAGACCGAAGGATATCAAAATAGTGTATGGTTTTTTGAGCATGTTTCCAGAAGTGTTGTCTAGTTTGCCACCTGATAGAGGAGGTTGAGTTTGCCATAGAGACGTATTCATATTTTGCTCCTGTTTCGATTGATTCGTATCGTATGGTACCGAAAGAACTGAAAGAATAGAAGACTCAGTTGCAAGAACTATCAAATAGAGGTTTTATCTGACCGAGTTCTTCACCTTGGGGAGCACCCGTGTTGTTTGTAAAGAAGAAAGACGGTAGTATGAGGATGTGCATCGACTATAGACCGTTGAATCAATTGACAGTGAAGAACAAATATCTATTGTCGAGAATTGATGATATGTTTGATCAACTTAGGGGTGCTACCGTGTTTTCCAAGATAGACTTGAGGTCAGGGTATTATCAGTTGAAGGTGAAATAAGTTGATGTACCGAAGATAGCTTTCCGTACAAGGTATAGTCACTATGAGTTTTTAGTTATGCCTTTCGGGTTGACTAATGCACCACCTGCTTTCATGGACATGATGAACGGAATTTTCCGGGAGTACTTGGATCAGTTTGTTGTTGTTTTTATTCATGACATATTGGTGTACTCACATACTAAGGAAGGCCATGAAAAACACTTGAAGTTAGTATTACAGACTTTGTTAGATCACCGGTTGTACACCAAGCTGAGCAAGTATGAGTTCTGGGCCAGAGAAATTGTTTTCTTATGACATGTAGTGTCAGTTGAAATGATTAAAGTAGATCCTAAGAATGTAGAAGCGATTGTGAGTTGGAAGCAACCGAAGTCTATCACAGAGATTCGTAGTTTCCTAGGCTTAGCAGGTTATTATAGGAGGTTTGTGAATGGGTTTTCAAAGATAGTTGCTCCTTTGATTAAGTTGCTTTAGAAGAATGTTCAATTTAAGTGGTTAGATGCAAGAAAGTAAGCCTTTGAGAAAATGAAAGAAGCTTTGATAGATGCGCTGATTTTGATACAACTAGTATCAAGGAAAGAGCATGTGATCTACAATGATGCCTCGTATGTAGGTCTAGGTTGTATGCTTATGCAAGACGGAAGAGTTGTAGCTTATACTTCGAGACAGTTGAAGAACCATAAGCGCAATTATCCGACCCATGATATAGAGCTAGCCCTAATTGTGTTTGCCTTGAAGATTTGGAGGAATTACTTGTTTGGTGAGAGATGCACAGTGTACACCGATCACAAGAATTTGAAGTATCTGATGATGCAGAGAGAGTTGAACCTGAGACAACACAGATGGCTCGAGTTATTGAAAGACTATGACCTCAAGATTGAGTATCATCCGGTTAAAGCCAATATAGTGGCAGATGCTTTGAGTAGGAAGGCAGTTATTGAGTTGAGATCTATGTTTGTTAGATTGAGCTTATCAGGTGATGGTGGCTTGGTAGCCGAGCTTCAGGTTAGACCTACTTTGGGTCAGATGATCAGAGAGAAACAATTGTCAGATAGATCTTTGGCACCTCATGTGCGAGATATAGATGAAGGAAGACCTACAGAGTACAGTTTCAAAGATGATGGTGTATTGTTTTTTAGAGATAGAGTAGTTGTGCCGAATGACAGTGATTTGAGACGTATGATTCTGAATGAAGTGCACAGTAGTCCTTTTGCTATGCATCCGGGTAGTACGAAGATGTACCGTGGTTTGAAGGATGACTACTTTTGGATAGGTTTGAAGAGAGATGTTGCCGACTATGTGAGTAAGTGTATGGTTTATCAGAGAGTTAGGGCAGAACATCAGTTTTCGTCTGATTTGTTACAGCCGTTGAAGATTCCATAATGAAAATAAGAAAATATCATTATGGATTTTGTATCCGGTTTACCTTTGACTCCTCCTCCGAAGAACTCAGTTTGGGTTATAGTTGATCGCTTCACGAAGTGTGCTCACTTTATTTTTGTTCATATGACTTACTCGTTAGATAAGTTGGCAGATCTGTATATCAGTGAGATTGTGAGATTGCATGATGTGCCAAAATTGATTGTCTTTGACAGAGATTCGAGATTTATAGCCAGATTTTGGGAGTTTTTACACTTTGGGTAGCCGTTTGAATTTCAGTACTTCGTATCATCCTTAGTTAGATGGGCAGTCAAAGAGAGTTATTTAGATTCTCAAGGATATGCTGTGATGTTGCATCATTGATTTTCAGGGTACTTAGGAGAAGTATCTGCCGTTAGTTGAGTTTGCGTATAAAAATAGTTATTAGTCGAGTATTCAGATGGCTCCGTATGAGGCTTTGTATGGCATAAAATACAGAAATCCAATTTGTTGGGATGAAGTAGGTTAGAAATTGATATCGATGTCAGATATGCTTAAGGGGACTACCGAGAAAGTAAATTTGATTTGTGATCGGTTAAAGGTAGCTTCATATAGGCAAAAATCGTACGTAGATTTAAAACGGAAAGAAGTAGAGTATTCTGTGGGTGATAGAGTGTTCTTGAAAGTTTCACCTTAGAAGAAGGTGATGAGATCCGATAGGAAGGGTAAGCTGAGTCCGAGGTATATTGGACCATATAAGATTGTGAATCGGATTGGTATTGTTGCTTATCAGTTACGGTTGCCGCCAGAGTTAGAAAAGATTCATGATGTATTTCATGTATAGATGCTCCAAAAGTACAGATCAGATCCGTCACATGTTATGCCAGTGGAATAGGTTGAGTTGAATTCAGATTTGACCTATGACGACGAACCAGTTGAGATCTTAGCCTCTGATAGTAAGGTGTTCCGTGAAAGATCTATCGAGTTGGTCAAAGTGAAGTGGCGACACCGAGGGTTGGAAGAATCCACTTGGGAGAGAAAGGAGGGTATGGAGAAGCAGTTTTCGTATCTTTTTCTACCATGTAAGAATTTCGGGGACGAAATTTTCTTAAGTGGGGGAGAATTGTAACATCCCGTTTTTGAGCTTATGAGTTATTAGAATCTAAAATAGGATTAGTTTTAGGTTAATTTTAATTAAAGAGGATTTTTAAAAAGTTTACAATATTTACAGAAACACCATTAATGAAATTTATAAAGGATTTGAAGAATCAAAACACCCTTTTTCTCATCTTCTTCAAAACTAAGTTAAAAACTCTCTAAAACCCTTCATTCTTTATTTCTTCATCATCCAACAACATCCAAGAGCTTTTTCAAAAGGTAATTTCATATTTAACTTGTCCTTTTAATCTCTTATCTTTTGATAGTTAAAAATCTTATTTTTATCAAATCTTGGAGAATCTTTATTTTTCAAGGTTTGATAAAAAAAATTAAGGATTTTGTTGAAATTTCGAATAGGCTTAGTAAAATAAAGTTTAAGGATGCTTTTGAACTCTTTAATGAAGTTAAAACATGTTAGGAAAATGATTTAATCTTACAAAAACCGAAACTAGTCTTAGGGTGGATTTTTAGAGTTGTTGTGGTTGAGGTTTTGGTTGGATTTTGATGAAAATAAATGGCTAGAGGTATATAGAATCTTGGTAGGTGTTTTTAGAATGTTAAAGGAGAGATTTTGAGTAGTTAAAGGGGGTAAATGATTGAATTCCCAAAGTAGCTGTAGTAGGTAATTTTTAAAAGTGGAAAATGAGTGTTTTGGGGGTATTTTAGTGTAGAAATGAAGGGCTGATGGTTATATTATATATAGTGATGTTTTTTATACGTTTTGAAGTATTTTAGGTTTTTAAATTCAAGGGTAATGGTTGTGTTTTGCTTAAGTACGAAAATGAGAATATTTGGGATGAATTTGGCTTAGAATTGTTGAGAAAATATTGTGCATTTGTGAGCTGATGTAAAACAATGAATTTGTGGTTGATTATAAGGTTAATACTTTAATTTTGGTTGGTTTGAAGCAGCACAATTGGTTTCGGGTGATTCGAGTGCAATTTCGGAAGGTTCGGGGCTCGACTTGACTACCGTTAGAGTTTTGTGGTGAGTGGAAAAATGTTTTGAACGTGGTTTTGGTTCAAGGAAGATTTGGGGAGTGTGTATTAGGCTTGATAAGTTAATTCAAACTCAAGAGTAAGATCTACCCATTTTACTTACCTTGTATTCTTGTTAGATGGTAAAGATTGGAAAGCTTGTTGTGTTTAATTGTTGTCGATGACATGTTAATTGTTATGTTGTGTTGTGTTGATTATCTAATGATTAATGACATGTTAATATGTCATGTGAAATATTTATAAGGTAATTGTAAGATGTTGTAGGTTATGCTTGAAAGTGGTAAGTAAGACCACTTGCATATGGTAAGTTTATAGCCGGGTGGCTATGTAAGACTTTGTAAGCCGTAAGTTGTTGTAAGATTATATTATGGTAATGATGTTGGCATTCGTTGAGTCATACCGGATATAATTGGTCGACCAATAGGATGTATGAATAGTGCACTATGAGACAAAATTCACATACGTGTCAGATAAATTTGGTCGTGTCAAACAAAACACATATACGTGTAAGATAAATTCGACCGTATCAGAAAAATTTGTATGCATTTAAGACGTTTTCGTATATCCGTGTATAATAACTGAGTTTGCCAAAATACTTATCTTAATTGCTATGAATATTTGTTTTTATGTTATGTTGTAGACTTTGATTGCTCTCGTAAGTTGTAAGATGCTGATGAGTGCCTAAAAGGCAAAATTTATAGAGAATGCAGATATTGTTACATATTATGTACATGCAGGAATATCTAGGGCCGAAGCAGTGGTGAAGCAGTATTGAGGCCGAGGCAGAGACGAGGCCGAAGCAGCATATAGAGTGGCAACATCAACATTTTAGGACAAAAATATAGAGAACATTCTGAAAGATGCAACGCACCAATTGGACCAGGCTAGCGCATTAAAAGCCCACGACAAAGACCGGACTGGAAAAGCTTTCTAGAAGGTTGAAAACTTGGAAATATCAGAAGACTTGCTCTTTACTCCAAGTTAGAATCTATTTAGGAAAGGTTTGCCCTAGGTTAAGACTATATATAGCCTAGCCAGCCACATTGTTAAGAGAGTCGATTTTAGAGAAACCCTTCCCCTAAGATTTGTTCTAAATCTCTTAGGGATAGGTGAAGGTTACAGACATTAGTGAGAGGAGATTGTTTCTTATTTCTTTGTTCTAATGTAATAATAATATTAAAGTTTGCTTATCCTATTGTCATTTCTTGTTCTTGTATTCAAGTTCGAGAAAGAAGTTTGTAAGTAATCTATTTATCTAGCATCGAGAGAGTTAGATTCACGAAAGGGATAAGTACGGTGTTGACGACACTAACTCAACCTTAGCGATAGGTTAAGAGTTTCAGAAACTAAAAGAAGTGTTGGATGGTTAGTGGTTGTCGTTGATTTACGCCGAGAGGTGTCGTCAAGGATCAATCATCAATAGCGCTGTGACTTAGAGATAAGCGGAGTCAATTACAGAAACTTTGCTGGAATTTGATGCATCTGTCCAAGAGCAAGGGATTGTCGCGGCAGAGAACACTAGTGCTGTCGAGGTTGTATCTGCAGTACAGCCGAAGCAGTATTGTGTAATTGCATTGGACAAGAAGAAGATCAATCGAATCCACTAATTGACGCAGTTGGATCTTACCCACTTTCTCTATATCGTTCTCAATCCTTTATTTTATGTTTTGTTATTTAATTATTTAGTTAGTTAAAGAAATCCACTTATCTGTGTTTTTACTTTATTTTTCAAGAGCAAGGAAACAAGGGGAGACATATTAAGTATACCAATCCCTATGGAGACGATACACGATTTACTTATCACTTTATTACTTGTGACGTGTACACTGCACAGTTGCGCTATTATTACACGCATCAAGTTTTTGGCACCGTTGCCGGGGATTGGCAACTAAATTTTTGTTTTCTTTATTTTCTTGCTCTTTAACCATTCTTTATTTAACTTTAATTCTAATTATTTATTTTTTTATTAACTTTGACTTATCTTGTATATGATCAGGGAAAACCTGAGTGGTCCATTGTATGAATTAGATCCTGAAATCGAACACACAGGACACCATCTAAGGCACAACCTGTTTCAAGTCATGGATGATCTACCAAGAGGACAAATTCCACATGTTGATCATAATGTACTGCCACCAGCAATACCTCATCAGCCACCGGCGCGACCATTGCCGAGGCAACTCACTGTTAGAGACTTTCTGGTGGAAGACCTAAACAGACTAAACCTTGGCGTAGTCACCTCGGAAATTGAAGCAACTCCCTTTGAGCTCAAACCAGTGATGTTCAACATGCTGAACACAATTGGACAGTTTAGTGGGTCTGGTACTGAAGATGCAAGGCAGCATCTTAAATCTTTCATGGAAGTGTACAATTCTTTCAAGATTCAAGGAGTCCATGAAGATATTTTACGATTAAAGTTGTTCCCCTATTCATTGAGGGATAGGGCGAAAACTTGGTTAAATGGCATCCCAGCAGGATCCATAGGATCTTGGGATGAACTCTATCGAGAATTCATTACAAGATTCAACCCGATAAGCATCCGTAATGAAATCACATCATTTTGGTAGGATGATGATGAACCAATGTATGAGGCGTGGGAACGCTACAGAGAATTGTTAAATAAATGCTCACTACATGATTTTCCCTTGTAGACGCAAGTCTCCATGTTCTATAATGCTACCAATGCCTCCACAAGGATGATGCTAGATGCTTCCGCAAATGGGACACTTTTAGATAAAGCACCCGCGAAGGCCATTGAGATTCTGAACAAACTTGCAAGGAACGACTTCCAATTTCCTATATCAAGGCGAAGAGAAATAAGACCTCATGTCACGGCCCATGAATTAGACACAACCAGTTCGGTGGCAGCACAATGGGTTTCTCTACCAAGATGGTTCAGAATATGCAAGCCCAGCGAAATATACATGAGGTTAAGGCAGTCAACTCATCTGATTACATGCAAGATGAGAAAACCAGCCTTTATGTTGGAAATTATAACAGGAGCAATTAGATGATGTCCAACAATTATAACCCATCTTGGAAAAGGTATCCAAACTTTTCATGAAGTAACACCAACAATGCCTTAAATCAAATCAAACAAGCCCCTAGATTCCAGAACCAAAGTCAAAACCTGTCGCAGTAGCACGTACAACAGTCCATGCCACAGCAACAGGTACAACAACAGCAGTCTTTGAATGCACTGGCAGATTCTCTCACGGCCTTCATGTCAAAGACTGATTCATACATGGCCGAGAATAGCCGCTTCATGAAGCGTACTGATGACTTCATGAATCGAACTGAGATGAAACTGCAAAACCAGGAGGTTGCAATCAAGTCTTTAGAAACCCAAGTTGGTCAATTTGCCGAACAACAAAACATTCGACCACCAGGGGGTTACCTAGCAATAGTGAGGTTGCTAAGGTGTTAGGACACGAGCAATGCAAGGTAATTACGACAAGAAGTGACCTACAATTAAAAGATAAAGAAAGGAGCTCAACCGATAGAGTCCAACCAGAAAAGCAACATCATAAGGACTCAGAAGCTGAGCAGAACCCTGCTAAAAGCACTGCCCCGGCAGCAGAACCAGAAGTACCAGAAAATCCTACCGAGGTAGTTGCAGATAAGTTCATCCCAGGTATTAAACTCAATATCCAAGGAAACTTGGAGGACATAAGACCACCACCGCTTTTCTCGCAGAGGTTAAAAAGCACAAACAGGACCACCAATTCCGGAAATTCCAAGACATCTTAAAGCAAGTCCATATCAACTTGCCATTAGTTGAAGCTATTGAACAAATTTCCAACTATGCCAAGTTCTTAAAGGACATAATATCCAAACGACGAAAGCTAGGGGAATTTGAAACGGTGGAAGCCATTGAAGGTTGCATGGCCATGCTACATAATCGTCTATCGCCTAAGCTAAAGGATCCTGGATGCTTTACAATCCCTTGTGCGATTGGGGATGGTTATGAATGAAAGGTCCTATGCTACTTGGGAGCAAGCATCAATCTAATGCCCAAATCAGTTTTTCAAAAACTTGGAATAGGGCGGGCAAAACCAACAACAGTGTTGCTCCAACTTGCGGATCGGTCTTATGTGCATCCTGAAGGCAAAATTGAGGACATTCTGGTTAAGGTCGACAAATTTATATTTCTTGCCGACTTTCTCGTCCTTAATTGTGAGGTCGACGATAATGCATCGATCATCTTGGGTCGACCTTTCCTTGCTACTGGACGCACCATCATCGATATGAAAAATGGCGAGCTCACGATACGAATAAACGATCAACAAGTCAAGTTGAACGCCTTCCATAATCTAACAAATTCAGACGCTCCAACAGAATGTAAGGCTCTCCATACACTAGACTAGGATACTAAAACATCTTGCCTGGGCAGCACGTTCGGCCGACTATTCGGTAAGTAAATAAAGCCCAAAGGAGAAGTCGAATGCACTGAAGGGACTGACCAACACGTGAAGAAAGATACGAGCCAGAAAGAGATAATCAAATTGGGAGATGCATTCACATGCACTCCACAAGTATATAATTTTTTCCCTTCCTTTTTATTTATTATATTAGGATTAGTTTTATTTGTTGTTATGTTTTATTTTTAGTATTTTATGTTTTTAAATTTTTTTTTAGGATAAATAAAGTAACGAATGAAGAAAAATTATTTTACAGCAGGAAGTCTGTTACCGCGGCAGTACTGTGTTAGAGCTGCAGAATTCATAACGGCCAAAAAAAGTGCAACAGCTATCTACTGAGATTCCCGCCGTGGCAGTAAATTGTTAATTGGGCAGTAATTGCCCGACGACTAGTTCTGAACGGTCATATTTACCAAAGCCTATATAAGCAGCTTCATTGTTGTTCACTATTTACTCTTGCATTCTTGCTACTTTTGCTTTCTTTAACAATCTTGCTCTCACTATCTTTCCAAATTCTTGAAATTTTCAGAACCCTCTCTACTACTTCGAAATTTTTTTTTCTCAAACCATTCTCCAAGAACAATCAATGGCTTCTTACACAAGATTCTCCCCGACCACTGTTACTGAC
Source organism: Abelmoschus esculentus (assembly GCA_035048815.1). NCBI lineage: Eukaryota > Viridiplantae > Streptophyta > Magnoliopsida > Malvales > Malvaceae > Abelmoschus > Abelmoschus esculentus. The sequence continues at coordinate 10,008,205 of JAUCBN010000013.1, read as the reverse complement.
CGATTCAACCGCTCATTCGTTGCTCGGCAGTTATGGAAAGAGCAAGGATTTCACCAAACCAATGAGGCATATTTCGACATTGAATCATACTTGTTCAACAAGATCCAATATCAAGATTGGGAGGCATTCTACCTACAGCCTCCACCGATGAACGTCACCATTGTGAGAGAGTTTTACGCACATGGGCCGAGCAAGGACAACCTCTATGTCCACTACCGAGGCAAGCCTATTCGACTTGATGCAAAGGTTATCAATGAATTTTAAGGTCTCACCCCCACACGTGATGTTCATGTCGAATTCGTAGACGACATCACCACTCAAGACTATGAAGTGATTAAATATGAGCTTTGTTACAGTAACACCTCATGAGAAACCGGTGCCCATAAGGGTTCAGTAACAAGGCAGAGTCTTAAACCCGAGGCCAAGATGTGGTGTACTTTTGTCAAGAGACGACTTATCCCAACCTCTCATAACAGCACAGTAGACCGCAAAAGACTGGTGTTGATTCAGTCTATCATCAAAAAGAGAAGCATAAACATTAGAGATATCATTCTTCACGAGATTCATGAATATGGTAAGAAGGAACGTGGACCTCTATATTTCCCATGTTTAATCTCTACCTTATGTATTACTATAGGAGTCTCGGTCGAAGACACAAATGAATATACGCCAACTCGGCAGGGATGGACAAGAGATTTCTGCCACCGAGTTATGCAGATCACACAGGCAGAACCTGTCCAGGCAACACCGCAACAGTTCAACGCAGACTTCACTGTCGTAGGACAGTACTCAGCAGAAGCACTAGCCTCCGTCAAGCCAACTTCCATAGAAGACCCTTACTAAGAAATTCTGCAAAAAATGGCAGCCATGGACCTTCGCCAGCAATGCTATATGGAGTACCAGCGCGACTTCAACACATCTCTCGCCCACATAATGATGACAAGCTTCCCAAATCAAGGGGCGCAATTCCCAGAATTCCCAACTAATATCTTTGTCACTATCGCCCCTTATACTGAGACAACACCTGCCCCAGGGCCGCAACCATTTTTCCATCCATGACCGCCTCAAGAGTTTCATCTTACCGGACCTTCCAGGTCGGACAGGTCTGCCGGAGTATCCTCTACTAACCAAAGGTCATCCAAGAGGCGAGTTGTTTTTAACTCTCCCCAACGGAATTCGATCCCTATGCCCAGTCTCAGCAGAAACACTCTGCCTTGCGAGATTGACGAATACCATAGTTCTTCACATGAACCAGCAATACCCACTGCTACGGTAGGGGGAGGGACAGAAATCATGCACACAAAAAATATTGACGACGTGGAAGAAGGAGATGAAGTTACTGCACCACCGCAACGCACATCGCCTATTCGAGTTCAGCTGCATCGGCAAGTCAAACAACAACAATCACCAGCACAAGGATCTAGACGGAAGGCGTCAGAGACATGGCCTAGGAGAATGCTCCATACAAGTAGCTCCTCGGAGTCATTATAAATGATTTCTTTTAATGCTTTTGTCTATTTCCTTATTGAAATTGTTGTTTGCTAAATGTATTGAGCATTGAGGACAATGCTCGATTTGAGTTTGGGGTATTGAGGTGCAGAAGCACTATCGAGGCAATCCACTGTCGCGGATTACCATGAAAAAAGGGAGTATATTTTTCGAAATTTTTGGTAATATTCTCTTTCTTGAATTACTGTTTTTAATCTTGCACTGCTCTACATCAGCTTTGCTTTAGCTTCCTCCTTTAAGGCTATAGAAATCTTTCTCCTTACCATGGCGAAGTTCTGTTTTGAAGGGATAACCATAGGATACTCATGGAATAAAACTTAGAAGCTTGCTTTAGCGTCAGAAAACAAATAAACACTTTTTGGACTTGCTTGATTTAGGAGTTCTTTTAATAAACTTAGGTGATAAAGGCTTAGAATCTCTTGGAAAAATAACTAGAGGTGCCCGAAACTAGCTCTAGTTTTGTTCTCCTTCATTCTAGAGGTGCCCGAAATTGTCTCTAGTATGCTAAAGTTCGCTTAAAATAAAATAAAATATAGAAAACACATATCTTGAGGTGCCCGAAATTGGCTCAAGACTTGTTATTTTAAGGAGATAGCTTTAATCCAAATTTTACTTGTCTTGAACTTAGAGTTTATCTAAGAAAGACTTGAATCAACCTTGTCCATAAAACGCACACACTCACCTAGCCTTATAGCTTGTTTCTTAGTAAAAGTCACTGGGTAAACTAGTCGCTAAAACGGAGAGATAGACATGACCATGTGGGGAGAATAGATGGAAAAGTAAGACCAAAGGGGAGTAAGGTTCGGCAATTTGATGTCTTGCATTGCTTGAGGACAAGCAATAGTTCGAGTTTAGGGTATTTGATGAGTGCCTAAAAGGCAGTTATTTACTACCCTTCTCATGGTACTTTTGTAACACCCGACCCGGATGTCACAGTGGGCCTCCAGCCCAAAACCCATATTTCAAAATTTCCTTTAAAAGTCCAACAATAAAAATCACGTAAGGTTCAAAACCAATTTCATAGTCCATTTAAATTAAAATAAACCCAAAATAATTCAAAGTAACTCGGAGCTCCAAAATATATTATAGACCATTTAAAAACATTCGACTCAATAAAAATAACAGAGTTACAATACATATAGGGCTCAATATAGTACTAAGCCCACTACATCTAATAACTGTACTTTGACAACACGGTCGATGCTGAAAGTCCAAACCTTGAGATGATGTCCCAACTTCTTTCTCTACAAGAAAAAGGTTAAACCAACGTTTAGACACTACAAGGGATGTTTTTAACTCATAAAAACATCAAGGAAGATCATAAAAACAACCCTCAAACTCAAATCCCGGATTTTCCCTCACACCTCTCTTTTTCAGTAAACCAAACCACTTTTACCTTAGATTATAGATCCTCCAAAGCTCTACAACATCCTCTCTACCAAGAAAACGAGATTCTGAGCTAAACCCTTAAAAATCCAAACTTTACTTACCTCTTTTCTTGTTACCAAGATGAGGGAGATGAGGAAGGAAAAGAAGAAGAAAAGATGATCTCACTCCTACAGACACTCTAAAACCCCTCCATCTTCAACTTATTTGGCATTTACCAAAATGCCCTCCCACTAAAACCTCAAGCCCAAAACCACCAAAGTCTACAACCAAACCAGCCCTAAAGCCTAAGGCCCAACAACCTAAGGCCCAAAACCAAGCCCAAACCCACGGGTTAACCCGACACTCGGATACGGTAAACCCAGGTTGTTACAACTTTCCCCTCCTTAAAAAAAATTCATCCTCGAAATTTACCTGTCAAGAAGAGATGAGGGTACTGAGCTATCATGTCCTCCGCCTCCCACGTGGCCTCTTCGATTCCATGATTCCTCCACAACTTTTACCAAAGGTATACTCTTATTCCGAAGTTCTTTGACTCCTCTATCAACGATTCTGATGGGTCTCTTCTCATAAGTTAAATCCATACTGACTTCGATTTCCTCAAGCTAAACCACATGTGAGGGATCGGAACGGTAACGTCTCAACATAGACACGTGGAACACATCATGTATACGTGCCAATTCCGGAGGCAAAACTAGCCGATAAGTTACCGGTCTAACCCTCTGAAGCACCTCATACGGCCCGATATACCTTGGGCTCAACTTTCCCTTCCGACCAAACCGGATGATACCCTTCCATGGAGATACCTTGAGAAACACCTTCTCACCAAGCTCATACTCGATGTGCTTACGCTTCTTATCCGCATAAGCCTTCTGCCTGTCAAAAGTCGCTTGTAACCTCTCCTTGATGATCTGAACTTTCTCCTCAGTTTCCTTAACAAGTTCCGAACCCACTATCTTCCTTTTATTGAGCTCTGTCCAACACAAAGGTGTCCTACACCTGCGCCCGTACAAGGCCTCAAAAGGAGCCATCCTGATGCTCGACTGATAATTGTTGTTGTAAGCAAACTCTACCAACGGTAACTGCTCCTCCCAACTACGAGCAAAGTCTACCACACAACACCGAAGCATATCTTCCAAGATCTGGATAACTCTCTCAGACTGTCCGTTGGTCTGGGATGAAAAGTTGTACTGAAGTGCAACTTGGTGTCTAGAGCCTCGTGGATAGTCCTCCACAACCTCGCTGTGAACCTCGGATCCCTATCCGATATGATCGATGAAGGTACACCATGCAACCTCACGATCTCCTTGATGTACAACTGAGCCAACTTTTCCAAACTGAAGTCCATCCTCACATGTAGAAAGTGAGCTGACTTGGTTAACCGTCAACTATGATCCATATAGCATCATGCTTCCTCAACGTCATCGGAAACCCGGTGACAAAGTCCATGGTCACACGATCCCACTTCTACTGTGGAATCTGGATAGGCTGAAGCAAACCTGAAGGAACCTGATGTTCCGCTTTCACTTGCTAACATGCCAAACACCTTGTCACAAACTCTGACACATCTCTCTTCATGCACGGCCACCAAAAGAAAGGGCAAAGATCCTAGTACATCTTGTTACTACCCGGATGAACAGAAAACGAACTACAGTGAGCTTCCCTCAAGATACGATCCCTCAGATCCTCCAAGGCGGGAACACACAACCGATCTTGAAAGTACAAGAAACCACCATCTCGTACTTCAAAGTCTGACGATTCACCTCTCTGAATAGCCTCTAACTGAGCTGCTAACTCCACGTCTAACACTTGTACTCTCTTTATCTCCTGAACAAGCGTGGGCTTCACACGCAACTCAGCTAAAAGACCTTCATCATCGGTCATCCTCAACCGAGCAAACAAAGCTCTCAAGTCTGACATGGACTTCCTACTTAAAGCATCGGCGCCTTGATGGGATGATACTCTATGACACAGTCATAGTCCTTTAACAACTCTATCCACCGATGCTATCTCAGATTCAACTCTTTCTGGGTAAGTAGATACTTCAAACTCTTGTGGTCGGTGTAGATGTAGCATTTCTCCCCATAGAGATAATGCCTTCATATCTTCAAAGCGAAGATAAATGTTGCAAGCTCAAGATCATGTGTAGGATAGTTCTTCTCATTGGGTTTCAACTGCCTCGAGGCGTAAGCAACCACCTTACCCTCTTGCATGAGCACACAACACAACCCATTCAAGGAAGTATAACTAAACACCACATAATCTTTTGCCGATTCTAGTTGTGTCAAGAACGGTGCCTCAGTCAGATAAGCTTTCAACTGATCAAAACTTTGTTGTCTTCTCTCGTTCCACACAAACGAAACTCCCTTCTGAAGCAACTTGGTCAAAGGTGTTGCTATGATCGAAAAACCCTTAACGAACCTCTTATAGTATCCGGCAAGTCCAAGAAAGCTACGGACTTCCTATACATTCCTCGGTGGTTTCCAATCCACCACAGCTTGTATCTTCTATGGATCTACTTGGATCCCATCCGTTGTAACTATGTGGCCAAGAAATGCCACCTCAGACAACCAAAACTCGTACTTACTGAACTTGGCATACAGACGCCTATCCCTCAACACCTGAAGAACAACTCTAAGGTGGTAGTCATGCTCCTCCTCCGAGCTTGAATACACCAAGATACCATCGATGAACACAACCACAAACTGATCTAGATACAGATGAAAGATCCGGTTTATCAAGTCCATAAAAGCTACGGGTGAATTCGTGAGCCCAAACGGTATCACTAGAAACTCATAGTGTCCATACCGTGTCTTAAAAGCAATCTTCTGGACATCCTCATCCACTACCTTTAACTGATAGTACCTTGACCTCAAGTCTATCTTAGAAAACACATGGGCACCCCTCAACTGATCAAAGAGATCATCGATCCTAGGCAAAGGATAACGATTCTTGATCGTGACCTTATTGAGCTGACGGTAGTCGATGCACATCCTCATTGATCCGTCCTTCTTCTCAACAAACAAAACCGGTGCTCCCTACGGGGACACACTCGGTTTGATAAAACCTATCTCAAGCAACTCCTGGATCTGTTGTTTTAACTCTCTCATCTTTGCTGGTGCCATATGATACGGTGCTATGGACATCGGTGCCGTACCAAGCAACACCTCTATCCGGAACTCCAACTCATGATCGGGAGGCAAACCAGGCAACTCCTCTGGGAAAACGTCGGGATACTCACATACTGTCCTCAAGTGCTCTAAAGCTGGGCTGCCAACACTCACATCCACCAAGTGAGCTAAGAAAGCCTCACAACCTTATTGGATCAACCTCTGAGCTGACAACGCTGACACTACATTTGGTAAACACGAGTTTCTTTCACACCTCACCACAAGCTTAGAACCATCTGCCACTCTAAGCTTCAAACTCTTAGTTTTATACCCTAAACTTGCATCGTGTTCAAACAACCAATCTATCCCTAGGATTGCGTCGAACTCCTAAAATGGCAAGACCATAAGATCGGCCGGGAAGATAGATCCTTGCACCTCGATCGGACACCTCCGATACACCTTATCCACCAACACATCCAACCCCAAAAGGCTTGTCACACGAACCCTTATCTCAAGATCCTCCGCTGGTAACCCCACTACTGAGATATCCCACTACGGATGCACGAGTGGGTAGACCCCGAGTCCACAAGAGCAACTATAGTTACAGAAAACAAACTGAACGTACCTGAGATCATATCTGTGGCTGCACAGTCCTCTTGTGCCCTCACTGCATATTGTCTCGTCGGTGCTCTGACGGTGGACTAAAAGGTACCCCCTAAATCATGGCTAGCTCCGCCACAAGAGAACCCACGACATCTCTGAGCTTGGAACATAGTCCTCTGAGCCTGACCGGGAGGAGACGTCACAACCTCAGGACAGTCTCTAACAAGGTGATCCGGGGACCCACACTGAAAACAAGCTCTGGCATTGCCCCAACACTCTCCTCGGTGGCTCCGGCCACAACGCCTGCAAGTTTGAACACTAACACTTGCACTCCTCTGTAAACTCTCTAGACCCCCAGCAGAAGAAGACACAGACTGTCTCCTTCGTCTCGCAGACTCTGACCTCGAACTCTGATTCGATGCTCCTCTATTCTAGTTTCAACAGTCCCTACTCCTACCAGAGTGGGACTAAGAGTTACCCGTACGACTCTAACTGAATCCACCGGAGACTCCCTGGTCAACAGACGGTCCATAGGTCAAACCCTAACCTGCTCAAGGGACTTAGCACTGGCAGCTAACACAAAAAACACTGTAGGTGGTCTAGCAATAAGATAAGTCTAAATTTCCTTCCTCAGACCTTTCAAGAACCTCTTACACCTTATCTTCTCGGTAGCCACAAGCTCCGGGGCATACCGGCTCAACTGAAGAAACTCTTGCTCATAAGAGAAGACCGAACAATTCCCCTGAACTAGATGGGTAAACCACTCCCTCAGGGTGTCAATGTGAGTCTTGCCCAAATATTTGCTCTCGAACTCCTCAAGAAAGTCCTCCCACTTAGGACGATGGGGATACCAACCTACTCAACAATCTCCCACCACTCTCTCGCGTTGCCCTTGAGAAGAGACAACACACACGATAGCTTATCCTCTGACCTCAGCCTCATCTACCTCATGATCTATCTCGTATCATGCAGCCATTGATCCGCTTGTATAGGGTTATCCTGTCCCGAACCAAAGAAGTTGACAGCTCCCTATCTCTGCATCCTCTCAACCGGTGCCTCATGAGGCATAGAAGACGACCTGGGTATAGCTCTCACTATCCTGTGCAGAGTACGGTTTAACTGAGTAAAGTAGTTGGCCCCTTGACCAACTGCATCATCCGGTGGCACCTCCTCATCGGACTCATACTTATAGTCGGAGTCTCCTCCTCGAGAACCCCGGCTCTCCTCCTGATCTCTCACGCGTCTAGGCATGCTTAGCAACCTCTACACAACAACCACAAACGGGATTATACCATCGAAATTTCAGTTTTAAGAGAAGTACTATATCGACTCGTGGGCAAATACTAGTCTAACACCTATATAACACACTAGACTCCCCCGGGGACTCCTAGAATCGACTCAACCTTGGCTCTGATACCACTAAATGTAACACCAAACTCGGATGTCACAGTGGGCCTTCGGCCCAAAACCCATATTTCAAAATTTCCTTTAAAAGTCTAATAATAAAAATCACGTAAGATTCAAAACCAATTTCATAGTCCACTCAAATGAAAATAAACCCAAAATAATTCAAAGTAACTCGGAGTTCCAAAATATATTATAGACCATTTAAAAACATTTGACCCAATAAAAATAACAGAGTTACAATACATATAGGGTTCAACATAGTACTAAGCCCACTACATCTAAAATTGTACTCTGACAACACGGTCGATGCTGAAAGTCCAAACTTTGAGATGATGCCCCAACTTCTTTCTCTACAAGAAGAAGGTTAAACCAACGTTTAGACACTACAAGGGATATTTTTAACTCATAAAAATATCAAGGAAGATCATAGAAACAATCCTCAAACTCAAATCCCGGATTTTCCCTCACACCTTTCTTCTTCACCAAACCAAACCACTTTTACCTTAGATTATAGATACTCTAAAGCTCTACAATATCCTCTCTACCAAGAAAACGAGATTCTGAGCTAAACCCTTAAAAATCCAAACTTTACTTACCTTTTTTCTTGCTACCAAGATGAGGGAGATGGGGAAGGAAAAGAAGAAGAAAAGATGATCTCACTCCTACAGACACTCTAAAACCCTTCCATCTTCAACTTATTTAGCATTTACCAAAATGCCCTCCCACTAAAACCTCAAGACCAAAACCACCAAAGCCTACAACCAAATCAGCCCTAAAGCGTAAGGCCCAACAACCTAAGACCCAAAACCAAGCCCAGACCCACGGGTTAACCCGACACTCGGATACGGTAAACTCGGGTCGTTACAACTTTATGCATCTATTATACACCAACTTAAGTTGAAATATGGATTTTTTGCACAATATTGGATATTCTGTTATCATTACTTACAAAGTCAAAATTTATAGAGAATGCAGATATTGTTACATATTCTGTACATGCAGGAATATCTAGGGCCGAAGCAGCGGTGAAGTAGTGTTGAGGCCGAGGCAGAGACGAGTCCACGGCAGCATCTAGAGTGGTAACCTCAATATTGTAGGCGAATGAAAGACAAAAATATAGAGAATATTATGGAAGATGCAGCACACCAATTGGACCAGGCTAGCGCACTAAAAGCCCACGACAAAGACCGAACAGGAAAAGCTTTCTAGACGGTTGCAAACTTGGAAATATCAGAAGACTTGCTCCTTACTCCAAGTTAGAATCTATTTAGGAGAGGTTTGCCCTAGGTTAAGACTATATATAGCCTAGCCGAACACATTATTAAAAGAGCTGATTATAGAGAAACCCCTCCCCTAAGATTTGTTCTAAATCTCTTAGGGATAGGTGAAGGTTATAGATATTAGTGATAGGAGATTGTTTCTTGTTTCTTTGTTCTAATGCAATAATAATATCAAAGTTTGCTTATCCTATTGTCATTCCTTATCTTGCATTCAAGCTCAAGATAGAAGTTTATAAGTAATCTATTTATCTAGCATCGATAGAGTTAGATTCACGAAAAGGATAAGTACAGTGTTGACGACACTAACTCAGCCTACAGATAGGTTAAGAGTTTCATAAGCTAAACGAAGTGTTGGATTGGTTGGTGGTTGTTGTTTATTTACGCCGAGAGGTATCATCAAGGATCAGTCATCAACAACGCTCTGACTGTAACCCCCTTAGCCCGGCCTAGATGAAACCAGCACTAACGGGTTACACGGGGAATATCAAACCAAACCCGCAAAGTTTCGATTCGATAAACAACCCTAAAACTGTTACTTTTTTTATTTTATCTTGCCTAGATGTGCAATCTTATTCCTATGTCTCAAGGTCTCATTCAAAGCATTATTGGTACCACATTAATTAAAAACAATCCTCCGATTAAACACTAACATAGATTAAGGACTAAAACGTAAAACTTTTAAATTCAATTAGTAAAGTAGAAATTCTTTCCATCAATGTTCAATTAAATATACAAGAGTTCCTCATAGCAAATTTCAACTTAAACGGATTATTCTATCATCATCAATTGCATGTTATTCTAATTTAGGGACCAAAATGTAAATCTTACAAAATAAAAGGACTTCATCCAATTCAAGTTAACTATCTTGAAATTAAATCAACTTTATGCATGCATGGAAAATTTCAGCTCAAAATAACATCAATGAGTATCTTAATCGAGCAAAGGAAGATATCCGGAACTAAAATATAATTTCTAGCAACTTTCAATTCTAGGTGATCAAAGGTTTCGAAACCTTCCCAGAGGTTTCAAAACTTTTTGAAAAAGGTTTCGAAACTTTCCTAGAAAGTTTCGAAACTTATCGCGTTCAGTAGCTATCCAGAATTGAAACTGCCCGCAAGGTTTCGAAACCTTGTGAAGGTTTCGAAACTATTTGACAAAGGTTTCAGAACCTTCACCCAAAGGTTTCGAAACTTTAGGTCTGGAACCAAAAGTTTCATTACACTAAGTGCATACCAATTACTCAATACTCAACCATTAATTACAACCACTAAATGCATCAATCCTAATTATAATTAGCAACATGTGGCACGTAATCAACAAGCTCACGGACATCAATCAAGCTATAGGTATGCTCCCTAGAAAAAGATTAACAACATATCAAACATGCTAATACATGCTTCAACCAATTCAAACCATTCCAAAGTTCAACAATTAACGATCAACAATAATGGTCTTATTACAACATAAACCATAACCTAAGTACACACTCCTCACATAGGTTGTGTTACACATTGCCTTGCCCAAATTATTTGCCAAAAACATACCAAATCCAAGTGATTCTTCCCCTTGGTTTCCTTGCCTCGAACGAAGCTCCAAGTGCCTTTATTTCTCTGCATGGATGAAAAGAGAGCTTAAGCAAACATGCTTAGTGAGGAAGCTCTACACAAATCATCAATGCATCTATTTAAAACCATGATAAAACCATAATTTGTAATACATTGTTAAATCATGCATGCTAACATCTCATGCTCATAATCTTTAAACCATATGCATCCTTGAGTTTACATAACCTTGTCAAAACAATTTATAAATGATACACAATCTTCTTCTCAAATTCATGTATGTATATTAGCCTTCTAGTGACCACTTTAATATGAACCTTGAGCTCACCGAATACACGGATCCATGAGACCATTGTCTCGTCATGATAGGAAGTCACCATTGACATGACACGAAGTCACCATTATCACTACCACGCACGATCGGACACATAGTCACCCTTGTTACGTGTAGGTAATATTCTGTATTCTCAGTTTTGATTATAGTGCACTTAAGACAATCCTAATGACATGTCATTCGTATTCGAATCTAAAGTTAGTGTCACTAAGCCAATATCATAATCAAATGTGCATGATAACCTGCTGCTCATAATGCATGCATAATATGTTCAACAAATGAACCAAAAGCCATGCCCAAAGGCACCATCATGTATAAGGAAATTAACCATATTGTATTCCAAATCATATAACTTGCTGCTCATAATGCATGCATAATATGTTCGACAAATGAACCAAAAGCCATGTCCAAAGGCACCATCATATATAAGGCAAATAACCATATTATATTTCAAATCATTTCTCATAATTTTTCATAATCATGGATGCTAAATAAGCTATGCATTTCAGCAAGTAATTCTCATGTATGCACCATTTCAAAACATGCTCATGCATTTCCATAAATCTCATTGCATTACCAATATAATGCCTTTATCAAATGTAGCCGAAACTCATATCGGTTTATCAAAACATTTACTTTACTTACTCTTGAACTATGGAAGGTTTTCACACACTTCCATAGCCCCCAAAAATAGAACGTACCAAACACGATTCGCTTAAAAATCCGTAACCACTCACCAACAAGCGAAACAAGCTTTCGCCGCTCTCCGATGATCGTACTAACGCACCAGCACTCAAGCTCCTTCTTGTACCTCTTCTACAACATTAAAAACAGAGTATTCTCACATCATAACATGCTCAAACCAGCAGCCATATCCGATCACTATTAAACTACTAAAAACTTAGCCGAAAAGACTGAAAACTAAGCCGAAACGCATCCGAACAACATCAGCCCAAAACCTAACGAATATAACATCTAATCCACTTCAATTATGATCCAAAAATACATCCAAACCATCCTTATATCTCCAGAAACAATTAAGCATCTAAAACAGCCCATAAAACAACCGAAAAACACCTTAAAACTACACCGATTGCATTATTCCGGGATTAAATTAATGTGCTATCAAAAGAAGACTCAATCAATCATTAAATCAACATAAAAACATGATTGAATTCATCTAATTTCCAGCATTAAATGAGATCCAAAAAGATTTCATAAAAACATCTCAAAATCACTAGATCTAACATTAAAAACATAGAATCAAGTTTTTATTCAAAGATTAGCAAGCTAATACTTGGGAATTTCAATAAAGAACCTTAGAAAAGAATAAAAATCCAGAAAATTACCTTCAAGATCTATTCACCAAAAATATAAAATTTTCTCCTTCTTGATTCCTTGCAATTTGATGTAGATTTGATGAAATTGATGCATAGGTTTTGTAAAGGATGGAAAGATGATGCAAGTGATGTAATCTTTGTTGAAAAAGAGGAATTGAAGAGAAAAGATGAAGAGAAAGTGGAGAGAAAATGAGAGAAAAAGATGAGAGAAAAATGAGGAAAAAGTGGTTTTGAGAGAAAATGATTAAAAACCAAATTAAAGTAATTAAAAATACATTTTTGGTGAATAAATCATCATTAAAAATTAGAATGGGTTTATGGCCCTCTAAGGATTCTAAGTTTAGCTTGCTTTTCAATTTAGTCACTAAAATAACATAATTTCCAAAAATTACCAAATAAGTCCTCAATTTTTCCAAAAATTACAAATTGGTCATTTATGCATAATTAAGCATAATAAAAATCATTATAACATCCAAATTATTTTCTTTTAATTTTGAAATATATTTTTAATATTTCAAACCATTTTCCAAAACTATTATTTTCCTTAGTTAAAAAAAATATCCTTATTTTATTTTCCCGGAATTAATGAACCGGAGAACCCGATTCGCCACAAATTGAATCCTTTTAACTAAGCCTAAACTAATAACCCCAAAACGGGATGTTACAACTCTCCCCCTCTTAAGAAAATTTCGTCCTCGAAATTTACCTCAAGTAAACAAGTGAGGAAACTGCTCCTCTATACTTTTCCATGTCTCCCAAGTTACCTCTTCGACACCTCGGTGTTTCCAAAGCACTTTAACCAAAACTATGATTCTTCCTCGAAAAACCTTTGTATCCACATCCAAAATCCTCACTGGTTCTTCCTCATAACTCATATCCTCTCTTAATTCAATCTCCTCAACTGGTACAACACGAGAAGGATCCGATCTATATCTACGAAGCATTGATACATGAAAAACATCATGCATCTTACTCAACTCCTCCGGCAACCTCAACCTATAAGCAACAGGACCAACACGCTCCAACACCTCATATGGCCCAATAAAACGAGGACTCAACTTACCCTTACGTCCAAACCTCATTACCTTCTTCCATGGAGAAACCTTAAGAAACACTTTGTCCCCAACAGTATACTCTATCTCTCTACACTTTAAATCGGCATAGGACTTCTACCTATCCGAAGCTTCCTTAAGTTAAGCACATATCAACTTAACTTTCCCATCTGTATCTTTAAAACTTGAGGCAAAGAAACATATTTTTGCCCAACTTCTTTCCTACACAAAGGTGTACAACACCTATGCCCGTATAAAGCCTCAAATGGTGTCATCTGTATACTCGCTTGGAGCTACTGTTATATACAAACTCCACTAAAGACAACTGTTTCTCCCAAGAACCTTGAAACTCGATGACACAATCCCTCAACATATCTTCCAAAGTCTGAATAACACGCTCAGTCTGTCCATCCGTCTGTGGATGATAAGCTGTACTAAAGCTAAGCATCGTACCCAAAGCTGTCTGCAAACTCCTCCAAAACTTAGATGTAAACCGCGGATCTTTATCCGATATGATCAACTTAAGCACACTATGCGACTTCACCATCTCAGAAACATACAACTCTACCAACTTATCCATAGATCATATTGTATGCACGGCAAGAAAATGTGCACACTTTGAAAACCTACCAACAATAACCCATATAGAATCCTTCTTGGACTCCATCACATCTTCCTTTAAACCCATCCAGAAGTACACACTTTTAAGATCCCTATACACCTTCACTCCACTCGAATGCATAGCAAACGGACTAGTATATGCTCCTGCTAAAATAGTTTACCTCAACTCCTGATCATCCGGCACCACAATCCAACCTCTAAAACACAACACCTCATCATCATCAAAATGATACTCAGTCGGTCTACCCTTAGCCATATCCTCCACAAAAAGTACCAACGTCTCATCCTCTAACTGTTTCACCTTATCATCTCAACCAAGATAGGCTTTACTTACAACTCCACCACTCAACCACCTTCCTTTGAAATACTCAACTTAGCAAACATCACTCTCAACTCAACTGTCGTCTTACGGCTAAAAGATTCAGCCATCACCTTAGCCTCCCCCGAATGGTATGCAACAGACAACCCACACTTACCCTCTTTGGACAACCAACAAATTCTTTCCCCACACCAAAGCAACAATGCACAAACCACCACACCATCTCAACCTCTATAGAAAACATAACTCAAAAGAAAACCCCATAAGGTTGATAACCAACTCTTGATAACCGCAACAGTTTCCATACCATCACCATCGAACTTACCTTACTTTTGACATCCTCCCACATACCAGGTAACCAACTAAGCCTTTCACCAACCTCCACTCCACACAACAAACTTCAGACTAACTTTGCATAAAACTGTCAACATTGTTTTAAGCAAGCTCCACCAACAACAACAACTTCATTATGAGTCATATTAACCATATCACAACGTCATAACATATCATTCGTTTACCTATGAATGATAAAATCCAACATCCAAACAACAACCTATGTCGGTCCTAAAAACTTTCAAATCTTATCATGTTATAGATACACCAATCACACAACTTCCCAATGGAACTTAGAAATCCAAGAAAACCGTACTCAAACAAACGATTGACCCAACAACCCTCATAAGAAAACTCTATACCATCGATAGAACTTACTACCAACTTATGATGATTCTTTCCGACTTTATTCTTGATACCTTTACTACCAATAATAACCCAAAGGAAACTGACATTCAAGCTTACCTTATCAACATGACAAAAGTTTACATATGATTCAAACATAATCCAAACAAGCTTAGTCAAATACACATGTTTTTTTTTCAAACTCCTACCACAACACTTACCACCAAACCATGGAAAAAGATTACCATAAGCCCTGCTCAAGATACCATTCCATCTCGACACTTTCCGTAACAACCATACGGTTAACATAACACAAAAAGATTCTCAACACAAAACTAAACCTTGCCAAGAACATATCCTTCACTAGACCCTCAACAAACACTTTACCATGACTTGTCCCCGATCAACTTCACCAAGTTTGATTTTCGCTCATGGATCCACCATATAACTAGGTCTCCCTATAGGTTAACCGAAAATCTTCCCTTGTAACTCCACAACAACCCAGGCTTATCCCACATAACAAACTCCCATTGCAAGCACCCTTATGTAAGCCAAGTCATCCCCAGTTGCTAACATTCTACAAAATATATCATACAAGAAACTTACCAACTTTGTGTCAACCTCAACATTATACTCATTATAACGATAGTATCTCCAACTTAAGGTTTAGCCACCATAACCAACTCCACCAAGGTTCAAAATTTAAAATCTACACACCATTAAGTGCCTTGAACTTAACCTAAAACCTTTTTTTTTCATTATCAACTCATCGACAAACCAACTCCTACATTAATTATACCACAAAAAAAATCCAAACTTGTAGAACCATTCCTTCCACTAGCTCCAACATCTCTTATTTTATAACCTTGCCAAAACGGTAATCATAATGATGAAACATCCACAAACATGAACCTACCGAACACAAAAACCTCAAGACACTTTTCGATAAAAACAAACCCATAAGACTGAACAATCGATACAAACCATAAATTGTCCAGCGATCCATATTACACCACTTCAGACATCATCAAAGACTAACTTTACCCGAAGTATATCCAACTTAACATCCTGTAAACACAACGTGTACACTTTCCTCCTTTATAGTACAACCAAACCTCTCAAGGTCACAACAATCTATGATTCAAACCCTCGATTTCACAACTCTCATACCAATATGTATCTCATATTTTACTTCCATCCTGACCATACCAGATTGGTCACAACCTTCGATCTAACTGCACACTAACCACACTACAAAGAATTCCATGTAATTTCCATAAAATAGTTTCACATCACTCAGAAAAACACCAACCCGCCTTACTCTACAAAACATGCTAAAACCTTGTTACAACCTCCAGATCTTAACTAGAAAGAATCTGCAAAACTCAGCCCTTTCTTTAGTAATGACCAACTCAAACTAACCATAACATAGTGTACTTACCTTGGTTTCAAACATTCACAACTCCGAGACCAACCACTCATTGTTCATCCATGACAATTCCTTAACCAAAAGGATAGCTTGCCCACTACACATTCAGCTTAACGCCACAAGAAAGTTCTTTCAACCTTTTTTTCCCACACCTTCACCATAAAAGAACCAACCACACTCCACTTACACCCTCAAGAAGCTACTCACAAGTGTGAACAAATGTATGCATGATTTCCTGTATGCCCTCATAAATGCCTATGCAAATGCATATGCATGTAAATGCAATTTCTAATGTCATGCTCAAGAATGCATGCATGTCCTACATTATCTATAGATATATACATATATGTGCTCTTAATCTAAATATGATTATTGTTCACACTCACAAATAATATCCTCAATTCCAACAACTTCAACCACCATCTTGTTAACCATTCCTTAGTTAGATTAGCAACTGTTGTACCAGCTTCAGCAGTCCAAAACACACCCAAAAGAACGGTGCAACACCATAAACTAACCTTCCGGCCTAACCGAAGGCACACTTACAGAGGAGGAAGAATTTACTCTTCCCTAGCAGTCATTTCATCTTCAATCTTGACCATCAAAGTTCATACCAACAGTATCTAGTGACTTACGTCTCAGAAACATATTCAAAAACTTTAAACATGCAGTTTAGAACATAATGTTCAAATAAAACAAACTTACATTCGGGCAAGATCCAAGGGAAAACTGAGAGCATCTGAAAATATGTTGGCATTAGCAATGTGTAACCGATAACCCAGTTTAACCATCATTACGCAAAGTACAATCATCACGAATAGATTTTCATACTCCAACAATATATCATGCTCAATCACACATATCATGATCAATCACATATTTAAGCACATAACTTAGCAATCCTATACATGCTTTAACCAACCAACTACACACTTTACAAATCAACAACACATTTTACAAACCTTACAACACACTTTTCAAACGACCTATACATTTTATTCAACCTGGCTCTGATACCACCAAATGTAACCCCCTTAGCCCGACCTAGATGAAACCGGCACTAACGGGTTACACGGGGAATATCAAACCAAACCCGCAAAGGTTCGATTCGATAAACAACCCTAAAACTGTTACTTTTTTATTTTATCTTGCCTAGATGCGCAATCTTATTCCTATGTCTCAAGATCCCATTCAAAGCATTATTGGTACCACATTAATTAAAAACAATCCTCCGATTAAACACTAACATAGATTAAGGACTAAAACGTAAAACTTTTAAATTCAATTAGTAAAGTAGAAATTCTTTCCATCAATGTTCAATTAAACATACAAGAGTTCCTCATAGCAAATTTCAACTTAAACGGATCATTCTATCATCATCAATTGCATGTTATTCTAATTTAGGGACCAAAATGTAAATCTTACAAAATACAAGGACTTCATCCAATTCAAGTTAACTATCTTGAAATTAAATCAACTTTATGCATACATGCAAAATTTTAGCTCAAAATAACATCAATAAGTACCTTAATCGAGCAAAGGAAGATATCCGGGACTAAAATATAATTTCTAGCAACTTTCAATTCTAGGTGATCAAAGGTTTCGAAACCTTCCCAGAGGTTTCAAAACTTTTTGAAAAAGGTTTCGAAACTTTCCTAGAAAGTTTCGAAACTTATCGCGTTCAGTAGCTATCCAGAATTGAAACTGCCCGCAAGGTTTCGAAACCTTGTGAAGGTTTCGAAACTATTTGACAAAGATTTCAGAACCTTCACCCAAAGGTTTCGAAACTTTAGGTCTGGAACTAAAAGTTTCATTACACTAAGTGCATACCAATTACTCAATACTCAACCATTAATTACAACCACTAAATGCATCAATCCTAATTATAATTAGCAACATGTGGCACGTAATCAACAACGTCACGGACATCAATCAAGCTATAGGCATGCTCCCTAGAAAAAGATTAACAACATATCAAACATGCTAATACATGCTTCAACCAATTCAAACCATTCCAAAGTTCAACAATTAACGATCAACAATAATGGTCTTATTACAACATAAACCATAACCTAAGTACACACTCCTCACATAGGTTGTGTTACACATTGCCTTGCCCAAATTATTTGCCAAAAACATACCAAATCCAAGTGATTCTTCCCCTTGGTTTCCTTGCCTCGAACGAAGCTCCAAGTGCCTTTATTTCTCTGCATGGATGAAAAGAGAGCTTAAGCAAACATGCTTAGTGAGGAAGCTCTACACAAATCATCAATGCATCTATTTAAAACCATGTTAAAACTATAATATGTAATACATTGTTAAATCATGCATGCTAACATATCATGCTCATAATCTTTAAACCATATGCATCCTTGAGTTTACATAACCTTGTCAAAACAATTTATAAATGATGCACAATCTTCTTCTCAAATTCATGTATGTATATTGGCTTTCTAGTAACCACTTTAATGTGAACCTTGAGCTCACCGAATACACGGATCCATGAGACCATTGTCTCGTCATGACACGAAGTCACCATTGACATGACACGAAGTCACCATTGACATGACACGAAGTCACTATTAGCACTACCATGCACGATCGGACGCATAGTCACCCTTGTTACGTGTAGGCGGCTCTACCACGCACGGTTGGACACAAAGTCACCCTTGTTACGTGTAGGCAATATTCTGTATTTTCAGTTTTGATTATAATGCACTTAAGACAATCCTAATGACATGTCATTCATATTCGAATCTAAAGTTAGTGTCACTAAGCCAATATCATAATCAAATGTGCATGATAACCTGCTTCTCGTAATGCATGCATAATATGTTCAACAAATGAACCAAAAGCCATGCCCAAAGGCACCATCATGTATAAGGCAATTAACCATATTGTATTCCAAATTATATAACTTGCTACTCATAATGCATGCATAATATGTTCGACAAATGAACCAAAAGCCATGCCCAAAGGCACCATCATATATAAGGCAAATAACCATATTATATTTCAAATCATTTATCATAATTTTTCATAATCATGGATGCTAAATAAGCTATGCATTTCAGCAAGTAATTCTCATGTATGCACCATTTCAAAACATGCTCATGCATTTCCATAAATCTCATTGCATTACCAACATAATGCCTTTATCAAATGTAGCCGAAACTCATATCGGTTTATCAAAAACATTTACTTTACTTACTCTTGAACTATGGAAGATTTTCACACACTTCCATAGCCCCCAAAAATAGAACGTACCAAACGCGATTCGCTTAAAAATCCGTAACCACACACCAACAAGCGAAACGAGCTTTTGCCGCTCTCCGATGATCGCACTAATGCACCAGCACTCAAGCTCCTTCTTGTACCTCTTCTACAACATTAAAAACAGAGTATTCTCACATCATAACATGCTCAAACCAACAGCCATATCCGATCACCATTAAACTACCAAAAACTTAGCCGAAAAGACCGAAAACTAAGCCGAAACGCATCCGAACTACATCAGCCCAAAACCTAACGAATATAACATCTAATCCACTTCAATTATGATCCAAAAATACATCCAAACCATCCTTATATCTCCAGAAACAATTAAGCATCTAAAACAGCCCATAAAACAACCGAAAAACACCTTAAAACTACACCGATTGCATTATTCCGGGATTAAATTAATGTGCTATCAAAAGAAGACTCAATCAATTATTAAATCAATATAAAAACATGATTGAATTCATCTAATTTCCAGCATTAAATGAGATCCAAAAAGATTTCACAAAAACATCTCAAAATCACTAGATCTAACATTAAAAACATAGAATCAAGTTTTTATTCAAAGATTAGCAAGCTAATACTTGGGAATTTCAATAAAGAACCTTAGAAAAGAATAAAAATCCAGAAAATTACCTTCAAGATCTATTCACCAAAAATATGAAATTTTCCCCTTCTTGATTCCTTGCAATTTGATGTAGATTTGATAAAATTGATGCATAGGTTTTGTAAAGGATGGAAAGATGATGCAAGTGATGTAATCTTTGTTGAAAAAGATGCAAAAATCTGCAAGGAATTGAAGAGAAAAGATGAAGAGAAAGTGGAGAGAAAATGAGAGAAAAAGATGAGAGAAAAATGAGGAAAAAGTGGTTTTGAGAGAAAATGATTAAAAACCAAATTAAAGTAATTAAAAATACATTTTTGGTGAATAAATCATCATTAAAAATTAGAAATGGGTTTATGGCCCTCTAAGGATTCTAAGTTTAGCTTGCTTTTCAATTTAGTCACTAAAATAACATAATTTCCGAAAATTACCAAATAAGTCCTCAATTTTTCCAAAAATTACAAATTGGTCATTTATGCATAATTAAGCATAATAAAAATCATTATAACATCCAAATTATTTTTTTTAATTTTGAAATATATTTTTAATATTTCAAACCATTTTCCAAAACTATTATTCTTCTTAGTTAAAAAAAATATCCTTATTTTATTTTCCCGAAATTAATGAACCGGAGAACCCGATTCGCCAAGAATTGAATCCTTTTAACTAAGCCTAAACTAATAACCCCAAAAACGGGATATTGCACTGACTTAGAGATAAGCGGAGTCAACTATAGATACTTTGCTGAACTTTGATGCATCTACCCAAGAGCAAGAGATTGTCGCGGTAGAGAATACTAACGCTGCTGAGGTTGTATCTACAGTACAGCCGAAGCAGTATTGTGTAATTGCATTGGACAAGAAGAAGATCAATCGAATTTACTAATTAACGTAGTTGGATCCTACCCACTTTCTCTATATCGTTCTCAATCCTTTATTTTATGTTTTGTTATTTAATTGTTTAGTTAGTTAAACAAATCCACATATATGTGTTTTTACTTTATCTTTCAGGAGCAAGGGAACAAGGGGAGACATATTAAGTATACCAATCCCTGTGGAGACGATACACGATATACTTATCACTTTATTACTTGCGACGTATACACTATACAGTTGCGCTATTATTACACGCATCAGATGCTATGATGTAAGATGTATAAAATGATGTTAGTCTTTATTTTCAAGTAAAGCTTGAACCTCGCATTGTCGTAGTTACATTTTTTAGTTCTGTTCACGAAGCATTTATGCTTACACTCTTGTTTTTTGATAATGCAGATTGTTAGCTCGGGAGTTAGCATGATGCGAGGAAAGGCGTCTAAGCGTGTTGCTCGTTAGTTCAAGTATGATTTAGTTGCAATAATGTATCAGCTAGCAATGGGATATGCTATGTTGTTTAGGAGCGTTGTTTAACTCCTATGTTGACTTATGTTTTGGATGATTTCATGCATGGTTTATATTTTTCATGGTTGCCTTGAGTTAGCATGTTGATTTATGTTTTGAAGTTATGGTTATGTGGATATTATTTTTGATGTTGTTTGAACTCTTTTATGTATGAATTCTATGCCTTGTTGCTTGAGCATGATCCGAATGGATGTGTATGAGTTTCAAGCATGTGTAACCTGGTCCTTAAGTTCTATAATGTCTTATGCATGTTAAGTATGATTGTATTTGGTTGTTGGGTTAGTCCTTAGCTATTTGTGCTTTAAAAATTCGTTCAGATGCAGGGGTTTTCAGTTTTACCTTGTACCGATACGCAAATATTGTTTTGAGCCTTCAAGCTTTCGGTAAGCACAATAAGGTTGGCTTAGAGCCCGTGTAAAGATACGTTGGTCGTTTGAGCTTGAAAAGGCTTTCTAGGGTTGGTTATTAGAGTCGAGTCTTCGAACTTGGCTTTGGTAATCCCCGTGTAGCCACCTCGGGTCGGCCTTACGACTAAGCCTGGTCGAGGGGGTTACAGATAAATTTCAATTAACTAGTATCAGAATAAAAAATGATAAATTAAAATCTTGAAAAAAACTCAATAATACACAAAAATTTTTTGAATAACACAAATATTAAGAAATGTATATCATAAAATATTTCATTGTCGTAAACTAAGTATCGTACTTTTACTTTTAAGAGTGTTAGTCTTCATCACTACTTAAATCATAAACATCCTAAAACAAACAAGAAACTACCGATTAAAGAGAATTTTTTTATAAAAATAATATAATAGCTTTCTTATATAACTTGTCAATGATATTCAACATTTTCGCATCATCATCACAATTTTCATTAATAGTAGAACAAGCATGTATTCATTCAAAAAATCTCTTTATCAAAAATAAATAAATAAATAAATAAAAATTATATTAGAGAATAATGTGAAATATAAAACCTATTATTATATATTTATATATATTTTTAAAACTAAATGTGATTTTTTTTAATAAATAGATAAACGGGTTCGGATCAAGGTTCAGGTCTTAAATGTCAGATATAGATCCATATTCGTATTTTAATTAGAAGATCCAGATCCTATAAAACGGATCTAGATCTATGGATTCGGGTCGGGTCCAGGATCCATTGTCATCCCTACTTGTGTATAAATACAAGCAACTTAAATCACTTGAAGATATCGGTACAGGGCATTGTCATACCGATACAAGCAACTTTGTATAGATATTAGGAGTATCATACAAGCATTGAAAGTTGTGTTTGACTTTTAGATCACTTGAAGATATTTGTTTGAGTCAAAAGTATTTTAAAATCTTTTGAATATATATTTCAAATTAATTAGACTTTAAATTATATTTGTAATATTCGTTGAAATCCAAAATCATTTTTCACTTTATTCTATTAAAATAAATATCTCAACAATCTCTTATCTTTTATATAACAAAACCTCTTAAAATGTTTTTGAAAATCTTCCCCTTAGAAAAATAATTCTAGAAGAATAGATTATTTAAGAAAAATATTAAAATTTTCTCTTTTTTTTCAAATTAAAATTTTTAACCTTATCTCTCCCATTTTGTCATATAAAAAATAATTCAAGTCGTTAAGGTTTAAAATAAAAATAGAGATCAAGCAGAATCCTATGAAAAATAAAAACTCTCCCATAATAAATGCGTTCAAATTTTCCAGCTCAAAATACTTTGACATTCAAAAAAAAGTATTGAATTTCAACTTATGGAGAAATAGTTCAAGATCACATGAAATAAAATTTATACAAGTTTTTTTAAAACTTTTATGCATTAACAAGAATTAAAATTTTAAAGACCGTATATATAAGCTCAAGGAATGTTATGAAAAAAAACAATTTTAACAATTAAATTATGTATAAACATTTAAATAATTAAAAAGTGACTTAGAATATAATCTAAAAGACTATGTTTCGAGGTTACCATCTTTAATATGTGGGTATGTCACCTTAACAATTGAAAGGAGGAATAACAGTTCATCGTGATTCCTTGAGTTTGATGTCGAATAAATTCGTTCTTCTGATCGGTTGAATGTAATAATAAATCGAGTCCTCCTATGATCTCTTTAAATGTTATTAGAACGTTGATTTAAGCCTTAATCTAATACTAATTGATAATTTTATAGACTCCAACCAAATATCACCAATGAAATGTCTTTGAATTTGGGAAGTAAAAAATGAAATAAAAATTGCAATTTGACACAATCGATTTTAGAGTTGTTTGAACTTCTCACACAAAGTCCATGTTTACTACATTGGCATCCACGTTAAGGATTTCTCAATTTACTCGTGAATTTTTTTTACGGACTCAAGAAGATAACCTTTAAATCCATGTCTTTTAAAGGCTAAGAGAAAACCTCTCTAGTTTTACTAAGGATTAGCTAGAACCTATCCTTCAATTATAAGATCTTGATATTTGTAAATATAATACCTCTTTAGTAGGTGTTTACCCAATTTAACTCACTAGGAATCAACTTTAAAGATTTACAAGAGATTACAAAAAAGAAAAGAAAAAAACAATGAAAAAAATCTCTCTTGATCTTTAAGCTTAGATTTTTATCCTCTTATTCTTCAATAATTAATATTTTAAAATCATTGGGTTAAAATTGTTGGACAATCAATGGTTAATCCAAGAAAATAATAATAATAATAATAATAATATCATTTAGCGAGCAAAATAAAACCCAAACAAAGATATGAAATAAAATAGATAAAATTTTAGATCAAACCCATTTAGAAACGAAAAATCAGAATCGTATTGAGGCCTGCCCAATTGTAGTTTCCTTTAAATAGATTTTCTACTACTCTGATAGTGCTGAGTTTGTTGGTAGTTTATCTCCCAAGATACAACAACAAGAGGAACTCCAACAATAGCATATTTGCTGAGTTCCCGAACCATTCTTGCCTTCGCCAGTCACCAGAAGAGAAACCAGGAGAAAATATTTTGAGAGATGTTGAGTGTTTTTTACGTGTTCAAAAATGAGAAATCAACCTCATATTTATAGTGGAAATTAGGGCAACAGTGAGCAGTTTGAAATGAATTAAAATTTAAGTCTTAAGAGATAATGCTAATTATCTAGAGTTTAAAATTGAATTAAATTTAAATTTAAACTAAAAATAGCCATTATATCTTACCACTATCTAAAAATATCCTAAGCAGTTATAACTGAAAACAAACTCTTTTTGGATATTTTTAAAATAAAATAAATTAAGGAAAATTATTCTCAACGGGTAAAATATCTACAAGCTTAAAAAAGGGCTCGATCGGTCCGAACATTTGTATCGCCCTCGTCGTGCACCCCAACCCAAGTGTTAAGCCATTCAATGACAACTATGTGGGTAAGTGTATATAAACACTCCCTACTTCATTTATCCCATCAATATGGGATAATGAGGTTTCTCATTCCTTACTTTACTCCAACCTTCCTTCTTTGAGCATCAATTTCTCATTCACCACTCAACAATTTTGAGCATATGAGCTACCATTGTAAAGATCTCACGGAGTAGAATAGGAATCAATAATTCCTTATTCGAATCCTCATCTTTACACTTCCAAAAAATACTTCAAAGATGGTCATTTGCTCACTATTTTCCAACAATCCCCCACATGAATGAAATTAATTTTTTTATCAAAACATTTTGGTACAATGTGGTGATAGGCTCTACGATTGATAGATGCATAGGATAGGTAGGTGTCCACCTTTGAACCTTCCCTTGTGAAAGTATATTTACTTTACTATCTAATCAGTAGACGTGATGTCCTTGAACTGTTTGTCGTTGGTATAAACGATGATACTTCACACACCTATCTCTCTAACAAGAGATATAGCTCTCATGGTTATTCCCTTATAGCCGTGGACATCTCCTGGTTCTACGAGAGTTTAAGAGAACTATGCTCAATAGTCTCCTTGAAGCGGCCTCACTTCACTCTAACATAGGTGACTTATGTTGCTCAGCTCACCGAAGCACATAATGGTCATTAAAAGCTTTTGCTTAACCTTTACCAAATTCTTGTCACTGTTCACATCATAGGAATGGACTTGTGAGAGGAACCCCCACAGTGACCGCACAAGTCTATGCAATTAGGTTGTCCCTTTGAACCTAGTTTTTGAGATCTCCAGTCAGCTAGGTAGGGTTTTTCCTTCACATAGCGCCTTTATTTTTCATGGGCTTTAGTCATATTCCTTTAGATTTTTTCTCAACTTGATCTCAATTTAACCCTAGGTTAGTGGATCCACAATGTTAAATTCATTTAGAATAATACTTTACAATCTTGAGTATCTCTGAGATATCTCAAAAATTCTCACAATTATTATCCATGGTTTGACCTTGGATTATTTTTGTGAATTTGCTTAAACTGCTCACAGTGAAAGCACTACTTTGTCTAATACAATTCACTTAGATTGTATATGACATTTACATATTTTATTTCAATAAGTATTGACTCGTATTTAGAGTTCTAGCTATGTCGAAAACATCCTGGCCAAACTTTTTTTTCCATGTAGTGTGACTTTATCAATATGAGACATTCAAGTGATTGTTTGGTTTGGATACCCAGAATCAAATCTATCAATCTTATATTTTTCATATCAATCTTGAATTGATAGGTCTTTGGTATATTTATCATTTAATTATATGTCATCAACATAGGACCATATATCCTAGTCGGTTTGACATACCATCATTTATCACACTTACTTGTCATCATAACAATATCTTTATTTCAACCATTTGTTGAACATGTGGACTCTTTCCCATATCCATAATTCGTTTTACGAAATTTGGATCAACTTGTCTAGGAAGTGCAAAAGAATGAATCATTCTTTTTCATTATCATATTTTTTCTACAAAAATTAATATTCGTCACTATGTTTCACATAACCAATGAGAATACAGTCCACATATTTCCATTTTCTTTGGTAATGGAATATTACCTTAGCGTGACACCCACATATTTTTATGTAATTGTAGGAAGGTTTCATTTTCTTCCATAACTCATATGATGTCTCGCACTTAGTTGATAGAACAACACCCCCACACGTTAGGTACATTCTAAAGAAGTTATCTTTAAAATCATTGTACCTTTGGATGTTGTAACATTGCTCATATAGAATTTCTCCTCAAATTAATCAATTTGGGTTTCAACATCCTTCTTATAAGGAATCATTTCCATATATCAACTTTGCTTTTAAGCAAAACTGAATTGTTCTATCATGAAGGTAATTTTATTATCTTCAAACAATTATTCGTCATATCAATTATTATGACAAAATTTATCATAATATTGATCTCATTTGGAAATATAATTCAAAGACTTATTCCATATCTCATAAAATTGAAGCATTTCCTCATGAAATTTAGCTTCTTGAGATATGTCGCCTACTTTGCGGCTTGAAGTCATTTTTGACTTTTAATATATTTGCTCTAGCAATATTTTCATAGTAATATTTGCTTAGCAAAATATGATAACCATATTTACCTCATTCTCTCTAGCACTAGGAGAATTTTCTTTTTGATAAAGTTTATCATGATCAAATTTACAACATATCCTTAAACAAAAGTTCACAAGGTTTTAATTAAAAGAATAATAATAAACAATGCACCAGGTAGGTAACTTATGATAAGAGAGTGGTTCATTAGGCACACTTAAGAATCAAGTCTTTTCAAAGAATCAATCCTAGACATGCACTTTCAATTTTTTTTTTCAATCACTCGTTTATGGAAGTTCTTGAAATCATTCAAGTATAAATGATCAATTAAGTCACTACCTTTGATTCACTATAATTTGAAATCAATCACTAAGAATTTTTTAGCACCAACATCTTTTATTTATGGTCCAATGACCCTCTTAATTCTTAAACCAATTTTAAACATTGTGTATTTCATAACATACATCAGAATAGGCTTTAAGAATTTTAACATAGAGAATAATTTTCTATGCTTTAATTCAAGACCTTGGTCGAATCAAAGTTATAGAATTACTAACTAATGTTACTAACAAATTTTGTTAAAATAGATTTGTTCACATTGTTTGATAAGGAGATTAAATAAATTCGTTATAACGGTAGGAATTAAATTTCTGAAAACAAATTTATTTACTGTATCCCAATTTTCAAACTTCACATGAAATAAATTCACTAATTTATATCCAAGTTACAATCATGAAAGATTCCCAAATAAATCTTAATAATAAGATTCTCTAAAAATAAATTTGTGATTTATTTTTCTTTCAAAATTAGAATCAACGCAAGATTCTCCCAAAGAAATAAATTCACTGGTATCAAAACAACTTAATTCTTCAAAAAAAATTAGTTCTTTGTTTTTTTTTTTAATTTCTTTGATTATTGTTTGGAAGATCAAGTAAATCCGTTAAAACGGTAGGAAATAATTCCCAAAACAAATTATTTACGAGATTTTGTTACCAAAACAATCAAGAAATTCTGTGTTTACACTTTCACAAGAAAAATTATTAATTAAAAATAATAATCCAAAGTGTTTCCAAACACAAATAATAATTATCTCAATAATTATTATTTCATATAAAAAGGATATTCATTTTCATGTCATACAACATTAAGGTCAATATTATTTTTGAAATAAATAAATTGCCTTAAACATAATAATATCAAAATATTATTATCGAATTAATATAATAATTTATGATATTAAAATTATCATAATACATGAATACATGTATTTAAATCATTAAGGAATATTACCTTAATTCGCATATATAGTATGATCATAAAAATATCATAACACTAAGGAATCCACGATTACCTTATTTTAAATATATAGTTTTAATATTACCATATTTTATATCAAATAAGCAATTTAATTCTATATTGAATAAATGCTTTATTTGATCAATAGACAATATTGTCTAAAGTCAAAACCTTTATTTCCATGAATAAAGTTTTATCAATACATGCAATCATGTATTTACATAAGGTAAAAATTAAATTTACCATATCCATTATTTCTCTTTCAATAAAAGAAACAAACCCAGAATTAATTATAATTCAATAAATCGAAAATTAAATTTTCGTTTATTTGATTTTGGTATTTCACAAAATTCGTAACCTCGGTTACTTTTCATGACAATTTCTGTAAAACAGATTTGTCCCAATTTTGAGATTTTTAGCAAATCCGTTTAAAAACGACAGGATAATTCCTGAAACAAATTGTTTGCTATCAATTTTATTTCGAAGAATAAATTCACCAAACCTAGTTTAATCTTTTGAATAAATTGTTTGTGTCTTAATAAATTGATCATGATAACATTAA
Organism: Abelmoschus esculentus; assembly: GCA_035048815.1. Lineage (NCBI taxonomy): Eukaryota > Viridiplantae > Streptophyta > Magnoliopsida > Malvales > Malvaceae > Abelmoschus > Abelmoschus esculentus. The sequence continues at coordinate 9,978,947 of JAUCBN010000013.1, read as the reverse complement.
GATTAAAATTTTAATATTATCATATTCAATGGCATGAAATTCTCAAATTCCATGCGACGCTTATCCAATTACTACCTTACTGGAGCAATTTCTTCTCTCAATGGATTTTGCCAAAACAACAATGTTCATGTGGTGGCAAAGCAATGATTTCGTGCCCTCCAAAGAATAATTTTTTGTACTCTTCGACAATATCCTTGATATTCAATCGTTGCCTTGATTCACGGTAGCAATTGCGGGTGGTCGAGATTATGGACAAATTTAACTTGGACAAAATTCAGTATATTTCAGAACCAAAGTGGTTGGTCGAATTTCATACAACACCACTGTGATGCCGGTATAATATCCATGTTTTTGGAGTTTGTGATTGAAATTGTTCTTCCAATTTGAATTTGAATTGAAGAATGCATAAACATTGAAAGGCGTATGCTTCATTCGTACATTGCTTCAGCAGCAATCGTATTTTCGATCAATAATACATATCGAGTGATATGTCAATCATAATAATTTGTTCGTCTTGGATCTAATCCAAAAATCTGTCTTAAGATTGTTGGGCAATCAGTGGTTAATCTTAGAAAATACTAATAATAAAATAAAATAATATTATCATTTAGCGAGCAAAATAAAATCCAAACAAAGATATGAAATAAAATAGATAAAATTTTAGATCAAACCCATTTGGAAACGAAAAATCGGAATCGTATTGAGGCCTGTCCAATTGCAGTTTCCTTAAGATAGATTTTCTACCACTCCGATGGTGCTGAGTTTGTTGGTAGTCTGTCTCCCAAGATACAACAACAAGAAAAACTCCAACAATAGCATATTTGATGAGTTCCCGAACCATTCTTGTCTTTGCTGGTCACCAGAAGAAAAAATAGAAGAGAAAATATTTTGAGAGATGTTGAGTGTTTTTGATGTGTTTAAAAATGAGAAATCAACCTCATATTTATAGTGGAAATTAGGACAACAGTGAGCAATTTGAAATGAATTAAAATTCAAATCTTAAGATATAATGCTAATTATCTAGAGTTTAAAATTGAATTAAATTCAAATTTAAACTAAAAATAGCCATTATATCTTCCCACTATCTAAAAATATCCTGAGTAGTTATAACTGAAAACAAACTCTTTTTGGATATTTTTAAAATAAAATAAATTAGGGAAAATTATTCACAACGGGTAAAATATTCGAAAGCCTAAAAAAAGTTCAACTAGTCCAAACATTTGTATCACACTTGTCATGCACCCCAACCCAAATATTAAGTCATTCAATAACAATTATGTGGGTAAGTGTATATAAACACTTCCTACTTCATTTATTCCATCAATATGGGATAATGGGGTTTCTCATTCCTTACTTTATTCCAACCTTCTTTCTTTGAGCATCAATTTCTCATTCACCACTCAACAATTTTGAGCATATGAGCTACCATTGTAAAGATCTCACGGAGTAGAATAGAAATCAATAATTCCTTATTCGAATCCTCATCTTTATACTTTCAAAAAATGCTTCAAAGATGATCATTTACACTCAACCTTCTTTCTTTGAGCATCAATTTCTCATTCACCACTCAACAATTTTGAGCATATGAGCTACCATTGTAAAGATCTCACGGAGTAGAATAGAAATCAATAATTCCTTATTCGAATCCTTATCTTTACACTTTCAAAAAATACTTCAAAGATGATCATTTATTCACTATTTTCCTACAAAAACTAGTCATTAGAGATTTTAATTTCAACCATAAATGTGTTTTTATAATCTTGGGTATCAATATTCAAAGTAAAAATCAAAATATATCAAGATAAGAAAATAACATTATACATAAGTATAGACTATACCATTACATGATACATCCATATTTGTATGGTAATTTAGGTATCTGTACGAAGGTTTATGTATCAATTCGCGAAATGCTCTTTGAAATCTATAAAAAATGGATTAATATAGGGTATTGTCGTATCGCTATAGATCTGAAAATATCGTATTGATTTGAAGGGTTGTGTTTGACTTTTAAATCCATTGAAAATATTTATTTGAGTTAAAAATATTTCAATATTATTCAAATATAATATTCAAATTGAATAGAGTTTGAATTATTTTTATAATATTTGTTCACGTTCACAAAATATTTTATCTTTGTTATATTAAAAGAAAAGGTTAAATTGAGATTCGTGTCTTTGTAAAAATTTATAATATTAATTTGAATTAATCCACTAACTAATTGAATGTTAATAGTTATATAAAAACATAGGCATAAAAGATAGTTTTCACCCTTAACGTTTATAATTTGTCATTTTGGCCCTTATTCTTTTTTGGGATAAATTTAGCCCTTAACCTATGTCTTTTTAACAAATAACTCATTTTTTAACTACCATGATAATTGAACCGTTAAAAATTTAATAATGATAACTTGTCATATATATGTGATACTAATATATGTTAAATGACATAGAATCTAACCTATTAAACATATACATATATATATAATATATAATTTTATTCCAGTATAAAATATAAAATAATTAGAATTTAAATAAAATATTAAAAATTAATTAAATCCAAAACAACAATTTAATAAATATTCTCAACCCTAACTAAACTAAAATATCTTTATAAAATCCTAAAAATTTGATTTAGATTCAAACTAAAATACTTAAATTCTAAACTAAAATAATAATAATCCAATTGATTATTATCAAAATCATTTATCTTTGATCTACCGGTAACAAACTATACAAAATCCTTTCTTTTCAGATTATATTCATACTTTTTTAGATAAAATTTTGATTACTATAGTTAAGGTTGAAAATATTTAGTAGCCCTTTATTTTAGATTTAATTAATTTTTAATAAATAAAAAATTAATTTTTAATATTTCATTTGAGTTTGAATTTTAATTGTTTTATATTTTTAGATTAGAATAAAATTATATTCTATATATATGTATATGTTTAATAGGTTATATTCTATGTCATTTAAAATATATTATCACATATATATGACAAGTTACCATTATTAAATTTTTTAACGGTTCAGTTATAATGGTAGTTAAAAAATGAGTTATTTGTTAAAAAGACATAGGTTAAGGGCTAAATTTATCTCAAAAAAAGAATAAGGGTCAAAATGACAAAAATTATAAACGTTAAGGGTGAAAATTATCTTTATACCAAAAATATATGGTCACATGTTTAAAATTAAAAGAGTAAACATCTACATTGGTCAAGAGCCTATTCTTGTTTCTTTTTCACCAAACTATTATTTTTATAAAATAATTACTAATATTATCTTATTTTCTCTATTTTAGTCATATGTCATTTAAAAATTCGTGAAAAAAAACAAAAAACAAGAATAATTTAATGATAAAAAAATATTAATGACTTAAATAAGAAACATTAAAACACTTTTGTCTAAAATAATAATTTAGATCAAACAGAAAACAAGAATAATTTAATGAAAAATGTTATCCTAAAACTTAGGTTTCAAGTATTACTTCTTTAATTATATGATGACATCGATGTGTCCCAAAAATAGTTATTAAAAATGTGTCCCTTCAAAACTACAAGAATGAACCCACAAGTGTCAAGCAGTTTATATCAGTTCTCACATCAAGGAAAAATATCAAAACTTCGAAAACTTAAAAATAGAATCAAAATGACCCACCGGAATATGTGGGAATTGGAAATGGTATACACGTTTTGGAATGATTCATAACTTCGAAAATAACAGAAATGATAGTTTTTATTATTGATGAAGAATGGAATAAAATAAAACTGACAAAAAGTTTGTGGGATTTTTGTCGGAATCTTTTTATTTGTTTATTATTTTTTACATAAATATTTAAAATATTTTTATTTTAATAGATGTGTAATATTATAATTATTTTAAAGTTTTTATTTTTCATTATATGAAACGTGATTTATTTATTACTTATTTTATTTTATAAAATAAAAAACATTATAAGTTTTTTAAAAAAATAAATAATATTTAAAAAAACTCATTTCTTAAAACCGCAAATAATATTGATAAGTGTTCAAAATTAGTTTATTTTGTATGAAAAATTATATGACGAACCTTTTTCATCATTTCATTTGTGGTCCTAACAAATTCATCAATCTAATTTTTTAAGATAAATTATCTTTCTATATGTAATTAGTGGGTGATAATTATTAAATAGTTATTTAAAGATGAACAGACCTGATTATTTGAATCACATATGACATGATAAACAAAGTCTATGATATAATTTCTCATTTTATACATCTTTTATTTCAATTATTGTTAAGGTGTAGGCCCATTTAGTTGTATTTTTATTTGTTCGTGTATAAATTTGTAGTTATTCTGTTTAGGTATAAAGATAAATTTAACGTTTATAGTTTTTATCATATTAGCTCTCATTCTTTATTTGAGATAAATTTAGCCCTTAACCTAAGTCTTTTTGACAAATATATCATTTTTTAACTATCATGATAACCACGCCGTTAAAAATTTAATGATAATGACATATAGTAAACATGTGATAATATATTTAAAATGATATAATATCTAACTTATCAAATACATACATATAGAATATAATTTTATTTTAATATAAAATATAAAATAATTAAAATTTAATAAAATATTAATCTTAATTAAATCTAAAATATTTTGGTTATTAAACCTTAAATAAATTTACTACTCTATTTTTTTTATAATTTTGAGTTTATATTTATTAAAACTCAAAACCCAAAACCTCAAATTTACTACTTTTAAATTTAAATTTAAATCTTAAACTATAAATCAAAATCCTAAACTTTCAATTTAGATTAAACACTAAAATATCTAAATTATAAACTAAAATAACAAAAACTCAATTTATTAGAATCAAAATCCTTACCTTTGATTTATCGACAGCAATCTTTACAAAATTCTTCCTTTTTCAGATTGTGTTCATATTTTTTAGATAGATTTTTGATTCTATTGTAGTTAGGGTTGAGAATTTTTAGTATACTTTTGTTTTAGATTTAATTAATTTTTAATATTTTATTTTAATTTTAATTATTTTATATTAGAATAAAATTATATTCCACGTGTATGAATTTGATAGCTTAGATGTCATGTCATTTAAAATATATTATAATATATTACCATCATTAAATTTTTAATGACCTAGTCATTATGTTAGTTAAAAAAACGATGTTTGTCAAAAAGACATAGGTTAAGGGCTAATTTTATCTAAAAAAGAATTAAGACCAAAATGATAAAAATTGAGGGTAAAAATGATCTTTATTCCTGCTGTTTTTTAGGCTTGACTTTGTATTTTGTTATTTTTGTGGGAAGTTTGTTGTTCATGTTCTTTTTATGCAGGAATGAATTATCGAACCAATTACCGTGCAATTGCCTTGGTAAGTCGATGATAAAATTGTTAACTTTTATAGAATATGCATATAAATCGTGTGTTTACAAGATAAGTAATATGCTTTTTATAAAAGAGAATACATTCATGGATTTCTTCAATTTTGGCACAAATGATAGATTTCTTCAATTTTGGCACAAATCATGCAGATGAGCTGGATGATGACCTGTAGGTTTATTGTAACAGCCTGTATCTTCCTCTCTTTCTAATATTTCCTTTGCTTCTTCAACTTTTGACAATTTTTGAACACATAATTGAGATCGGAATTTACAAAACTGGGTAACTGATAGAGACTTTGTAAGAACATCTGCAACTTGGCTATGACCAGGGACATAGTTTACTTCCAGTATTCGTGATGTGACTTTCTCTCGCACAAAGAACATATCAAGATCGACATGTTTGGTTTTGGCATGCATTACAGGATTTGTTGCCATTGCCGCAGCACAGGTATTATCATTCCATAATACTGGAATGGCATCCACAGAGATGAACATGTCCTTAAGCACTGCTTGAATCCATAATACTTCAGAGGCTGCATCAGTAATGCTTCGAAACTCAGCCTCTGCAGTTGATCTAGAAATAGCACGCTGCTTACGTGAGCTCCAAGAAATTAAATGTGTTCCAAGATATGCACAATTGCCAGAAATTGATCGTTTATCATCAGGATCACTACCCCAATCAGCATCAACAAAAGAATGTATTTCAAGAGTTGATGTTTGTTGTGGAGAAAACCATAATCCATAATCAATGGTGGCTCGTAAGTATCGAAGAATTCGTTTGACAGCTAACCAGTGGGACTCTGTGGGTTGCTGCGTAAATTGAGATACTTTATTCATAGAGAATGAAATATCAGGCCTTGTATGACACACGTACTAGAGCGAGCCTACGATACTTCGATACTGTTGAGCATCAAGTAGCAATTCACCATCAGTTTTGCTTAATTTGAGATTTGCTGCCATAGGAGTAGGTACGATTCTTGTATCTTGCATATCAGCTTTCACTAGGAGTTCAGCAATATATTTCTGTTATGTTAAGAACATTCCATCATGTATATGTTTAACCTCGATCCCTAGAAAATAATTCAATTGTCCAAGATCTTTGAGAGAGAATTGACAATCCAATTGTGTTATCACTGAGTTGATGTGATCAAGTGATACACCAGTAATAAGGATATCATCTACATACACTACCATGTATGTTAGCACCTCATCTCTATTGTAAACAAATAGTGAAGCATCAACATTCGAAGATTTGAAACCTAAACCAACAAGAAAAGACTGAAGCTTGTTAAACCAGTTTCTGGGGGCTTGTTTCAAGCCATAAAGAGCTCTCTTGAGCTTGTAAACAAGAATACTTCCATCATTTGAATGCTTTTGAAAATCATCAGGCTGTGACATATAAATATCCTCATACAAATCTCCCTTTAAAAACGCATTATTTACATCTACTTGTCGAATTTGCCAATTGTTAGTAACGGCTAAGGAAATAATCAAATTCACTATAAAAGACTTAACAACTGGACTAAAAGTTTCTCTGAAATCAAGCCCTGCAAGTTGAGAGTAGCCTTTGGCTACCAAACGAGCTTTATAACGAGCAATAGATCCATCAGGATGCCTTTTAATTCTAAAAAGCCATTTGCAACCAATAACTCTTCTTCCTGAAGATAAAGCAACTAATTGCCAAGTATCATTCTCAATTAAGGCATTATACTCAGCAGTTACTGCTGCATTCCAATCTGGATCTTGTAAAGCTGAATGAATATTAGTTGGGATCTCACCTGACTGAAGATGAAAAACTTTGGGTTTGAAGATGCCATCCTTGCTTCTTGTCCTCATGCTGTGTGTATTAGATGTAACAGGTTCGGGTACATTGGTATCATTAACATCTAAAGGATTAGATGATGCAGGTGATAATGCAGTAGTTATTGGCACTTCTGTTTCAATATCGAAAGGAACTGATCCAACAGAAGGTGTCGTTTCAATTATTGGAGACATTTCCGGAATATCAGATGAAAGCTCTTCAGAATCAAGTGTTATTAATACTGAGTTATCTTCATGAACTTCTTGTAGATTGCCCTCAGAGATATTCGTGGGTGCTGCTGGTGGATTTTCTGGAAACTCTTCTGGACCAACAAAAGGTGTCGTAGGTGCTGCAGATGAGCTAGATGGATCAACACTCGATACATGAGGACCAGAAGCTGAAACATTAAGAGGCGAAGAAAGATCATTACGCAAAACTCTCTTAGTGACTTGCTCTTTATAAGGAAACACCATTTCATCGAAAACCATATTTCGAGAAATAAAAATTCTCGAACTTTTCTGATCAAGATAAACATAGCCATAATAAGTAAATGAGTACCCCAGAAAAATACAAGGACTCGATCGAAAAGCAAGCTTATGGTGATTGAATGGTCGTAAATAAGGATAGCATAGACAACCAAAAACCTTTAGAAATTTATAATCAGGAAGCTTGTTGAACAATAGTTGAAAAGGTGACTTGTATTCCAAACTTTTTGACGGCATTCTATTTATCAAATAGGTGGCACTAACCACAACATACGACCAGTATTTCATAGGCAAAGAAGCATGTGCTAATAGTGTCAATGCAGTTTCTATTATGTGTCTGTATTTTCGTTCAATAATACCATTTTACTGAGAGGTATGAGGACAAGTAACCCTTAATTGTACACCCAATTGAGCCAACAGTTTTTCCAGAAAATTAAACTCCCCACCATCGTCAACTTGAACAGCAAGAAGATTGGTATTAAATTGATTTTTAATTAACGCATAGAACAATTGGAAGGCCAAACATGCATCTGATTTTTTTAAGGAGATACAACCAGACATTTTTGGAAAATAAATCAACGCAAGACTTGTAGTATCTGTATCCATTCGAAGAAACTAGTGCAGAACCCCAAATGTCTAATTCAACAAGCTGAAAAGGTTGCGAGTAAAATGAAGTAGAAGATTCAAAAGGAAGAGTGTGACTTTCCCTAGCTGACAGGCTGAGCAAAGAGTAATATCACTTCTAGGAAACTTCTTTTGTGTAATTGAACTAACTATGTCAAAGGAAGGATGACCAAGTCTGTTGTGTCAAAGCCAGTAATCATTTGTGATTGTAGAATACGCTACTACAGAAACTTTAGAGGGAGAATGAAGAGCATACAAACCATTTTTCTGAACACCTCTTAACAATTCAACACCTGTCTGTTCATCCTTAACAACACAATAGGATAAATGGAATTCAAAGTAAACATTATTATCGGATGTAAACTTGGACACAGACATAAGATTATGTGTGATGTTAGGTACATGTAGAAGATTATGCAAAGATAAGCATCATGTGTTTGAAGCAAGAAATGATTCACCAATATGCGAAATAGGAAGAGAAGAACCATCACCGATATAAACTTTACCCTGACCTGTATATTTTTGAGTAGTCATCGCATGAGAGGGGGTGTTGGTGACATGATGTGTCGCTCCCGAGTCTGGGTACCAGGTAGAGAGTGAAACAACTAGAGCATTGACTTGGGGAGAGTCTTCAGCAGGAGGAGACTGAGTATCAGATGGAACAAAAGGATCATATGCACCTTGTGGTTTATCATGGGTACAACAGCAGGCATGAGACTCTCCAGGATGTTGAGATTAGAGTTGATATTGCTGATCGAATCGATGCCAACATCGATCTGCTAGATGACCAAGTTTTCCGCAAATCTGACACTAGAGTCGGGAACAACCTTTAAATCTACCAGCTGGTCCGGATCGACCACCACGACCTCCCCGAAGATATCCAGAATCTTGGAGTGAATCATTTGGTTCAATGGATGAGTTAACAGCAGTATTGTTAACACCAATAGCAAAACGAAAAGGATCCTCAAGTCTAGTTTCGGCATCAGCAAGAAGAGATACTGCTCCATCAAACGTGTAGGGTTCCTTGCTTGCTGAGATCACAGCCACAACAGACTCAAATTCAGATGGGAGCCCACTAAGCATCGTTGCTACCTGCTCAATTTCAGAAATGGGACTACCACAAACAGCTAGAAGATCACACACCTCCTTTATACGAGTAGCAAATTCATGAATAGTTAGAGTGTCTTTTTTTAGAGATCTCAGTTTACAATGTAGATGCATGACACGAGTGGTAGAAAGTTTAGAATAGCGAAGAACAATCGTAGACCAAATGGAGGAAGATGAATCACAACCAACCAAATGAGGAAGAATAGACAAACTCACAGTGGAGAGTAACCAGGAAGCAAGAGAGCTATCCTGCTTAATGAACTTCTGATATGATGGATTCGGAGCTGTCGTACCATCGCTATGGGAAAGAAATCTCATCGGCGGAGAGAATTCACTATCAAGATGATAATCTAGGCCTTATCCACGAACCATAAGCAACACTTGTTGACGCCATAGAAGAAAGTTGTGGTCATCAAGTTTCACGCTGATTTGTTTGTTGGAGAAGGGCTGAGTGGAGACATCATCAGAGGAGCCATCATAATTGGTCGTCGCCATAACGAGGATAAAACCAGTGGAAGCTTATTGAACCAGAAAAAAAATGGCGAATGATACCATGTTAATTTTTATAGAATATGCATATAAATAGTGTGTTTACAAGATGAGTAATATGCTTTTTATAGAAGAGAATACATTCATGGATTTCTTCAATTTTGGCACAAATCATGGATTTCTTCAATTTTGACACAAATCATGCAGATGAGCTGGATGATGAGCTGTAGGTTTATTGTAACAGCCTGTATCTTCCTCTCTTTCTAATAAAAATGAAATCCAATCAAACTTTCTTCTAATACATTCGAATGGATTCAGATTTGAATTAAAAAGCAATCCATGAACTAATTAAATTGACTTGTGTTAATGGGTAATTGGTGTTTGTGAACGCATGAATTACTTCAGTTTTTAATTCAATTTTGGTGTTTATCTAATACATTGCTTTTCATTACAAAATCAAGTAGTCTAGGAAAAGGTACTAGGAAAAATTATTTAAATCAAGTGACTTATAACGGTTAAAATTCTAACTGGTACATAAAAAGTTGATCCGACCTGAAAACTCGCCTAAAACTTGTTCGAGTTAGAATTTAGGTTTGATCCTAGGATGTAATAACCTGAACCTGATCTGTATCTGACTATTGTTGACCCGAACCCGAGTTGGACTTATTACTGTAGTAATCGAACCTGAACTGTATTCGACCGAGAATGATCCGAACTTGATTTCAACCTGTTACTGTAGACCTAAAACTCGACTTGTATCCGACTGAAACGAACCAGGACCCAAGTTTGACCTGGCAGATAACTGATATTACCCGACTGAATTAACCTGAGACTTGATTTTATCCGGACTATTTCGAACCCGACCTGTTATTAACCTGAACTAGTATGGACATAATATTTATATAAATAATTTATATAACATACTTATATTATATTTTTAATATCTACATCAATACGTAATAATTTATATAACAATAATCTTATATATAAAATATTTGTTAATTTTTAATTATATAATAAACTTATCTTATATTACTCTTATATTTGAAGGGAAAGAAAAAAAATAAAATTTTAGAGGGAAATAAATCATCAATTTTTTAAGTTTAGGATTAAGTTATTTTTAATGTAAAAGTTTTGGAGGGAAAGAAGTTAGGGAATTAAAAATAAACTTTTATTATTATATAAGAAAAAGGGAAAAGACAATTTTGAAGAAAATTACAATAATAAATTTTAGAGGAATATTATTATTCTTTAAGTATATATTAAAGTATATATTATTACTATATATATTATATACTAAAATATATATTAGAAGAATTTTAATATATTAAAGTATATAGTATATTTAAATATATTATTATTATTATTATTATATATTATACACATATACATTAATACATATATATTATATATATGTCAGTGGTCAAGGATGCTTATCCTACTCTATTTTATATGGGTTCGAATCTCTAGATGGAAAAAATTATAATCTCTCTATTTAATAAATAAATATATTATTATATACATATTTAAGTTTTAAAAATTAAAAAGTGAGAAAGAAAATAATTTTTGAACTGATGGGTAAGATAATAACAAAAATATATCTTTTGATTTGAATTCCGACAGTCACCAATGAGAGTGAATGGCGGTGAATGTTGATATTTGCGTGTGTTAAAATAGGAAAGTGTATAAAATATAAAAGTTGAAAAGAATGAAATTTGATGAAAAAATATCCGTTATTTTTTCATTGATGTAAAATATGAAAGTTGAATTTGGTGGGAAAGTGTCTGCCATTTTTTTCATTGAAGCAACACTAAAATTGGATTTGGTGGGAAAGTGTTCACCATCTAATATATACACATACATATAACATATATAAAAATATACATTGATGTATATTATAATTTATATAGTATATAAATATACATATATTAATATATACATATAATATATATTATATGCACATATATATAATGTATTATACATACATACATACTTATATATTATATACATTTAATGTATTAATGTATATATATTAATGTATTATACATATACATACATATTTATACATTCCATATATAGAATATATAGTATATATAGAATGTATATACATATTTATATATAATGAATATATTAATATATAGAATGTATAGTAGATATATACATGTACTAAATACTGATACATATTAACACATATTAACATACATATATATATATAATACATATATTAATACATATTAACATACATGATACATATATGTATATACAAGTATTAATACTATATATTAATACTTATATTAAAAATTAATATACATGTTAACACTTAACATGTATGATATATGTATAATATATTATGTATATACATATAACATGCATATATATAATACATATACATATTGATTCAAAAAAAAATATAATACATATACATATAACATACATGATATATATATTAATATATAAATGTACTATATACTAATGTATATATATATACATGTATTATATACTAATTATTAAATACAATTATACATATACATATGTTATATACATAGTATATAATATACATTTACTAATTACTATATATACATATAACATACATATATATATATTAATGTACTATGTACAATACTACTACTATGCCTATGTGTACATATAACCTACATATATATGAATGTACTTATATATGTGTATAATTAATAGTTGTATACATTATAAATACATTATACTTATCTAATCACTATACATCTAATCATCAATATATTATACAAATACTTATATTAGTTATTAAATTATTAATGTATTATATATATAGTATTATGTATTCTATATTTTAATATATATTATAATTTTATTTTTTATATATAATATTAATTCATTTATAGTATTATTATATATATATTATTAATCTATATATAGTATTATTTTATTTCAAAAAATAGTATTAGTCCATTTATAATATGATTTCTACATATAATATAAATTCTTTATATAGTATTAATTTATATATACTATTTTTTCATTTATAGTATAAATTATATATTATCTAAATTTTATTTTTTTTCATTTTTGAAATATATTATCCAATAATAACCATTCACTTCACTACTAATCTTCAACTCATTTTTTCCAACCAATGAATCTCCACTCATAAGTTACATTTTACTTTAAAAATTTAATTTCTAGAAAATTATATTAATTACATGATTGATTAATAGCGGAATGAGTGATTTTTATTAGCTAGGGATCACGGCTGATGTGATAGGCCGGATCTATGATATAATCTCTGAAGGAAGAGAGAGTCAATACTTCAAAACAAGGAACATTATTATTCATTTAATTAAAAAAATTAAATGATGTAGATTCTTTATTTTCTAAAAAGTAAAATTCAAAATTGTCAACATAACATCATATTCGTAATTAGAATGGATATTAGACAAACAAGTCGTTGGCTTTACTAATTAATTAAATGTTAACATTTTATTTGAATTAAAGATAATGTGTTTGATTTTAAATCTAAATAAATATACATAATTATAAATTGAATTACACATTTCCGAATTATTTAAATAAAACATATCAATCTTTATTATAAGATCGTTTATTAAATTTTAATTCTCATAGTTTTTAATATTAGATAATCATCTCATAAATATGAAGCATATATAATTATTTTTTACAAATCAAATAATCCAAAACATAAGATAAAAAATTATTCGATATAGAAATTGTAACAAAATTATTTATAAAATTATATTTTTAATATCATTTCTTATATTTAGACTTTAAAATTTAAGATTAAATAAGTTAAAATAAAAAAATATTTTAAATATTTTTTTATAATAATCACATAAAATTTAAAGCATCAAAAATTTAAATTACGAAGCATTATTAAATAATCATATATCTTTTATTGAATTTGATAACTTGCTGAAGAATAAAATAATGCCTAAAAGCAAAGCAAAGCAAACAACTGCCATAAAAAGCAAACAAAAGCGTGTCTTCAGAAAATAAAGCACCTTTCATTAACTTATAAAAAATAGTCACTTCCGGCTTTCACATAGAGTTTATTATCCAATAATATATATTTCTTTTATTATGATATTTTATATTTTTATAAATAATATTATGTTTTATTTTTATTTTGATATTTTATTGTTAGGATGATAATACGGTAAGACGAGCTTTTATCATCCGACCCGATTCATTAACTTTTAAACTCGATCTTGCTCCGAATCGGATTAAAATATTAATTTATCTCTCATTCCCGATATACTATTCTTTAAACCTGATCTGACCCGAAAAATTTAAAAAATAATTTTTATCGACGATAAAAGTTAGATTTGATCAATCCTCCACTATAATCATAAATTATGGTTTTTAAGTAACTTTAAATCTATATAAAAACAAGTAAAATAAATTTTAAATTACTCACATATTAAATTATTTATTTAAAAGAAAAAACTTAAATAATTGACTGATAGAATCGAAGATATTAAAACTTAAACAGCATCTAATAAATTTTTATTATAAGAACAAATCTTAAAAAATTAATAAAAAATAACTTAAAACCCGTAAAAATGTTTATATATAATGATATTTTTATAAATATAATAAAATATATAAAAATAAATAACAATATACTGAGGCAGGGTAAAATTGAAAATTTTAATCAAATACCCAAACTCGACCTGACTTAATAATTTTTAAACCATAACCCGTCTTGATTCCCGAAATTTAAAGTAAAAATCTGATCGGGTCGGAGATTTTTGTTATCTTTACCTATTACTAAAAATACTATAACATACTGATTAAGAGAGACAAAAACACAAATGACAAACAAACATATTATTATTTTCTTTTCTAATTAGTATGTTATGTCGTTAAAATTAAAAAAAAATGATATGTTTACTAACAAAAAAAAATAACGTGATATCACATATGATTTTTTTTTTTATTAATCAATATATCATACACATTTTTCTCTCTTTTTATTAGTATATTATTATTATTAATAATAAAAATATCAAACTAAAAAACGTAACAATAAATATTTTTTATTAAAAAATAAAAAACAAAATAAAAAATATATACTAAATATATAATTATCCTAATTTTTTTAATCAGATTTTAAAAAATAAAAATTATAATCATTCAGTAAATATATAATATAATGGGTATTTCGGTAAAACACAAAAATATATACAGACATTATACAAAGGGACCCACCAAGATATAGGGGCAAAAAGAAAAAAAAATCTTACTTTAGCCTAACCGTAAAGTTAGCGTCATGTAATAGATTTCCATCAAACCTCTTAATATTGCAATTAGCACTCATTTATCATCCCTCTCTCTCTGTGAAAACAAAACACATAGTACATAAAACATAATGTTATGTTTCAGATCAAACCCTTATGCAACGTTTCTTCTTCTCCTTCTTTCTCTGTTTCTTTTCGGCTGTGAAACAGTCTCTAATGCCTCAGATGTACAGACTCTGCAAATTCCAGGTGATGATCTTTTATTTCCCATACAAAGTTTTGATTTTTATTTCTGGGATTATGTTGGTTTACCTGTTGGTTTGTTTAAATGGGGTTTGTTTGACAGGGGATTATATGAGTTTTGTGTTTGGGGAGAGGGAGAACAGTGAAGTGTTTCCATGGCGGAAGATGGAAAAGAGGAATCTTGCAGAGGGAAGTGAAGGAGATAACTCTTCTTTGATTTTGGCACAAAAGAGGACTTATAGGAGAGACCCTCTTAATGATTTTAACAAGTACACTGGTGGATGGAACATCAGCAATCAACACTATTGGGCTGTAATTTCTTCATTTTCACTATTTTTTTCCTGATTTTCTTGTTCGTGTTTTAAGATTTTTTCCTACAAGTCTCATAGTTTTATGTCTTGTAATTGGTTTAGACTTTAGATTACTTTTGATGTTTTGAATCTAATCCTGTTATTCTCTTGGGGTGTTTCCCCATATTTGATTTTTAACTAAATTTTCTTAGTTTGGTGATCTTAACTTATATAGGCTGTAATCTCTGTTAATGCAGTCTGTTGGCTTTACGGCAGCTCCTTTCTTTCTTGTTGCCGGGGTCTGGTTTGTGATATTCGCACTATGTTTGTTCGTCATATGTATCCGTCATTGCTGTTGTCTACTGAACTCTTATGGCTACTCTCGGACTGCATATGCACTGTCCCTGATTTTCCTCATACTCTTCACCATTGCTGCAATGTAACTCAACTCCGTTTATCCTTTTAAATTTCTGAAAGATGTGTATGTTCTAAATAAATATACAATTACTAACTTGAATTGTAACGTTGTAGTGTCGGATGTGTTGTGCTGTACACTGGTCAGGGAAAATTCCATGGCAGTACAATAGACACACTGGATTATGTTGTTAGTAAGGCAGACCTTACTGCCGAGAACCTCAGGAATGTGTCAGATTATCTCTCTGCAGCTAAGAAAATTAGTGTGGATGCAGCTATTTTGCCAGCAGATGCCCAAAGAAGCATCGATGATATCCAAAAGAAGATAAACTCTTCGGCTTCAACACTTTCCCGTCAAACGGCCGATAATAAAGAAAAAATTCAACATGGCTTAGACAAAATGTAAGTTGAAGCTTTCAAGATGAAATTATAATAATCTTGGAGCTGGTCATCAAATTGATCTCATGGTAAATGCTGCAGGAGGTTGGCTCTTATCATTCTTGCTGCTGTGATGCTCTTTCTGGCATTTCTTGGATTTCGTAAGTTACATTCTTGTTCTGATCACTGCTCCGAGATTCCAAGTGATTCGATTATCTCAATACCATCTAAAATTAATGCTGTTGTTTTGATAACTGGATGCAGTATTTTCTATTCTTGGATTGCAGTGCCTGGTTTATACGTAAGTGAAGTATCATTTATGTATTTAGATCAATCGCATTATGGTAAAGGGTATAACTTTCGAAAGAACCTATATTACTAATGAATGCAGGCTAGTGATTGTCGGCTGGATCCTTGTTACCGGTACATTTATTTTATGTGGAGTATTTCATCTCCTCCACAAGTATGTTTCACTCTATTTCCCTCGTTCCCTATAAAGAACTCATACCATTTCTCTGGTTTTTAGTTGAACTTGCTTCTGTGTTAGTAGTTTTCTTTGGTTTATCAATTTGTTTTAGCTGTATTGTTGTGGTAAAGCTTTTCTTATTCTAGTTTATGATGCCACATTCAAATTTCTGAAACTAAATGTTTTGGATCAAATTCCCTTTCGATATTGTTGTATGCTTCGACTTCCTTTCTATCTGAGTTTACTTGATTATTGCTCTTTCAATATGATATGCACTCTACATTGAAAGTTGTTTTCCATGATGCAGTGTTGCAGGAGATGCGTGTGTTGCGATGGATCAATGGGTCCAGAATCCCACTGCCCATACAGCATTGGATGACATTCTGCCATGTGTGGACAATATGACGGCTCAAGAGACCTTATTACGAACCAAGAACGTCACCCATCAACTTGTAAACGTCGTGAATGGTGTCATTACTAATGTTTTCAACCAAAATTTCCCACCACAATTGGCTCCTTTATATTACAATCAATCTGGTCCGTTGTTGCCAGCTCTCTGCAATCCATTTTATTCTAATCTCACAAATCGACAGTGTGCGGTTGGTGAAGTGAGTTTGCACAATTCCTCAGAGGTAATACTAATAAGGATTAGCTTTTCTATACATAACGTTCGTATAGAATGTCTTTCGGTTTCTGCCTACCGAACTCCTGATTGCCTGTATCTGTGTCGAACAGGTTTGGAAGAACTATATATGTCAGGTTTCATCCTCTGGGATTTGTTCTACACCTGGCCGGTTGACCCCTCAATTTTACACTCAGATGTCGGCAGCGGTGAATGTCAGTTATGGTCTGTATCGCTATGGTCCATTCCTGGTTAACTTGCAAGACTGCACTTTTGTGCGTGATGCATTCACAGATATCAGTCATGAACATTGTCCCGGTCTGCGTCACTATAGTCAATGGATCTACATCGGATTAGTGATCGTATCGGCTGCTGTGATGTTGTCATTGATCTTCTGGGTTATCTATGCAAGAGAGAGAAGGCACCGTGTTTACACCAAACAGTATGATGCTCAATCCGAAGGCCGATACAAAGCCCGATAGGACACTTCAACCCTAATGATCAAGTTCTTAATTTGCTCATATATACAGCTGAGGAACAGATATTACAAAATTCTGTACATTATGTTTGTTATCGATAGTCTTGAATCTTGAGGGGATGACCTTCAAGTCTATGTTCATTTTCTCTAAGCAAGTATGCACATGGTGTGCCCTTAGCTGTTTAACTGCATCTTTTGTGGTTATAAATCTTATAGGGTAAGGTGAAGGACGTATGTTCAAAAATATTTGATCCGATCTTTTATTTATCCGATTAGAAAATTTGGACATCCGATTTTATTTTTATTTTCGGCTGAATATTCAATATGATTTTAATTTTTTTTTGTTTGGATATGAATTTATATTATTTAAAGTTTTGGATCATCCAAAAATTAAATATCTATTTTTCTTTAAAGCACGACACAAAATGCTAGACAAAGATCGTGGTGTTAATTAAATACACGCTTTTAGAAAACCAATATTCTCTCAACTACGAAAAGGTTACCCACAGAAACAAGTGAAATGATCAACATTAATATCCCTTCCCTCGGATTGTTAAAGTTGTTTGAATCATTCTATTATGTCCTCAAAATATGCATCATCAAGCTCCAAGTCACACCTAGGGGAGTAAAATTCCATGAATCTTTGGTAAATTATTTATAAAACGTTTGTTTATGTTTATTTATTAAATTAAATAAATAAGTATTTGTATGCTCGTTTATTAAATAAATGAATATAAAAAAAGATGTGTTTAGTTCATTTATATTTACGAACAAACTCGTTTATAAAGCTTGTTTATCTGGATTCTATTTTTCTTTTATTTTTATATTTAAATATTGATGAAGATAAAGACTAAATTAAGCACAAGGTGAGTTTTGGACTTCAAACTGTAGAGCCTAAGGACTAGTGTGTAATTTTATCATTTATGTTATAAACAAACGTATTCACGAATATTACATAAACATGTTTATGAACGTTAAATAAACATGTTCGCGAATATTAAATAAACAAACACAAATATCTTGAAGAATAAATAATTGACTATGAATTAAATATAAACACCGTTAAAAATAAATAAACAAATATGGATAAAACCTTGTTCGTTTTGACTCAGTTTATTTATACCTATACTCACAACTTCGTAGATGCTTATGGTGCCCCTACCTCGCACCCTGGATCCTTCAGTTATAGCCTGCATAAGAATTTCAACAGTTCACCTGGTCGGACCAAGGCGGTTCGTGTGCCACCGAGTTCACTGGCAAATAGCCACGGTCGCCAAAACTAATTCTATCAAGGCGTTTATGTTCCAAATCATCAAGCCATGACAAGCGAAGGAGGAGAGATTTCCGGCCTAAGCCCACAGGTTTTGCTTTTTGGATGGAAACATAGATGGATTTGGTGTTATCTATAAAGTGGGTTTATGTAAAGAATAAAAAAAATCAAAATTTCCCATTTTTAAAAAATGGATTTGGATTTTTTTTATGAGACTAACTACCACCACTTGTTCTAAGTAGATCGAACATTAAAAAATAATAATTTTTTTTATCTTTTAAATCCAGAGCATAATACCTTTTGGCAACACAAATTTCTATAAAATAATAATAATAATAAAATAAATAACTAAAAAATCAAATAAAAAGATAAAAAATACAAAAAATAAAATAAAAATAAAAAAACAGAAAATTTGAAGATATGAGAGAGTTTTAGATTTAGTGGGGATTGTGTTGAGAGATTTGAGGGAGAAATTTTAGGGATTTGGTGGAGTTTGAATTAGTTTAGGATGTTTGAAAAATCCTTTAAATAGAGACCTTCGAATCTAAAAAAAGAGGAATGAAATCAAAAGATCTGAAAGTTTAAACCGACAGAGGAATTGGAAGAGAAGAGGGAAATCGAAGAGGAGGAGATCGGTGAAAGGCAAACACTTAACGGGAATCATCCGAAAGTATTGGTGAGAGCTTTTTCTTGGTTGTTTCTTATTTTTTTTCATGTTTAAGTTAGATTCCGGGAAGATGGATGAGTGTTCTTGAATCTAGGTAGGTTTAAGTGTTTTTAGGGTGTCATCCGAGTGATGTTAATTTAATTAGGCGTTAATTTAATCAAATATTAGCTGTTAATTAGGTGTTAATTTAATTTTAAGGCTTAGGAATTATTTAATTAGGTTCTTGGTTGAATTTAATTTAATTTCTAAGGTTGAATTTAAAATTATTTTAATCTAATTAAATCTAGTTTGAACCTAAATTGAACCCTAAAGCTCAAAATTAGTTAATTTAGATATTAATTAGGTTTAAATTTTTTAAAATGCTTAGGAATTATTTAATTAGGTTCTTAGTTGAATTTAATTTAGTTTCTAAGATAAAATTTAAAATTAATTTAACCTAATTAGATCTAATTTAGCCTAAGTGAACCTTAAAACTAAATTTCCATCAAGTTTGACTTTAATTAGGATTAATTAAAATTTAAATCTTAGAAAAATTTGATTTAAATTATTAATTTAATTAAAGATTCTAAACTTTAAAATTAATTAAATTTAATTAAATCTAATTCACCCCTTGAAATCGAACTCTTGTTTTTTTTTGTCTTTACCATGCAAGTCTCTTTTTTAATTTTAATTATCTTTGTTGTAACATGAACTCCCATATTTTTTAATGAAAAGTAATCAAGTTCCTTTATTTTTTTTTATTTAATTATGTTTCATTTTTTAAAATCACATGTCATATTTAGGAGATCACTTAATCATCATTTAGTTAATTAATTAAGAGCTTTCTAGGATTAGTTGTTTTAATTAATTAATTAATTAAATAGGGAGATAATTAGTAACGATAGTATTTGAATATTATACCTCGGATACACTGAGAGGCCGGTGTTTTGACATACCATGATGTTGGTCTAAAGAGTGTACATTGGTATCGAATTCATGTGCTATTAAAAAACCTAGAACATGATAAAATAATTTAGGTTTAGAATTAAATAAAATTGGTAGGTAAACAATTAGTGACATTAGTAAAGTTATTAATTTTGTTAAGTGACAAGATGGTAGTGTCCGAGCATTCGGATATTATCATACACTTGACGAAATTAATAATTTAAATAGGGTTTTTAATATTTAATTAATAGAGCCCTCCTAGGTTAGAACTTAAAATGAACAAGATAAATAAATGGTCATGCATTTAAACTTTTTGAGGCGGAATTTATATTTCTTTAAATTTGGGTGAGATTTCCTATCTAGAGGACGTCTCATTCAGCCCAAGTTTAAAAGGGATATATTTTCTAAATCAAAAGGATATCCTTAATTCAAGCAATGTTTAATTAACAATAAAGAATTAAATTAATATCTATATTCAAAATATCAAAATGCCACGTGAAATTAATAAGGTACCAAATTTTGGGTGTTTGTAAGGGTCGTCCTTACACGTAACCGACTCCCGAACCCAAATGTTTTTAACGAATCTCTGGTTTGTTTTATGGTGTCTGGCCTACCAAAGTGGCCGGTGGCGACTCCAAATCTATTTTTAAATTAAATAATAAACACTTTTTTAAAATTTTGGGTTAAAAGTAATAAAATTTGGATTTCTCAAGATTAATCGTCAGGCTATTTTTCCACACGTTTTCGGTTTTAAAACGATCGCGGCAGCTTGGCGACTCCAGATCAGGAATTTGTAGGATTAACAAAGCAATCCAGATCAGGACAAGCAAAGATCTCAGAGGAAGGAAATTTGAAAAAAAATATTTTAGAAGGTCGGCAGAGACCAATACATATTTCTATT
Organism: Abelmoschus esculentus; assembly: GCA_035048815.1. NCBI lineage: Eukaryota > Viridiplantae > Streptophyta > Magnoliopsida > Malvales > Malvaceae > Abelmoschus > Abelmoschus esculentus. The sequence continues at coordinate 9,957,146 of JAUCBN010000013.1, read as the reverse complement.
TGAGGAGAAAGATCTCAATAAAGAAGATGAAGTTAAGCAAGATTTTCCGCTTGAAGATGCGGATTTCAACAAAAATCTTCATTTACTAGATGTTCAAGGATATTCAAATGAAAAGAACAACTTCGGATTCTAAGATTTGTTTGAAGGAATTCAATAGATAAGGACAACTTCAATCTTTAGAGGAGTTCAAATGAGAAGAATAACTCCAGATTCAATATGAAAAAACAATGTCAAATTTCATGACTTGATATAAGTCTAAAGAATTTCGTAATAAGAAGAACAGCTTCAGACTCTTCAGTAGAGATAGAGAATTTCGTAATAAGAAGAACAACTCCATATTCCATTGTTAAATCCTCCGGGTTATCAGTAAGTCCTCCGAGCATAATGTTAAATCCTTCGGGTCATCATTAAGTCCTCCGGGCATGATGTTAAGTCCTCCGGGCCATCATCTTTAGGAGTGATGATATCGTTTGCACAATTAAGGAGACAATACAATCCTAAATCCTCCGGGTCATCATTAAGTCCTCCAGGCATGATGTTAAATCCTCTAGGCCATCACCTTCGGGAGTGATAATATCGTTTGCACAATCAAGAAGGCAATACGATCCTAAATCCTCCGGGTCATCATTAAGTCCTCCGGGCATGATATTAAGTCCTCTGGGCCATCACCTTCAGGAGTGATGATATCGTTTGCACAATCAAGGAGGCAATACGATCCTAAATCCTCCGGGTCATTAGTAAGTCCTCCGGGAATGATGTTAAATCCTCTGAGTCATCAGTAAGTCCTCCGAACATGATGTTAAATCCTCTGGGTCATCAATAAGTCCTCCGGGCATGATGCTAAGTTTGGAGAATTTCGTAATAAGAAGAACAACTCCAAATTCCATGAGATACGAGGAATTTCGTAATAAGAAGAACAACCTCAGATTTCGCCATTTTTATCTGGAGAATTTCGTAATAAGAAGAACAACTCCAGATTTCCCAGAGACGAGAAATTTCGTAATAAGAAGAATAACCTCGAGCTCCATCACTTGATGAGTTTGAAGAATTTCATCTAAAGAATTTCGTAATAAGAAGAACAACTTTAGACCCTGGAGAATTTCGTAATAAGAAGAACAACTCCAGATATCCCAGAGACAAGGAAACTCAGAACCAGAAGAATAGCCTCGAGTTACGTCACAGATTTTACTTGAAGAAGTTCGTAATAAGAAGAACATCTTCAAGCTTCGGCCAAATGGCCTAAACAAAATTCGTGTTTTTCAGTCTTTGCCCATCTCCTGCTTCGCAGCATTGAGCAAAGAGGGGCAACTGTCAACACAAATTTCTATAAAATAATAATAATAATAATAAAATAAATAATAATAAAATAAATAATAATAAAATAAATAACTAAAAAATCAAATAAAAAGATAAAAAATACAAAACATAAAATAAAAATAAAAAACAGAAAATTTGAAGATATGAGAGAGTTTTAGATTTAGTGGGAATTGTGTTGAGAGATTTGAGGGAGAAATTTTAGGGATTTGGTGGAGTTTGAATTAGTTTACGATGTTTGAAAAATCCTTTAAATAGAGACCTTCGAATCTGAAAAGAGAGGAATGAAATCAAAGGATCTGAATGTTTGAACCGACAGAGGAATTGGAAGAGAAGAGGGGAATCGAAGAGGAGGAGATCGGTGAAAGGCAAACACTTGACGGGAATCATCCGAAAGTATTGGTGAGAGCTTTTTCTTGGTTGTTTCTTACTTTTTTTTTCATGTTTAAGTTAGATTCCTGGAAGATGGATGAGCGTTCTTGAATCCGGGTAGATTTAAGTGTTTTTAGGGTGTCATCCGAGTGATGTTAATTTAATTAGGCGTTAATTTAATCAAATATTAGCTGTTAATTAGGTGTTAATTTAATTTTAAGGCTTAGAAATTATTTAATTAGGTTCTTGGTTGAATTTAATTTAATTTCTAAGGTTGAATTTAAAATTATTTTAATCTAATTAAATCTAGTTTGAACCTAAATTGAACCCTAAAGCTCAAAATTAGTTAATTTAGATATTAATTAGGTTTAAATTTTTTAAAATGCTTAGGAATTATTTAATTAGGTTCTTAGTTGAATTTAATTTAGTTTCTAAGATAAAATTTAAAATTAATTTAACCTAATTAGATCTAATTTAGCCTAAGTGAACCTTAAAACTAAATTTCCATCAAGTTTGACTTTAATTAGGATTAATTAAAATTTAAATCTTAGGAAAATTTGATTAAATTATTAATTTAATTAAAGATTCTAAACTTTAAAATTAATTAAATTTAATTAAATCTAATTCACCCCTTGAAATCGAACTCTTGTTTTTTTTGTCTTTACCATATAAGTCCCTTTTTTAATTTTAATTGTCTTTGTTGTAACATGAACTCCCATATTTTCTAATAAAAAGTAATCAAGTTCCTTTATTTTGTTTATTTATTTTGTTTTATTTAATTTAATTATGTTTCATTTTTTAAAATCACATGTCATATTTAGGAGATCACTTAATCATCATTTAGTTAATTAATTTAGAGCTTTCTAGGATTAGTTGCTTTAATTAATTAATTAATTAAATAGGGAGATAATTAGTAACGATAGTATTTGAATCTTATACGTCGGATACACTGAGAGGCCGGTGTTTTGATGTACCATGATGTTGGTCTAAAGAGTGTACATTGGTATCGAATTCATGTGCTATTAAAAAACCTAGAACTTGATAAAATAATTTAGGTTTAGAATTAAATAAAATTGGTAGGTAAACAATTAATGACATTAGTAAAGTTATTAATTTTGTTAAGTGACAAGATGGTAGTGTCCGAGCATTCGGATGTTATCATACACTTGGCGAAATTAATAATTTAAATAGGGTTTTTAATATTTAATTAATAGAGCCCTCCTAGGTTAGAACTTAAAATGAACAAGATAAATAAATGGTCATGCATTTAAACCTTTTGAGGTGGAATTTATATTTCTTTAAATTTGGGTGAGATCTCCTATCTAGAGGACGTCTCATTCAACCCAAGTTTAAAAGGGATATATTTTCTAAATCAAAAGGATATCCTTAATTCAAGCAATGTTTAATTAACAATAAAGAATTAAATTAATATCTATATTCAAAATATCAAAATGCCACGTGAAATTAATAAGGTACCAAATTTTGGGCATTTGTAAGGGTCGTCCTTACACATAGTCGACTTTCTAGTTGTGCTTAAAGCTTGGGAGCGGGATAGCATTAAGAGTGTAGTACGTGCTGAGCAGTCGTCCCATCTGGGATGGGCGTGCTGATCGCGCACCACACTGGTTGGAAGCTGTCCCCGCTTCCCTGATGAGCCCATGGGAGGGAAAAACCAGTAAGCATCGGAGATCGTTAAGGCTAATCCTCGGGTATACGAGAGACCCGAGGTGCCGCACGGGTAAAAGTCCTTGCACGAAAACTCTGACCTCGTGACAAGTGGTATTAGAGCGAGAGCTCAGAATCTTGTTCGAGCAACGTTAGGCTGTTCAAGGTACGAAGCATCGAGTTTGAGATGACACCAAAAATGGATATTGTTGCTGTTGTTGGCCAGAAGGGTGTGGAAACCCAGGTAAACAAAGAAAGTCGAGCTGACTCAAGGGACAAATTTCTCCACTTGAGGAGAGGGTCACCAGGCTTAAAGGATTCGTGAAGGATTCTGGTGAGCGAATCGACGTAGTGGATGTACGCCTCGAGGAATTGGATGACCAAGGTGATAAACTAGAGGTGAAGAGAGATGATCTCGAAGCCAAGTTTGAGGCATTGAGGGAAGAAATGTTGGGACTCAAGGCGGAAGTTCTGGTTTATCAAGCTGTTATGCGGAACGGTGTGCTGAATCCAACCACACCTAAACCAGTGAAGGATATCCCAAAACCCAAAGAGTTCAATGGAACCAGGTCGACGAAAGATGTTGAAAACTTCATCTGGTGCATGGAGCAATACTTCTGGGGAATGAGCATCACTGACAATGTCGAAAAGGTGAACACTACAGTAGTCTATTTGACTGACGTTGCCTTGTTATGGTGGCGAAACAAATGTTCTGATTCGGATGACGATGATATTCCAATCAGGACATGGAAGGATTTCCAATCTGAGCTTAAGGAGCATTTTTATCCAAAGAATGCCAGCGAGGAAGCTCGAGACAAACTTTATCAGTTGAAGCACGACGGCTCAATTCGGGAATATGTGAAAAGTTTTATTGAACTCAAGCTGCAAATCAAAGATTTGAGCAAATCGGAAGGTTTGTATCTCTTCAAATATGGTCTCTAGAGATGGGCAAGAATGGAGCTGAAGAGAATGGGTGCTGAAGACCTTTCAGGAGCGATGGCCGCTGCTGAATCCATTGCAGAATTTGAGATCAAAAATGAGTCTTCCAAGCCCGAGACAAGGGTAATGGAAAGGGAGACGAGGAAGTTTCCGAAAAGAAGAGCGTCAAGGGAAAGCCATCCCCCAAGTCTAGTCGGTAGGAGAAGCCATATGAGCGGAAGGATCAAGGAACCGTAAGGTGCCATCATTGTGATGGTCCTCACATGGTGAAGGATTGTCCAAAGAAGAAGAGCCACCTCGATGCCATTGTCCAGAAGGACGATGATTTAGATGGTGAACCAGGCAGATTGGGTGCAATCGCCAGTGTGAAAGGTGGAAAGTCGAAGGTGACGGGTCGCAAGTGTTACCGTTGTAAGGGACCGCATTTAACGCGTAAGTGCCCTGATTGAGTGAAGCAGTGTAAGAAGGATGAGACCGAGGGTGATTAGGCTGCGATGCTTGGCTCGATGATTCTGAGTTCTGCCAAGAAGAAAGGCAAGAAACAGAATGGGTTGATGTTTGTCGACATCAACGTGACAGGACGATCGAAGAGTGCTTTGGTGGACACCGGGGCAAGCGATCTGTTCATGTCGAAGAAGGCTGCAGGGGAACTTGGTCTTAAAGTTGTGGATTCAACATACAAGATCAAGACTGTAAATGCCAAGGAAGCTCCTGTTATAGGGACTGTACGGAAAGTTGATCTGCAAATTGGTGATTGGAAGTCTAAGGAAGACTTTAAGGTAATCGAACTAGACGACTTTGAATTTATTTTGGGACTAAACTTCCTTGACCGTGTACAAGCGATCATCATTCCGTGTGCCAACATCGTGTGTATCTTGGATCCTAGACAACGATGTGTTGTGCCAGTATGACGAGACATCGAATAAGGGACTAAGAAGCTGATAGCTATTCAGCGTGTCGAGGATGCTTCAAGCCGAGGAGTCATCGAGAAAGAGGTGATCGTTGGGGACTTTTCCTTGGTGAGGCATGTCTTGCCTGAGCCTATTGGCGTAGAAGCCGTTAAGGAGCCATCCGTGGACAAGGTGGCCGTTGCATCGAACTTGGAGGGGACTGAAGTGTCGATGGGTGTTACATTGCCATGGAGCAATGGGGCGGCAAACTTCAGTGAGGAAGTATTGTCGGAGAGAGAAAATGCTGGGTCAATGAATGAAGTACCTCTTAAACATGGGGATAGTGATCAAAAAGTGCATGGTACGGGTGATTTTACATGGCGGTGCGAGCCGAAGCGAGCAGTCCTTATGGGGGGATAGCTAAATTAGAGTCCGGTGCTCTTTATGGGGAGAGCGATTCTTATGAGGGGGACATTCAAGCCAGACTCCGAGATAGAAGCTAGACAAGGTGCGCGAGAAGCTTCAGGATCGAACTCAGACTTGGTCCAAGTGGCGCGACGAGGGCGTCACCAATTTTGGTGGGGGAGAGTGTCACGGGTCGCACATTGGGGTCCGAGACATTGGCATCACATGGTGTATTTTCTCCTGTCCAAGTATTTCCAAGAGCGATGCTGGGCTTGCGAAGACCAAAAACGTTGGCCCGATCTAAAGAATTTTCTAGAAGACTTATCCATCCAAGGGGTGTGAATACTTTGTGTGAACACAGAAGATACTTTCTATTGTTAGACAGAAATATTCCTAGAATCATGCTTTGTGAATGGATATAGTTGTATCATAGCCGTCGATGTAAATCTATATAGACTGTAGGATCAGGGGGAGTTCAAGTATAAATAGAGGCCTTCCCCCACCTCATTTGATGTACTGAGTTATTCCAACTTTCTAAGGAATAAAGGCATTTTCTCTAAATTCCTCTGAGTTGTTCTTGTTTGTTTTTTCTTTGTTCTTCAGTGTTCTTAAGCATTCTTGAAGAGTTCTTTCTTGCTATCTCTTTTGATTTATTTTTGCTTAGAACGCTTTGCGTTCGTCGGTGCTTGGGAAGTTTGATCTTCTGTAAGTGTTGAGAAGTCTTACTTAGTCGTTTGTCTTGAGAACTTGACTAAGACCGCACGGTTTAACTGGTTCAAAAGTCTAGCCCCATGACAAGTGGTATCAGAGTGAGGCTGTGTGCTAGCTGTTGGGTTTGCCAAGCGCCCCATGTGCTGCGGAGCGAGTCATGAGGACGAGAGCGTTAGCTCACACCCCAAGAGAAGCGGGTGTTCGCAAGTGGGTCCTCTAGAGACGAGGACGGGTAGGCAGGAAGCCGCAGCGAAAGTTCTCCGGTTGGTCGATCTACAATAGGACACCTCGGTGAAGTGGTGAGTGGCCATAAGGTGATTGCAGGAAGACTTTGGCCCGACATAGGAGGGCGACCCTAGTTAGTGGGCTAGTTTGGGAGAATTGCACACTAGTTCTTGGCATGTTTAAAGAGAGGGAAAGAGTTTCCTTCCTATGCACGAGGGCGTGCATGAATTGGGTGGAGGAGAATGTCACGGACCATAGGTCGTGACTACGCGAGACCGAGAGGGATGCTTTCTGGTTGTGCTTAAAGCTTGGGAGCGAGATAGAATTAAGAGTGTTGTACGTACCGAGTAGTCGTCCCATCTGGGATGGGCATGCTGATCACGCACCACACTGGTCGGGAGTTGTCCCCATTTCCCTGATGAGCCCATGGGAGGGTAAAACCAGTAAGCATCGGAGATCGTTAAGGCTGATCCTCGGGTATGTGAGAGACCCGAGGTGCCGCACGGGTAGAAGTCCCTGCGCGAAAACTTTGACCCCGTGACATTAGGGTCTATCAATTCTCTTCACTTTTTCATTTAGTTTCCTTTTGGGTTTTTCTGAGCCTAGAAAATGTTTTACTTTCTCATTGCAGATGGAGGGAATAGAAATTATGTGGGGATTCTTCAATCCCTATTTTTATCTTTAAATTTATCCTTCTCTCTATTTAAAAATTCTCAAAAACCTCGGTTATGAACAACCACAAACACCAAAACAAAGTGAATTAACATCAGCGTTCAAATTTCAGAATAATGACATTTTGTTCTGATGACTGTCTAGAATATACTTAAAAAAAACTCTATAACAAGACAATTCTTCAACTCTTAAAAACCATCAGATTTTAGATCATTAGTGTGCATGTTTATGCACACTTCATATGTTCTTAAGGGGTTAAGTAAAAAAGGAGATGTTGAAACGAATCATAGATTTTTGTTTGTAAGCTAAGAAAGTTAAGTTTTAGCTTTTGTTTCTTGTGGACGAGAGAAAGTGAACATGTCAGTAAAGTTTGTATAGTTTTTATCGGATAAAAATCTAGATCTGCAGAAGCAAATTGGGTGCATGAATGGACTATTTCAGCTCTTTGACCGCCACATTAACAGTCCCAACCCCAAAAGACTTCCGACACTAGGTACTTTATCATCTTAGTTTTCAGAAGTATTTTTTCATTGTTTGCAACTGCAAGAAAATTACCTAATATTTTATAAGTTAAATCTCTGTCTCTTGTAAATTGTAGGTCATACACTAGAATTATTTTAAAATTTTAGATTGACATTTTATTGGTACAATTTCTTTCGGTTCTGAAAAATTCACTTCTGTTTCAGACGTTTTTACTGGTTTGGTCTAATTCTCATGAATTACTCTTTTAATGCAATAATTAAGCATTGTTGTTTACTTGTTTTATTATAGTTTCTTTCATTTTTTTCTTTTTAATATTTATGTATTTTTCATTTATGTAAACTTCCATGGTTAATATTCAATTTTTTTTGAAGATGATAAAAATAAAAAGTTTTACATATTTGAGAGTCAATTTAAAGATGAAAAAGTATAATAATAGTTAAGGAATATTTAAGCAATTTATCATTTTTTTATCATGCCAAGTCATCTTTTCATCAATATTTAATGGTATATAACGTTGGAGTGATCAAAACTTTACATCTCGAAAATGATAGTGACCTTACTGGTCTTTTTCAAAATCGGTGACTAAAAGTGTACTTGGGTTAAACGAAAGTGACTAGCACAGTAGTTTATCCTTAAAATAAATAAACATAATTAAATATTTAATTAATATTTAAAAGCTCCATTTAAAAATACTTAAAATAACATTTGACTTATACAAAATTGAATTAAATAAGAGTTATAATATTATAATATATGTCCTATAAATACATAGTCTAACTATCTAAATGTTGTACTTTTCTAGAGTTGATGTCAAACTCTATCGATGGATGGTGCTCTTTACGCTTCAATAACCTAAAAATTTATGAATGAAAAATAAAATTCTGAACGTTGAGTTAACGAAAGCTTAGTGGATACACATCCACTCAATCATGCTTTATGCAAAATATAAATAAATGTATAAAGTAAGATAAGATATCGAGATATGTATTAATGATACTATAATCACCTAAACATATGACATCAATTTATTCACATAACAACACTATGAAAATGTTCACATAGCATCACTTGAACTTGAATACATGGTCCGGAAATCAAAGAATGAGAACCTACATCTCGAGAAGGAATCGATAATCACTAAGCCTCAAGTCTAATCCCTGCAACAACTTGGGTATGATCTAGTTATCACTAAGCCTAAGATCTAACACTTTATACATGTGATCCATAAATAACAAAGCACCACAAGAGGGCTAAAAATCTGTCTTAAGAAAACTGTGTTCGTGCAAGTCTTAACACGGTTAAATCAGTTTGATTTAAATACGTTGTATCATTCTTATTTTTGTATTGTTCTTTTAAATAGTAATAGTTACTTTATTATTATTTTTATTCTTGGATTAACATTTTTTTAATAGGATTAACACTCCCAAATCATACAAAATTAGTACTTAAAAGTTTGTATCATTTTTATTAAAAAATTAAAAATTTGAGTTAATTTAATTTTTTAAATACACAATAATTAAAACCTTCTAATATTCATGATAATTCAAAGAAAATGACACTCGAAGACTAGGATAACACTTTCAGTAGAATACACCAGAATAATAAATTCTAATGCGAGATATAAATGTTATAAACATCGGATTACACTAACATAAAATAATAAACATCAAGATAGGAATACATTGATATTACTACTAATAATAACATAATATTTGATATCAATAAAAATAATAATGATAGATACATTAATGATAATAAAACTAATAAAATTATGTTAGTAGTAATAACAAGACTAATATTGTTATGAATATATTTATTCATGGTGTATATTCATACATTAAGTTAAAGTTTAATGAGCTTTATTATTAAGGTTTAATACCCATTGAAATTAGGGTTTCTATCTTATGCCTATAAATATAGACTTTTAGACAAAATATTGTACACAACCCTACTTTGAGAATATAATAAAAGCCTCTCTCTTTTGTCTCTCATATTTGTTCTTCTATTTTTTTCTTATTCTTTACTTTATTCACAATACGTTATCAGCACGAGACTCTAACCAATGGAGGTGTCTGTCGTTCAAATCTTGAAGGAGTTATTGAAAAGAATTTATTACTAGCATAAATCCAAGATAAGTTCTTCTCCCTCAATTATATTTTAATTACCGATTATTTTTCTCTCTTGATCTTTGATTTGATTTTTAATTTATTAAAAATCTTTGGTTGTTTGGTATTTGTGTAGCCATAAAGTGACTCAATTACCATGGTTCTTGTCGACAATTCTCGAAAAAGATTTTAACAAGATATTGGTACTTAATCTACCATATAGTGGAAAGTTCGTTATGTTTTACTTATTTAATTTGAGATTTTTTTTCTTTATATTTATTTTATTATTACGATGAAAATTTATGTTTTTAATCATGTTCAAAGTATTACATGATATTGGAACAAATATTAAACCTTTAATTAATTAATATGTTCTTTGTTATGTTGGTTTAATCCGAGTGTATTGGCTGGATATCCCGTTCTGCGAGGCTACTGGTCTCAAAAGAAGTTCTTTTTAAAGGACCTTGGGGACTGGTTTAACAACGCCGCGTATAAGGATTAAATTTTTGTTCCTTGTATGTATCGTATATATATTGGTTGATCAATTACTATTTAATAGTATGAATATTATAAAGTCTATATTTGCTTGGAAGCAATATTTTTTTGTGTCGAAAAACTCGACTATAGACTTCTCCCAAGTTCAAGTTACGAAAATCATCTTGATCAAAGAATTTTTATGGGAGGCATTCCCTGAAGTGAATGCATTCATGATGCTTATTCCATACAATTATTGGATTTATGATATTCTTTGAAGTGAATACAAGCATGATGATTATTCCATGCGATTATTTGATTTATGTCATTTCCCTGAAGTGAATGCAAGAATGATATTTATTCCATGCGATTATTGAATTTGTTTCATTCCTTGAAGTGAATGCAAACGTGATAATTCACTATATGGTTAGTGAATAAAACTCAATTATGTGTCAGAGTATCACTGATGAGGATATGTTAGAAAAATATACTCTACTTTTCATACATTAAGTTGTCTTACAAACACAATACCATACAAGAGTTTTAAATACATATCAGTCTTCGCTCCATTCCCTGAAGTGAATTTGATATTTTATAGTGAAACGAATAAATGTCACATTAATAATTGTGGTCATGATTGAGGTCATAAAATAAACATGGATAAGATGATTATTTTGAGAATGTTTATATCCACAAGAAGTGAAATTATAAAGATGACAAGAATGATAAAATCATATCAAAATCTTTATGTTATCAATGTGATGGTACAAACCATTGATCTCGTACTTGTCAAATGCCCAAGTATTATGAACTTTATCCATAATCATGAATGATAAATTAAAAAAATATAAACAAATTTTCTTTGTGGCGAAAATAATGGCGTTATTGATCCAACTCAATTGGATATTGATGATTTTTCTCATAACCATTGAATGGAATAATTCATCATTCATTTTCTTTATAAATTCTAAAAGGAATAATTGATCTTTAAATTATTTTGTTTAATGTTAATTTATTTATTTATGTTAATTTACTTTTATTTATTATTTATTTATGTTAACTTACTTTATATATTATTCATTTATCTTTTATGTTAATCTTTTCTTTAAAAGAATATGATTACTTCTAGAATAAAATATGCAATAATTTATGGCGATTTATGCTTAACAAACAGTGTAAGTACTCATATAATATTTAAGCATAAGAAATATTTTCTCATTTAAATATATGAGAAATATGATTACTATATCTCAAAGTACTAAAATATCAGTGCTTCGAAAGAGCTCTTGAGAGCTTATCTTTGATCCTATTTGATATGATGTTTTATTTTTTCAATATTTTTCCATTCCCCGAAGTGAATGGTATAGAACACATATTTTTCATTTCCCGAAGTGAATGAAATAAAACAAGTATTAGAAGGTACATAATTATGCATATTTTCTCATTTTAAATGCAAGAGAATAATATGAATACTATATTCGGAAGTACTAATATCACAGAAAGCTTCGACTGAGCAAATATGTTTTTTTTCTAAATGAGACTTTATCTCATATTTACAGTATATTATGCTCATTGAGCAAATATATTATTGTCAAATGAGATTTTATCTCATATTTACAGTGCATTATGCTCGTCAAAGTCGCAAAGAGACTTATTGAATTTTAAAGATATTTGCAGAAATATATTGAGAATATTATTTTAAGGGATGCTGACTATCTCAATATTACGAGTATAACTCAAGACAATAATGAAATTTTGGCAAAATTACATGCATTGTCATACATATTATACTACATAAGAATTAGTATAAATTGAAGCTCATGATATTGTAAATTAGATGTTTATTGATAATTGTATTTGGCATGACCGGTTAGACCATCCTAGTTCAATTATGATGCGAAAATTTGCTGACACTTTCATGTGGTCATTTATTGAAGAACTAAGATTCTCTTGATAATAATATTTCACGTGATACTTGCTATGAAAGCAATTTGATTATTCAATCATCAACATCTAAGATAGAGTACTATTAATTTTCTGGAACGGATACAAGATGATATATATGGGCCCATACACCTTTCTTAAAGATCATCTAGATATTTTACGATTTTTATCGATACACCGACTAGATGGTTATGTGTATCCTTGTTATTAACCCATAACTTGGTGTTTGCGAGGCTACTTGCTCAGTTGATAAAATTACGAGCATATTTTTCAGATTATTTTCTAAAGACAATCAGTCTGAATAATGTTGATGACATGTAATTTTACATGTAGTATCACAAATTCACATCAAGCCAACAAGTGATCATAAGTTCTCCCTATTAGAAATAATTTTTGGTCAGGAATCAAATATTTCTTATCTTAGATTTTTTTGTGTGATATATGTTCTAATTGCTCCACCACAATGCACAAAGATGAGTTTTGTTGGGAATATGTATCAGATTTAAATATTCTTGAGCTTCTGATAGGAAATTTATTTATAACCCGATTTATTGACTATCATTTTAATGAGTCAATTTACCCAATATTAGGCGGAGAAAATAAATAGCTGGAGAAAGAAATAAGTTGGAATGAATTATCATTTTCTCTTTTTAATCCACGTGTTACACAATGTGAACTATAAGTTCAATGGATAATTCATTTAGCAAATCAATTGCCAGATAATTTTGTTGACCCTAAAAGAGTGACTAAGTCACTTATACCAGCTATGAATGCTCCGATTAAATTTGATGTCATGGAAGAACAAACTCTAGTTGCTAATGAGTCTAACTTATGCTTAAAGCGTAGTAGACAAGTAAGTCCCAGAGATAAGATATCCTCGAAAAAGAAATAGAGCTATATTTTATGATGGTCTGATCGAGGAATCAATGATTATGAAAATCTCTAGAAGAGATTAAACGGTCTCCAACAGAGACATTGACATGACTCAGGTACCTGATAATAAAGAGGTCTCAATAGATTATGTCATGTCTGGTAATAAGTAGAATTAAAATTAAATCGACGTTGTTAATATATTTGCATGTAATATAGCACTAAAGATTCTATTTGATGATGTGGATCATAAACCATTGTCAGTTGGGCAATGTAAACAAAGAAATGATTGACCAACATGAAAGAGGCGATTGAGGCGAAACTAAAATCTCTTTTGAAAAAAGCAGTATTTGGGCCTATAGCTCGTACATCGAAATGTGTAAAGCTCGTGGATATAAACGGGCCTTTGTAAGAAAGAGAAATCAAAAGGGGAAATCATGAGATATAAGCTCATTTTGTTGCACAAGGATTCTCACAAATACATGAAATTGATTATGAGGAAAATATATTCCTCAGTGGTGGATGCAACTACTTTTAGATTTTAATCAGTCTGACAATAAATAAAATTACTCGGTTTTTGTTTAATGAATGTTGTTACATCATATTTGAATGATCCTCTTGACAATAATATATACATGAAACTTCTGGAAAGATTTAGATTTCCATAAGCAGTTCATTCAATTTCTCGAGAATATTATTCAATCATAATGAATATATCTTTTTATGGCTTGAAACAATTTAGGCGTATTTGGTATGATAGCCTCATTGAATACTTATTAGCATATTGCTATATGAATTATTTCTCCGAGTATTTTTATTAAGAGATTTAGCTCTAAATTTTTATTGTTGTGTATGTTGATGATTTGAATATCGTTGAGACTCGTAAAAAGATCCCCTCAAATCCTTGTGCATCTATCGACATACAGAAAAATATTAAAAGAGACTTTACATACATATATATTGATCACCCTTATGGTTGTTGCTATGTCTCTTACTGTAAACAAAGATTTTTTTGCCTCACAAAAAGGGTAATGATATTCTTTGTCTAAATTATAATATACATATTATTTGATCTGGAAGCATTGTATCTTAGGTAGTCCAGAAATATTATTTAAGTGCTACGAGATCATTATCTTTAAATAATTGTTATGCATAAGGCAAAGCCAAAATATGTATTTGGCTAAACATATCTTGAAGATGTGAATATTTTTCACAAGATAAGATGCAAGCTATCTTGTACAAAGATAATAAAAAATTTATATCTCAGGGTGGACATATCAAATATGATAAAACAAAACATATTTCTTCAAGTTTCGTCCCTCATGATTTTCAGATGAATAGTATTCAATGAATCATTTTAATGAATCATTTTAAGCAATGATTTGGAAGATTTATCCACTAGTGTATGATCTACTTCAACATTTGAAGATTGTATTCAATATTGAATTATGAAGATTCAAAGATCTTATGTGATATTTTCATGAGGGGGAGTAAATACGTGTTGCACTCTTTTTCCCTTAACCGAGGTTTTGTCCCAATGGGTTTTCTTGGTAAGGTTTTTAATGAGTCAACATGTTATGCGTATCAAAGATGTGTGTACTCTTTTTCCCTTCACTAATATTTTTTTCCCACAGGATTTTTATCTTAGTAAGGTTTTAACGAGGCATATTATCTTCATGGATATTCAGGGGGAGTGTTATGAATATATTTATTCATGGTGAATATCCATATATTAAGTTAAAGTTTAATGGGCTTTATTATTAGGGTTAAATACCCATTGGAATTAGAGTTTCTATCTTATGCCTATAAATATAGACTTTTAGACAAAACATTGTACACAACCTTACTTTGAGAATATAATAAAATTCTCTCTCTTTTGTTTCTCTTATTTGTTCTTCTATTTTGTTCTTATTATTTACTTTATTCACAACAAATATAATATTATAAAAATATCTAATATTGTGATAATAATAATAACGTAATAAAAAATATAGTATCAAAATATAATATTAAAATAATAATAATAATAATAACAAAACATAATAATATTAAATATTAATATTATAATAATCTTACGGTAATAATAATTTATATATATTTATACTATGCTAACCATAGAATACGCATATATTCGTACAATATTAAAATAAAATATACTTTAATTATAATTATAATAATATAATATATATAATGGACTATACAAAAACAGAGAAAATCAAAGCAACAAATTAAAATCGAAAGGATCAAATTAAAACAAATTGAAAGTAGAAGGGACTGGGATAGTTATTGTAATTCCCTGATTTTGGGTTTTGGAAGTTAGTCGGGTCAAGTTAGAGTTTGATCAAACTAGTTCTAAATAAGTTAGACTAGTTTCAGGATTTAACTGATAATAAATATTTTTGGACGAGATAAAAATTTTAAAAAATATATAAAAATTATTATTTGACTTATATTTGAATTTGTTTAAATCAATTTTAAAAAACTAAATACGAACGTGAGACAGTTTGAAAATTAGTGAATATTTTATAAAAAATAAAAAATAATTTTGTTTTACTAACTAAAATGTAAAAGAGTCATAACTTTAAATATTTCGGGGACATTAAACCCAACTTTTTCTTGAGGCTTCCACGTGTCAATCATCATCTTTTAATCAAAATTTGAGTGATTAATAACCACACTTGGTTATTATATCCATAATTTCTTTTTTTTTCTATTTTACTAAAATTATTTTCTCTCAACTTTCCAATCAGAGTTCTCTTAGTTTTCTCTCAATCTTCACTTTATTTCATCAAGGTAAATCAGATTTCTTTCATTCTCAATGAGTATTTAATGATTTATCTTTTATTTTAATGTTTTTTATTAAAATTCTTTTGTTTTACATGTTTTAAACAAGATTGAAGGTGGATTCCAAAATTAGAGGTAAGAATTTGTTATTTTTCTATAATTGTATGTTCTTTATTGAAATTACCAAGTTAATGACTTTTCTAAAAGTTTTTCTAATTGGTTTTGGTAATTAAATTATGGATTAATTGAATTTTGATCAAATCTTTATGGTTTAAGTGATAATTTTCATATAGATCTGTTCTTAAGGATTAGATCTATGTGATTAAGATTGTTTTTAATCAATTTTGATGTTAATTGAGTATTTTAATCAATATAATCTTGAAATTAGGTTGCTAGCTTAAGATCTAGGGAGAAATCTTGAGGTTTATGATGTTTTAAGGAGTTGTTGTAAACCTGATAGTTTGAACTTAATAATGAAATGTTTTTGGATGTGTCTTAAGTGTGTTTATATGTTAATCTCGTATGAGTTGGGTAGGGTTTAGAGTTGAGGTAGTAATGTTGATGTTTAAGTTTTATTTTGGTGTTGATAAGTGGGCTATTTTGTAGCTAAGTGTTATGGAGTGTTAGGAAAAGAGTTTATGTGTGTAAGAGTGCACTAATACCTCTTTGTTTGTTGGTTGAAAAGAAGGGAATATAGTTGAAGTCTGTGAGTATTGACATTCGCGTTAAAGGATTTGGCAGTGAAGCAAAGCATAAACAGTGAG